>CP092867.1:7831715-8081255 GCA_030710605.1 Cordylochernes scorpioides | reverse complement strand
CTTTTTTATTAAATACACCTATCCCCGGTTTACACGGTACTTGTTTTACACGTTTTCGCTTTTACACGGTTTTCCAAATAAGTTTTTTTTTTATCGCACTATACTAAAATGCGATATTCTACTCTATACTACCTATGTTGAAAAGAATATTGGGAGGCTCTGATTCATGAGGGGGCAAACACCTATTCAGATTTGACAGTTTAATATACACCTATCCCTCGATTTACACGTTTTTCTCAGGAACGTATCTACCGTGTAAATCGGGGGATAGGTGTAATATATATATATATATATATATACATAAAAAAACATATTTATAATATTTTTAAAATGAAGAAATATTGAACGCCTTTTTTATTTACATAATGGAGAGCTTTCGGAATATTTTCCTTTCTCTACTCAAAGGTACAACCAATGTTTCGGAATATCCTGAGTACTTTTGACCAGAAGAAGGAAAATATTTCGAAAACTCTCCTCATATCATATAAATAAAAACAAAAAGGGTTAAATATTTCTTTATTTTCAATATTAATATCCATAAATATACGCGCTAATATTGGATCTATTCTATTAATAAGAAAAAAACCTATTTGTTTGGATCCAACCTCCAGTAAGCGACCACCTCCAGAAGAGACCAGGGGTGTCCATAGCGGTCTCTGATTGGAGGTTCTCCCGTACATTGATCTATTTCCATCCAACATTTCCTACTAGAGAGTGTTATCTCGGAGATACATTTCTATTTTTATCCCAGATTTATTCGCCAAAAGAAAAAAGAAAATCAGCAGAAGATAATTTCCAAACACAGCCGTCTGGTTTTTTTTTTTAAGTGATGATGATAACAAGACAGAAATGAGATAAAATATCCTATATTTAAAATAAGCGCATATTTTTCTTTATATTTTGCTCTATTTCTAATATATATTTTATATTAAAATTACATAATTAAGAAAAATTCTTTTTTTTTTTAAATATATTATCATCATTTAGTGCTATCTTCTGTTATATAATTTAGCCATTATGGAATGCTATTTCACGATGTTCTAAGCAATTCTCTTCCCCTATCTTCTAATTGCACAGACCATTCTAATAGATCATTGAGCCAATTTTTCCTTGTTCTAAGCCTTCTTCATTCTTCAAGATTTTGTTTCCTCTCTATTATGGCCAATAGACGATCTTTCAATGATCCACGTAGTATATTTACAGCAAGCTTCCATTTCATTTTGATTACTCCTCTCCAAATTTATGTTATGTATATCATCCATTTATAGATTGTACATATAAAATTTGCTGATGGCTTGCGCCATCTATCGGAATAAATATCAACTAATCGGTTTAAATGGGACACCAGTTATTCAGAACATCTGCTTTATTGGAACTAATTATAAAATACTACTAGCTCGTTGTCTCACTACATGTAGCACTGGTCATGAGAGTGGGTATAGTTAGCGACTGGTTTTACTGCAAGTGTATCACATGTGTAAAATATAATACACTAGCCGAATGACCTGGGCAACGCCCGTGTTTTTCCCGATTGAATGTTTTTATTCAAATACTATTTGTTACAATTATAAATTGGCGCCTTAAATAAATGCATATATTAGTTAATAACAATAGCCTATGTGCTTTATCTGTCTATGTACTGTTGGCTTCCGTAGGCGTCTCTTACTGGGAAAAAGAAAGAGAGGATTCAATTTAGTTATTAACTAATATATGCATTTATTTAAGGAGCGACCCGCTCCAACACAATAGTTATAAAAACCAAAAAGCGAGTGGGGGGGGAGCAAAGGTGGCGTGATCGTAACCAACCAATAGGAGAGCGCCATTCCAAAAAAAAGCAAACGGTGACAGAGATGAAAAATTATTAAGAACGCATGACGCTCGTAACTGTATATAGAATTATAATATAATGCGGCTTGTGATTGTAAAACGACATTTTAAAATTATCCCGCATGTTTTTCTTTTCAACGAAAATTCCAAATTTATTTTAAGGAGAAATAATGATTATTTAATGTAAATTATAAAATGTCGTTTTACAATGTGTAAAATAGTTTGGCTTTACACTTACAAGTGTGCCAGAGAGGCTCTGGTTTGGTTACTTGTGTTCACTGGGTTAGACTGGGGTTGTGACCTGGGAAATTAGAAGATATATTTCTGAACTTTCATTAGAAACAACAACAAAACCTTTATTAGGAGCATTCGTCCCCTGCAGGATTCTCCTAGCTGAGTAAAACAGAAGTAATTTGTATCTATAGAAAGTAGAGAATAACATCAATCTTTCCTCACGCTGGGTCACTCTCCTGACAATTTGACAATTAGAACAGGGGGTCGGTGGAAGGCTGGTTAAACCGTTTGGTTTTCGACCACTAGGACCCGGGTTCGATTCCCGCATTGGGCACTTTTTTCTGTTAAAAAAAAAATGCTCCAATGGCCCCCGATTCTTGCAAAAGTCCAACCCCACCAGCGAGTGTAAGTAACCAAACGGGGCTCTGGCATTTGTAAGTGCAAAGTCGAACTGGTTTTCACATGTGTAGACATGTGGTGTACTTACAGTAAAAGCAGTCGCCTACTTCTATCCACCATGATTATCATGGCCTGTACCACGTGTACTAGGGATAAGCAAAAAAAAAAACAAAAAAAAAAACAATTAGAACACTTTTATTGACTTCTTAGTCAATATTTACATGATCAAGAGAACTATATACAATCATCCAGGTCCCCATCGCGATAGTGTCTTCCTCCAGGTGATGACGGGATCCTCGATGGCCTGGCCCAGTCCGACCTGGATGAAGTATCGGTTTATTCTTGATATCGCCGATGCGAGGATGGCCAGCTCGTCTTCTATCAGGCCTGTCCCGAAGATCCAGGACTGGATGAGTCACTCTTATGTGTTACACCTTTTTGACTGTGTTGTTATCCAGAATTTGTAAAAAGTCAATGTATTGGTTCTGTTTTCACTACTTTTTTCACTTTCATTAGAAACCTTCACCTATCTCAGCAGCGATTTTCCGCCCCTGTATTGATGAGGGCGGAAACTTGAAACCACAGGTTGGCTTTTTGTCTGAATTTGCCAAAACTGGTGTTGGGGCTTATTCTTCATCATCAACATTAAAGTGTTTTTACCAGGGTGATGAATATAATGTATCGTTCTTATACATAATTAAAGGGAGAGGTACCTATCTAGGTACATGAATATAATCCTCCCGCAACTTTATGTTATATAGCATCTCTCTCTCTACGCCAATTTACATCCATGTAGTTATGTAATTTAGTTCGTATAGAAGAGAGAAAAGGCGCGGTCAAAAAGCTTTATCAGAATGTCACGGGTATCATCTGATCTGACGTGTAATGTTAGCCAATCACAAGGTTTGAAGATAACATTTCGTCATAATCGGATTTCTTAGCCAATCAGATGTTTGGAAGATAAGTGTGGCCAGATGTCAAGTTTTTACATCTAATATTTCATAGATTGTTTTTCTTTAGGGAGGGGTTAACTAACTCTCTAGAAATCAGTTTTTACACCTTGTGGTCCTTTCAAAAATGACTTCGAAGATAAATCTCTCTAATCTCAGAACATAATATAAAATAAGAAAAAAAAAAAGGCATCTCCTTATCAGGCAACGGAAAGTTGCTGATGGCTTGCACGATCTAACGGAATAAATATCAACTATTCGTTGATTTTTAATTATTCCAGAATTAGCCAAATGCCCATTCTTGATTAATCAAGAAAAGCTAACCACGTACGCGTTCCGGGCTGTTGGCCCTCGTCAGCTTGATGCAAGCTGTACCTCAACGACCAAAAAACTGGTCATTCAGGCATCCTGAAAAATCATGAAACTGGTAATGGCGAAGGTGCAAGTCATATAGTTTTCCATTTTGAACTTCTTGCAATTCTACCCGGGCCGTTCGCTGTTACATCCCGACAAACACTGGAATAGCTATTCTCTTATATCTGCGTATCCGGTATTTTAGCAATCAGCACCTTTGACTCAGAAAAATTATCCTTATTTCTGGAAATTATCTTGACACTAGATATTGCACCTGTGTTAGCTAATGTTGGGATGGTACCTCAATGGAGTCGGTAGCAACGAACAAGCGGACAGAACTGCCGAGAAAACTTCTACCTTAGAATCCTCATATTCCATTCTACATTAAGCCTTGCTCGCAACACGCTTCAACCTTAGTAATCAGCATAGACGGAAATCTATACCAAGACTATTCAACCAGATTCCTTAAGAGAATCTCATCCACCCCAAGCCATCTTTTCAAGTTTTTCCTTAAAATCTGCTCCGTACAAGTCACTACCACCATTCTAAGGGGCCAAGAACATGTTCTGGCAGATTTTGTTCTCTAGCATCATGAAACGGATTCAATTTGTCCTCACTTTCTAGAAAAACCATAGACAGTATAAATCCTCCTATGGGCTGCTGAGATATTCCAAGGCACAGAATGCAAACAGCCTCACTACTTAGATTGGCTCTGCTCAATCTGTATCGTTTGCTTTGGTTAGGAACTTTCTGATCAACTGGTTCAGCTCTACAACCCACACACAGGTCATGAATAAAACTTTTGACTAGACTACTAGTGATCGGAACCCGTGTTATTTCTCTTTTTATCTTAATTTCAAAATGTTGTTTATCCCTTCGAATGTAAAATTGCAAAAATATGTATTAAAATTACAAATATTTTCTCACAATGAGTATCTTTTTATTGAAAAAAACGCTAGCTTTCAAGCGTTAATCGCTCTTCAACGGGCTTACTAAAATATCGACTTTATCCCACCAGAAATATTTACTAAAACTTTTTTCACAATTTTATCATGAATAAAAATATGTTTAACAGAAAAGAGACACATTGACTTTTTTTAAAGCCTATATTAAAATCGTAAAAATTAATGACTAATCAAAATGAATGGTATTATCATTCTAAATAAAGGTTCAATAATTAATGTTGTGTGTGAATAATAAATTCTACTTCTCTCAATTAATAATTAATATATTTAAAATTCTACAAATTAAAATTGAGAAAAGTTTCAGTTAAAATTGAAATAGCGTTTTATTTGATGTGTTAAAATAATATATAATAAAGATATTAACATATATAGTTTTAAATGATTTTTCTCAAATGCCAAATTTAAAAAAACGTATATTTAAAATAATAAATTTTAATCCTCTTCACACACAACAAAAACCATATTTAAATCAATATCGGAAATGTTTGAAATGTCATAACATATCAGTTATTCCCAGGGTGACCTGGCTTGTTCAACTAGAATCAACTTCAAGGTTATTTTTTTCTTTTGCATTTAATTTGTAATGGCGCCAAACGACCTTAGTCGATCCCCAGATAAATTGACCAATCTGATTACTTTTTTTTTTTGTAAAAACAAAACTTTTTCAAGCATTCCTTTCCAGATTTAACTTTGTTTTTATATAACTCTTTGATCGCAGTAAAAAATAAAAGTGCAGAGATTTTGTCTAATATGAAAGAGTACTTATTTATGCTCTTAATATATATTGCATAAAGTTTTTTAAAATTCAAGTCTCTAAAGTATAAAATTAATATATATATATATATATATATATATTATATTTAAAATAAAAAAGATATAAGATTTCTGTTGTTTTGTATCATCTTGATGATTATGCTATGGTGGTGCAGTCGTGGCATGAATCTTCTTGAAAGTAAAATAATAAAAATAGTATAGATTAAAAATTGCTTTAATTGAGCTATAAGATAAACATAATTCTGTAAAAGTACTGCCTGGCTTAAGGCGTAAGAATGAAAGAATGAAAATATTATTTACATAATTACAAAGTTTTGGGCCGACCAGCGGGGAAGAACAACAATGAGCATTTATATGGGAAGCATGACCTCTGGCGGCCGATTTATACAGAGTATTTATATCTATGAAATTATAATTTTTTTAAAATAAAATATCTTAATATAACATTTTAAAATAAATATATTTCAATATAACATTTCCCCCCTGTGAAAAGAATAATATGGGTACAGAGAAAAGTGATAAAAATATAGTTTAAAAAATGGTAAAATGATTAGAAAGAAAATGACATCATATAAAGTATGAATGATGATAAAATGTTTGGGAGAAATTGAAAAATAAAAATGTGATATTCCATAATCATATTGGTTTGTTGTTAACCAATAGAGACAGAAAATTACAAAAATGATAATGTGAATAATGATAACAAAAATGTGGTGAAAAGTGAAAATGTGGTTGATTGAAAATTGTGGTAAAGAGTGAAAATTGTGGTAAAGAGAGAAAAAAGTGTTCCATAATCGTATTGGCTTATTGTGAACCAATAGATTGGATAGACAAAAGAAATGCACACATATAATATCAAAAATGTGGAAGGAAAATAAAATGAATGATTATTTAAAAAGTGAGAAATAAAAGGGTGATATTCCTTGATCATATTGGCTTGTTGTGAGCCAATAGATTGGGAAAAACATGAGAAAATGACATTATTAAAAATAAGAAAAATTCATGATATTTACAGAAATATATAAATGAAAAATGATGAATAACATTGAAAACAATATAAAAATTACATTAGTAAAAGATAGGTGGAAACATTTGATGATTATAAGAAGAAGGGCATTTGTGAAAAGCAAGAAGTTGGGACAAAGTTTATGTACAAAAGGCAAATGTGAAAACAAGGAATGAACATAAAGATTAAATGATTATAATGTTAAAGATAAATGAAATTAATGGTAAGAATAAAGAATGGGCATTGAAAAAAAAAGAATCAAGGTGAACAAAAACAAAAGTTAAAATTTACATATGTTGGTATCGCTAAATTTACATATTAGTTAGGCGAAATGAGAAACATTAAAAGATTATGGCATTTAAAAATAAATTTCAAAAGGGGGTAAAAATGCAAATTTTGTAAATAACATATGAAATGAGAATTAGAAAATATCAAGTATCACAAGTTAAGGAATTTCGAACACATTGAAAAAGAAAAATTGAAAAACATTAAAAAACATTTAAAGTTTAGGTAATTTTTAATAAAAAAAATTGAATGTTGAGAAATATGTTAATTTGTTGTTGTTGTCCTCCCGGCCGACTGCCTTACATATAGAATTATAAAAAATGATATCTGTAAATGGTTTAACTTAATTGTAAATATTTAATTGTAAAGTATGAAAATAGATATATTTAGGAGAGATATAGAAATAATTATGCAGAGAAAATAAAGCATTTTAAATTTTAAATGGCAAAAATATATTTAAGATATGACATAAAAGGGATGTAACTATAAGAAAATGAGTGATTGGAAACTATCGTAAACAATAGAGAAAAGGTTAAAACGGGGTAAATTATGCAAAATGTAGATACAAAGTACCTTGGAAGATGGGCTGGTGTTGGGCGGAAGGTGTGATGACTGGAGTTGGCTGTAGTTGGAAGGAAGAAGGCTGCTTGAAATTGCTGGATATGGTAGGAAATGGGGATGTTTGATTGTAGTAGCTATGTTTGCTTGGGGATGGGCATGTTTGATTGTGGAGAAGGCTATATTTGATTGTGGATGCTATGGTTGTTTGCTTGATGCTATGGTTGTTTGCTGATGCTATGGTTGTTTATAGATGCTATGGTTGTTTGTAGGTGACTATTTTTCGATGGAGAAGGCTATTTTTGAATGGGGTAGGTTATGTTTGATTTGCATAATTAAAAATGAACTATGTTTGGTTGTGGAGAGATGTGTTTGTTTAAATTGGGCTATGTCTTTTTAAAGTAGGTTATTTTTGGTTGAAATGAGCTATTTTTGGTTGAAATGAGCTATTTTTGAGTGAAATGAACTATTTTTGATTAGGAAAACTATTTTTGATTGGAAGATTTGCATATTTGAATTTGGAAAATTTTTCTTTTGTGTTCACAAGTTTCTGATATCCTGTCGACTAATATTATATTTAAAATAAAAAAGATATAAGATTTCTGTTGTTTTGTATCATCTTGATGATTATGCTATGGTGGTGCAGTCGTGGCATGAATCTTCTTGAAAGTAAAATAATAAAAATAGTATAGATTAAAAATTGCTTTAATTGAGCTATAAGATAAACATAATTCTGTAAAAGTACTGCCTGGCTTAAGGCGTAAGAATGAAAGAATGAAAATATTATTTACATAATTACAAAGTTTTGGGCCGACCAGCGGGGAAGAACAACAATGAGCATTTATATGGGAAGCATGACCTCTGGCGGCCGATTTATACAGAGTATTTATATCTATGAAATTATAATTTTTTTAAAATAAAATATCTTAATATAACATTTTAAAATAAATATATTTCAATATAACATATATATATATATATATATATATATCTCAATTGAAAATAAAACACCGATAATTATTTTTTCAATATTTTTTCAAAAGGTATATTATCCTGACCGTTCACAGGAGCATTTTATCTATTTTTTAAATATTGGTTAACCCAGGTTCCTGGAGCGTACACTAAATCTTTTTTTTTTTTCAATAAAGAATTTTTCAACGATGTTTTTAAATATTAAAAAGAGAGATAAAAATAACCGGGTTTCTGGAAGGCTGAACGCTAACTACCCTGTACATGTTAAAAAATCTGCAAATTTAGGCTAAAAATATTCAAAATAATATAAATTCGCATTCTATTTTTTACCAACATATTTATTTTAATTTAAAAATAATAATAATAATTCAAAAATAAAAAGATGAATGCACATGCCAGTCTAAAATTGATTTATTTTGCAATGTTCGTTTTCTGATGTAACAATTCCAGTTTTGTCACCCGCCCTCTATTCTGGGAAAATATGCTAATATATTTAAATTGGCATAACTTTTTCTATTTAGATATTATATATAATATTTTTAATTTTGTACTATATAATTCATATAAAATATAGGTTTTTTTTTAGATTTTTGGTATACTCGTATCTTAATATTCGAAAATCATTAAAACGAAAACTTCATTAAGTTTCAATAATAAAAGATATCACAAAAAAGGTTTATAATTCAAAAATCATCAATAGGTTTTTAGCATTTAAAAAAAATTATATTTACTACTTTACATTTCGGCAAAAATAGGAACGCTCCTACCACATATTTCCGTGTATTTTTTCATTATAAATAAAATATTCAATCGATTCTCCATTAAAATATTTATATAAGCTGTCTTTCTAATGATAGCTAAAAAAAATCACTGATTAAATTTATTTTTACCCTACTCTGTGGGGCACCGTGAAAGTAGTCTGGCGATTGCATCAGACAAAATAATTGCAGCGCGAGGTTTATTTCCTTAAAGCCAAAACAGACGATATCCGCTATAAAAAATGGCATCTTGTTGATCTCATTCAACCTTGCGTCCCAATCAAATAAGTGTGACGATGTCGAAATTAGGTGCTTTTTATTTTTTAAATAGCTTCTTAATGACCAGAATTGCTGAATAGTAATTATAGCCTGAGGTACTGTTTACAAAACATACCCTAAAATATTAGATCACGTGGTCTACGCTTCCCGTCTGCAATAGAATTTGGTATGCTTTAAAAAAAAGTACCCTAAATTCAAACAATCTTGACTCATACACCTCTAATTTAGAACATTTTTATTCATGTGTGTTGTGTTTAATTATACGTATTTTTTAAATGAAAAAAATCGATATTTTTATTTATATATAATGGATATTTATTTTTAAATGTCTTATATGTATGTTTTGTCTATAAATTATTTTGCGTTTAATAAAAATTTCCTATCTTATGATCTTTTTCTTCTAATTGATCTCTTTGGAGCTATTTTAGAACACTTAATCGTCCTGATATTTTAAAATAGCTATATACATTTAATATGGGTGTATTAAATGACAAACATTTTAATTACATAAATGATATATTTAAAATGAGAGTTATTTTAAAAAGCTTATATAAGTCTTAAATCGAAAAGCGACTGTAATATAATTTATATTTTGCTCTATTTTCAAAACGATATTTATATATATTATTTAACAATATAATTATTATATAGTGCTTTATATATACACACCAATAGAGTTTTCAAATCTTTTATATAAGATAATATTTTAAAACATTATAACACTGAATATATGAATTTAAAAACTATCAGTTGGTAATTTACTATTTTCTAGTCTATAACATTTTTGTCACTTTTATACGTCTAAGTTAAGACATTTTGACGGGAGGATATTGATCATAAAAAAGAAAGGTTATCTCTTTTGTCAAAAAAAAAAACAGATATAAAAATTATACGCGTTTCTTTTAATAGAATAATATCCTCCCAGCAAAATCTCCATCCTAATGTTTGGCTATATACACTCATGGACAAAACTTAAGGAAGTTGTACCTTTTAGCATGTATATCTGGATTTTGACAATAATTCTGAAAGATATTTGATATACAGTGACCTTTATTGAAGACACACGAGATAACCAAGTGTGAACAAAATTGCCTCTGTCTCCTTCAAAAAACAGACGACCGGCGACATCAAAGACTTTCCAAATTTGTCCATGAGTTGGCATTAAAAAAGATAAACAGTCGATTTTAGATTTAAGACTTATCAAACTAAATCCGAATTTAGAGACCAAAATTTCTTTATCTATATATATAAAAATGGATGTTTGTTGGTCCGTTGGTCCGTCCGTCCGTTGGTCCGTCCGTTCGTCAGTGATAATCTTCTACATCGCTCAACCAATCGTGATGAAACTTTGGGAAGATGTTTAGTATACTACCGGGATGGTTTCTGGCTAATTACTCTTTAGAAATAACCTTTCGTTGCATTTTTATTTACAATAAAACGTAAATTCACTCGCAATCAGCGCCCCCTCGTGGCAGACGTATGGCCTGAAATAGCCTCGCATGAGCTTATTTGTAACGTCACGCTTAGCCTACAGGTTAGGTACACGGCGTCGTACCCCCGCAACCTAGGTTCGAGGCTCAGCGTGGGTGTTTTTTTTTTTTCATTTCTTTTATATTATTGTAGCAAATTATTAAAAATATTATTTTATTTAAAATGTAGGCTTTTTAAGATAAAAAATTAACATAAACAATTTTTTAATAATATTTGTAACAAACCTAGGTTCGAGGCTCAGCGTGGGTGTCTTTTTTAATTTTCATTTCTTTTATATTATTGTAGCAAGGTCTGTTTTTACAGCATTATTATATTTTGATTGGTTTATTTTAGATATGTTTGTTATGAAGGCTCTATGTAATACTATTTAGAGCACATTCTACATTTTAAACACCTAAGCCCCCCTCTTTTTAATATTGTAGCAAAGTATTAAAAGTATTATTTTATTTTAGATGTTTGCCATGAAACTTTGGGAAGTTGTTTAGTATACTACCCGGACGATTTCTGGCGAATTATTTTAGAATAATATTTATAACAATAATTGTAGCGAAATTAAGACATAGTGAATATATTCTGTGTTTGTGCATATATAAATATTTTACGGAAAATGTGAGAACGTTCTATTAGAATATCTCGAAAACAAAAAACAATACATATAAACGAGTTCACTGACATTTATCAATGCAGTGCTTATAATCAATGATTACAATGAAGGGCTATATTATCTATATATATAAAAATCACTTTCAAAATTTAACGTAACGTTCCATTCTCAATCCCGTAGGGCTTTAGATCGGCTAAAACATTTTTATCTTTATGAGTGACTATTAACTTTACTGTACTGAATAGTTTAGTATAATGTTAATTTAACATATTACAATTTAGCCACAGCAACGCGTGGCCGGGTTCGCTAGTTATTATCTAAAAATATATTAACCAATATCATTTCGTCACCTCAGAGCTTGACAGGAGAACGTTAAAATTTGTTGACGACTTTAAAATTTACGCTAGTACCTCTGATGATTTATGGATGAAAATTTTTCCGGGAGGAAATTGATCTATCAAAATAAAGGTCACCTCTCCCGTCAAAATAGACTCCAAAACTAAAAGCCATTTATAATTTTTAAAATCTGGGTTTAAGACCTAGAATATCTCGTTCCGGTCATATAAATACACAATAGTGTTAATCATTGTTCTTCAAATTTGTTTCCTCTTTTTTATGTAAATTTATTTCTTACTATTGATTGACAGCATTATTGTCTTCTCCGAGTTTCCTTTCTATTTCCAGGCTTTTGACGATAATGTAGGGTCTTCTCCCGAAATTATATATTGCCACGTGGAAAATTAGGGAAGACAAAAACTTCAGGAGGAGACAGCAATTTATTTCAGGGAAGGACAAACTAACGGAAATATCTTTATTTACGGGGCTGCTAACGAAAATGAAAAGGACAAACTAAGAATGGTAAACAAAAGATAAGCCACGAGGGAAATTTACAGAGTAGCAAAATATAAACCTAAAAATGACCACTCTGTTAATAAAATTAATAAATACTTTATTACAATATCACACACACACAAAAGCCTTTATTAAGACACACAGGTCTTACAGAGGATTCTCCTTGGGGTTACAAGACGGAGAAACCCATGAAAGTGGGAAATATACAAAGGGGTAAAAATGGAGAAAGATTATATACACATGGTAAATATATACAGATTATTACTTTGTTACAATATGAATTCCGTTCTTCCTGGCCCATACATCCCTCCAGCATTACCTTCGTTCACTCGGTAGGTCAGACTGATGTCTAGCCATGCTGGTTCTACTTCTTTCAGTCATTATCTAAGCGGCGCGATATCCTTTCTCAATCATCGCACACACACAGAGGACCATTGGCCCAAAACTATGGTCTTCAGGTGGACACTTCTCAGGTTGCCAAAGCTTGTGTTATGGCTTTGTTACCGACCTGGGTCCACTAGTTTGAGGCGACGGTCAATAGATGGCGTCTAGTTTTGACGTCTATTTTGACGGGAAAGATTACATTTGCATATATATAGGATATCTTTCTTCCTTTCTCTGTCAATGCCTGGTATCCACATCTCAAATGGGTGTAACTTTTCATTCTATTCTATGTTAATAAGGAAGGATTCTGGTCAAATTAAAAACTACTTTCAATATAATAATCCTTTGTATTGAGTAAAAATATCAGGCCTCCAGGGAAAAGTTTCTTTTCAAAAACATTTTTAATCTTTAGCTTTCGGGCACTAACGTCTTTCTACAGAATAGATTATAACATGTTCTCTCGTCTAGATGGGCGTTCTCCTCAGCGGCAAAGTACGCGATCTACGTATTCTTTGTAGATCGCGAAATGCGTGGTGTCGCTGGAGACCCACTGGCGATTCTCCACCAAACTCTGCAGCGCTGGCAGAGGCGCCATATTCATTGTACCTAGTTAATATAATCCATATTATCTTTTTTTTTAAATAGTGCAGACTGTGCACTTTGTATGTATTGACAAGATGTCAATAAAATTATTTTAATTGTCTAGATGGGCGTTCGTGCCCGAAAGCTAAAGATTAAAAAGGTTTTTGAAAATATACTTTTCCTTGGAGACCTGATATTTTTACTCGACAAACTACTTTGTCTTTCATCAAATTTCGAGGAGTACCATGAGGAAAATTCCATAAGAATGCCCTTAGATATAAATATGGAAGAGCACATGTACCTGATGCAATGTTGTGGTGCTGGGTGGGAGGAAAACATCAATATTTATGTCTCTCACAACATTGTTGATTGGACCACGTGGAAAATATAAGAACTGGTCGTCCTTTTGTCTTGTTTTTTTTTTTTTTTAGGATTATTACATCTGTGATTTGTCATAAGCACGAGGGAAATTCTATAAATAGTGTATATATATATATCAAATAATAATAATTATCATTAAGAACAAAATAGTCATTTTAACAATTCATTCCCAATATGTTTCTTTGTTATAAAAAATAAACCTGTGGGATGGTTGCTCAGCGTGTTGGTGAAGCTTTGTCCCAGTTCGCGCTCGCTGAAGCAAAGTGTGGTCGCCACAAAACTCATAGACAAAACTTAAGGAAGTGGAAACTCTTTGATATCGCCAGTCGTCTGTTTATTTGAAGGATACAGAAGCAATTTTATTTACACTTGGTTATTTCGTGTGTCTTCAATAAAGGTCACTGTAATATCTTTCAGAGTTATTGTCTGAATCCCGATATACATGCTAAAAGGTACAAGTTTCTTAAGTTTTGTTCATGAGTGTATTTTCTACTGCCCTTACTGCAATGAAAAAATAAGGGGAGGGACTGGCTCATCAGTAGTGAACCCTTACAGCGGTTTCGCCAGTTTAATCTACCATACGGCTCTAATATTGCATTCAAGTTGAATAATTTTGTTGTTTTTTAAGCGAAGTACAAATTGAATTTATATACAGTTGGTCCTTTTTGGTGTTCAGGTCATCTTAACCTAATATTGCATTTGGCTGTTATACTTTTATACCAGTACTTAAGATGAATTCTTGGAAAAGCTATTTTAAACGATCTATGAAGGGTAGGTACATTTTTTCGTATACCAAAAGTGGCACCTCTCCCTTCAAAACATTTTCTTTTGTTTAATTATATTTTACATCTTTTATTACGCTGATGAGAACCAACAGCCCGAAACCCGTACATGGTTAGCTTTTCTTGATTAATCATGAATAGGTATTTTATTGGCCAAATTTCTGTAATATTTAAAAATCAACAATTAGTTGATATTTATTACGACAGATGGCGCAAGCCATCAGCAAATTTTAGTTGCCCGATCAGGCAGGAGATGTCTTTTTATTAATTATATTTTGTAAATCTTTCTTTTTTTCGCACATGACAGGCAAAGTTTCCAGTAAATGTGAAGAGACGGTGCTGTTTGAAATTTCCACTGTAGAACCTAGCTTGTTCATTATCATCTTTCTTGAGAACAGCAATAAAAGCTATAAAAAAAGGAGATTTCCTCTTTTACAATGTCTTGTAAGAATTTTGTTATCTTTGAGATGTTGCAGGCCCGTGTTGACTCGACGCTAAAACAGTTCCTTTATCAGTTGAAAATGACGATGTTTCTAATCGAAGCAAGCAAATTAAAACTCTCTATGACGAATTCTATAGATAAAAATCTTATTTATAAGGAAAAATTCTCTATAAAAAAATCTCCTAATAAACACTATATAAAGAATATCTTTTTAAAGAAAAAAAATCTCTATAAAGATTTTCTCTAACTAAAAATTATCTATAACGAAAAGTTCTCTATATAACGAAAACTCTATATAAATAATTTATTTATTGAGAAAAATTCTCCATAAAGAATATATGACGAAAAATTCTCCATAAAAAATCTCTTTATGACTAAAAATTGTCTATAACAAAAACTCTATAAAAAATCTCTTTATGACTAAAAATCGTCTATAACAAAAACTCTATGAAAAATCTCTTTATGACTAAAAATTGTCTATAACAAAAACTCTATGAAAAATCTCTTTATGACTAAAAATTGTCTATAACAAAAACTCTATGAAAAATCTCTTTAAAAAATATCTTTAAGGCGAAAACTCTTTAACGAAATTCTTTTTAAAGAAAAGCTCTCTCCTCAAAACAAAAACAAAAAATCTGTACCTTCAATGAATACTCTTTAAAACTAAAATTTCTCCCTACCTAGGAAAATATCATTAGTTATATGTTATTGTTTTTTACCCACATCGCTGCACTAAGGAGAGTGAATTTCTTGACCAGATATGTTGTTGTTGCTTATTCCTCAAGTCGTTTAAACGATCTCCATTAGGTCCCGTTGTCTCAGCTTTTCTATTTTAGTCCTGGGGTTTTCCCAGAGGTCTTTTTTGGAGGATTTGATACAATTCAGTAGATGTTCAGGACTGACTGGTTGCGAATCGCATTTGGGGCATTTCGGGAATGTTTCGATTTTTCCATTAAATTTGACCATTCTAAGATGTCCTGTTCGTAATCTTGAAATCGCCGTTTGTTCTTCCCTAGTAAGGGTGTGGAAAGAATTTTCGTTAGGAATGGGGGTGTACCAAGGGTGGATTTCCAGAGAGAGGTTATTTTTTGTTTGTGGATAGAAGAAATTTCAGAATAGGTGAGTTGGGAGTTTTCAGGCTGGCCCTTACAGCCTTATTTAGCTAACTGGTCAGCCATCTCATTGCCGTCTATGTTAACGTGAGAGGGGATCCATTGGAAGGTGATCTGGTGACCAGATCTAATGGCCATCCATCACTACCACTGTATTTGTAGGTCTCTACGTATCGCAGCCCCTACACAATATTTCATTTGTTTAATTTAGAAGTTCTTTTTATAAATAAAGGATCCGTGAATTTTTCTGGTTGCTTAGAGTTTTTTTGTTAGATTTCAGCTTGGAAAAGGAGTTTACGTAGAAAGGTATGAGGTATATATAGGTATCTATGGCAGAAATTCGTTTTATATACACATTTCACTTTGATTTTAGTCAAGAAGGCAGCAGTTTTTATAGCGTTTTAATTGCATCAATATAACCTTTAGAGGAATTCTTAGTTATAGTATAAAATATGTCATAAATATAAACAGAATAGTCTAATACAATACTTAAGCGATTTGGTAGCTAAACGGCAGGGTGGGTTCCCCACTGATGAGCTAGGGCCTCTCAATAATTGCAGTGAGGACAGTGGTTTTATTTGACAAAAGAATGAATAGGTTTAGATGAATACATTTATTTTTTAGTATGTCTAGTACACGTGTGATACAGGCCATGATAATCATGGTAAATAGAAGTTTACAACTGCTTTTACTGTAAATGTACCACATGTATACACATGTAAAAAGCTTGTTCAAATATAACACTTACAAATATGCCAGAGCGCTATTTTGGTTACTTGCACTCACTGGTTGTGTTGGAATTTTGTAAAAATCGGGGGGACGGAAATATCTTTACTTACGGGGTTGCTAACCAAAATAAAATGATTTTTGAGCCCCAATGGCCGCGTAAAGCGGAATATATACAAAGCACTATGACCAGGCTGGGGAGGCTAGGGACAGGATCTCCGTCTGGGAAGAGGCAGGTTAGGCCAGATTGGGTCCGCGGAGGTCAGGAGGCAGGAAGAAGGCGGGAGGACTAGAACTTTGCAGCTCTAGCTCTGGTAGTTGGGCAAGACATTGATCTTGCCTCGTGGTCGGCAGAGAAGACCAACTTCGGGAAGAGACATCAATTTATTTAAGGCAAGAACAAACTGAATCGGGGGGACTATTGGAGTAAATGGTTAGAAATCCTTTGATCACAATCAGAATTCAAGTCTCCAAGAGATAAATGTCTTCTTTTATTACCAACGCTTCAAGATTTCGGTATAACGATCCTTCTACAGGAATATCAAATATGAATCTTAGCTGTTTAATAGACACAAGTGATATTTACATTATTGGAGTAATTTTTTTTTTTTTTTTTTTTAGAAAAAAAGTGGCCATTGCGGGATTTGAACCTGGGTTGTTGCGGTCGGTAATCGACGGTTTACCTCACTCGTCCACCGAGCCACATAGATGAAGCCAGTTAGAGTTTATAATGAAGGAGGAGTTCCTGACGTCAGGATGTTGTGGTCAACTATCCGATAGAAGCGACGGCCAAGGTGAAGCTGTCACGCGGCTAGGTTTGCTTACAAACATCCCAGATAACTTTGGCGCCAACTTACGTAATGCTTCGTTACGTGACCATCATGCAACATTGATCACGTGAGGGTTCACTTGTTGACTAATTATTGAGATTTATTTACTTACTGTGACAAATGTTACAATTACGGGTTATCACATAAAAATGGAATATACTAGGGCCTAAAGTAAATGTAACTTAATACACAGCGTACACTCAAGAGTACAACACCAACAACAAGAAGGAGGTAAATGAAACACGCGATTGGTAAAATAAAACAAAACACAGTACTTATCTTTATTGTAACGTTGGTAGGGATCGGACTGGGGTCACACAGGGATGCGAAGAGAACCACCAGACACAGAAAAATCACGTAGAAAAACACTTTAAGCGTCTCCACACCAATTCTCTACGCTCTGAGCCCCCCTCGCATTCCCTTAGTCCCCTTTTATATGCAGACATGGCCACATTCGTCCAATGAGAAGGCGTGAGAGATTGGTTCATTAACAAACGAAGACAACATTCTTCCCGCTAAAAACTGATCAGAAAAAAAAAACTGAAAATGTTTGTCAATATAATTTGACAAGTGTAGAGAGGAATAGCTGTGTTTAGGAAGTCAGTTGAACCTGTGTCAATAGATCAAATAATTCTCTATCAATGACCTTTTATGATCTTTCTATATAGTCCAACCCAATCAGCGAGTGCAAGTAACCAAACAGGGCTCTGGCACATTTGTAATTGCAAAAGTCGAACTGCTTTTCACATGTGTAGGCATGCGGTGCACTTATAGTAAATGGAGTTACCAACTTCTACCCCCCATGACAATCATGGCCTGTACCACGTGTACTAGGGATAATTTAGAAAAAAAAAAAAGGATCTCTCTGGAGAAAAGGGGATCTATTTCATATTTATAAAACAAAACTTTGAATACTTTTTTTTCGATAAATTACTGTATCTGTATTAAAAAATTATAAACTATTCACTCGCCAATGTTTCCTTTTTTTGAAAACAAACACTTTTCTACTTTCCTTATTGCAATGATAAATATTGGAAGGGTCTGAATCATCAGTGGTGAACCCTCCCAGCAGTTTCGCCAGTTTAATCTTCCAGACCGCTCTAATATTGTATATTTGAATGCTCTGTTTATATAGCTAACACTAAAAAGGAAATCAATTTTGTCACGTAGAAAATGAGGAAAGAAAAACTTCAGAATGACACAACAATTTATTTATGGCAAGAACACAAATTAACACATTTATAAAATTTAAGAGAATCAATGAGGGAAGTTTACAGGAAGTAGCAGAATGTAAATATCAAAATTGTAAATATGTACATAGAATAATAAATACTTTGATACATATATACATGTCTACACTTGTAGACACGATATGGCGGCCAGATCTACACTGCGATCAACTGCCGTCTAACCTAGGTTCAAGTGCTAAGTATCTACTGGGCCGTACATTGTTAACTACATACAATAATTTTGAACTCAAGCGAGAAACCGCTTAAGCCATTTTTTACTGTAATTTAACTTTAGAATGTCTTAGAAACAGGATAAATAGAATTTCAAAAACACAAGACTAGTTACAAAATTTTAAAAAAATCAATTAGACAAAGGTAATAATTTGCATATAATCTAAATTATTAAATTTGCATATCAAGTTGCATAAGAAGCCATCAGCCGTATCTTGTGATGTCAATTTAGCAACTCTCTAGTCAATTGGTATCCAAGGCTAAAGTTGGAGCTTCCTCAATGACAGATTTACACTAGGTGAAGTAACCACCTAGTTATCATCATCATTTACACTGGGTACTGTAACCCTATGTACATATTATGATTGACATAGCTAACTCACTTCCTTATCAATTTCACCTTCCTAATCAACATCGAATAAAAGTTGGTTAGAGAATGGTGCGCTGTGATATTGGTCAAAAAAGTACACTATTATCAAATAGATAGCTGTAAATTTTGCTGGGAGAACATTGATTTATAAGAGAAATTCTTCCGTCAAATTGAAGCTAAAACTAAGCGTCATCTATTGACTGACTCCGGTCGGTGACAGAGTCACAACACCAGCTTTGTCCAATTCCGAGAATCCACCATAAGACCATGGTTTCGGGATAATGGCCCTCGTCAAAGCTGGTGTTGTGGCTATGTCATCTACCCGAGTCCGTTAGATTACGAAGATGTCAATAGATTATGCTTATAAAAAACGGAAGCATTAAATCACGAATGTTTCTTTTAACAAAATAAAAACAGAATGAACTGTCCTTACTGCGATGAAAAATATTGGGAAGGCTTTGCTTATCAGGGGTGAACTCTCCCAGTGGTATTAGAGCTCTAAGAAGCGGTCTGGTAGAATAAATTGGCGAAACCGCTAGGAGGATTCACAACTGATGAGCCAAGCGCTCCCAATATTTTTCATCGCAGTAAGAACAATATAATTTTGTTTTTATGTTAAAAGAAGCATGCAGCCATGGTGCCGTCCTGATCAATTCCTTGAGTCTTCGTAACGTGCGGTTAGATCTTGCAGCCATAGTGCCGTCCTGATCAATTTCTTGAGTCTTCTCAACGTGCTGCCAGATCTTTAAGCCAATAGTGCCGTCCTGATCAATTCCTTGAGTCTTCGCAACGTGCGGTTAGATCTTGCAGCCATGGTGCCGTCCTGATCAATTCCTTGAGTTTTCGCAACGTGCGGTTAGATCTTGCAGCCATGGTGCCATCCTGATCAATTCCTTGAGTCTTCGTAACGTGCGGTTAGATCTTGCAGCCATGGTGCCGTCCTGATCTATTCCTTGAGTTTTCGTAACGTGCGGTTAGATCTTGCAGCCATAGTGCCGTCCTGATTAATTCCTTGAGTCTTCGCAACGTGCTGCCAGATCTTTAAGCCAATAGTGCCGTCCTGATCAATTCCTTGAGTCTTCGCAACGTGCGGTTAGATCTTGCAGCCAATAGTGCCGTCCTGATCAATTCCTTGAGTCTTCGCAACGTGCGGCCAGGTCTTGCAGCCATGGTGCCGTCCTGATCAATTCCTTGAGTCTTCGCAACGTGCGGTTAGATCTTGCAGCCAATAGTGCCGTCCTGATCAATTCCTTGAGTCTTCACAACGTGCGGCCAAATCTTGCAGCCATAGTGCCGTCCTGATCAATTCCTTGAGTCTTTGCAACGTGCGCTTAGATCTTGCAGCCAATAGTGCCGTCCTGATCAATTCCTTGAGTCTTCGCAACGTGCGGCCAGATCTTACAGCCAATAGTGCCGCCCTGATCAATTCCTTGAGTCTTCGCAACGTGCGGCCAGGTTTTGCAGCTATAGTGCCGTCCTGATCAATTCCTTGAGTCTTCGCAGCGTGCGGCCAGGTCTTGCAGCCATGGTGCCGTCCTGATCAATTCCTTGAGTCTTCGCAACGTGCGACCAGGTCTTGCAGCCATGGTGCCGTCCTGATCAATTACTTGAGTCTTCGCAACGTGCGGCCAGATCTTACAGCCAATATTGCCGTCCTGATCAATTCCTTGAGTCTTCGCAACGTGCGGTTAGATCTTGCAGCCAATAGTGCCGTCCTGATCAATTCCTTGAGTCTTCGCAACGTGCGGCCAGGTCTTGCAGCTATAGTGCCGTCCTGATCAATTCCTTGAGTCTTTGCAACGTGCGCTTAGATCTTGCAGCCAATAGCGCCGTCCTGATCAATTCCTTGAGTCTTCACAACGTGCGGCCAAATCTTGCAGCCATAGTGCCGTCCTGATCAATTCCTTGAGTCTTTGCAACGTGCGCTTAGATCTTGCAGCCAATAGTGCCGTCCTGATCAATTCCTTGAGTCTTCGCAACGTGCGGCCAGGTTTTGCAGCTATAGTGCCGTCCTGATCAATTCCTTGAGTCTTTGCAACGTGCGCTTAGATCTTGCAGCCAATAGTGCCGTCCTGATCAATTCCTTGAGTCTTCACAACGTGCGGCCAAATCTTGCAGCCATAGTGCCGTCCTGATCAATTCCTTGAGTCTTCGCAACGTGCGGCCAGGTTTTGCAGCTATAGTGCCGTCCTGATCAATTCCTTGAGTCTTCGCAGCGTGTGGCCAGGTCTTGCAGCCATGGTGCCGTCCTGATCAATTCCTTGAGTCTTCGCAACGTGCGACCAGGTCTTGCAGCCATGGTGCCGTCCTGATCAATTACTTGAGTCTTCGCAACGTGCGGCCAGATCTTACAGCCAATAGTGCCGTCCTGATCAATTCCTTGAGTCTTCGCAACGTGCGGTTAGATCTTGCAGCCAATAGTGCCGTCCTGATCAATTCCTTGAGTCTTCGCAACGTGCGGCTAGGTCTTGCAGCTATAGTGCCGTCCTGATCAATTCCTTGAGTCTTTGCAACGTGCGCTTAGATCTTGCAGCCTATAGTGCCGTCCTGATCAATTCCTTGAGTCTTCACAACGTGCGGCCAAATCTTGCAGCCATAGTGCCGTCCTGATCAATTCCTTGAGTCTTTGCAACGTGCGCTTAGATCTTGCAGCCAATAGTGCCGTCCTGATCAATTCCTTGAGTCTTCGCAACGTGCGGCCAGGTTTTGCAGCTATAGTGCCGTCCTGATCAATTCCTTGAGTCTTTGCAACGTGCGCTTAGATCTTGCAGCCAATAGTGCCGTCCTGATCAATTCCTTGAGTCTTCACAACGTGCGGCCAAATCTTGCAGCCATAGTGCCGTCCTGATCAATTCCTTGAGTCTTCGCAACGTGCGGCCAGGTTTTGCAGCTATAGTGCCGTCCTGATCAATTCCTTGAGTCTTCGCAACGTGCGGCCAGATCTTGCAGCCATGGTGCCGTCCTGATCAATTCCTTGAGTCTTCGCAACGTGCGGCCAGGTCTTGCAGCCATGGTGCCGTCCTGATCAATTCCTTGAGTCTTCGCAACGTGCGGCCAGATCTTACAGCCAATAGTGCCGCCCTGATCAATTCCTTGAGTCTTCGCAACGTGCGGCCAGGTTTTGCAGCTATAGTGCCGTCCTGATCAATTCCTTGAGTCTTCGCAACGTGCGGCCAGATATTGCAGCCATGGTGCCGTCTTGATCAATTCCTTGAGTCTTCGCAACGTGCGACCAGGTCTTGCAGCCATGGTGCCGTCCTGATCAATTACTTGAGTCTTCGCAACGTGCAGCCAGATCTTACAGCCAATAGAGCCGTCCTGATCAATTCCTTGAGTCTTCGCAACGTGCGGTTAGATCTTGCAGCCAATAGTGCCGTCCTGATCAATTCCTTGAGTCTTCGCAACGTGCGGCCAGGTCTTGCAGCTATAGTGCCGTCCTGATCAATTCCTTGAGTCTTTGCAACGTGCGCTTAGATCTTGCAGCCAATAGTGCCGTCCTGATCAATTCCTTGAGTCTTCGCAACGTTCTGCCAGATCTTTAAGCCAACAGTACCGTCCTGATCAATTCCTTGAGTCTTCGCAACGTGCGGTTAGATCTTGCAGCCAATAGTGCCGTCCTGATCAATTCCTTGAGTCTTCGCAACGTGCGGCCAGGTCTTGCAGCCATGGTGCCGTCCTGATCAATTCCTTGAGTCTTCGCAACGTGCGGTTAGATCTTGCAGCCAATAGTGCCGTCCTGATCAATTCCTTTAGTCTTCGCAAGGTGCGGCCAGGTCTTGCAGCAATGGTGCCGTCCTGATCAATTCCTTGAGTCTTCGCAACGTGCGGCCAGGTCTTGCAGCTATAGTGCCGTCCTGATCAATTCCTTGAGTCTTCGCAACGTGCGGTTAGATCTTGCAGCCAATAGTGCCGTCCTGATCAATTCCTTGAGTCTTCGCAACGTGCGGCTAGGTCTTGCAGCTATAGTGCCGTCCTGATCAATTCCTTGAGTCTTTGCAACGTGCGCTTAGATCTTGCAGCCAATAGTGCCGTCCTGATCAATTCCTTGAGTCTTCACAACGTGCGGCCAAATCTTGCAGCCATAGTGCCGTCCTGATCAATTCCTTGAGTCTTTGCAACGTGCGCTTTGATCTTGCAGCCAATAGTGCCGTCCTGATCAATTCCTTGAGTCTTCGCAACGTGCGGCCAGGTTTTGCAGCTATAGTGCCGTCCTGATCAATTCCTTGAGTCTTTGCAACGTGCGCTTAGATCTTGCAGCCAATAGTGCCGTCCTGATCAATTCCTTGAGTCTTCACAACGTGCGGCCAAATCTTGCAGCCATAGTGCCGTCCTGATCAATTCCTTGAGTCTTCGCAACGTGCGGCCAGGTTTTGCAGCTATAGTGCCGTCCTGATCAATTCCTTGAGTCTTCGCAACGTGCGGCCAGATCTTGCAGCCATGGTGCCGTCCTGATCAATTCCTTGAGTCTTCGCAACGTGCGGCCAGGTCTTGCAGCCATGGTGCCGTCCTGATCAATTCCTTGAGTCTTCGCAACGTGCGGCCAGATCTTACAGCCAATAATGCCGCCCTGATCAATTCCTTGAGTCTTCGCAACGTGCGGCCAGGTTTTGCAGCTATAGTGCCGTCCTGATCAATTCCTTGAGTCTTCGCAACGTGCGGCCAGATATTGCAGCCATGGTGCCGTCTTGATCAATTCCTTGAGTCTTCGCAACGTGCGACCAGGTCTTGCAGCCATGTTGCCGTCCTGATCAATTACTTGAGTCTTCGCAACGTGCGGCCAGATCTTACAGCCAATAGTGCCGTCCTGATCAATTCCTTGAGTCTTCGCAACGTGCGGTTAGATCTTGCAGCCAATAGTGCCGTCCTGATCAATTCCTTGAGTCTTCGCAACGTGCGGCCAGGTCTTGCAGCTATAGTGCCGTCCTGATCAATTCCTTGAGTCTTTGCAACGTGCGCTTAGATCTTGCAGCCAATAGTGCCGTCCTGATCAATTCCTTGAGTCTTCGCAACGTTCTGCCAGATCTTTAAGCCAACAGTACCGTCCTGATCAATTCCTTGAGTCTTCGCAACGTGCGGTTAGATCTTGCAGCCAATAGTGCCGTCCTGATCAATTCCTTGAGTCTTCGCAACGTGCGGCCAGGTCTTGCAGCCATGGTGCCGTCCTGATCAATTCCTTGAGTCTTCGCAACGTGCGGTTAGATCTTGCAGCCAATAGTGCCGTCCTGATCAATTCCTTTAGTCTTCGCAAGGTGCGGCCAGGTCTTGCGGCAATGGTGCCGTCCTGATCAATTCCTTGAGTCTTCGCAACGTGCGGCCAGGTCTTGCAGCTATAGTGCCGTCCTGATCAATTCCTTGAGTCTTTGCAACGTGCGCTTAGATCTTGCAGCCAATAGTGCCGTCCTGATCAATTCCTTGAGTCTTCACAACGTGCGGCCAAATCTTGCAGCCATAGTGCCGTCCTGATCAATTCCTTGAGTCTTTGCAACGTGCGCTTAGATCTTGCAGCCAATAGTGCCGTCCTGATCAATTCCTTGAGTCTTCGCAACGTGCGGCCAGATCTTACAGCCAATAGTGCCGCCCTGATCAATTCCTTGAGTCTTCGCAACGTGCGGCCAGGTTTTGCAGCTATAGTGCCGTCCTGATCAATTCCTTGAGTCTTCGCAGCGTGCGGCCAGGTCTTGCAGCCATGGTGCCGTCCTGATCAATTCCTTGAGTGTTCGCAACGTGCGACCAGGTCTTGCAGCCATGGTGCCGTCCTGATCAATTACTTGAGTCTTCGCAACGTGCGGCCAGATCTTACAGCCAATATTGCCGTCCTGATCAATTCCTTGAGTCTTCGCAACGTGCGGTTAGATCTTGCAGCCAATAGTGCCGTCCTGATCAATTCCTTGAATCTTCGCAACGTGCGGCCAGGTCTTGCAGCTATAGTGCCGTCCTGATCAATTCCTTGAGTCTTTGCAACGTGCGCTTAGATCTTGCAGCCAATAGCGCCGTCCTGATCAATTCCTTGAGTCTTCACAACGTGCGGCCAAATCTTGCAGCCATAGTGCCGTCCTGATCAATTCCTTGAGTCTTTGCAACGTGCGCTTAGATCTTGCAGCCAATAGTGCCGTCCTGATCAATTCCTTGAGTCTTCGCAACGTGCGGCCAGGTTTTGCAGCTATAGTGCCGTCCTGATCAATTCCTTGAGTCTTTGCAACGTGCGCTTAGATCTTGCAGCCAATAGTGCCGTCCTGATCAATTCCTTGAGTCTTCACAACGTGCGGCCAAATCTTGCAGCCATAGTGCCGTCCTGATCAATTCCTTGAGTCTTCGCAACGTGCGGCCAGGTTTTGCAGCTATAGTGCCGTCCTGATCAATTCCTTGAGTCTTCGCAACGTGCGGCCAGATCTTGCAGCCATGGTGCCGTCCTGATCAATTCCTTGAGTCTTCGCAACGTGCGACCAGGTCTTGCAGCCATGGTGCCGTCCTGATCAATTACTTGAGTCTTCGCAACGTGCGGCCAGATCTTACAGCCAATAGTGCCGTTCTGATCAATTCCTTGAGTCTTCGCAACGTGCGGTTAGATCTTGCAGCCAATAGTGCCGTCCTGATCAATTCCTTGAGTCTTCGCAACGTGCGGCTAGGTCTTGCAGCTATAGTGCCGTCCTGATCAATTCCTTGAGTCTTTGCAACGTGCGCTTAGATCTTGCAGCCAATAGTGCCGTCCTGATCAATTCCTTGAGTCTTCACAACGTGCGGCCAAATCTTGCAGCCATAGTGCCGTCCTGATCAATTCCTTGAGTCTTTGCAACGTGCGCTTAGATCTTGCAGCCAATAGTGCCGTCCTGATCAATTCCTTGAGTCTTCGCAACGTGCGGCCAGGTTTTGCAGCTATAGTGCCGTCCTGATCAATTCCTTGAGTCTTTGCAACGTGCGCTTAGATCTTGCAGCCAATAGTGCCGTCCTGATCAATTCCTTGAGTCTTCACAACGTGCGGCCAAATCTTGCAGCCATAGTGCCGTCCTGATCAATTCCTTGAGTCTTCGCAACGTGCGGCCAGGTTTTGCAGCTATAGTGCCGTCCTGATCAATTCCTTGAGTCTTCGCAACGTGCGGCCATATCTTGCAGCCATGGTGCCGTCCTGATCAATTCCTTGAGTCTTCGCAACGTGCGGCCAGATCTTACAGCCAATAGTGCCGCCCTGATCAATTCCTTGAGTCTTCGCAACGTGCGGCCAGGTTTTGCAGCTATAGTGCCGTCCTGATCAATTCCTTGAGTCTTCGCAACGTGCGGCCAGATATTGCAGCCATGGTGCCGTCTTGATCAATTCCTTGAGTCTTCGCAACGTGCGACCAGGTCTTGCAGCCATGGTGCCGTCCTGATCAATTACTTGAGTCTTCGCAACGTGCGGCCAGATCTTACAGCCAATAGTGCCGTCCTGATCAATTCCTTGAGTCTTCGCAACGTGCGGTTAGATCTTGCAGCCAATAGTGCCGTCCTGATCAATTCCTTGAGTCTTCGCAACGTGCGGCCAGGTCTTGCAGCCAATAGTGCCGTCCTGATCAATTCCTTGAGTCTTCGCAACGTGCGGCCAGGTCTTGCAGCTATAGTGCCGTCCTGATCAATTCCTTGAGTCTTTGCAACGTGCGCTTAGATCTTGCAGCCAATAGTGCCGTCCTGATCAATTCCTTGAGTCTTCGCAACGTGCGGCCAGGTCTTGCAGCTATAGTGCCGTCCTGATCAATTCCTTGAGTCTCTGCAACGTGCGCTTAGATCTTGCAGCCAATAGTGCCGTCCTGATCAATTCCTTGAGTCTTCGCAACGTGCGGCCAGGTTTTGCAGCTATAGTGCCGTCCTGATCAATTCCTTGAGTCTTTGCAACGTGCGCTTAGATCTTGCAGCCAATAGTGCCGTCCTGATCAATTCCTTGAATATTCACAACGTGCGGCCAAATCTTGCAGCCATAGTGCCGTCCTGATCAATTCCTTGAGTCTTCGCAACGTGCGGCCAGGTTTTGCAGCTATAGTGCCGTCCTTATCAATTCCTTGAGTCTTCGCAACGTGCGGCCAGATCTTGCAGCCAATAGTGCCGTCCTGATCAATTACTTGAGTCTTCGCAACGTGCGGCCAGGTTTTGCAGCTATAGTGCCGTCCTGATCAATTCCTTGAGTCTTCGCAACGTGCGACCAGGTCTTGCAGCCATGGTGCCGTCCTGATCAATTACTTGAGTCTTCGCAACGTGCGGCCAGATCTTACAGCCAATAGTGCCGTCCTGATCAATTCCTTGAGTCTTCGCAACGTGCGGTTAGATCTTGCAGCCAATAGTGCCGTCCTGATCAATTCCTTGAGTCTTCGCAACGTGCGGCCAGGTCTTGCAGCTATAGTGCCGTCCTGATCAATTCCTTGAGTCTTTGCAACGTGCGCTTAGATCTTGCAGCCAATAGTGCCGTCCTGATCAATTCCTTGAGTCTTCACAACGTGCGGCCAAATCTTGCAGCCATAGTGCCGTCCTGATCAATTCCTTGAGTCTTTGCAACGTGCGCTTAGATCTTGCAGCCAATAGTGCCGTCCTGATCAATTCCTTGAGTCTTCACAACGTGCGGCCAGGTTTTGCAGCTATAGTTCGTCCTGATCAATTCCTTGAGTCTTTGCAACGTGCGCTCAGATCTTGCAGCCAATAGTGCCGTCCTGATCAATTCCTTGAGTCTTCACAACGTGCGGCCAAATCTTGCAGCCATAGTGCCGTCCTGATCAATTCCTTGAGTCTTCGCAACGTGCGGCCAGATCTTACAGCCATAGTGCCGTCCTGATCAATTTCTTGAGTCTTTGCAACGTGTGCTTAGATCTTGCAGCCAATAGTGCCGTCCTGATCAATTCCTTGAGTCTTCGCAACGTGCGGCCAGGTCTTGCAGCCATGGTGCCGTCCTGATCAATTCCTTGAGTCTTCGCAACGTGCGGCCAGATCTTACAGCCATAGTGCCGTCCTGATCAATTCCTTGAGTCTTCGCAACGTGCGGCCAGATCTTACAGTCAGTAGTGCCGTCCTGATCAATTCCTTGAGTCTTCGCAACGTGCGGCCAGATCTTGCAGCTACGATACCTTCCCGATCAATTCCTTGAGTCTTCGCAACGTGCGGCCAGGTCTTGCAGCCATGGTGCCGTCCTGATCAATTCCTTGAGTCTTCGCAACGTACGGCCAGATCTTACAGTCAATAGTGCCGTCCTGATCAATTCCTTGAGTCTTCGCAACGTGCGGCCAGGTCTTGCAGCTATAGTGCCGTCCTGATCAATTCCTTGAGTCTTCGCAACGTGCGGCCAGATCTTGCAGCCATGGTGCCGTCCTGATCAATTCCTTGAAGCTTCGCAACGTGCTGCCAGATCTTGCAGCTTCGATACCTTCCTGATCAATTCCTTGAGTCTTCGCAACGTGCGGGCAGATTTTGTAGCCAATAGTGCCGTCCTTATCGATTCCTTGAGTCTTCGCAACGTGCGACCAGGTCTTGCAGCCATGGTGCCGTCCTGATCAATTCCTTGAGTCTTCGCAACTTGCGGCCAGGTTTTGCAGCTATAGTGCCGTCCTGATCAATTCCTTGAGTCTTCGCAACGTGCGACCAGGTCTTGGAGCCATGGTGCCGTCCTGATCAATTACTTGAGTCTTCGCAACGTTCGGCCAGATCTTACAGCCAATAGTGCCGTCCTGATCAATTCCTTGAGTCTTCGCAACGTGCGGTTAGATCTTGCAGCCAATAGTGCCGTCCTGATCAATTCCTTGAGTCTTCGCAACGTGCGGCCAGGTCTTGCAGCTATAGTGCCGTCCTGATCAATTCCTTTAGTCTTTGCAACGTGCGCTTAGATCTTGCAGCCAATAGTGCCGTCCTGATCAATTCCTTGAGTCTTCACAACGTGCGGCCAAATCTTGCAGCCATAGTGCCGTCCTGATCAATTCCTTGAGTCTTTGCAACGTGCGCTTAGATCTTGCAGCCAATAGTGCCGTCATGATCAATTCCTTGAGTCTTCGCAACGTGCGGCCAGGTTTTGCAGCTATAGTGCCGTCCTGATCAATTCCTTGAGTCTTTGCAACGTGCGCTTAGATCTTGCAGCCAATAGTGCCGTCCTGATCAATTCCTTGAGTCTTCACAACGTGCGGCCAAATCTTGCAGCCATAGTGCCGTCCTGATCAATTCCTTGAGTCTTCGCAACGTGCGGCCAGATCTTACAGCCATAGTGCCGTCCTGATCAATTTCTTGAGTCTTTGCAACGTGTGCTTAGATCTTGCAGCCAATAGTGCCGTCCTGATCAATTCCTTGAGTCTTCGCAACGTGCGGCCAGGTCTTGCAGCCATGGTGCCGTCCTGATCAATTCCTTGAGTCTTCGCAACGTGCGGCCAGATCTTACAGCCATAGTGCCGTCCTGATCAATTCCTTGAGTCTTCGCAACGTGCGGCCAGATCTTACAGTCAATAGTGCCGTCCTGATCAATTCCTTGAGTCTTCGCAACGTGCGGCCAGATGTTGCAGCTACGATACCTTCCTGATCAATTCCTTGAGTCTTCGCAACGTGCGGCCAGGTCTTGCAGCCATGGTGCCGTCCTGATCAATTCCTTGAGTCTTCGCAACGTACGGCCAGATCTTACAGTCAATAGTGCCGTCCTGATCAATTCCTTGAGTCTTCGCAACGTGCGGCCAGATCTTACAGTCAATAGTGCCGTCCTGATCAATTCCTTGAGTCTTCGCAACGTGCGGCCAGGTCTTGCAGCCATGGTGTCGTCCTGATCAATTCCTTGAAGCTTCGCAACGTGCTGCCAGATCTTGCAGCTTCGATACCTTCCTGATCAATTCCCTGAGTCTTCGCAACGTGCGGGCAGATTTTGTAGCCAATAGTGCCGTCCTTATCGATTCCTTGAGTCTTCGCAACGTGCGACCAGGTCTTGCAGCCATGGTGCCGTCCTGATCAATTCCTTGAGCCTTCGCAACATAACGACCAAAATTAGCATCTTCTGTATTTCTCTGATCATTTTTTTTAACCTTCTCAAAGTTCAACCTCATACTAATTCTAATTATTTTATTGAGATAAATTATGAAAACTTGATCTTAGCTTTGATAATTATCAATTATTATAATTGATATTAATTATTAATTATAATTAATCTCTCTTCTATTTTTCTATACGCTATAAATTTTGTGTTTTACTTGAAGTATAATACTAGTAACTATCTCAGAGAGATTGATTTTCCTCATTTAATTATACAAGTCTCATTGTGTTGATAAGTTTGTGCTCTCTAACAATCCAATTTCAAAAATACAAATATTTCTTTCTCTCTCTCAAAAATATAAAATATAAAAATTATATATATAGTATTTTATATGTTCTACATAGGAAGGTTTTTCATAGAAACACCAAGCCTGATAGATCGCCTTCTGACTCAAACCAAGCCTGGTGTAAATAAAAAATGGCGTCAATAAAATGCACCACACGAAAAGACAGGGCGTCACCCAAAAAGGTCTTTAACATTGTTCAAGAAACTAATGCAGGATGTAATATATTGGACATGCCAGTTCTTGATTAGACAAATGCCATCAGCGCTTCCCAGCTATCCTTTTGGCCTTTGTCTCTGATAGTTTAAATGAATAGAGATAAAAATGATTATATAATTTGTAAATAATAAATATTAATTATAATGGAGTTTGGGTACGTTTTTAGATCACATCAAATATTTTAGTAAACATTTTTTTTTTTGTTTCAGATCCCTATTTGCTATTTGCTAAACATTCAGCCTTTTGTGTTTATTTTTATTTATTTACTAGCCGAATGACCCGGGCAACGCCCGGGTTTTACCCGATTAAATGTTTTTATTCAAATACTATTCGTTACAATTATAAATTGGCGCCGTGGATGTCACTCTTGTGAAACGTCCCGCTCCAAACTTTGTGTCTGAGAAGCGATATTTTTATAGAAAGATGATCTGGCTTTTGTTTTCTGCTCGAATGAATGTTTTTCTGTTAGAATTTTGTTCCTGCGTACAAAATAATGAACTGGTTTCACCCGTGGTCTCTGCTTTTTGGAATTTTTCCCGATATAATTTTGTATCTGATAATCAAACATGATACAGCAATATCGTCATCATCATTTTCTGAATAAAAATATATAGTTTTAATAATTGATTTATATATTTTTTAAAATAGCCTATCGTCTTCCCCGTATTTTTTTACCTATGTATGGAAATTTTGGTTTGAATTAGTGAACTACTGCGAATTTGTATACCGGACATACAGACAGACATACAAACATTCATTTTTATATATAGAGAGAGATTTCGTCTCACACACACACACACAAAGCCTTTATTAAGACGTTAGTCTTATACAGATTCTCCGTACAAGGTGCAATATCAGGAAAAGAGCAGCACAGGAAACCAGTAGTTCCGCAACTATATACAATTATTAGTAATATAAGGAAAAGTAAGATTTAATATGAAAGGTCGACGCCATCGCCCCAAGTCTTCAATTCCCTAAGCGCGGAGCAGAAATAGGGACTAAGTTATTTAGTTCGCCATAAATATAGCATCCAGACACAAAAAAGGAGGTTTACTCCAGCACAGCCATCCATATTACCAGCTCCGCAATCTCATCGTCGACCAACACGATGGTCCCTCGATGTTTCGTCATCATTCTGAGGTGTAAGAACAATAGCTTCCAAGTTCTCTTTTCTCCCTCTTTACACCTACTGCCTTGTAAAAATTATATAGGGCCTGAGCAACTAGTCTGCTTGTTTGGGCACTGGTTAACATCATTTGGATTGACCTAAGTTGGCTGGTGTCTACCTTTGAAAAGAATGTCCTTCTCTCCTCACTAATCACTCAATTCATAGATATAATGAGATAGTTCAGTTTCCATATTTTCTTTGCAGAGATCACAAATCTTATCACCCTCTTTGAAAATATTTGTATGGTTTTCCTTGAAAAACGAATATAGTATTCTCTGTTGTGCGAAATAGCGTTTTACTGGGAATGGAAAGTTGCTAAGTAAATAGTTTTCAATTCGGAATGAACTGTGTAAATACTTATAGTGAGGGTAGAATTTAGAATTCTCTATTTTTGCCTGGTCACTTTGAATAGATTGTTCTATTGCAATTTTAGTTATTAAAGGTATTTCTTGCCGGATAATCCTTGCATCGTTGCAGTTAATTAACCAAGAAAATCCTGTTGAGTTGAGTATGTTGGCCAAACTTTCCGCAAGTCCAATATATATATTTCTATTTCTTGATATCTCATATAGTTGAGCTAAGCATATATGGGAGAGTCGGCTGCTGTTCATTTTTAGAATTCTAAGCCAGAACCCGAGTGTAAGTTTCAGCACCGTAACTCCCAGTGACGTTCTTCCGCACTCCATACGTAGAATAAAACCAGGAGTATATCTGGGTAAATTTAGAAGTCTCCGTAAGAAATTGTCTTGTACCCTGTCAACCAAATTTTTTTGGTTGTTTGCCCAAATTGGAGCTGCTATTTCGTCTCAATTTACAGGTGTTACATTCGAGCACAGCTCGAGAGTCACATTTGTCCAGGCTATTTACACATGGCGAGTTGGTGGAGTAGAGGTGGTCCCCCCGGACCTTGCTGGAGGGCAGCTATTGGGCGATGAGCTCTTGACTAAGTGTCAGGGCCGGGTCGTCGGAATCAGGGATTAATATCTCCTTTATTTTGTAGAATATCTTTTATGGTTGGATTATTTGAATTTTGCATTTGAAGGTATAATTTCTTAACGGGGGGAAGTTTGGTACATATCTTCTAGATAGGGTTGGTTCAAGTCCTCCTTCAGTATCTTGTTTGATAGGTTGAATGGAGCTCCTATATTTGTCCGAAGGCAGATTCTCATAAATGCGTTTATCCTATTTTTGTCTGTGGTTGTAATATATTTGCACCAAACTGGGAGTGCGTATGTTACTATCGGGAGGATATAACTTCTGTATAGAGTAAACTTTTGTTTTGTAGTCAATTTGCTTCTATAGTTGAACAGGCTTGATAATTTAGAAAGAGGGAATCATATATCGCCGCAACTCTTTTTATTAACGCGATTAAGGAAGCTTTCGGGCAAGCCCTTCTTCAGCTAACTATTGTGTACAAACAAGGCAAGCGAGAGAGAGATTATATATCGTTTTTAAGGAAGAATCTATGTAAATATAGTACAAAAAAATATCTTTAAAAAGAAATTTACATAATTGAATAAATATAAAGAATCAACTATAAACAGTTCAAAGGATTTAGTGGAGACAAAAATGGAATGGCTATTGTTTTATATGGCTTTTGAAGATTTTTAGGATAGAAGGGGAACGTACTGTGATGGCAACTGTATACTTTTGTTTAATGGTTTAGGGTGTTTCATGGTTTCTATTGCTTCAAGAATGAGTCTTTGGGTTTTAGTTTTGGCATTTGTATGGAGGATTCTGGTGTTATTGAAGTCTGGAGTGTGTCCGGTTTCTCTGACGTGGTCGACTATTAAAGAGTTTGGGTTTAGTTTAGAAATGTTTCTTTGGTGTTCTTTGATTCTGATTGAAAGGTCTCTTGATGTTTCGCTGATGTAGACACTATTGCAGTTGAGGCAGGGAATTTGGTAAACTAAATCTTTTTTCTGTTTCTGGTCGGTTTTTGAAAGGTGAACCTCTAAAGATGGTTTTCATGCCAAAGCTTTTAAGTTTGCGGGCTATTGTAATTGTAGATTCTGATATGGTAAGTAACAGGTGGAGATGTAATGATTGGAGTTATTTCTGGGAGTCCCTGGTTTATATCTATTTCTTTTAATGAAAGGAAGCGGGTATCCAGATTTAAGAAGCTGGTTTTCGATAAAATTAAGTTCTTTATTGTATTCTATTTTTGATGAACAGTGAGTGAAGGCTCTTTTCGTCAAGGTACGTACAACTGTTATTTTGTGGGAGATGGGAGAATTGGAGGCAAAATGTAGGTACTGCGTTGGGGAGGTAGGTTTTCTATAATTTTTGTTGTAAAACCGGTTCTATTTCTGGTAAATAAAATGTCAAGAAATGGCAAGCTTCTTTTATTTTCTTTTTCTATTGTAAATTGAATAGATGAGTTAAAGCTATTGAGGGTTTCTAGGATGTGATTTTCACTGTTTTCTGTGATTATGCAAAAGATATCATCGACGTACCTTGACCAGATTAATATTTCGTTGGGTTTTGCTTCAGTGATCCATGAGTCAATGGTGGAGAGAACTATTTCGGCTAGAATTGTAGACAGTGGGCTTCCCATCGGTGTGCCTTTTATTTGGTTGTAGTATTCTCCTGTAAATTTAACTGTTGTGCTCTTTAAACAGATTTCGGTAAGTTTCAGGATTGCAAGGTGGTCCGGGTATGCTTCTTTATGTTTGATTAGGATGGTTTGTAGGGAGTCCATTATTAAGTCGTGGGGAAGGTTTGTGTTTAGGTGTAAAAACGATATATAATCTCTCTCTCGCTTGCCTTGTTTGTACACAATAGTTAGCTGAAGAAGGGCTTGCCCGAAAGCTTCCTTAATTGCGTTAATAAAAAGAGTTGCGGCGATATATGATTCCCTCTTTCTAAATTGTCGAAATCCGCAATCCGTTTACCATGAAGGCTTGATAATGTTATTTTTGCGATTTTTGCTCTCTTTATGATATTTTTGACATGCATGTTGAATTTCAACTTGGAGTCTAAGGTAACTCCAAGATATTTAACGCTGTCAGTCCAGTTAATAGGGCTCTGGTTTACCTTTAGGATGGATTGTGGTTTGGATTTTTTATTGTCTAGTGGAGGAAAAATTATTGCCTGATACTTTTTTGGGTTGATGTCTAATTTCCAATCATTGCACAATTTGGTTATACTGTTTATGTAATTTTGGAGTTGTGTTGTTATTATTTCTATTGATTTGGAGTTTGCTAAAATTGCTGCGTCATCTGCGAAAAGTTTTGTTTGACATTTTGGACGTGGAGGGAAATCGTTGATGTAGATGTTGAATAGGTAGGGTCCCCAAGGATAGAGCCTTGAGGGACTCCAATCTGGGTTGGTTTTGCCGTGGTTATATACTCGTAATTCCCTTGCTTAATTGAAAAGGTCCTGTCCTGGAGATAGATTTTCAAGAATTTGATAAAATTCCTTGGAAATTGATTTTTTGTTATCAAGCCGTCATGCCATACTCTATCAAAGGCTTTGGTAAAGTCTAGAAAAACAGCACCTACTGCCTCCTTGTGGGACTTTCTTATTTGGATGTAGTCTATTACTGTGATTAGCTGGTGGGTTGTGGAGTGTCCTTTTCTGAATCCAAATTGTTGAGGAATGATAAAGTTAATAGAATCCATGTATGTCTGCAATCTGCGAAGAACAATCTTCTCGTATACCTTACCGATGGTTGAGAGAAGACTGATTGGTCTGAGATCTTCAGGTGATTTGACAGGTGATTTTTTTTGGAATGGTTATGATAATGGCATGTTTCCATGTCTTCGGGAAGTAGCACAGGTGTAATGCAGCATTGAAGAACCCAGCGAGGGAAACTATCCATTTAATGGGGAGGTTTTTAGTCGTTTGCGGCGTAATATTGTCGTGGCCTGGAGCTTTGTGATTACCTAGGTTTTTAATCACATCCTTGACTTCATTTGGCGTTGTCATTGATAGTATTTTCTCTTGGGGATGTTGACAAGTGTTATCTGTTAGGTAAGACGGAACATCATCCTCCGCCTTGGAAAAGTATTCGGAAAAATGCTCTGAGAGCTCAATTCCAATTTCTTTTTCGGTCAGCAAGGTTTTTCCATTCGCATTTAAACTAGTGATTTTGTCAGTTTTTACCTAATGGGTTTTGTTTTTTTCCAGAAGTCTGTTGGGCTCGATTCAAGTTTGCTTTAAAAACTATTCCAATTTTCGGATTTCTCTGCTTCAAGGGCTTGGTTTACCTTTCCTTGAAGATTGAGGTAAGTAGCTCTATATATATATATGAGCTGGGTCCCAGGTTGATTGCCATCTTTTCCCGAGCTTTATTTTTCTCCCTTATTAAGGCTTTAGTTTTTGGGTTCTTTATTAAATTGGAAGATGAGACTATGGTGTTTTTCGAGTAGCTATTATTGATTTTCTCGTTTAAAATTTCAACTGCTGAATCAATGTCTACTTCAGTTTTCAAGGGGAGTCTGGGGGGCCTGGCGGAGATTAGATCTTGTTGAAAATGAACCCAATTAGTTACTCCGCTGAGCTGGGTTATGAATTCATCCTTTGGACAATTCAATTCAAAGATTACAGGGAGATGGTCAGATGATAAATCGTCAGTGGTTCTGGCCTTTGGGGTCCAGGGAATGTTTTTAAAACAGCGAAGTCTAGGAAATCGGGATTGCCGAGTGGACTGTAATGCGTGGGTGACGAAGGTGCGACAATGTCGAGGCTTTCTCTTTCAGAGAAATTGTGCAGCACGATTCCGCTGTTATTAGAAGTCCTTGATCCCCAAAGAGGGTGTTTGGAGTTCCAGTCTCCTGTAACGATTATTGCGTGGTTGTGTTTTATCAGTTGGTTCAAATCTTCTTCCAATAATGGTGCATCAGGCTTCTTATAAATTGCTGAGATTTGCAAGAGGGGTTTTCCATCTGGTTTTATCAAAATTGAAGTATTTTACAAGTTTGAAGTATGAATCGGAATATTTTTATATTTAAAAAAGGATTTTATAATGATGGCTGTTCCCCCTCCTTTTCCTGTAATTCGGTCAGTTCTAATGGTTTGATAGTTCCTGAACTTTAGATCAATTGAGGGTTTAAGGTGAGTTTCACTGAGCAGAGCAATGTCTATTGAGTTATTTTCTAAAAGGTGCAATAATTCTTCTTTCTTTGATCTGATTTGTGTTTATTTATATTAGAAACAATTATATATATTAATATGATGCATTAGCGCGCGTCATCTGTAATAATAAATATAAATTATTTTCGACGCGAATGATTATTTTTAATAAAAAAATAAATTAATTAATACCCTTACTGCAATGATAATATATATATTTATATCATTTATGCTTCTCCCGAGTAAATAAAATCTTGAAGAACATTTATTTTTGCTTTCATAAGTATGAGAAAACTTTTCATATATTGGGTGGTGTCAGTTCAATATAAATTTGACAGCATATTATTTATTTCATAACTGAACATATAGATGATCATATTCATTTAAAAACTCTTATCAATTCAAAAGTATAAATAAAGTTAATTAAAGATAACTTACACACTCTCTGTCTACTCCAATAGAGTTCTAAAGAAACACACACAAAAGGATATCTATAGTATTTCAACTGGTATCAATTATTCGATCGATCATTAAGACATTTAGTGCTATATGTTAGGTTATTCAGTGATTGAATATATCATCATCACAAGTTAATGTTTTGGTTCATGTAGGATATGTAAAATAACATATTACAACAGAGGCCAGTCAATAAAGTTACGTCTTCATGATAGGTTAGTGATTCGTTGTTTTGTACAAGACGCTAACAAATCAAACATGGTGTCAGAAGTGGGATTTGAAAACAAACGAAAAAAAATATCGCGGTAAGTTCAATTTTACGTTAAGACTAATAAAATAATAAATAAGCCTTATCGTATATTAAATAGACAAAATATATGTATTTATAAATACCGCCACCTGAACCAGTTAATTTCAGAGGAAATATAGAAGAAAACTGGAGATATTTCAAATCGCATTGGCGTAACTTTTCAATAGCAACAGGGTTGGACAATAAAGAAGACAAATTAAAAGTTGCAACCTTATTGTCTATTATAGGCAGAGAAGCTTATAATATATTTGAACATCTCGATCTTTCAGATGAACAAAGAAATAACTCAGATGAGATAATAAATGCATTGACTCAGCATTTTACACCAAAAATTAACATTATTTATGAAAGATCAATTTTCAACCAAACAAATCAAGAAACAAATGAAAGTATTGAACAATATATATGTAGATTAAGAAAATTGTCTTCCACATGCAATTATGGTGCAATGACTGAAGAAATGATCAGGGATAGGTTAGTTTTGGGAATAATTGACAAGCAAACCAAAAGACAGCTGATCAGTGATCCTCAACTAACATTGCAAAAAGCTATTGATGTGTGTAAGGCTAATGAAAGCGCTAACAAACAAATTGAAAACTTAACTAAAAACACTCAAGAGGAGGTGAACAAATTGAATATAAGAAAGAAAACAGTCAATCAAAATAAAATGAAAAAGAACATTCCTTGTAGATATTGTGCAACATTCCATGAGCACAATAGACAAAAATGCCCTGCATGGAATCAAACCTGCAGAAAGTGTAACAAAAAGAATCATTGGGCAAAAGTTTGCAAATCCAGAATGAGAACAGTTCAAAGCCTTGAATCTCAAAACTCCAATGATGAACAAGAAGATTGCTATTCTTTAGAATATGTCTCAGAAATTTCTGCTAGAAAATTGATGACTAAATTAGAATTAGAATTGAATGGATACAAGGAAAGCATAATTTGCCAAATAGATACAGGAGCAACTGTCAATGTTTTAAATTTTGCAGATTTATGCAAAATCATGCAAGATGGCAATCCTTCTCTTAAACCAAGCTACATCAAACTAAGATGCTATGGAGGAGAAATATTAAAGCCAAGAGGACAAATCAAAATCAACTGTTCCCACCAAAGCAAGCAACATCCTATAGTGTTCCAAGTGATAGATCATTGGGAAAAACCTATTCTAAGTGCTGAAACTTGCCAGAAATTGAATTTAATAGAAATTAAAGCTGACTTATGCAAAATTGAATCCACATGGACAAAACAAAATAACCTTCTAGATAAATATAAAGACATATTTGAAGGTATTGGATGCTTACAAGGGGAATACAAACTAGAAACAGATCCTACAATCAAACCCATCAAGCAAGCACCTAGAAGTGTACCTATTACCTTAAGAAAAGAATTAAAAGAAAAATTGATTGACATGGAAAAGAAAAATATCATTGCCAAAGTTGATTATCCAACAGACTGGATTAGCAATCTTGAACTAGTAAAGTCAACTAAGAAGTTAAGAATATGCATTGATCCTCGAGAATTAAATGTCGCCTTGAAAAGAGCTGAATACCCAATACCGACAATTGAGGAAATAATACCAAATCTTCAAAATGCCAAAATATTCACAGTAGTGGACACTAAAGATGGTTTTTGGAATGTGAAGCTCTCTGATGAATCATCAAACTTTACAACATTCTGGACTCCCTTTGGAAGATACAAATTTCTTCGAATGCCATTTGGATTAAAGACTGCTTCTGAAGAATACCAAAGAAGACTCTATGAAATCTTCCAAGGTCTTGAAGGAATTGAAATAATAGCTGATGACATTCTGATTTTGGGAAAAGGTGACTCATATGAAGAAGCACTGAAGGATCATGATAGAAATCTTGAAAATCTTTTCAAGACAGCCAGACAAGCTAATTTGAAATTCAACATCAATAAAGTCAAGCTCAGACTAAAAGAAGTAAAATATCTAGGACATATAATAACTCCACATGGATTGAAGCCAGATCCAGAAAAAGTTAAAGCCTTAAAAGAAATGCCTCATCCAGAAAGTATAACAGAACTCAAAAGTTTCCTTGGTTTTGCAACATACCTATGTAAATTCATGCCAAATATTTCAATGATTAGTGAACCTTTGAGAAAATTGACAATGAAAAATTCAACATGGTCATGGAGCAAGAATCATCAAGCTGCATTTGAACAAATCAAAGATCTAGCCTCAAAAGCACCAATTTTAAGATATTTTGATGCGGACAAATCTATAGCTATACAATGCGATGCAAGTAAACATGGACTTGGAGCTACCCTACTACAAGAAAGCCAGCCAATAATTTTTGCATCTAGAAGTCTAAGCAAGACTGAGCAAAATTATGCTCAGATAGAAAAAGAATGTCTTGCAATTGTTTTTGCATGCGAAAGATTTCATCAGTACATTTTGGGCAAATGTCAAGTGATTGTGCAAACTGATCACAAGCCTCTTTTGTCAATATTTAAGAAATATATTCTAAAAGCGCCACAAAGACTCCAAAGAATGCTTTTAAGACTGCAAAGATATAACTTAGAACTAGAACATGTCCAAGGATCTCAAATGCACTTGGCGGACATCTTTTCAAGAGCTTGCATCAAAGATGTAAGGAATGAAAATCTGAAATATGATGTGTATCCCATTGACATCATTTACAAAGAAATTGCCACAGTCAATGTTATGGAAACATTAAGTGTATGCAGTGACACTGTCCTGAGAATTAGAGAAGAAACATCATCTGATCCTATTCTGTGTGAAGTGAAGAAACTTATTCTAAATGGATGGCCACCAAATAAAAATCAAACTTCAATGCTAACCAGAGAATATTGGAATTTTAGAGAAGAATTAACAGTTCAAGATGGAATCATACTAAAGAATGATAGAATTGTAATTCCAAATAAATTAAGAGCAGAGATGATAATGAAAACCCATCAAGGACATATTGGAATTAATTCAAGTATGCGAGAGCAAGAGACAATATCTTTTGGCCAGGAATGAATGCACAAATACGGCAAGAAATTGAAAATTGTTCTATTTGTCTATCAAATTCACAGAATCAAGTGAGAGAACCAATGAAATCTCACAAAATTCCAAATTATCCCTGGGAAAGAATATCTCTTGATATATTCGAAATCTTCAAACAGAATTACTTAATAATAGTGGATCATTACTCAGATTTTTTTTAAGTTGAATGCCTAGAAAATACAACATCTGAATACATAATTGAATGCTGCAAAAGACAATTCAGCAGATATGGAATTCCTCAAATTATAGTCTCAGACAATGGAAGGCAATTTACATCGACTGAATTCCAAAAATTCAGCAAAGAATGGCAATTTCAACATTCTACATCATCACCACTTCACAGTCAGGGAAATGGAAAAGCTGAAGCGGCAGTTAAAATAGCCAAAAACTTACTGAAGAAATCTAAACAAGAAAATAGTGATTTTTGGCAAAATTTGTTAAATTGGAGAAATACACCCACTATAGACATAGATTCAAGCCCAGTACAAAGAATCATGTCTAGAAGAACGAGAGCTATACTGCCAATTCACCAAAATTTACTTAAACCATCAATTCCAGAAAATATTCCAGATAAAATATCCATCAAAAGACAACAGGCAAAATACTACTATGATAGAAAATCTAAAAATTTACCAGACTTAGACATAGGACAAGAAGTGTATGTCAGAACACCCAATACCACCCCATCATGGTCCAAAGCTAACATCACAAATGAACACAACACAAGATCCTATGATGTGAATATTCATGGTAGAACCTACAGAAGAAATAGAACCTGGATTAAACCACAACAGGCTTCAGCAAATCAAAAATCTACAAACAATCAAGAAGAAGGAAGAAAAGAAAGCATTGATCAAGAACAAACTGTATCAAATTGCTTACCATCTACTTCATCAGCAGGAGGAGACAACATTGTGAAAAGAACCCGAATTGAAACTACCGAATGCAGAATCCAATCAAAGAGTGACAGCCCCACGGTAAGTGAACCTGAGAATGCTGCATCAGAGACTAGAACCAGATCAGGTCGACTGGTGAAAAAACCAAGTAGATTTAAAGACTAGTGAAAAAAGGGAAGATGTTAGGTTATTCAGTGATTGAATATATCATCATCACAAGTTAATGTTTTGGTTCATGTAGGATATGTAAAATAACATATTACAACAGAGGCCAGTCAATAAAGTTACGTCTTCATGATAGGTTAGTGATTCGTTGTTTTGTACAAGACGCTAACAAATCAAACACTATATTAAGACTCTCCTGATAGATATAAGAAGAATGAAAAAGAGGGATAAAGAAATTGAATTAACAAAGTTTTAATAGAAAATGCATATATAGAGCTATGATTATTTTAATACAACATTATTTGGATAAGTTCTAAGTATTTCACACACATTCTCTTCTTTTTGATATTGGTTATTTGATTAGATAGAAGCTTCTCTCTATATTGGATAATATAAATTTATGGCCCATTTCTTCGAATATTTACATATTTGTGGCGTGTTTCTACCAATTATTGAATTTATTAGACATTTGAAAAAAAAAAAGAATTAAAACTACAATACTTATTTTCTAAAATATGAACAATTTTTTATTAAAATGACGGTCACAAAATATAATTTTATTTTCATATTGAAAAATTTCTTGCTCATTGAAATTTGCCTACGCTTGTTTACTCTGTATAATACCATTTATTTATAATTGACTTCTTTCGGCCGTGCTTTAAACTCTAAATAGTTAATATTTTTAACGTGTTGAGTTTTTGAAAGATTTCCTACAGTATAGATATTCTGTATTAACTTATTATTAAGTTATATAACTAAAGTGAACATATTAAACTATTTAATATATATATAAATCTATTGATCTATTGATTGTATGTTTTATAGTTACTTTGAAATCTAAATATGGAAAAGGCTATTATACAACCACATTTAAAGAAGCAAGACTTGAGAATTTGGTAATTATTATCACTCATAATAAAAATCAAAAACACACATTTTCATTTTCGTGAAGTAGAAAAGCGTGAAAAAACTAAATCTTGGTAATTAATTGCTGATTATGATTGTGTATAATACAGATATTAAATGTTTGAAAGAACTTGAACTAAATAAAAAAAACATTTAAAATATTTTGGCAAGATCAGTCAGTCCAAAATATTTTCTTGTGTTATAAAAAGGACCTACTTTTAAAATTAAAAAGGCACCATTATATTAAGACACCTATTTAAATAAAATAATTAAACCATTTTTATAAATGCACATTCAATTAACCTCAATTTCCAATATAGCATTGTATAAAATGTTTACATGCAGACTTACCTACTACTATAAATATGATATTACATCATCTCTTTTGTTTACCATATTACAAGAACAAATATAAAGCAAACATGATAATTTGAAATTATTTTGATGTAAACACAAGCATTCAATTGTAGCCATATTTATATAGAACTCACAATGTCATCAATGTACAATTGTAATTACATCAAACGTTTATATATAATAGCTCTTACTGAAAATTCTACAATTCATAAAATGTTCCATGAAATTTATTTTAGATTTAAAATAATCATTTATTTCATTTCGCTCTATTTTGACTAATGACATGCCTCTTTATTCAATAAACATTTTGATAAAGACAGGCGCTTGTCAAAATTTAGAAAATAAAAAGATTTATTTTTAAATATACACAATGAAATAAAAACTTTAATGGTAGAAGAGTGGATTATATTTATGTAGATGTTTTGATAGTTGTGCTACAAACATTATAAATCTAGCCTCTCCAGCTGATGTAAGAAGCTTATTTCCTTTGGCTGATGGAAACATTTGTTCAAATGATGTCATTGCGGGTGTTTTTAACCCCATAGATATTTTTGAAACACAAGGTAATAAGACCAAATATATAAATAGTGTAAAGAGACAAAGGTCGCCTCTCCCGTCAAAATAGACGTCAAAACTAGATGCCATCTATAAATAGTGTGTGACATTTCTGTAATAGTGTGGTTACTATCATCAAACAAAAGTACTGAATAAAGTGGCCCGTTGGGGTGTTCATTCAGTACTTTTATCTGATAATGGTAACAATGCTGTTACTGAAATGTCACACACTATATATTTGGTCTTATTACCTGGTGTTTATAATCTGTAATCCAAATTGTAACTAATCATTCCAGATATTTCTCTTTTTTTTGGTGAGTTTACGACTGGTTGACAACTGTGACAAGGCAGGTTTGTCCTATTTTCTGTCCCAGGTTGTTGGTGTTTAATTTCCAGGAATCTGAGTTTTATTTCTCACTTCTTTTGTCAACATTCTGTTATCTTCTCTAGTATTCTATCAGTTCCAAAATAGTTTTTTTTTTTTGCTTATCCCTAGTACACATGGTACAGGCCATGATAATCATGGTGGGTAGTTAGCGACTGCTTTTTACTGTAAGCGCACCACATGTCTACACATGTGAAAAGCAGTTCGACTTTGCACTTACAAATGTGCCAGAGCCCCGTTTGGTTACTTGCACTCGCTGGTGGGGTTGGACTTTTGCAAGAATCGGGGGGCCATTGGAGCATTTTTTTTTTTTTTTTTTAAACAGAAAAAAGTGTCCAATGCGGGAATCGAACCCGGGTCCTAGTGGTCGAAAACCAAATGGTTTAACCAGCCTTCCACCGACCCCACTCTCCAAAATAGTTTTATGAGGTACCGCTCAAAAAGAACAACCTAGCTTATTGTTATTTACAATGATTAATATGAACAGGTTCTTCACATATAAAAAAACAAAAGTGTCCAATGCAGGATACAATCCCGGTTCATGGCTCTCAAAAACCAATGATTTATACCGCTGACTACCGACTATGGTGGTCTATGTAGGTTCCTTGTCTTTTTTCCCCTTTTTCTATCTTATAACTCTCCCCAAGAGATTCCAGAGTATATGTCCAGATATAAAAATATGCTCCTGATTAGCCTGCTCAAGAAAATAGTTCCATTTTAAAAATAAATAATTTAATCTAGATGGAAATTTTGCCGGGAGTAAATTGATCTAAAGAGACAAGGGTCACCTCTCCCGTCAAAATAGACGTCTAAAACCAAACGCCATCTATTGACCGCCGCCGCAACTAGCAGCCTCGGGTCAGTGACAAAGCCACAACACCAGCTTTGGCAAACTGAAAAGCGTCCACCTAGAGACCATGGTTTCGGGCTTTGTCACCGACCCGAGGCCGCTAGTTGCGGCGACAGTCAATAGATGATGTCTGGTTTTAGACGTCTATTTTGACGGGAGAGGTGACCCTTGTCTCTTTAGACTAATTTAATCTATCCCTGAAATGAACCTATTCAGTGTATTGATGCACTGTGCAACATATGTATCTGAAAAAAACATTGAGAAACAGCCAAGTTGTCAATAACCAGCCCATTCTTCTTCTAGTTTATGATCATTTTAAATTTCTGGTCGGAAAAATTATTGACATGTTTACATCCCCGTTCCTTCTCTGCTGAGATAAAAAATATTGTTTCTTATCAGTCAAGTGGGAGCATTTGTCAGTTAGAATTTTCTTTTATTATTCCAATATAGTCCATCAGTCTCCATGATGAAGAGCTGCTGTTGTAAGTTGGCAATCTACCTCATGACAGTCAGACTTTGCCCCCTTAAGTTAGAATGACATTGCACTATTACTTCTGCGTCCTGAATTAAAAAAAAAAAAAAAGGAAGAAATTCCTTGTAGGATATATTCCTTATTTTCTAATAATTTCTGCAACTGTCCATCAATTCAAAAATATTTCTTAACACTTCCTAATATTAAGAAAAAGGCATCTCCTTATCGTGCAACTGAAAGTTGCTGATGGCTTGTGCCATCTATCGGAATAAATATCAACTATTCTCGTTGATTTTTAATTATTCCAGAATTGGCCAAATACCCATTATTGATTAATCAAGAAAAAGCTAACCACGGACGTGTTTCGGGCTGTTGGCTCTCATCAGCGTGGTGCAAGCTGTACCTCAACGACCAAAAAAATGGTCATTAAGGCATCCTGAAAAATCATGAAACGGGTAGTTAAGGCCAGAATTGCGTGAGAATGCTACAAAATGTGAAAAAATAGTACAAATGTGATATTGCCTTTTTCTTAATTTATGCACCTTATCCCAGTACAATATCACATTTGTACTATTATAAATATAATTATAAATATATATAAATTATATATATAAATATAATTATAAATATAATTTTTTTTTTGTCTAAACACTCTCTTAGATTTTTTGTTTCTTTCCAGCCAACTCTTTTTTTTTTCCCCCCTCCAAGTCTTTGCTGACTCAGTATTCTCAAAGTTCCGCATTGTTTGGTGATCCAGGTTACAGATCCATCTAAAGCTAGGTGGTAAAATGGAGGTTGAGGCAGTGTGATGCTAAAAATAGATTTGGCCATCATACATTGAAGGAATCCATATATAGAATGTGTCACAAGAATATCTCTGATGTCATAACAGCTCAGCTGGATTTTACACTATTTTAATGTTAAACTTGCACTTATATGACATATTTCTGAAGATGGTAACAACGCCGTTACCGAAACATCACACACTATTTATTTATTTTGGATTTGGTCTTATTACCTTGTGTGTTTATAATCTAAATTGTGCCTTATCATTAGTACGTTTGTCTTCTGATGATGTGGTAACAAGGCTGTTATTACCAAAATGTTTACAGCTATATATATTTTTTTAATTTGGCTGTGGTCTTATGTTTGTAATTGGAGAACACAGAGAGAACTGTGTCAGCTAATGTGAAGGGAACAGAGTGACCAACCTGTGTGTTGACAGGACGTGACACAACTGACTCCACTTACTCCAGAGGTCATCAGTAGACAGGCCACCATCAATATCGGTATGCTCACCCACTTCTATAACCCTGTTCCCCTCTCACTCTTTGTATGATTCAAATAACAGCTATTGGGGAATATCAGATACTGTAGAGCAAGCATGTCAAACTCGCGGGCCTCATGCGGCCCACAACGAATAAATTTGCGGCCCACCAGACAATATATTTTAATAAAAAAATTTATAAAATAAGTAGGAAAGATTGTAGCAGAAAAGAGATGCCAAATATCAGGGAGAAAATATTAACTTTACTTTCTTTTTTCTTATTAGTATTTTTTTAAAATAAACCTACATAAATGTTAGTATAAAAATTTAATTACTTGTTTTCTTTTTTTACGGCCCACATAATCTTATTACTTTTTTATTTGGCCCGTGTTAGGATTTGAGTTTGACATGCTTGCTGTAGAGCTACCTCTTTGTAATGGACAACACCTAATTGTAGAGCCAGTGTTTTTTTAAGAAGAGTCCTCTCTTACCAGACTGTTACTAAATAGTAAAAATGGTAATTTAGTAAATGAAAACTTGTCCTTTGTAGAGAGGTGTCCTATAGCCTAGCGCGAGTGTCCTCTCATGTTCTACTGTAGTAACAAGTTGCCATATAAGTAAAACTACAATGATAGGTATTATATAATATAATGCGGCTTATGATTGTAGAACGAAATTTGGCAATTATATCGCAAATGTTTCTTGAAAAATCAGAATTTATTTTAAGGAGAAATAACGATTATTTCTCCTTAAAATAAATTTCGATTTTTCGTTCAAAAGAAACATTTGCGATATAATTGCCCTATTTCATTCTACAATGATAGGTATATTTTGGATTATAGATTAGAATATAAAGGTCAACAAGAACAAATCCAAATTATTGAAATGTTTATGAAGTTTCGGTAACACTTCTGTGTCTATATTGTTGAAAATTAGTATTTGTGGATTACCACATGTTGTTAAAAACTATCGAAATATAACTTGCTACAACATTCTATATACAGTTACGAGCGTCATGCGTGGCCTCTGTCACGGTTTGCTTTTTTTTTTTGGAATGGCGCCCTCCTATTGGTCGGCTACGATCACGCCACCTTTGCCCCCCCCCCATTTCTGTAACTATTGTGTTGGAGCGGGTCGCTCCTTAAATAAATGCATATATTAGTTAATAACCAAATGGAATCCTCTCTTTCTTTTTCCCAGTAAGAGACGCCTACGGAAGCCAACAGTACATAGACAGATAAAGCACATAGGCTATAGTTATTAACTAATATATGCATTTATTTAAGGCGCCAATTTATAATTGTAACAAATAGTATTTGAATCAAAACATTCAATCGGGTAAAACACGGGCGTTGCCCGGGTCATTCGGCTAGTTTTAAAATAAAGTAGAAAACCGCTCTGTAAAGGACAACACCTAGTTGCAGACAATGTGTCCTTTAGGGAGAGGTCTCCTCTTTCTGGACAGTTAGTAAAAATTGTAATTTTGGCAATGAAATGTCCTTTGTAGAGAGTTGTCCTCTCATGGAGGTTCTCTCTACTGTAATATACATTTTAAGAAATTAAGTTTTTTCTTTAGAGATTTTTTAAAAAATGAATGAAATAGTTTTCTACTGCTCTCTTACTTGGAAGAAGAAACATTGGGAGGGCCTAGCACATCAGTGAAGAACCCTAGTGGTTTCCCCAGTTCTCAATCAACTGTTATATCAACCATATACAGTACAACCTCTTTCTACCCTCTATTAGAGGAAGTCTAGACTATATGTAACAACCTCGGGTTTGACCATTGTTGGAGCGGTGTGACCCAGGAAACCTAATTTATATTGAATAAATGAACTAATATATATTTAGATTTTATATTATTTTAAAAATAAATTGAGTAATAAAAAAAAAAACCTCAGGTTTGACTGAACTCAATGAAAGAAATATAAATAAAATTAAAAGCTGTTAAGGAAACATCACACTCTCAGTTGAGTGAGTGTTGAAACTCCTTTGGATATAAACATCATTGTATATTTAAAAATCTTTTTTTCTTACAATGCCTATTTTAATGAATAATTCAATAAAAATATAATAAGGTGTAATATATAGAACTGGTGGCCTGAAGATAATGGCAACTAGGTTATTGAAAGGTTACATATAAGATACTAAATTTTTAAATATGGTCTTGCACTCTTGTGTGAGGATGTATCAAAAAGGAAAGAGGGAGGTATCCAAATTAAGATAATTAACTTAAGCCTAACTAAGTTGGCTGATGCAATGTACTCCTCCCATGTAGAAGGTTGTAAAAATTCTCAGACAGAAAGTTTCATCAGGCTATGGACAACTTTATAAATGATCATAAATCCTTTCAATAAAGAAGCAGTACTCTCGACACCGTCACCTTTCTCCCAGATTTCTTTCTTCCTTGTTATACCTTCCTAGTTCTTAACCCAGGCTTCTTCTGTGTGACGCCATTTCTACATCTCAGAATACTTCTTACAGTAAAAACTCTGTTAAAACATCAACCCGGGATATAGCAAACCTTTCCCTATAATGAACCTAAGGTTCATTGAAAATTGAAAAAATTGAAAATACAATTGTTATAGCAAAACTTTGAGATTTGTAACATGACAAACTACCTCTAAAGCGAACCTAATTTTGATTCCCAAAATAATAAATTTTTATTAAAATACTAGACTTATAGTAAACTTTAAATATTTTTGATTGCTCTGCTCTGAAAGAAGAACCCTTATGCTCAAAACTGGGCAACTCTGTGCTTCACTTCCATCAATAATTGACAATATGACCCAGAATAAGTATATTGCTACGGCGTTTTATGGTTTCCACAAGTCCATATCTCAGAAGAAGGCCAAGTTATACTCACTCCTCACTTTCTTACTGCTACTCTTTTTGTGTTGATTTCTTGCTTCGCTCTTTCTTATTATTATTATTTTTTTTTTTCTTTCTCTTTTTACTCTGTATATATCGTTATTTCCTTTGTCTCACTGCTTTGTTCTTATGCATACCTCTGGTGAATCCTGTATAGGGTCAGTGACCCTAAATAAAGGCTTTTTTGTTGTTGTTGTTGTTGTAGTAAACTTTAAATTCTAAATCTTAATCGATTTTAAAATAGCAAAATTTTGAGTATGTTTCAGCTCATTTCAATTTCGATCTCGATTTCAAAACAATAAATTCGGCGGCCTTGTTTACATCCACATTCTATATTTGCCACATGTTTTACTTTATTATTTAATGAATATCTTTGCATTCATAACTTTGAAATCTAAAAAAATGCAAATGGCTTTCAAAGAAAAGGCTTTTTTGACAAGCTACAACTAGAAAAAAATCAAACGTAGGCAAAACCTCAGAACAAGTTAAAATATGAAAATGCAACATTTCAACAAGTTTATGGCCACAAAATAACTTGTGAAAAGAAGTCCTTTGATGATGGATCTTCTTAGCATTAGCTTATATATGCACCTCAATGTCTAATTTGAAAATCAAGGCATGTCTTATGAATTATATATTGAAAAATATAAAATTATTTTAAACAACTTTATCATATTACACTCTATAATAGAAAGTTTACTTGCAAGTCTTTAATTCATTGTTTCTTGAAAGCACTTTTCAAGCATTATTGCCTTTCAAATTAGTTTATAAGCACTTATCTTCCATTTTCAGTTCCACATATTCTTCTGAAGTCTTTCTTCTTTTTGTTTTGAACCTGTTGTGCAAACCATTGCTTCAAAATTGCCATAGTTTGTGGTATAAAAAATAACCTTTTGTTGCATCATGGGCTCTCTTATTTGGACATTTTAAAAATCTAAGTTATATATAAAATAGCTAGATAAAGAACACTTCTGAAAGGATATTCTAACACTACGATCACTGTAAAAGTTTGGGTTGTTTCTTCTTTGTAGCAATATATTTTCAGCATTTGAGATTCATTCCACCTGGTGAGATCAACCTTCTGATGGGTGTAATAGAACTTGGGGGAATGACACAAACCCAATATTTGTGGTGTTAGGATAACTACGCCTTACTTTGGCCTTACTCGCAGCTTGCAAATTTTGTTCCAACTGATGTGTGGATTCTTGCATATTTCTTGAAAGAGGTTTCTAACGCTTTACGTCATTTTTCTACTATTGTAGTAGCATCTATAGATATCTATAAAGATGTTCGCCTCTCCCGTCAAAATAGATGTCAAAGCTAGACGCCATCTCTTAATCATTGTCGCAAACTAGCCGTCTTGAGTCGGTGACAAAGCCACAACACCAGCTTGGCAAACTGAGAAGCATCCACCTAGAGACCATGGTCTTGGGCTAATGGCCCTTGTCATTCTAGGGCACACCTTATTTTTATAGATCAATATCTTCCTGGCAAAATTTCCATCTATATCTGTAGAGATGTTGTTTTGGAGGGAGGTCTTTGACATGGCAGTAGAATCTTGGAGCCACTCGCGGAAAATGTAGTTCATTGCACCCATGGCCTTAAGGTCTGCTCAGCAATCTTCAGTTTGTCTTCCCTAATCCTACCCAGGCTGAAGTGATGGTATATAACAGTGATGGCTGTGCAGGTACCATTGGCCATGTAGCCCACGGTAAGTCCACTGTGGTGAAAGCCCTCTCAGGAGTCCATGTAAGTTGTACTCCCCCCCGTCTCAGATGGCCAAACCTGACCTGTGCTGGCCCAGACTGTGCGATTCAAGAATGAGCTGGAGAGAAATATCACCATCAAGTTGGGTTATGCCAACGCCAAGGTGAGTTTAGTACATCTTTACTTTAAGCTTGGTTTGTTTCCTCAATTTTCCTTGTTGAAAAACTTCCAAAAGCACAATCATACATACCTCTCCATTGTGAAAAAAAAGTATAACACTATATATATATTTTTTTTGAAAATAGAGCAATCCATACTTAATTCATTAGATAATAAAAGGCATATATTGGATTGAATAAAATATTGGCAAAATAAATATTTTATTAAATCCAATATATGCCTTTTATTATCTAATATATATATATATATATATATATATATATATCACAAATTTGAATGGGTAGATTTGATAATTTCTACTGGTGAAAAAACATGCTGTGAAGAGTTCATTTGAAACCTGAAACCACAAATGGAGACAATTGCCCATCAAATGGTGTCTCATAGGAGATTTTACTGTGGCTGCTTTTTTTTAACCATTGTATTATGGTCTTAATGCCAAACTGTCAGGTTTAGTGCCATTATCACCTTCAGTGAAGACGAGGTTACAAATTGAGCGGATGGTTACTTAGAGCTAAATACAAATTGGCAATCCAAGTTTTCTATCTTAGAGGAGTCTTTGATCAAAGTTCTGGCCAAGAAGCCCATCTGCACAGACCCAAAACTGACCTTGTTGTAGTATTCTTTATGGGGCTATATGGTATTTTATAGGGTCAATATATGACTTACTTATTTTTTGTGTTATTCCATTCCATAATGTGTAGTCCTCCCCAAGTGGTGGTGCTGTAACCCAGGTGTGCACAGATCTACAAGTGTGACAACCCCAAATGCCCCCGTCCCGGCAGCTACACCTCCGCTGGAAGCAGCAAGGAAGATGACTTCCCTTGTGACAGACCCAACTGTAGCGGACGTTACAGGCTGCTCAGGTACCATCTTTCTTTCTGACCAATGTGATAGGAGGGTTAACTGGGAATACCAGTGAAACTTTGATGCTATACAACCCATCTCCCCATTCTCTATATCTTCTTATGGTTACAATGTTAATTGATTAATTTGGTAGAGAAGCACAATGTGTGGTTTTTAAATTACAGAGGTAGCGGGATACAATGGTTTTTATTCACAACTTTGGGGTAGAGTCCCTGATCTCATAAAAACTTGTGGACAAAAGTTGTACTTTTCAGCATGTATATATCGAAACAATAACTCTGAAAGATACTTGATAAACAGTGACCTTTATTGAAGACATGAGACAACCAAGTGTGACAAATTGCTGCTGTCTCCTTGAAAAAAAAAATAGATAACCGGCAAGCTCAAAGACTTTCCACTTCAAGTTTTGTCCATGAGTGTAAATATATATGTCGGATCGTGTTGAATCCTGTCGACTCACTATAATATTCCGTTTGAATCCTGGTGAATTGTTGAATTCTATGTCGGATTATGTTGAATTGGTGAATTGATGGCGCAGTCTTGGTCGAATGGTGGTTTTCCACAGGGGAAGAATGAGCACACCTGGATGGGATAGAAAATAGGCCTTGCGAAAGGGAGAGTGATGAGACTGGAGGAGGTACTTTGCCTTTCACATGATGGAGCGGACACTGCCTTGGTTGGAGCCTAAGTTGAGCACACCTTGCTTCTAGCACGGTCACCTACCTTCCTTTATACTTCTTGTCCGAGATCATCGTCATTAATTCTCTCGACTTCTCATTGGTGGAGATCCTTCCACGTGCTCTCTGATGATTCGCCATCAGTTGGTCATGCTTAAAGGTGATTGGTTGTTGATTTGTCATGCTTAACTGTGATTGGCTTAGTACCTCCATTGCCTCCATGATTGCAATCTTCCAGGAAGAAGGTCTTTGAACTAAGTTTTATGGGTCCTGGGCAGTGACCTTTACTTCCTGGGTGATGCAATCCTGTTAATTGTTATTCCCTTTTCGCGAAGCCTAACTTTTATTAAATCTTTTGATGATACATTGCATAGATTGTGGTGGGGTTACATATTGCTATATACAGATTATCACATATATATAGGAAAGTCTCCCTTGATTGACCATAGCCTAAAAAAATAAGGCTTACTAAATAGTAAAAATGATCATTTTGCAAATGAAAACTGTTCTTTGTAGCGAGGTATCCATCCTCTAGTGTGAGTTTACTCTCATAGAGGTTCACAAGGTAATAAGACCAAATCCAATCCTATTTATTTATTTGGATTTGGTCTTATTACCTTGTGTTTATAATCTATAATCCAAATTGTGCCCTTCACTCTCATAGAGGTTGTTGTACTGTATGTGTATTGTGGTAGTTAAGTTAGATAATCCAATTGAATGTTCGTCTGTGCTGCAGGCATTTGTCCTTTGTGGACTGCCCCGGCCACGACATCCTCATGGCCACCATGTTGAACGGAGCCGCAGTCATGGACGCAGCTCTCCTTCTCATTGGTGAGTGTTTGCTGCTGCTGTGTTGAAGTGGTCAAATTGTGGTTGAGATTTCAGCTCTATCATTGTTACTATTGGTGATGACCTTGTTTCCAGGACTATCTCTCTACCTATTGTTATTTATCCCAATTACACATGGTAACGGCCATGATAATCATTGTAGGTAGGAGAATGCAACTGATTTTAAGTGCACCATGTGTTTACACATATAGAAAGCAGTTTGACTTTTTTTTTTTGCTTATCCCTAGTACACATGGTACAGGCCATGATAATCATGGTGGGTAGTTAGCGACTGCTTTTACTGTAAGCGCACCACATGTCTACACATGTGAAAAGCAGTTCGACTTTGCACTTACCAATGTGCCAGAGCCCCGTTTGGTTACTTGCACTCGCTGGTGGAGTTGGACTTTTGCAAGAATCGGGGGCCATTGGAGCATGGAACAGAAAAAAAGCGTCCAATGCGGGAATCGAACCCGGGTCGAAAACCAAACGGTTTAACCAGCCTTTCACCGACCCCCTTGACTTTTGTACTTACAAGATGCTGAAGTTGTACTGGGAAGTCAATTATATAGAAAGATGGGATCTCCTGTACTTTAGGTCTTAAACCAACTCCTGGGCATTGTGTGCATTCTTTCTAGAGCCTCCAAAAGTCTAGTAAAGTCCTTTATTTTAGGAACCCTAGAGAGTTTACCAAATATAGTGAACCTGCATAACAATCATATGCTCCCGCTTTTGATCTAATATAGATTGGGAGCACTTCTCTGTGGCAGGCCAACTTAAAAGTTGTTTGAAACTTGCTCAAATTTATTTTATTTATATAAAAAAATCCTGTAGAGATGATGTCCCATGTCATTATTCAGTAGAACCTCTCTCTAAATCACTCTTATTTGAAGAGCCAAAGTATCCTTTAGAGAGGTGACCTCTAGTAAGTGTCCTCCCCTGTATTTAAAAGGTGTTCTCTAATCCCTGTTCTATCAGAGTGCTCCAGTTTGGCTTTTCATTCTGACAGGATAGTGCAAGACTTATTTGGAAGCTTGCTTGTAAAGTTGTTGAGTAAGGATATGGTGGTTTCAGCTGGAAATGAGTCGTGCCCCCAGCCCCAGACCTCGGAGCACTTGGCGGCCATTGAGATCATGAAGCTGAGCAACATCCTGATCCTCCAGAACAAGATTGACCTGGTGAAGGAAGCCCAGGCCAAGGAGCAGCATCAGCAGATCCTCAAGTTTGTCCAGGGTAGGTCACAACACACTGATGTCGATAGCATCATTCTTTTATCTCTCTATAGCAAAACCTTGGTTGGAGTTGAGGCAAGAAAATGTGGGTAATTGACCTATACCGGTCCGCAAGCCACTGTTGGTGGCTTCTGTTTAAACAAGGGGTGGCAGAGGCTGGTGTTGCATTTCTTGGAAAATCATGTGAGGATCTTGTTGAGTCATCTTCTATTCTTCCTTGCATCATTTTGTTACTATTTTTTTTTTTCATCGTGGCTTCTACATCATCTGCTCTCTTTGAATCTCCTTTTATCGATGATTCTTCATCAATTGAAAGTGTTCTTTCCGATTCTAATATTAGTTTCCAAGCTTCTGAAATTTACCAATTTGAAGAATCAAGGAAACATCTTGAAGAAACATACCTTTGGTCTAATGTTTCTCAAGATGATCAATAAGATACACTACCTTACATTTGCTGACCCATTTCAGGTAAGTCATCTCGCATCAGTCACCAATTCAATATTTTTAACTATTTTTTATTAGTCGACTTTTTAAAATGGTTTGTTGGGAAATTAATAGATATGCAAGGGAAAAATTAACCACTAAACTCGAAACAAAAATCTCTTTAAGGTGATTGAACTGAAAAAAAAAGTGCCCAATGCGGGGAAATTCAATCCTGGGACATGACTGTCAAAAATGGGTTTATAGCACTCTTCCACCAAACATCTTCTGGGTTGTATTCAATCCTCCTCCAGACAAAGGATCTCTGTGGGACATGTAGCTTGAAAAAGCTAAACTGGCAGATGGGAGACAGCTTCCATAACACTGATGTGTGTGCAGGAACTGTGGCGGACAATGCCCCGGTCATCCCCATCTCGGCCCAGCTGAAGTACAACATTGACGTGGTGTGTGAGTGCCTGGCCACCAGGGTGCCAGTACCCAGCAGGGACTTCACTTCCAGCCCCCGGCTGATTGTGCTGCGGTCCTTCGACGTCAACAAGCCGGGCTGTGAGGTGGCGGACCTTTGCGGCGGGGGTGGTGGGAGGCTCCATCCTACAGGGAGTGCTGCGCATGGGCCAGGAGGTGGAGCTGCGGCCTGGTATCGTGGCCAAGGATGAGGCTGGCAAACTGACCTGCCGGCCCATCTTCTCCCAGATCATCTCCCTCTATGCTGAGCAGAATGATCTTCAGTACGCTGTGCCCGGTGGTCTGATAGGTAATCCTGGCCTCAATCCCACACCTGGCTTGAACTTATTGCAATGTCTGTTTGCAAATCTTGCAATGCTTAATTGTTGACTCATTGGCACTGCGCATTGATTCAGCTGAAGGTTTAATGATCATGATAAATAGCTGATGAGATGGGAGTTTCAACTCTAATGGCAAGCAAGAGAGAGAGAGCATTCTTCCAATATCTACAGGAGAGCGCTGTATGTTATTGTTTCTTATCCCCTTGTGTAAATATTACACGAATTCCATGAGTTCATGCTCCTCGAGCTGTTTTATGATAAGCAGCGGCCTCTCCCAAAGTGCTGTATGTAAGGTGGGCTGAGTCACAGAATGGTGTGCAGGAGTGGGCACCAAGATCGACCCCACCCTGACCAGAGCAGACAGGATGGTGGGGGCAGGTCCTTGGGGCTGTGGGCACCTTGCCTGACATCTACGTGGAGATTGAGATCTCCTACTTCCTGCTGCGGAGACTGCTGGGGGTGAAGACAGAGGGGGACAAGAAGGGAGCCAAGGTCCAGAAGCTCACCAAGAACGAGGTGCTCATGGTGAACATCGGCACACTCTCCACTGGAGGCCGGGTTATTGCGGTCAAGGCTGACTTGGCCAAGCTGTGCCTCACCAACCCGGTCTGTACCCAGATTGGGGAGAAGATTGCCCTCAGCAGGAGGGTGGAAAAGCACTGGAGGTAGGCTTTCTTTACTGACCAACCTTTCTTCACTAAATATGCTTACACTGCACTATTTTTTCTTCAAACATGTTTGAGCCACACCTCTATACCACTAACCAAGTTTAAGCCACACCTCTTTTTCACTATCCAAGTTTAAGCCACACCCCATTCTTCATTAAATAAGTTTAACCGACACTCCTTTCTCACTAACCAATTTAAACACTGCCTATTTATGAACCTGCATTTTTTTTGGACAAATTTCACCAATCCCTCTCTATTCTAGACAAATGTATCCTTTTCTCTAGCAAATTTTTTTTTTTTTTTCAGAAAAATTGTCCAATGCAAGATTCTATTCGAGGTCGAGGGTGTTGAAAATAAATTGTTTTGTGTTTTTTCTTACTCCTTCTGCAAAGATGACAAATCACATGAGTCCATGCTTCTCGAGCTGTTTGATGATAAGCCTCTCCCAAATGTCCACAATAAGGGGTTTACGTCACTCGCCCACTTTCTCAATTTTTACCAGCTGAGATCTCAGTTCCCCCATTTGTGTTGAAATAAGATTGTTTCCAACATGGCTGTGTACGCAGGTTGATTGGCTGGGCCATTCTGAACAAAGGACTCAAGTTGAAGCCAACACTGGACCAGGCCAAGAAGAACTGAGCATGATAAATGATGATGATGACACCTACAATCCTTTCTACCTTATTAGTGATAATAAAATATTTTTTGTTAAAAAAAAAAACTCTCTCTCTCCTAGCATTGTTGTTTTCTTTTAAGAAAACTTCTTGTATATAGATATATATTTTTAATTAAAAAGGCATATATTGGATCAAAATATCATTTATTTTACCAATATTTCAGTTGGCTGAACGCCAACCTTTATCAAGGTGTTATAACATATTTAAAAAAAAAAAAGCATATTCTGAACGCTCACACATGGCGCTCTGTTATCTACAATGCTCATGTGATATTGGTCAGGATATGTCTTTATGTTTTTTAATATCAACACCTGACCTTTTTCTATATATTATTTTTATTATTGTGTGAAAAAAATAGGTATATCTTGACCACTTAAATGAGCATTTTTGAATAGAGCACCATCTGGTGGAATAAATATCAACTAAAATGTTGATTTATGTTTATTCCATAATATTGGAAAACCTATTTTCTTGATAAATTTACAAAATCTGCTCTTCCATCTTGGTCATTTGAGCCATCAGGATATTCTTATTCTTTTTACAACCTGACCTTTTACTCCTCTTTTTACCTATATATATTTGTATTATTTTTCTCTCCTTATATTCACGAAGTTTAATAAAGGTGTTTTATATGATGACTTGGAAATATGATATTTCTATATAATAGTTTGAATATTTTCACAAACCTTGTAAAATCATATTATTGATAACCTGACCTAAATGTAAAAAAAAAAAAAATTCCTAAATAGTAGTTGTTTCTTCTATACAAATCAGATAATCTCCAACAGGAGTCTCAGTTTTTCTATTGTCAATTACACACTCATTACTATTAAATATTGTCAAGTACATGCTTGTGTTTGGCGGTACAACTACTACAATAGGAACAATACAGAGAAGATTAGCTTGGCCCCAATGCAAGAGAGACTAGTTAAAAAAACATAAAGTGTTCTATTGTCAATTACGGAAGAAACCACCATGGAGAAGGAAAGGTACCTGGCACTCTCAATAGCAGTAGGACTGACCACTCCTAACATGATACCCTTTGTAGCTGCTCCTCCTCTTAAATAGATTAACATATATATGATACTTCCTATTATAATTTAATAACAAAGTTTCAATTGTATCAAATTCTTTTTTAAAATGAAAAAAAGATGAGCTTTCAGAAAATATCTTTGCTCTATGCCATTGATAGCTCACTTTTAAATCAATAATCCCAATATACATGCTAAAAGGTACAACTTCCTTGAGTCCATATTGTCCATGAGGGTATATCAAACCCCAATCTCCTCAGTTCAGAATGGAAAGGTAGATCAGAGAATATGTCAAAACACCAGTTCAATAGATCATCTTTGGGTAAGTAAGGTTTCCAGTTACCAATGTAAGTGGCAAAGCAGTAAACATAGCTTCTCTGTGATTGGCTGGTTATCTCATGATGATATCATTGGTCTCCACGGTGAAGTCCTCTGTGGTGATGTGCAACATATAACCAACATGTCTTCATATGTTTTTTTTTTTGCTTATCCCTAGTACACGTGATACAGGACATGATCATCATGGTCGGTAGAAAAAGGCTTTTACTGTAAGTGCACTACATGTCAAAAGCAGTTCGACTTTGCACTTACAAATGTGCCAGAGCCCCATTTGGTTACTAGCACTCGCTGGTGGGGTTGGACTTTTGCAAGAATCGAGGGGCCATTGGAGCATTTTATGTATGTCTTGGTGCATATGTACTGTGCTATATTGAAATTTGTATTAAATTTAAGAAATATAAAAATTTTAGAACAAACTTCTTCCCCCACCCCCACACAATACACACACCTTTGGTCCCAAGTATAACAGTATAACAATGTTTAAAATTTGGAACTATGAGGTTATTACATTGCAGTTATAAAAAAATTATTAAAATAAAATTCCACTATTATGTATTTATGATTGTTCAAATATAAAAGAGATGAATTCCAATATATATTTTAAATAACAAAAAAAAAAAAAGATTTAATAATGATAAAAAAAAAAGAGTCCACAATATAGGAAGAATAGTACAAAAGTGTACTTGGATCAGGTGGATAAATTAAGAAAGAAGCTTTTTTCTAATCTTGCAACTAAGAATTGTTGTGACAGTTATTCCAAAAGATGGCGCAAGTCATCAGCAACTTTTAGTTGCAAAATCAGGAGATGCCTTTTTTCTTAATATATGATAGAAACTATGTACAAGTATAAACACAATGTAACAAGACCAAATCCAAATAAATAAATAAATAGTGTGTGACATTTTGGTAACAGCGTTATTATCATCTTCAGACAAAAGTACTGAATATGTTTGAAGATGGTATTAACGCTGTTACTGAAATATCAGTCAAACTGCTTTTCACATGTGTAGACATGTGGTGCGCTTACAGTAAAAGCAGTCGCTAACTACCCACCATGATTATCATGGCCTGTACTACATGTACTAGGGATAAGAGAAAAAAAACTGAAATGTCACACACTATTTATTTGGATTTGGTCTTATTACCCTGTATTTATAATCCAAATTGTGCCTTCCTATGTACAGGAAGTATATAAAATTCAATAATCCCATGTATTGAGTAAAATGTAGGAGAAGAATGACTAGGAAGGGATGAGGCCACGGATTCCAAGGATGATGTTGGCCACCACCAAGATTGTGCCGGTAACTGTGGAAGAGGCAATCACCATGCGCTGATGTTGCGGAGACAACCAGGGCATACATAGTGGGACCAAGGCCTGAACAATCTTCTCTCCATCCAGGACAGCGCATGGAACCACATTGAGAAGTGCCAAGCCCCCGGAAATGAGCACAATGTACCTGTTGTAGAGAGTCAAGGGTCAAATAGAAAATTTGAGCAGGTTGTACTTCAGTGAGCAAAAAAAATAATCTGGTCTTTTAGATACTTCCTGAAAAGACAAAAAGATATTTCTGGTAGAAACAATTTAAATATATTGGAAATAAAAGCATTTAAGCATGAATGTTTACACACAAAACAAACTTCTCTACTGTCCTTAGTGCAATGAAAAAATATTGGGAGCTACATTTTGGGTATGTGGGGTAGATTTTGTTGTTATTTTTCTATCTTCAATGGCTTGAAATAGCCTGTTCTAAATCTTGTTGTTTGGTGATTGGCTACTGTACTGGTAAGAAGTGATGAGAGATAGAAGCTGGCAAAGATATCAAATTTCAGTCCTATTAAAGACCTCAATAGAAGGTTGTTTCACCATAAACCTTTGTGTGATGAGGAGGAGAGCCTGTAGACTACATATGTGTTGTCCCCTTGTGTAAAGATTACACGAATTCCATGAGTTCATGTTCCTCGAGCTGTTTTATGATGAGCAGCGGCCTCTCCCAAAGGTCCTGTTTAGTGCATCTAATGCAAGCCAAAATGTGTTGTGGAGCTGCAGGTACCAAACTACATTTTGGGCAAGTGGTATAAATTTTGTTATTTTTTTCTATCTTCAATGGCTTGAGATGGCCTGTTCTAAATCTTGTTGTTTGGTGCTGTCTATTTCTGATGTTCATAGACTACATATGTCGATCACCACATCAACCAATCAGAACTCACTCCTCATGGAATTCATGTAATCTTTACACAAGGGGATAAGAAACAACAACAACAGAACTCACTAAGGAAGAACCTCGTATATTTTAATCTTTTAATCTAAGGCTAGGGATTTATATTCAAATTTTATATAAAATTATCCATAGTTCACTTTAATAGCAATTGTGAGATTCCACTCTTCATTGCGGCATATATAAGCAGAATCATCCAATACAGTATTAGTGCTCTAAGAAGCTGGTAGATTAAATTGGTGAAACCACTTGGAGGGTTCACCACTGATGAGACAAGCCTTTCCAATATTTTTTTTTCATTGCAATAAGGACAGTAGAAGTTTGTTTTATATGTTCTCTTCTTCATTCTTATCTCCACTCAATCATATTAGGGTATCAAGCTTGTAAAGCTTGAGACTTTTGATGGTGTCTGTCGGGGAAGAATAGAGCTCATCAATGGATGAGTCAATACAGTAAATAATGTGTGTTTTATATGTTTAAAAGAAACATCCAGGCTTTAATGCTTTCATTTTTTATATATAGATGGTGTGTTATTGCCTTATAAATCATTTAGTAAACAAAGGATACTTTAGGAAAAGATCCACGGAATAGGGAAGCCACGTGGGCAGCCATGAAAACCTTGGGTACCAGGGGGTGAGGTTGACTGGAACATACAACAATGTTGTGGCTTTTTCTCTGAAATATTAAAAAAAAAAAAACAGAAAAATATATTTGACCATTGACACCAGTATTAACACTTACTGAAAATAACCCATTAACCCTGATAAGGAACAGTTTGGATTATAGATTAGAAACATTAAGTAACAAGACCACAAATCCAAATATATAAATAGTGTGTAATGTTTGGGTAACAGCTTTGAATCAATTCTTGATTTAAAACCAAATCACATTTGCTGATGCTAAATAGATTTCTAGTATAAATACAGTCTCCAACTTCTTTAATTCAACACCCTAAGGGATCAGAGAATTTTTTTTAAGTCAGGTTAATATATGTTGGGTTTGAATAAAAGTCTGTGTTGAATCAAAATAAATTGACAAGAGTAAAAAAAAATTGGTTGAATTACAGTCGGTGTCTAATTATAGTTGGAGGAATTAAAGAGGAACTTTTGTACACTAATTGAAGATATAAGATGTAAAAATGGAATTTAACATGAAATTTCTTGTACCCAGACTTAAATTAAGAATAGATTGTATATAGAGACCCAACCCTCCTCAACTTGAGACTAATACTTTATATTGTATACCACATTGTTATTATATCAAGGTTCCACTGTATTAAGAACAAGTTATTTTAAAGAGCAGTGACAGCAACAAGAGTAAACCGGTGGTATTATAGCAACAGATAGTATCAAGAATAAACCAGTAGTATTGTATAGTATGATACATAGGGAGACCCACAAAGGATAGTTCTAAATCCTATCATCTTTTATGATTCTTATCTATAATCCAAGTTGTACCTCATTACAGAAAACAAAAGAGGAAGATCATTGTGAACTAGTGACTTCAAGGACTGGAGTGGAGTAAGGTACATGGTGCTAAGACCCAGGATTAAGGAGGAGGATAAAACTCCACGACTTTCAAGTTACTGATCAGAGATGGCCCAGGATGATGATGACACAGCAAAGAACCAACCTGATACCAGCAACTCCAGAGGATTCCCCAGGAAGAGAACTGGCTCCTTGCCCACCCTGGAGATCTGAATAAGCCGGGTGGTGTTGTCCCCGGCCACCTCCGGCACCAAGCACACATCCGAGGCCTGAGGGCAGTCATCCGGATCCAGGCAGAGCCGGGCGGAGATCTGGAGCATCTTTCTGGCGGGGAGACAGGAGGATGTCTGGAGACACAGCAGGATGGTGATTTTGTGGGGTTCCCACCAGTGAGGACCTTCTGAATGTAGAAATTTGTCTCATTAAAAGAAAATGGTTTGAAAAATTAATACAAAAATTATTTTTTATCTTTATCAATATAAAAAAACACTATAGGCTCAGTTAAATTATATTTTCTGTTGATTTTTGGCTTAAATAATTCATATCTGATAACACACTGTAAATGCACAACCTAAATTCCTTACTACATGTCTAGAAGACATATGTGGTGTATATACAGTACAGGCAATCACAAACCTCTACCCACCAAGATTTTCATAACCAAGGTGTATAGGATCAAAAAAAGTACCACTAAGAGCATATTATAATACAAAGTTATGTAGAAATTCTGAAGAAGAGATTTGGTGATGTTGTCATCAACCTTCCTAAAGGGATAGACTACCTTGTCCATGCTGGGGCGGAGGACAGAGAAGCACAGTCCGGAGGTACTCTCCTTCTGGCAGCAATTCTCCGCTAGTTCTGTGGACATCACACAACATCATGGCAGGTAACTTCTGGGTGTTGGCTACAAACACATCTCTCTAGATTGGAATAAAATTATAATAACAATGAAAAAAAAAAAAGTGTTAAATGATTAACTAATGCAAAAACTTACAGTAGAACTTCTCAATAAAATTTGTAATAATCCTTTTTTTTTTTAATGTATTTATTCCGACATATTTTTATCAAACTCAACATGGACAAAACTTGAGAAAGTTGTATCTATATTTGGAAGAAACACCTATGGAAGAGTTCTTTAACTCGAAAACTTGCCAATTATAATAAATTAGAAAAGAAACCTTTTTTTTCAGAGTACTTGATTAAGTATTTAAAATCAGTAAAGATGTTCAACAAACACTACACACATCGCTAACATTATAGTGTTATGAAAATTCAAAACTATTATAGAAGACACGTATGATTCTTTTAAAAATTAAACAATTTTCTACTGCCCTTACTGCAATGAAAAATTAATGGGAGGGCCATTGATGATGAACCAATCAGTGGTGTATCCTCCCAGCAGTTCATCACTGATGAGCCAGGCCCTCCCATTAATTTTTTTTTATTGCAGTATGGGCAGTAGAAAATTGTTTAATTTTTAAAAGAGTCATACGTGTCTTCTATAATAGTTTCGAATTTTTATAACAGATAGCGCGCTAATGTATCATAATTACAGTGTTAACAAATAGACAGTTGTGACTACATATGATATGGAGGTATGAATGATTATCTACTATACTAAATGTAGGGTTTGTTAACTAACTATTAACCTCGACGGTACAAACATCCAATAGTTCCAAACATCTGTGTTCTTCTGATAAGGCACAATTTGGATTATAGATTATAAACACAAGGTAATAAGACCAAATCCAAATAAATAAATAGTGTGTGACATTTTGGTAACAGCATTGTTACCATCTTTATATTTGTATTTAAATACAACGCTGTTACTGAAATGTCACACACTATTTATTTATTTGGATTTGGTCTTATTACCTTGTCTCTGTGTTCTTCTATAAATACAGACAAAGAGAAACAGTAACAAGATGAGTCACCTTGCTGGGCGACCTGAAGCGCAGGAACACAGTAGCCTGTGATTGGACTGTGGTAGGTCTCCCATAGACAGGATTTCCATGTCTCCTGGTCCGTGATGCGACAAGAGTTGATGGCTGTTATCCTGTCTCCCACTGCTAGTCCTGTAGGTCCGCTGATGCCGGATCCCTGCACAACACATGTACGTCATGTAACATTAGCATGTTGCATCATGTAGTCAACCATCACCGCTTCACTCTGTTCTCTCCATAGCTGCTGATTCCTGACATCCTTCTGTTTGAGCCAATCCTTCCTTTGTCTCCCTTCCTTCTTCAAGGTGAGAATCCCACCAGTATGGCGGCCTGATCTCACAATGATCCATGGAGTACATATTCTGAAATCTTCCATTTCCTATGGATTAGTTTATATCAACTCTCCACCACCTACATTTTATTGTTAAGTCTACAATTTATTTTTTTTTGAACAAGAGATACACTCATGGACAAAACTTAAGGAAGTTGTACTTTTCAGTATGTATATCGGGATTCAGACAATATCTCTGGAAGATATTACAGTAACCTTTATTGAAGACACAAGAGATAACCAATATACACTCATGGACAGAACTTAAGGAAGTTGTACTTTTCAGTATGTATATCGGGATTCAGACAATAACTCTGAAAGATATTACAGTAACCTTTATTGAAGACACACAAGATAACCAAGTGTGAACGAAATTGTCTAAAAAAATAGATGACTGGTGACATCAAAGACTTCCCACTTCCTTTAGTTTTGTCCATGAGTCTATATAAAAGAAATAAAACCATCAATCACAAATTTTTCATTTACATACAAAAAAGAGCTTTCTACTGTACTTACTGCGTTCAAAAATTGGGAGAGTTTGGCTCATCAGTGGTGAACTTGCAGCTCCACCTATTTGATCGACCCTGTTGCTTTTTAGAGCTCTACAATTGTATTGGTAGATTCTGCTATATACCAGAAACTGGGGGTTGAACTTATGTCATGGTATTAAAGCAAACTATGGATAGAAGCTTCGAGGACAGTAGAATCCCATAGGAATATTTACATATGTAGACTTTAAAAAGGGAGAAGAAATAAAACATTAGAGAAGAAACCAGAGCAGAGCAGACCTGCGAGGTACCGGCCACAGCAACGGCAGTATCCAGATGGAAGTAGGCCGGAGACACCACCAGGGGGAGACACCAGATGAGGCCAAGCGCAGCCAGCGCGAGCACCACGTTATGCCAGACACCGGCGCAGAACACCAACAGCTGCTTCCACGGAGTCAGCAGCGCCACCTGCTCCGTCAGAAGTTCCACAAAAGCTCCAGGGAAAATCCCCAAGACCAGGATACCTGAGCCTTGGATCTTCAGGTGCTCCCTACACCACACCATGCATGAAAACTAATATGATAAACAAACCTCCAGAGCAATATTAAACAGTTGATTTCCATTTCTCATTATCAACAACATCATGTCTCCAATATGGACTATCATGTAACACCACCTTGTAATGAGTGCAATTCTCCTTAACCCTATATATCTTAAGGCATCTCCTGATCATGCAACTATAAGTTGCTGATGGCTTGTGCGATCTGTCACAATAAATATCAACTAATCGTTGATTTTTTAAAAAATTATTCCATAATTGGCCAATTACCCATTCTTTATATCTTGTAAATCCTAAAAAATTCTTTTAGAGATTATCAAACCCATTCTTCCTTTACATATATATATTCCTTTTATTACATTTATTCATAAAATCACAATAAAAATGTAATTTTTTTTGGCCCTTTATAATTAAAGGAATCCTTTTACAAACAGAGGACTGATAGGGGGGACTGAAGTAGGAGATATCAACCAGATGGCACCAACCTGGCCGCAGCAATGGCGTGGCCCAACTCGTGGAAGATGCTACAGATGGGGATGGCTGCTAGATAGTAGAACATGTGGGACAGAGGGAGGTTGATGCCTGGAAGCTGGGAACACCACACATACATCATTTATTTGCACAAAAGACATAGAAATAACTATGACCCAAGTGTTTTAAATATCTCACTTAATGCCATCTATCCCTGAATATCCTAAAAAAAAAGGTTTGACACCTGAAATGACCTGAGATAATCCAACCTCCAATGAGAGACACTAGGAGTATATATTTTTTGTGGTTTTCTCAATAGTACATTATGGTACTACACTGAGTGGTAATGCGTCAAATTTAGTAGAGCTTAGATTCTATCTTGATTGCACAGTACTCTGTTAAGTGGAAGCATAAACCAGCTATGCAACTTAAACCAGAGCTATACAACTTTATTGAGTTATGTAAACCTGTTATGCAACTTAAATTATGCAACTTGAAGCAGCTATGCAAATCTTATAACAGATGGTCCCAGCTATTATCTACTCAAACAGTTGCTTAGCGAAATACTTAGAGAACCTAGGGTTGAGAGAAAAATACTGTCAAAGACTTGATAAATCACAATTTGGATTATAAATTAGTACTACAAGATAATAAGACCAAATCCAAATAAATTAATAGTGTGAGACATTTTGGTAACAGCATTGTTACCATCATTAGACAAAAGACTAAATGAGTTTCTTTTATTATATATATAATTGAGTCTCTTTTGTCTGATGATAGTAACACAACACTGTTGCCAAAACGTCACACACTATTTATGTATTTTGATTTAAGTCTTATTACCTTATCGTAAAGATAGAGGCTGCCTGGCCGGCATTCATATTTTTATGAAAAATAAACACTTCGGCCAGTTAGAGTTTTTTTTTATTTTTTCAACGTTTCGACAAAAATATTTTGTCTTTGTCAGGAGAAGTAAATAAAAATAAAGCATTTGTGGAAACGTTGAGAAAATAAAAAAAAACTCTAACTGGCTGAAGTGTCTATTTTTCTTATTACCTTTTAGAGTCAAGGAGTAAAATTGAAGGATTTCACTCACCACAGGTTGTAGGACTGCCTCCTGTGTCGGACTCTGTCCAAAGTGGTGGAGGAGGGTGGAAACCAGAGTCCAGAGAGCTGCTGGAATGGCCAGACAGGAGATGAGAGTTCCCAGAGCAAACCAGGTCCGCCATAACCGTCTTGAACACAGTCCTAGGCGGTAGAAGGTCCGGTTAAATGCGGTGGTGTGCCAGGAGAGCCGGCCCACTTTGATCTGGAGGTTGTGTCTCTCCAGGAAGTAGAGGTAGGGGAAGAACATACAGGACTGTCCCACCACCATGTGTTACATTACAGTACCATGTACTAGTTTATATGAAAACAGTGTTTACCTTACAACTCTGAACACTCGGATTTTCCAGGAAAATCTCTTAAAGATTTCTTGAAAAAAGCCATGGTCCACCTGTGCTGTGTGAGCAGAAGAGCTTAAATTGACTGTTCCATTATATGTATGTTCCATATGTAAATACCTGTTTTTTTCCCTCTTTTCGCTCTCCACTTATTCCATCCATATTTCCAAATCCATATTCTTATTTTCCATAGGATCATTCAAATAATAATCTGTATATATTTATCATGTGTATATAATTTTTCTCCATTTTTACCCCTTTGTATATTTCCCACTTTCATAGGTTTCTCCGTCTTGTAACCCCAAGGATAATCCTCTGTAAGACCAGTGTGTCTTAATAAAGGCTTTTGTGTGTGTGTGTGTAACAGTTTATATGGACAAAATTTCATTTTGTCTTTTTTACCTATGATAAGAGAGGTACAATTTGGATTATAGATTCAAAATAAAAGTTAAATTGAGAATATGCTGTGTTATTTTATCTCATTTATTCTTTTGTCTGATGATGATAATAACACTGTTACCAAAACGTTACAGACTATTAATTTATTTGGATATGGTCTTATTACATTATAGTTCTAATCTATAATTCAAACTGTACCACAGACAAAAGTGATAAATGTCTTTCAGTGCAAAAACATTTTGTTATTAAGAGTTCCAATAAAAGAAAATAAGACCTAATTCAAATGATTTATTAGCGTGTGACGTTTCGGCAACAACATAGTCACCATCATCAGACAAAAGAATAAAATCTTAATTAAAAAAATGGATTTTTATTCTTTTGTCTGATGATGGTGACAATGTTGTTGCCGAAACATCACACACTAATAAATTATTTGGATTAGGTCTTATTTTCTTTTATCTATAATCCAAATTGTGCTTTATCATTGAGAGTTTCAACTTAGGCAGTCAGTCATTGGAGATTCAACTGTATTTATCCATGCTACCTACCAATAAGAGAACACACACCAGCAGAGAAAGATGGACCAACTTACCCGGAAGAGAATATCGAAGAAACCAATAAGTAACCAGACGACAATGACAATGAAGAGGAAAATTTGCATCATGATGTATCCCACCTGCAACCAGAGTTTGGATTAAAAAAAAAGAGAAAATTACTTTAATAAGGCACAATTTGGATTATAGATTATAAAACAAGGTAATAAGACCAAATCCAAATAAATAAATAGTGTGTGATGTTTCAGTAACAGCGTTGTTACTAATTTTATCACACACTATTTATTTATTTGGATTTGGTCTTATTACCTTGAGTAAATTACTTTTTAATATCATTTGATGGTTGGAAGTTGGTTTGGAAAAATATATGGCTACATCAACCTATTTTTTATTTATGATCAAGTGCAATTTGGATTATAGATTATAAACACAAGGTAAATAAGACCCAATTAGTGTGTGATGTTTCAAAAATAACGCTGTTACCGAAATGTCACACATTAATTATTTATTTGGATTTGGTGTCTTATTACCTTGTGTTTATAATCTATAATCCAAATTGCGCTTTATCATAAATAAAAAATAGGTTGATGTAGCCATATATTTTTCCAAAACCAACTTCCAACCAACAAATGATATTTAAAAGTAATTTACTCAAGGTAATAGGACCAAATTCAAATAAATAAATAGTGTGTGACATTTCGGTAACAACGCTGTTACCAAAACATTATTTATTTGGATTTGGTCTTATTACCTTGAAATTTTGTATTTAGTTCCCTACCTTTCAGTGACTTCCCCTGAGAAGAATGACAGTGAGTAACTAAAATGTTGGGAACTAAATAAATAATTGTTGATGTAGCTGTGTATTTTTCCTAGAGTAATTTTTTAGTTTTGTTAGTTGGGAGTTAGTTTAAAACTATGTAGCAATATCAAGAGCTCTTAATTTATTTACTTCTTGATATTTTGATGACTCCCTGTTATCATCTGGTGTAGCTGCTATCTTGTTAGTTTTTTTTTTTTTTATAAAAGTAATTCACAACACAATCCTGGGTATGGTGGAGGAGGACTGGTATAAACCGTTGGTTTTCAGCAGCCATTGACTAGGGATCTAATCCCACATTGGAAACTTTATGAATAAAAAAATTGTTCTAATGGCTTCTTGCGAAAATCCAACTCCACCAGTGAGTGTGAGTGGCCAACAAGGCTCTGGTATACTTGGAAGTGTAAAAGTGTGTGCACTTAACGGTTGCAAACTACTACCCACCATTATTATCATACTAGCCGAATGACCCGGGCAACGCCCGTGTTTTACCCGATTGAATGTTTTTATTCAAATACTATTTGTTACAATTATAAATTGGCGCCTTAAATAAATGCATATATTAGTTAATAACTATAGCCTATGTGCTTTATCTGTCTATGTACTGTTGGCTTCCGTAGGCGTCTCTTACTGGGAAAAAGAAAGAGAGGATTCCATTTGGTTATTAACTAATATATGCATTTATTTAAGGAGCGACCCGCTCCAACACAATAGTTACAAAAACGAAAAAGCGAGTGGGGGGGGCATGATGGGGGGGGGGCAAAGGTGGCGTGATCGTAGCCAACCAATAGGAGAGCGCCATTCCAAAAAAAAAAGCAAACGGTGACAGAGATGAAGAATTATTAAGAACACATGACGCTCGTAACTGTATATAGAATAGCCTGTACCATGTGTGTACTTAAGATAATAATAATAAATTAAAGAACACAAGGTAATAAGTCTGGTTACCTTATGTTTATAATCTATAATTCAAATTGTGCCTTATCAATAATTAAAGAAAACATAATCAACAGATGTAATAAACCCAGAGAGTGAGAAATGGCCTGTACCACACATTTAAAATAATAATAATTTAAAAAAAAAAAAGAATAATCTACAAATGTGATAAACCCAGAGAGAAACTTCAGTCGTTCTGGTAACTGAATCAACATGGCTGGCCGGCGATGTTTGCTACCTACCATTGTGGCTGTGTGGAATTGGGCCTTCACACAGGTGTTGTTCACAACCCATAATTTGGAGCTTTTACTCCAAACTAGGTGTTGTGAAATCACCATCATTACGTGCGATATAACAGGAGCATCTTGGCGGAGAATCCCCACAGCAGCAGTCAAATTTATATTATCACCTCTGTATGAACTTGTACAGCTCTCAAAACCAGGTTGATTATCGTTGCCATTGTTGCACCGTCAAGGGAAGTTGGCTACATGTCTATATCGTTCTGCACTGGGATGATGCTTTACACACCAAAGATAGTGGACATTGCTGCTGCTGTGATAGAGATGCATGGAGACATCTGAGGCTCCACATTGGACACGACAACAACAACTGGGATAATGAACCAAAATGTTTTAATGCGTTTTTTAAAGGAAGAGAGAGAGATTCCACTTTCAGTACACAAATACCATTCTCTATGTTGTATTCTGGCTTTAAAAGTATCCCTGCCACTTCAGCGACTTAAACTCCTTTTCTTTTGTTGTCATACAATCATCAATATTTATTCTTCCAGTTCATATGGTGTTGAATTCTAATTGAATTTTAACTATAATGTAATAAGACCAAATCCAACTAAATTAATTGTGTGTGACATTTTGATAACCAACAAATGTCACACACTATTAATTTATTTGGATTTGGTCTTATTTTCTTGTTATAATCTACTAGCCGAATGACCCTGGCAACGCCCGTGTTTTACCCGATTTAATGTTTTGATTCAAATACTATTTGTTACAATTATAAATTGGCGCCTTAAATAAATGCATATGTTAGTTAATAACTATAGCCTATGTGCTTTATCTGTCTATGTACTGTTGGCTTCCGTAGGCGTCTCTTACTGGGAAAAAGAAAGAGAGGATTCCATTTGGTTATTAACTAATATATGCATTTATTTAAGGAGTGACCTGCTCCAACACAATAGTTACAAAAATGAGGGGGGGGCAAAGGTGGCGTGATTGTAGCCGGCCAATAGGAGGGTGCCATTCCAAAAAAAAAGCAAACCGTGACAGAGGCGACGAAGAATGACGCTCGTAACTGTATATAGAATAATCCAAATGGTGCCTTATCATCTAATTGGATTTGATAGCATAGTGGGGATAGTAAACATATTGTTACTTAGTTACATATGAAGATGATTCAAGGGATTATTGTGAAAGGCCTTTAAAAACTAAAAAGATTTTTCACAATGAGTTTCCTTTTTTTTATTTTGAAATGCTAGCTTTCAAGTAATAATTATTCTTCAATGAGCTAAATAAAAAAATGCTATATTTCTTACAATAATTGTTTACAAGTATACGCAGGCAGAAAGGACATAGATATTGTTTTGACAATTTTTTTTTTAATATAAAGTCTTATTGAATAAATAGTAATAATGAAATGTCAACACCAGGGGCAAATCTACTCCTATAGTACTGGCTAACAGCATGCAAATCTGGCAGCAAAGAGTTGAACAGATGTTCAAATTAACATATGTACTATTTCTAATTGTTCTAATTGTGTTGGGGTATATCTTCAAATTTTCTAGATCTTCATTCCATTAGATTATCGATCCAATCCTTCCTTGGTCTCCTTCTCTATTCATTCTTCAAGTATTTCCTTCTTTCTTATCTCTGAAGTAGAATGTGTCTGATTTTCTCATTAAGACTGGGAACACTACTCAGTAGTAGGCAGACTTAGTTCCAATATGAAATGGCCTCCTCTGACATGAGGAACAGACGCCATGTACAGCCGTTCTAGAATTTAAAATGAAGTCTTTTACAGTGACTGGAAGATTTTTTTTTTCTTGAATAATTTTTAAGGAAAAGGGTGTTTTGTATTCACCCAATCCTCGCAATAAAAAAAAAAATGTCAATGTGGAAACATCAAGCCTCAGGGATAGGTTTCTTTTTAAATTTTTTAAAAAGCTTCTATTTAACTTACTTCCCTGTCTGTCCACAAATCTTGTAATCAATTTTTAATATACTTTTAGAGCACGTAGGAATCTGAAATTTGGTACACTGTTCAGAACCCGATGAAAATGTAAATTGACAAATTTTCAGAGTTATGGGTTGTCAGAGTGGCTGGAAATGGATAAATTTTCAAATTGCCTTTCAAATTTTGTAAAATTATTTTATTTTTTAACAAATCTCTCTAGCCCTCAGGCATATAGCCCTCAGCCCTCCACAGGAGAAAAGGTGATACAATCATTAACATATTGACAAAAGGGACACGTTGGGTTCTTTATTTTACCAATTCTGCTCACATTGATTCAAGTATGGCTAGTCACTAGAACTATTCAGGTTGAAGATACAACAAATGATAAAAAATAATTTATTGAACAACAAATATAGATTGAACACAAGGTAATAAGACCAAATCCAAATAAATAAATAGTGTGTCTTATTACCTTGTGTTTATAATCTACAATCCAAATTGTGCCTCATCAAATATAGATTGAAACAAATGTTCTTAAATTTCTTTTAATCTCTCAATATTTCATCAACTTCCTGCCTCCTTCCTCAGTATTTGTCAATTCCGTTGTTGTGTACATAATTTTCTATTAAAATAAAGAAAGCATATCCTGACCACAAGCACATAGTTGATTTTTGCCCCACTAGATGGCGCTCTGCTATCTAAAAAGCACATGTGCTTGTGGTCAGGATATGCTTTCTTTATTTTTAATATCGACACCTGACTATATAAAATATATTAAAACTTAGTAAAGCAATTCAAATACACATTTCCCCTGAGAAAAATGTCATAGAGAATTGCTGAAAAGTGGGGAAAATAAAATTAAGAATGATTGATGCAAATTATGTTTTTTTTTTCTTTAAAAAGACTCTCAACCAGCAAATGGTCTTTTTTTTTTTAACAGAAATAGTTTATTTCTATTTTAATAAAAAAAAAAAACTAAGTGTAAAACTTAGCGTAAAATAATTTAAGGAAAAACCACTGTATTTAAGGTTTTTTTTTATTACATTTTTCCCTTTTTTTAAACCTTTTTATCTATTGAAAACTTCCTTATCAAATGCCGTTTTAATGCAATTTAAAAAATATACATATTGGAAATTGTCATTTTAGATTATTGTCAAAAAGGTTTTTTTTTTCTTCTTACTCAATACAGGTGAAACACATACACAAAAGCATTTGTACTGATGTTATCTCCTCCATAAATTAAATGTCATCTGTCAAAAGATAAAAGTTTTTATCACAAATTCTTGACTTAAAATTTTCGTTTCATTAATTTTTAAGACGTGTATAATGTCATAAACTATAATCTTTCGGTAAATAAATGTATAAGTTAATCGTTCTTAACTGCTATCATGATGCAACATATCGCGGTAATTATATTGTATTACTACGCCATATAGAAATAATTTAACGGTAATTATATATATTTTAATTTAGTTCTTTTGTTTTATTCTTAAAATAAAATTAAAAATTATAGGTGAAAATAGTTAATATGAATGAAAATAATACCCACTCTGTTATGATCAAAAACTTAAAATGTCAATTGATATGTTTCTCAACTATATATAAATAATATGATCATAATTTAATTAAAATTAAAACATGTTGTGTGCATATGTTTAAAAGAATTGGAATATTCTTTAATCATCTCTTTAAATTTGCCATGCGCCTAATGTTTACAACCTTAATTTCATGATGATATTCCATGAACCTAAAGTGCTCTGTGGTTTAAACGTACACACACACTTGACATGTAAATAATATTAAATTTTGACTGTGAGCTAGATCTTTGTTTGGGTTCATAATATTATTTAAATGCCTTTACTGTAGATTTTTAATTTAAATAGAAAACTTTATTTGTGTTATAATTTGAAACCCGAAAACATGACAATCACATTCTGATGAATTATACACTTCGAAAACAGACTAAGGTAAGAAAAATAAATGTATCATGACTGTATTAAGTATATATTTGACACATAATAATTTTTAATTAAAACTTTAAGAAATATTCAAAATCCCACAAGAAAATTAAAATATTAAAAAAGCCTAACCGTATAAATTCCTTTTCATATACTAAGCTTTTAAAATGTAGTTTAAAATGTATATTTTTATAAAGGTTGAGAGATCTACTAAATTTTAAAATATAATTTAATATGACTATTATAACACTTTTTATATATAGATTTTTTAAAGTGTGTTTATTAATTTAAAATAAGAGTTTTTTTTTATAACCTTGATTTACCCTCATGGATAAATAATGAGTAAAATGTAAGTTTTGGACCATATATTTCTATCTCGTTATTTTAATGTTTTAAAATCTCTTTCAAAATTTAAAAATCACAAATATGTTTAAGAATATATAGTATCCCTATAGGCCTGCCAATATATTGTGACTTAAACATCACACACACACAATAATTTCCGTATAGATGAAAAAAAAAATAGTCTAATGTGTATCAAATACTGTAGTAGTTTGCATGAGATCATTATATTTTATTTTTCACAAGATTACAAAGAGATACAGTTTAAAACTACTTTATTACATTGTCTATTTGACTACAATAAAAATAAGACTGAATTTAAATAAATTAATAGTGTGTGACATTTTGGTAACAGCGTTGTTACCATCATCAGAATTTTTTTTGTAGATTGTATTTATAATATTAATCCATATTGTGCCTTATCATTGTCCATATGAATTTTAAAATAAGGATAAATAGAATAAAATAGATTATATAAGGTATATTTGCATAAATAAGAAATAAATTGGTAGATTAAACTGGCGAAACCGCTGGGAGGGTTCTACACTGATGAGTCAGGTCCTCTCATTAATTTTTCCATTGCAGTAAGGGCAGTAGAAATTATTTAATTTCAAAAAGAATCTTACGCCTTTAAAATAGTTTTGAATTTTGATAACAGATGGTGTACTAGTGCATCATTAAAAAAATATATGAAATAATTGATAAATTCCTATATACATATTTCTTGAACTAAAGGTTAAAGACTCTTCTAGTAAGGTATATCAATTAAGAAGTTTCAGAAGATGAGTTTCTTTTAATTGTAAAAACGCTACAAGCTTTCGGGCAAAAGCCCTTCGACAGGCAAAATATAACTATACTATGAGGATAGTATAGTTATATTTTGCCTGTCGAAGGGCTTTTGCCCGAAAGCTTGTAGCGTTTTTACAATTAAAAGAAACTCATCTTCTGAAACTTCTTAATTGATATACATATTTCTTGGTTTCTCTGGAATCCTCTTAAGCCAAATATTGGGTTGCTAGGTACAGCCTGTACCACGCTGACGATGGCCAACAGCTCGAAATGCGTACGGGTTTGGCGTTTCTTGATATATTAAGAAATGGGTTGAATATGGATGTATTATGAAATAAGATGTTTTTAGGTGATTTTTATTCCAATTGATGATGCTCTGCCATCTAAAAAAATGCTCATGTGACTGAGGAATTAGACGATAAAAGCCAGACCTCTTGAGCTCTGGGTCCTGATCGCCTGATCTCGATCCCTGAATGAACTCTTAACTATTTTTGAAGCCTGCGGCGCCTGAGTTGTGTTTGGTGCTGCCTTGGTTCCCTCAAAACGGCGTGCACTAGCCCTCTTCTCCCCCGGGGTGCTCACGGCCTCGCCGTCGCCTCTCCAGCCCTCTCCTTGGCCCTCCTCTGCGGCGGGTTGCTCGGAGACACCTAACTATGAGTTATGCCTTAAAATGCTTACCGAAGCATGTAGAAGGCACAATAATAGTATATGTGACTGAGGAATCAGGGGATATGCCTATTTAAGTTTTAATATATAGCCTACATTGGTGGTGTACACAGTGGAAAAGAGTGATATACATCATGGACAAACAGTTGTACCTTTTAGTATATCAGGATTGAGACAATAACTCTGAAAGATATTTGATACATAGTGTTCCCTTTATTGAAAACACACGAGATAACCAAGTATGAACAAAATTGCCTCTCTCTTCTTCAGACGAGTGGTGACATCAAAGACTTTTCCACTTTGTAAAGGTTTGTCCATGATTGTATTCTTGATAGCTGAAAGAGTATAAACTAGCAATCAAAGATCAGTTATTCTGATAAAGCAAAATTTGGATTATAGATTATAATAAAAGAAAATAAGACCTAATCCAAATAATTTATTAGTGTGTAACGTTTCGGCAACAACATTGTCACCATCATCAGACAATAGAATAAATGCTTTATTCTTTTGTCTGATGATGGTGACAATGTTGTTGCAGAAACGTCACACACTAATAAATTATTTGGATTAGGTCTTATTTTCTTTTATCAGTTATTCTATTAAACATGCTTTATTCTTTTGTCTGATGATGGTGACAATGTTGTTGCCGAAACGTCACACACTAATAAATTATTTGGATTAGGTCTTATTTTCTTTTATCAGTTATTCTATTAAACATGCTTTATTCTTTTGTCTGATGATGGTGACAATGTTGTTGCCGAAACGTCACACACTAATAAATTATTTGGATTAGGTCTTATTTTCTTTTATCAGTTATTCTATTAAACATCAAGATTTAATTCTTTGCCAAGAGAGATAGTTTGACTGAGACAATTTTATCCACCACAGATGGAGTCCAAACTCTGCGATGAGAAAGTCTCCAAGATGGAGTACCAGGCCATCATCCAAGTCCTGAAGAGAGACAAAGCCCTAAGGGCTCTGGAAGAAAGCAGGATCTTGTAAGTCTACCATCAACCAACTAATTCTCAGTGCTGAACTGAACCTCTCTCTGCTGATCTACAGCCAGAAGAAAGTAGATCTCCAGAGGCTGAGGAAGAAGGGAGCGTTGCGACAAGGCCTAGATTCCTCCCGCTCCTGCGCACGCTGTATGATGGAGCTGGGGGTGCTCATCAACCGTGGCGCGGAGTGTCCTGGTTGTCGCAAGAAGGTGTGCCATGAATGCCGCTTCCAAGAACCTTCCGGACTATGGCTATGTGTTGTGTGCCATAAGCAGCTGTGAGTAGTCATTAGAGAATCTTTTTTTTTTTTGACACATTTTAAAAAATAATTTATTCACAGCCATATTTCTCTTCATTAGGATTCTTTGAAAAAATAGAAATCAATCGCAATTAACACAAATGTTTTTTGTAAAAAAAAAATATTCTGAAGCACCAATGAATTCCCATTAAAAAAATGAATCTTTTTGTTAATTGGAACTTTTTTTTTTTGCCTCTCTCTGAGCCAACTTTCTAATGAGAAATGACTATATAAAAGATCTACACAAAGGAAAAATAGTTATTTTCCACTGGACAAAATTTTAAAGATTTAAATGTTGGTTAGAAGTGGATGATACACAGTATTGCCGTTATTCCATCCACAACAACAGTACTGCTCTCAACAATCAACCATTGCGGAATAGGAACATAACGTAATAAGACCAAATCCAAATTAATATATAGTGTGTGATGTTTCAGTAACAGCTTTGTTACTGAAACGTCACAGACTATCTATTAATTTGGATATGGTCTTCTTACTTTTATGTTCCTTAACTATAAACTAAATTGTACTGTATCAACAGCTCAGGTTGAAAAATGGTGTTGACCACAAACCTCCAGAGAAATACATATTAAACTTGAAGGTCAAAAGCGATAAAATAAAAAGAAACTTATATCCCTGGAGACCTGATGTTTTCATTTTAATATTGTAACATGGAATTATTTTATTGAATTCTGAACATAAATTAAACAAAACAAAAAAAAGGCATTTCCTTATCGTGCAAATGAAAGTTGCATATTTATTCCGATAGATGGTGCAAGCCATCAGCAACTTTCAGTTGCACGATAAGGAAATGCCTTTTTTTTTTCTAATTTATGCACCTTATCCCAGTACAATTTCACATTTATGCTATTTATGCTCTTATCTGTGATGTTCACTAATATTCATTATAGGGTAATTAAATCGTTAACTAACTGACAAATATGTTAATAATTTCTATTATAATAACTAAAATCATATTAATAATTACTGTAAATAAGCTCCAAAACTTGTGTATGCATGCAAATATCCAAGACGGATATCGCGTGCTTTGTAAATGATAATAAATAAATCATATATTGATTCAAAATACAATCTCCACCCCAGGTCAGGATGTACAATGAATGGTGCAGAGAGCTCAAGGCTGTGTCTGGAGAATGGATGGAGGAAGTGAGCCAGAGGAGAGGCCGGAGAGCCTCCGCTACCGACGTGGTGCACCGAGCCATTATGGACGCCATCCGCAAACTGGAAGGTAAATCTAGCTACCAACACCACACATCCTTCACCCAAACAGATTCATAGGATAACAGAATCAAATACTTTCAGAAGGTATGCCCTCATTGGTGGCGCAGACAAAATTTCAGTTATAAATATCCACGCTGCGCACGTTTATTTTTGTAAATATTTCTGGTAGGATAAAGTCGCTATTTTATTAAGCCCATTGAAAAGCGATTATCACTTGAAAGATAGCGTTTTTTAATAAAAAGAAACTCATTGTGCGAAAATATTTTGTAATTTTAAAACACAAAATTGTAATAACCTGGGCACTAAACAAAACCTTCATCAATCATAGAATTCTTTAAAGGTGTACCAACAGTGTTGTATTGGGGAATATAGGGACCAAATATAAATAAATACACCCATGGACAAAACACAAGGAAGTGGAAAGTCATCGCTCATCTATATAAAAAAAAAAATTTTTTTGAAGGAGGCAAGCAAATTGTTCATTTTGTTCACTCGTGTGTCTTCAATAAAGATGGCTGTGTATCAAATATCTTTCAGAGTTATTGTCTCAATCCTGATATACATTCTAAAAGGTACAACTTCCTTAATTTTTGTCCATGAGTGTATTTTGAACTTTTTTTTTTTGTCAATTTCAAATATCCCAACAAAATTTTTTTTCAAATTTAAACCTACCAAAATCACAAGGTAATACAAGTCTAAATCCAAATAGGTAATTAATATGAGATGTTCAGGGATTGCTTAGCATTTTATCTTTTTTTTATTTCAACACACAAAACACGATTTGCGTAGATTTACATTTTTAAACAGAAACCATTATAAACATATTATACAATTAAAAATAAGAGAAACTAATATATATTAGGAACCTGAATGGTAATCATATGCTCTGTTACAGAAAGATCACATAGAATTTACTTATATGAATTGGTCTTGAGAGATAAAGCCCAATTTGAATTATATATTATAATACAAGAAAATAAGACCTAATCCAAATAATTTATTAGTGTGTGAAGGCAACAACATTGTCACCATCATCAGACAAAAGAATAAATGCGAATAAATGAATAAAAAAGATTTATTCTTTTGTCTGATGATGGTGACAATGTTGTTGCCATCACACACTAATAAATTATTTGGATTAGGTCTTATTTTCTTGTATGACTTGGTCTTGTTACCACTTGATTCTCTTTTATCTTTGAATGGTGCAAACCGGTCCTTCCATTGACCTGATATAACAATAAAATAAATTTTGGGCTGAGAAAGTGCTGAAAGAGACAAAGCTCACAAAATGTTGCCATTAAAAGAAATGTATTGCAGATAGTTTATCATTTGTCTCGCACCTTTTATCACCGATTTTTAATCACAATTTATAAATTCAATTGCCCTCAATTGGATAAAATTTGACAATAGACAAAAGGATACTTTGGCCAGTGAATCTTTTTATGTCATCGTTTCAACAAAAATATTTTGTCCTCATCAGGAACAAATAAACACTTTGCCAAATGCTTTATTTTTTATTTGTTCCTAACAAGGACAAATATTTTTGTCGAAATGTTGGTATAATAAAAAAGATTCACTGGCTGAAGTGTCTTTAATTCTAAAACTATGAAGGCCTGCCAGGCAACCTCTATCTTTATGATAATTTGCCAATAATTATTTTTTTGGCATTTTTCATGATAAATATTGTCACGAAATTGGTTTTATGTAAATCAAATGTAAAGCAAATGTCTCTATTAGTAAATATGTAAATACTTTTATGTTTAATGTTATATAAGGAAGATATGTAAATTCTGTAACGGATTTTTCATTTCTTGTTTCTAGTTTTGTTGCGAGGGAAACATCACCCACAAAGTTTATCAATTGATTAATAAAATTCTCATTTTAAACTGTGACAATATTATCAAAGGATATATCTCTATAGACCTTACTACAGTGATCAAAGTTATTAAATTAGAGGGCTTAGCTCCTCATATATAATTTGGTGTAACCACTGAGATGGGTTCACCACTGATGAGCCAAGACCTCTCATTCAATAACTCTTATCATTGCAGTAAAAGGTCTGTAGATATATTATTTGATATTTAATACAATAAATGCATTGCCAAAAAATAATTATTAACAAATTGTACCTTATCATTTAACAACCCTTAATTCAACACTTATCTCTTAACCTGAAAGCATCTATTGCGTGTTGGATTACAGAACCCAGACTATTTTTTATTAAGCTGATAAAAAATCCACACCTCTACTATCCGATTGTATTTATTTTTTGTTACTTTTTATTTTCCAGCTGAAGAGAGGCAAAGGCTAGCGCAACAACATCTACAACAAAAAATGCTAAATCTACCGCCCGGTTTGTATTTTTCTGTTTTCACCCTTTAAGTTCTCCCCTCCATTTCTGCTTCTAAACAAGTTCCTTAATTGCATATCGGCTTTTACTTTGTTTCTCTCTCTCTTCACTCCCAGTCTTATTTCTTTGTGTTTCCTTTTTTCAATTCACAAAATTTTAAAATCCAAACTTTTTTCTCCAATTTCACTACGCTACTCTCTTCTTTACTCCCTTTGCTCTCTTTATTTTCATTATTTTATTAAAAAACTTTTAGTAAAACACCTGTGAATATTAACTGTATCATAAAGAAATTGAAATCAGTTTTTTTAAGGGGTTATTTTATAGAGTGAAAATGATAAGATTTAATTAGAGCTTAGGGTCAAAAATAAAAGTCCAGTTTGATTCAGCAATCATGTTCAGGTGTCTATAGATAGCAATTGTTTGTGATAGTATATTGTGAACACACAATTTTGTGTATAGAGAATACTTTGTTTCATAATCTTAAGTGCAAAAAATGCATCACACATTACATATTACATATGTTTGCATGATTATATTACAGTGAAAAAGTCGAAACTACACTTCATACGTGTAGACATATGATACACTTACAGGAAAAGCAGTCGTCAGCTTCTACCCACCATGATTATCATGGTCTGTACCATGAGTACTGGGGATAATAAAAATATATATTCTCATGTGCAATGATGGAAGACTAGTAAAATGGCCCTCTATTCTAATCAATGTCACCGCTTTACCCCTAGTGTTCTGGGAACCAGGTGAAACTGGTGGAAAATGGGCCCTTGACTGTTAAAATCTGTGATGGTGTATATACATTGCAGGTCAGTTGAGCATTGGAATTGAATGGTAAAATATATTCTCATTCCAAAAGGTATAAAACAATTGCATGGAAACCCTTCAACCCTTTTATTTTTTACAATATGCTAATAAAAACACAAGAATGGCTAATATATATATATTTTTTTGCTTATCCCTAGTACACGTGGTACAGGCCATGATAATCATGGTGGGTAGTTAGCGACTGCTTTTACTGTAAGTGCACCACATGTCTACACATGTGAAAAGCAGTTCGACTTTGCACTTACAAATGCCAGAGCCCCGTTTGGTTACTTGCACTCGCTGGTGGGGTTGGACTTTTGCAAGAATCGGGGGCCATTGGAGCATTTTTTTTTTTAAACAGAAAAAAGTGTCCAATGCGGGAATCGAACCCGGGTCCTAGTGGTCTAAAACCAAACGGTTTAACCAGCCTTCCACCGACCCCCATGGCTAATATTTAAAAAGGGCAATTCAATTTATGAAGCCATTGTTAAAAATATGATCAACAATTATATTCCTTAAAAATGTCCAATGGATATCCTCAGTGTGTTCACCAGGAAAGCAACTGTTTGGACATTCCAAAGCCATACGGCTGATAGTATGAATGGACTAAAGGTCTTCTATAATCTGAGATCCTTTGGGATGAGATTTCTATATCTTCCCTTGGTTGGTTGAACTATCACTGGGGACCTTTTTTTTTTTTTGCTTATCCCTAGTACATGTGGTACAGGCCATGATAATCATGGTGGGTAGAAGTAGGTGGCTGCTTTTACTGTAAGTGCACCACATATCTATACATGTGAGAAGCAGTTTGACTTTGCACTTACAAATTTTCCAGAGCCCCGTTTGGTTACTTGCACTCGCTGGTGGGGTTGGACTTTTTGCAAGAATCGTGGACCATTGGGGCATTTTTTTTTTAATCAGAAAAAAAGTGTCCAATTCGGGAATCGAACCCGGGTCGTAGCGGTCGAAAACCAACGGTTTAGACCATCCTTCCACCGACCCCCCGAGGACCTTTTTGGTAGGCTGAAGCCTCGAGATGTTTAAATGGAATCCTATTTCAGCTTTTAAAAAATCTCCAATATCCGAACCGTTGAGTTTATTAGGAGGCGAGAAAAATGGAAGTTGCATAAAATAATTGTGGTAGTGTTACTAATAAAATATTCACTGCTAAGATATCATCTAATAATTTTTATTATTTCAGTGAGAGGAGTCTGTAAGTGATAATATTTCCTAAGAAATATATTGTAAAAGTAATAATTATAATTTTTTTTAAATGGATTATTTTAAAGCAAAGAGATTCTATTCACAGGTGATTGTTGATAATGCTTTTTTTTTTTTTTTTTGCATGTGTGTGTCATAGAATTTTCTTATTTTATTTTTGCAGCACCAGCAGCACCACCACTACCGGCAGCTGAAGAGATATGCTCGGTACAAGATAAAAAATTGAATGAACCAACTGGTTTGTAATTTTTATTTTTTTGCGCTTTAAAAAAATGTATAAAAAAATAATACTGATAAGGTGTACATACACAACTTGATATAGGAGTGATTTTAATTACAGATATAACCACAGTTATATTCTTTAAATTTGGAGGTTTCAAAAATAATGATTGTACAATAGAACTACATCTCTGTAAAGAACAACACTCAGTTACAGAGTCAAAATGTCCTTTAGGGAGAGCAGCTACACTAGAACTACCTCTCTGTAAAGGACAACACCTATTTACAGAGTCAAAGTGTCCTTTAGGGAGAGCAGCTACACTAGAACTACATCTATGTAAAGGACAACGCCTATTTACAGAGTCAAAGTGTCCTTTAGGGATAGCAGCTACAGTAGAACTACCTCTCTGTAAAGGACAACACCTAGTTACAGAGCCAAAGTGTCCTTTAGAGAGAGGTGTCCTCTAGCTGTGAGTTCCTAAATATTAAAAAAGCTAATTGTGGCGATGAAAACTGTCCATTGCAGAGAGATGTCCTCTAGCAGGAGCATCCTCTAATGGAGGTTCTGCTTTTTTATCATAATTCATCAAAAAGTCCTAAGATTAAAACCTCAAATATTTCAACTGGGTTATAACAATAACACCAGGGTTATAACACCATAAAATCTAGGTTCCAAGCAAGGATGTTGTTGTTATAGCAAGGTTTCACCATACTAGGTTGGTTGCAGTACATTGAGGATTTGAAACTTGTGGCCGAGTAGTTTAGCATCTCAAAACTCCAGGTAATAGATATGATGTTGTCAATCATTGCTGATAGTTGACTTATCAACCAATAAGTGAACTATCAACCTAACATCACCTATCTTGTCAGAATGTTTCTTCCTTCTCTTCCTAATCGGCCATCTGTCAGAATGTCCTTGCAGCCAACAGATTGAGGTCGGTATAAAAAAGTCTGCCGTCACATCACGCCACATGTTTAGGTTTCACATCAGCCTAAGCCTTTGTTTTAACACACCTGGCAAGCCTCTCTTGCATATATTCCAGCTACGGGGAAATTTCTTCCCTGGGTTATAAAATAATTATTTGAAAAAGTTTTAAAATTTCAGTATAACTTCTTTGAGTCAAACACTATTAGAGTATAACAAACTCCAAGAGAGGACAGTCTCACTAGAGAACACCTCTCTACAAAGGACAACTTCCCATTGTCAAAATTCCCACTTTTACTAATCAGCAAATCTCTGGTGAGAGGACACCTCTCTCTCTATAGAATACTTTGACTATGCAACTAGGTGTTCTCCTTTACACACAGAGTTTCTACTGTATAACTCTTGAATCATTTTTTTAAAAAATCCTGATTAATTTTCTCTTTCAAATGACCATCTCTCTATTCACAATCTTTGTTTGAAATAAAAATGGCAATTTGAAAGGGAACGATGAGGTACAATTGGCCATATGGAAATTGGTCAAATAATTTGAAATAAAAGGATAACTTTGGTAAGTACTGAATTACTGACCATTCTTGTAGTTCAACTTACCAGATTACTATTTACATATCTTGTTATTTAAGCAGGCTATGATGGTTGATTTTTATGGAAACAACAGACATTTTTGTTCTATGTGTGAGGACGTTTAACTCTTTTAAAAACTATTATTTTTTTTTAGTTGTTTTGTATGTGATTTATTTTTTTGGTTTTGCAGAGAGTCCAATAGTCCAACAAAATATAAATAATCCATCAGGTTTGTTGATTCTATTTTTTATTATTATTTTGTGCTTTGCAAATCTCTCTTTCACTGAACTTTCTTTCAACTCCTATTTCTTGTATATGAACGTAATTGTTTATGTGAATGTGTGCCTCTTCTTGTGTATTCCAGTATGTAGATATGTTGTTTGTATGTTTACATTATAGTTCTCTCTCTCTCTTTCCATCTTCTTCTCTATCCTTTATTTAGTTCTTTATTAAAGATAATTAAAAAAGGGTGGTGGAGTGGTAAAAACTGTTGATTTTTTTAACAGCTACAATCGGGGATTGAATCCCGTATTGGGCACTTATTTTTCTGCTAAAAAAATTTCAATGACCTCTGATTCTTGCAAAGTCCAACCCCATCAAAGAGTGCAAGTAAATAAACTGGGTACTGGAACACTTGCAAGTTCAAAAGTCAAACTACTTTCTTCATATGTAGACATGTGGCACATTTATTCTTGAATTCATTTAGATGTGAATGTTTCTTTCACACATTAATCAATCTTCTCTACTGTCCTTACTGCGATGAAAAAATTATTGGTAGGGCTTGGTTCATCAGTGGTCAACCCTTGCAGTGGTTTCACCAATTTAATCTACCAGACCTCTACTTTAGAGCTCTAATAATGTATTGGATCATTCTGCTTATATATCCTTCACTGAAGGGTGGAAACTTAGAAATGGTTTACAAGCAAACTATGGACATAGGACAGTAGAATTATATATAAATATTTGCATTGAGCTATGCTCTTTCACTGTAAGGACAGTTAGAAGATTGATTTATGTTTGAAAGAAATATTTGTGTTTTTATGTTTTCATTTGCTATATTTAGATGGCGCGTTATTGCTTTATATTATTATTATTGAATCATCAAACATTTCAGATTTTATAATTCCACACACCATCATGTGTTGTAATCTTCTCTGTTGCAGAGGTTAGCTGTCATGAATCTTCATTCCACCCTCTTCTGAGCAAGTCTCTTTTTCAACTTTCCCAACACCCCAGATTTTGAGGTTTTCAATCCCAGCTCTTTCCTTGACCTGCTTCTCTCACCATCCAGTGCTACTGCCCTGGATTGATAGAATATTTCAGTAACTAACTGGGTATCCCACCGTGCAGAGAACAAAGATGATCCATACCAGGGGGAGTCCCCAACCCCAGTCCGCAGGCTGGAGAGTGCTCCCCTGCCCCCTCGCCAACCTAGTCCAGCTCCAGCAGCCAGGAAGACTCTCAGCCTGGAGACTCCCCGCAAGTCCCCCCAGAGTGACTGCTCCGATGCTGATGACCGGTTCTTCCGGCGTTACACTGTCCGCTCCAACCGCTCCTCTATGGATGAGGAGACAGGTGAGTGTGTGTATGTCAGCCTACATTAGAACTACAGTTAAACCTCAAACCTATAGCAACGTACAATAGAACCTCCATGAGAGGACAATCTCGCTAGAGGACACCTCTATACAAAGGACAGTTTTTATCACCAAAATTACCATGTTTACTCTTTAGCTACTCTTCGGTAAGAGGACACCTCTCTCTAAACACAAGGTAATAAGATACTTTCAGTACTTTTGTCTGAAGATGGTAACAACGCTGTTACCGAAACGTCACACACTATTTATTTATTTGGATTTGGTCTTATTACCTTGTGTTTATAATCTATAATCCAAATTGTGCCTTATCACCTCTCTCTAAAGGCCACTTTGGCTCTGCAACTAACTGTCCTTTACAGGGAGGTTCTACTGTATATGATATTAGAAGGGTTCACCACTGATGAGCCAGGCACTCCCCATCATTTTTCCCACCGAAGAAAGGACAGTTTAAAATTTATTTAATTAAAAGAAAAGTTTGCTATCATTACAATAATTTCACTAATTACAAATTCCTATTTTCTCTGTTGATATCACTTCATTTAGAAATCTATATGGCTTCATTAAATTCTTCTCCTTTTGTTTTTTGGTCACCCAATCTTTCCATTTGTGATCTGAGCTCCATTTTATACCGAGATTTATAGACTCTTAGACATAAACACAAGGTAATAAGACCAAATCCAAATAAATAAATAGTGTGTGACATTTTAGTAACAAGTTGTTACCATCTTCAGACAAAAGTACTGAATGTATTTCATGTATGTCATTCAGTACTTTTATCGAAGAAGCTAACAACACTGTTACTGAAATGTCACACATTATTTATTCATTTGAATTTGGTCTTATTACCTTGTATTTATAATCTATAATCCAAATTGTACCCTTATCATGACTCTTAGACATGAACATCTTTTTGTAATATAAAATCAAAACAAAAACCAAAAGGATTACAATTTGAAATATAAATTAGAAAAAAAGGTAATAAGACAAAATCTCCAAATAAAATAATGAGATGTTTTAGCCTCACCGTTGTTACCAAAACATCACACACTTTATTTATTAGGATTTGGTCTTATTACCTTTTGTTTGTAATTTAAAAAAGAATATATATTTGAAGGTGGTGGGATGTCTTCTATAAAGAACCCAACAATGTGGCACCCAGTGAATGAGAGTAGGAAGAATTGAGAGATGTCGTCAAGGTTACAGGAACCAATCATAGAGGACTCGCCAAGAACACCACCTCATTAGTGTTCCCACTTCCCGCCGAGGTGATAAGCACCTGGGTTCAAGATTAGCCCCCACCTCAGATAAGACATCCTGTTTCCTCGCACCGCCATGGACTATCAGACGTTCAAAAGTGCCGGCTCCACGGCTGCCGCCCCTAATTCCCTACTGGGGCTGTTGTGCTGTTGTTGTTATCGCGGCCGCAAACCCCCGCAGGACAAATCTCCCTCCACTCCGCCAGCCATTGTAATTAAAGGTCAGCGCTTTTACCTTCATTTATTCCTCATTCTTTTCTTTCTCAAATATAGTGGAATCTTGTTATAACAGTCTCTTTTATAACACCAATGTGGTTATGAGATTGTAATTCTAAATTTTTTTTTGTTCCAATTATTTTAACCATAGTTATTACCACAATATAGTTTTGACAATATAACTCCAAGGTCTCAAGTTTTAAGCCCCAATTGTTGTTGTTGTTTGTTGTTTCTTATCCCCTTGTGTAAAGATTACACGAATTCCAATTGTTATAACCGTAGTTATAACACCACCCTTGTTTTGACAACATAACTCCAAGGTCTCAAGTTTTAAGTCCCAATTGTTATAACTGTAGTTATAACACCAACCTGGTTTTGACAACATAACTACAAGGTCTCAACCCCTTTGGCAAGACCCCTGAAAAAGTTCACCAATGATGAGCCAAGCCCTCTCATGCCTGTAGAGTTAATATTTTATGATATTGTGAAAAGAAACTCATTGCCACAAAATAAATTGATGCAAATTTTATCAAGAGATGGTCATTAAATTTATAAACTGTAAAATCTGTCTTTGAAATCATAGTTTTACTGTGTCTTAGGAATTAATTTTCAGTTTGGGAACCATTTTTCTCCCATCACTTTAAATTTCTTTGACACCTGACCCTGTCCTATCTGTTCAAGTTTAAATTTTTCAAGCTTCTAAAGGCTAAATATGTTGAATATCATATATTAAGAGCATCATTGAATTTGCATAAGAAAAGTTTGAAGTGTTTATTGTAAATGCCCAATTTAGTAGAGTTGATCATTCGCAAGAATCAAAGGGCCATTGGAGTATTTTTTTTTTCTTTAGAATAAAAGTGTTAAAACGCTGTATACAATCCTAGGTCCTAGTAATCAAAATTGACAATGTATATGACAGTAAGGTGAAAGGTTCTCAGCTTGACGCAGAGATGACATTCCAATCAGCAACAGCTTATTTTTCCTCCTTGCATGCCCATGTCATTGGTTCGTAGCTGTAGACGTGGTGGAGACAAAGAGGCAGCAAGATAGACTTTTATCCAAGGCTGTATCAACCGATGTGTAAATATGGGGAAACCAAGCTATCAGTTAGATGTTGCTATGGTGGGTGGGGTAAAGATATCACGTGGTGTGTTATCAATGGAGGGACAAACAGCTGTGATTGCCCCACCTGTGTCTATTCTTTGTATCTCTCTGACCTACTTATCAATTTCTTTTACCTGTCTCTCGTGTGTGTTTTATCTAATCTATAGTTTCACTTTTTGTTGACATACTGAGGAACTATAACACCAACTTGGTTATCACATCATTGTTCTGAAGTTCCAAGTGTGAAGTCTCAATTGTTTTAACCATGGTTATAACAGCCTGTTTTATAGCAGCTACGTGCTTTTAGCATTATTTTTCTAAGATTCCAAGTTTTACGTCTCACTTGTATCGAACTCTGTGGTTATAACATTACTATTCTAAGGTTCCAAGTTTTAAGTCCCAACCATGGTTATAACAGTAACTTGATGTTACAAATTGTTCTAAGCTCCCAAGTTTGTTTTAAGTCTCCATTTTTTTAACTGTGATGTCAGCGGTCTCTTTCATAACAGCACCTAGTTATAACATACAAATGTAATAGCCTTTATTTACACAAGGTAATAAGACCAGATGGTTTTGATCTTATTACCTTGTGTTTATAATCTATAATCCAAATTGTGCCTTTATTTATAAAATTGTTCGCATGGAGTCTGCAAAGGAAAAGAATAATATTTACATATTTACATATTTAATGAAGAAATTTATATGTACTTGGAAGAAACATCGTAATCATAATAAGGAATCCCAAATTTTAATACTCGAATTTGATTATAACCCCAACATTGGTTATAACAATTTAAAATCTTTGGTTTAAACACAAGGTAATTAGACCAAATCCAAAATATAAATAGTGTGTGACGTTTCCGTAACAACGCTGTTACCAAAATGTCACACACTATTTATTTATTTGGATTTGGTCTTATTACCTTGTATTTATAATCTATAATCCAAATTGTGCCTTATCTTTGGTTTAAAGCAATGTTATTATAATATAGGTTGGATTGTATTTTTGGAAGAATATTGGAAGTTGGTGTTACGAGTGGTTGTTCTTTAGTCCTGTAATGTCCCCCCCGCTGACAATGTGTGTTCTGTGCTGTTCCAGATCTCGACAGCATCACCCCCAAACACAAGTCACCTTCCCTCGCAGCCAGCGATGAGCTACGCCCCACACGCAGCATCAACTCCCGCCAGGTGAGTGTGCTGACTTTATAAAGCTCACTTCTCTCTGTCTTGTTATTTACGGTGGTTTTTAGCAGAGAGTTCGGTATTGCAGTTGTAAACAGTGAATCTGAATGTCTTTTCCACTAAAAATGATTGTCAATTACACTGGATGAGTACAATCTAGGTCTTAGTGCTTGCAAAGGTCCTTTAGTTACAATCTTAATCAAACTTTGTTGTTGAAATTAGCAGAAATTTTATTTAATTTTAGGATAAAGGAAATGGAGCATAAAATAAAAACTGGAGTTCAAGAATAATTGTCAAAAATGATAAGAGGAGCACAATTTGGATTAGAGATTAGAACCACAAGATAATAAGACCAAATCTAAATAAATAGTGTGTGACGTTTCGGTAACTGTTGTTCCCATCATCGGACAAAAGTACTGAATGATGTCTGATGATGGTAACAATGCTGTTACCAAAACGTCACACACTATTTATTTATTTAGATTTTGGTCTTATTACCTTGTGCTTCTAACCTATATTCCATATTGGTACCTAATCACAGAGTTTATATATTCTGTCTATAGAAAGTTGTAGTCTTTGAGAAATGTGAATTGAAATCCACACCTAACCTAATATGACATTCTCTATTTGAAAGAGTTCCATAAGAAATCAATACAGCTAGCTAAATGGCATTGTCATTTGAACTTTAATAGGAAATGTGAAGAAGCTAATTTCATTCATCCATCAATACACATTAAATATCCAATAAAAAAGCCTGTGGCATTTGTTTGATTAGAGTACTGAGTTGTCCAATATGACCAAGAAGCCATGAGTGACACTGTGTCCAGGGGTCCAGCAGCCTGCCAGACAGCAGCACAGACAGCACGGCTGGCCTGGATGACATGGACACTGTGGCTGCCATTCAGGAGAAGAGCCAGGCTTCCCTCTCTTCCTACGGGGTGAGTCGTTACTTCCCCCTACAGTGGAATCTCTTTATAGAACCACAACTTGTTGTGGTTCTATTGCTTCTCCGCCTTTTGGCTAAGATCAAAGTGTAGTTTTTTTCTTATCTCTTGTGTAGAGATTACACAAATTCCATGAATTCATGCTCCTCGAACTGTTTTACAATAAGCAGCGGCATCTCCCAAAGTTCCTGTTGTTTAGTGCATCTAATGCAAGCCATCAGTGACATCAAATTATGAAACTTCCATAGGTTTTGTCTCCATGAGTGTGTAATTATATTTAAGAAATTGATAAGGCACAATTTGGATTATAGATTATAAACATAAGGTAATAAGACCAAATGAATAAATAGTGTGTGACGTTTCGGTAACAGCATTGTTACCATCTTCAGACAAAAGTATTGAATGAGAAATTTAACCACAGCATGCTTTTAAATAGTTCCTGTTATCAAGTGTGTAAACAAGATAACAGATAAGAAGAAGATATTACCATAAGATATTGTTACCATCTTCAGACAAAAGTATTGAATGAGAAATTTAACCACAGCATGCTTTTAAATAGTTCCTGTTATCAAGTGTGTAAACAAGATAACAGATAAGAAGAAGATATTACCATAAGATATTGTTACCATCTTCAGACAAAAGTATTGAATGAGAAATTTAACCACAGCATGCTTTTAAATAGTTCCTGTTATCAAGTGTGTAAACAAGATAACAGATAAATATCTTCTTCTTATCTGTTATCTTGTTTACACACTTGATAACAGGAACTATTTAAAAGCATGCTGTGGTTAAATTTCTCATTCAATACTTTTTTCTGAAGATGGTAACAATGCTGTTACCGAAACGTCACACACTATTTATTCATTTGGATTTGGTCTTATTACCTTGTGTTTATATTTAAGAAAATAAGTTTATGGATATTGGATTTACAAGGTATCAAAACCACAAATCCAAATAACTAATCTATTTCTGATGTGTTCTCTGGTAAAAGCCTTGATTCCATCCTTAGACAAAAGTACTATGCATAGAAATTACTCATTTGTTGATCTTGTTACCTTGTGATTTTAACCTATAATCCAAATTGTACTTTGTTTTCACTTTATACCTAATTCTTACTTGGGTCTATAATATCTTTAAAAGAAAATAAAGATCATTTTCTACCCCAAGTGTTGCTAGGTGATAAAAGAGTTGAGAGAGTGAATGAAAAGTTTCATAAAACGCATCTTCTCTCATAGATACAGATTATAAAAATAGAAGTTATCCAATCACGAGACCAAATTATGTGTCTGTTTTGGGCTGTTTGTCTTGTGATTCTGATCTATTATCTAAAATGATACACCTCATCACAGAGGCTTTTCAGATATACTCTAGAACCTCCCTGCAAAAGAGAGCGATTTGAAGACCCAAAGTGTCCTTTAGGTAGAGGTGGCCTTTTACCTGATAGTTGCTAAATAGTAAAAATGGACATTTTGAAATGAAAAACTGTCCTTTGTAGAGAGGTGTCCTCTAGGGAGAGTGTCCTGTCATGGAGGTTCTACTGTATTACTATTGTCTGAACACCCCCTAGAGGGCTTGGATGTTAGGTACTGTATGGTGGTACCGATGAAGCTAATAGAAGGGTGTGCAGCTGAGTTCAGGCAGCGTGACCAGCGTGTACTCCGCGGCTGGCGGACATCCAGGAGGTGTTCAGGGGGAGGTGCTGTTTGGTCTCTCCTACAACTACCAGATGGGCTGTCTGGAGGTAGCAGTGAAGCAGGCTCGGGGACTGGCACCTCCGATCAACCGGCGCTCTGACCCGTGAGTTCCTACTTTACCTAACACGACTGTACCTCGCACTGACAGTGAGCTTGGTCGATTCACTTATATATAGGTTTTTAACTTCAAATTAAAGTTTTTTAATTTCAAATTAAAGTTTATAGTAATTATAGTTTTCTATCACCATATTCCCCCATGTTAAATCATATAGAAAAGGTATTTTTCAAAAATAAAATTGTCTGCATGAAATTTGCTGGCCGATCCACAAAATAATCAAAATACAGATTATTGAAGTGACCACTTCTACTGATTGCAACAATGTTGACACCGCTGGCTGTAGCAGAACAACCGTTGCATTAAATGCTTTGTCCAAATTGCTTTATTTAACTTTTTTTTATTCTTATTCTTGTTAGTATTCATTTTTTAATTGTAAATATTCACTATTACATTAATAAACTTTAATTTGAAATTTTAAAAAAACTTTAATTTGAAGTTAAAAACCTATAGTTGGGGAGTTATATAGATAGGTAAAAATTTCCATAGCCCTTTTTTAATTACCATGGGGTTTTGATATAAACCTAGTATATATAACTACTGAGAGTGAGCTTAAGTCTCATATCTAGTTGGGAGTTATATAGATGGGTTGAAATTGGCATTAGCCCTTTTATAACTACCATTGCTACAAACTTAGAATATGTAACAACTGTACCTCACTGTTGGAATGGAAGGCAATGAAGCTGCTGATGTGCTAGCGAAAAAAGGCACAAAAGAACCCTTGCCACAGAAAAATAAACTTCTTTTAAAGAAATAGAAACAATAGCCAAAACAAAAATAAATAAGAACTGGAGGATCCCACCTAAGCACAGTTGGTACAGTGGAGTGAACCCAGGAGGAGCTCTGACTATCAGAAATAGACAGCATCAAACAACACTAACAAGATTTAGAACTGGCCATATCAAGCCAATGAAGATAGAAAATAACAACAAAATCTACCCCACTTGCCCAAAATGTAGCTTGGCACCTTCAGCTCCAGAACACATTTTGGCTTGCATTAGATGCACTAAACAGGACCTTTGGGAGAGGCCGCTGCTCATCATAAAACAGCTTGAGGAGCATGAACTCATGGAATTTGTGTAATCTTTACACAAGGGGATAAGAAACAACACCAACAACAACTGTACCTCACACTACTGCCTTAAGCAGACTTGGGTCAAATCACATGTCTAGTTGGGGAGATATATAAATGGGTGAAAATTGTCATTAGCCCTTTTATAACTATCATGGGGTGTTGCTAGAAACTTAGTATAGTAGAGGCTCTATGAGAGGACACCTCTATACAAAGAACAGTTTTCATCACCAAAATTACCAGTTTTACTAATTAAAAACTCTCCGGCAAGAGGACACCTCTCCCTAAAGGACACTTTAGCTCTGCAATCAGGTGTCCTTTACGGAGAGGCTCTACTGTATCACCAAATGTCAGCCATCATACATACCATCAAATAAATGATAAAGCACAATTTTGGATCTTCTTCTTCTTCTTTCTTATCTCCACTCAATCACACTAATGTATCAAGCTTATAAAGCTTGAGACTTCTGATGGTGTCTACCGGGGAAGAGTAGAGCTCATCAATGCATTGAGTCAATACAGATTTTGGATTATAGAAACAAGAAAATAAGACCTAAATGGATTAGGTCTTGATAAGGCACAATTTGGATTATAGATCATAAACACAAGGCAATATGACCAAATTCAAATAAATAAATAAATAGTGTGTGACGTTTTGGTAACAGCATTGTTACCATCTTCAGACAAAAGTACCCAGTACGGTAACGCTGTTACCGAAACGTCACACACTATTTATTTTATTTGGATTTGGTCTTATTGCCTTGTGTGGATTAGGTCTTATTTCTTGTAGGTTTGTATAGTAGTGGTCTGTGTTGGCAGATATGTGAAGGTGTACCTGCTCCCAGACCGGACCAAACACAGCAAGAGAAAGACCCGGACAAAGAAGAATACCCTGGATCCTATCTTTGAGGAGGTCCTCAAGGTGAGTGTTCCATGCCAACACCTGATGGTCTCCTTACTCTCACACTCTATTTGAGAATCTCCTATCAGATTTAAGATTACATTTGAGATTTCTGCTTCAAACTCCCCAAAAAAAATCAATTCAAATACAAAAATAAACCTATTTAAGTTAAACGAGACCAAATATCCACTCATGGAATTTATGTGTAATCTTTGTACAAGAAAGGGGATAAGAAACAACAACAGACCAAATTAATGAATTGTTTGTGACGTTTTAGTAACAACACATGGTATAAAAATGTCATAAATATTTTCTTAATTTGGAGATTTAGTCTTATTATTTTAGGCTTCTAATCTATAATCCAAATTGTACCTTATCACCTAGTGAAGTTGTTTCCCACTACAATGGCAAGTGAGAGAGTACCCTCCTTGGAGACAAGGGGTTACCAGATATGGCACCATGGAGGAGCCATGTTGAGTAGACTCCCAGGACTGATTGACCAGAAACAATGAATAACTAACTGTGCTGACAGAGAGATGTGTGTGGGCAGTACGAGGTGACACTGAGCGAGCTCCAGACCCGCACCCTGTGGGTGTCAGTGTGGAGGGCTGACCTCCTGGGCCACAATGACTTCCTGGGGGAGGTGAAGGTGCCCCTGGATAGCCAAGAGATCCTGGAGTCCCCCCCAGTGTGGAGATCCCTGCAGGAACACCAGTCGCCCCCCTCTGACCTGGCTTACAAGGGGGACCTCCTGCTAGCTATCAAGTTTGTGCCCCCCGATGTCACACAGAGGGCCTTCCTGCGCCCCGGGGGTGTTGCTAGGGGATCCCTCCATGTCCTGGTGAAGGAGGCTCGCAACCTGATGGCCACTCGGGCCAATGGAACTTCTGATCCTTTCTGCAAGAGGTGAGAGCTGCGGCTTCTGTTATTATAGCTTCTGGTTGAGGAAGCTAGTTAGCATAAGGATGACCACACAGATAAATAAACTCCACCTCGGTTAAAATCCATTGAAGGTAGGTTTCTAAGGCATTGAATGTTGCATATATAGGACAGCACTGAGTTGAGGAACCAAAGTATCCTTTAGAGAGAGTTGTTCTCTTAACTGGTGAAGATGGTAATTTTAGCGATGAAAATTGTCCTTTGTAGAGAGGTGTCATTGCAACATTCAATTCTAATGGGGTCATTTCTCTGGTACATTTTGTTGTCAAGACTTGAGTGGGTGGTGACAATCTCTAAGATTGAGTTAGTTGAAGTGGTGTGTGGGCCCAGCTACCTCCTTCCGGACCGCAGCAAGCACAACAAGCAGAAGACCCAGGTGGTGAAGCGGACCACACACCCCAGGTGGAACCACACCTTTGTCTACGAGGGACTCACCCTGGAGGAACTAAGGGACCGCTGTCTGGAGCTGACAGTGTGGGACCGGGATCGGCTCACCAGCAATGACTTCTTGGGTGGGATCAGGCTCTCCCTCGGTACAGGTAACTACTCAGCCGTCCTGTGTGGTAGCTTGCATAGACAGTAACTGTGGAACACAGGCTCCCCTGGGGCTCTGCCATCTAAAAAGCACATGTGCTCCTGGTCAGGATATGCCTTCTTTATTTTTAATATACAGTTAAACCTTTTTTTAAGGAATAACTCTTATCATGACCAATTTAGTATGAAGTAAGGAATGAAGAGTAGCTTCTTACATAGACATTTTATTCACGCTAGCTTTCGAACCTATGAGGTTCTTCAACAGGCTTGGGTAGCTTTTTACACTAACAAAAGTACTGCAGCACAGGGACCTTATATACACCTATGAGGAAATTTACATACATAAGCCGATGGATTAAAAGAGATTATATGGTGCAGACGTTAAAATTGGGATATTTACATATAAAAAACCGAAATCAAGATTTGTAAAATTACGAATATATGTAAAACAGCCAACATTGTTGCGATAAATGAGTAAAAGTCCAAGTGCAGAGCCCGGGTCTCCACTAAACCTGTCTATAGCGCACCCTCTTGGGACTCACCAGAATAGGGTGCTATAGACAGGTCACTTTTAATGTAAATCGCATCGTACTATGTATTTAAAATCGGGCACTATAGAGAGGGAGGCTCTATTTAGAGGGGACGCTATAGACAGGTTTAACTGTATTTATAAATGAAGCTAGAACCTCTTGGTGTTGTGTCAGGGGAATGTGAAGGCCAGACGGTGGATTGGATGGACTCTCTACCGGAGGAGATGGTGATCTGGCAGTCCATGCTGGACAAACCCAACCAATGGGTGGACTGTTGTCTGCTGCTCCGGCCCTCCATGCACCTCTCCTCCTAGTCCAGCTCCCCACACCACCATCATCATCCAGTCTTCCGGACCTCTTCCCACAGCACCGTATTGCTATCTGTCTGTCTGTCATTGTGCTGTCGGGGTGGTTCTCCCTTGTTGCCATATTGTGGTTATTAATTCCCAAATTCTACCTAGAGAGCTGTTTATTATTATTTTATTTTATTTTTTGAAAAATTTTTATTTTTTCAATTGCGCGTGCTGTTAAAGGAAGTTTAGAGTCTATAGGGCAGTGATTCTCAACCAGTGTTCCGCGGTAATTTTGTGTGCCGCGAAATTCTAAAAATGTGCCGCCGAATTTTAGTCATATGATTATGTTCACGTTTGTATTGGTTTTTCTTTTTTTCTTTTTCATTTTTTTTACTTTTTAAAATAACGAAATTAGCAAATTGAATGTTAGAGATGTATATTACTTATATTTTGCATAGAAAAATATTGATACATAATTTGAATTTTCTTGCATTCAAGTTAGCAAAAGTGTGCCGCGAAATTCTAAAATTGTGCCGCCAAATTTTCAAATCTTTAAAATAATAATGCCGCAACAAAAAAAAGGTTGAGAATCACTGCTATAGGGTGTTTGGAAATATTAGATTAGTTTATCTTTGTTTTGTTTTTTTTGTTTCTGATAATTTTACTCTAACAGTTGTTTGTATAAAATATGTTTTTTTTTTTGTTTATTTTATTATTAATTATTATTTAAGTTAGGCTTAAAATATCCTCTCATTTCTTCCCGACCTTCCTTTATTTTTGTTGATTCTCTTTAAGAATTTTAAAACATAAATTCAGGTTCATATATACAGTAAAAAAAACCGCTAGAATGAAATTGGGATATGGCAAACCTTCCCTTATAACGAAATAATCCCCATTTTTATTTTATAATACAATGAACTACAGACAGTCCTGTAACAGCGCCGTTAGCATCAGGCTAGCATATCAAACAGGCCTCATTAAAGTTCTATTTTGTGTCATACAAGCTATCACATGTATACACTCATGGACAAAACTTAAGGAAGTTGTACCTTTTAGCATGAATATCGGGACAATAACTCTAGAAGATATTACATTGACCTTTATTGAAGATACACAGGATAATCAGGTATAAACACAATTGCCTTTGTTTCCATAAAAAAAATAGATGACCAACGACATAAAAGACTTTTTTAGAGGCGTAATATTCTTTTTTAAAATAAAGCAATTTCTACTGTCCTTACTGCGATGGAAAAATTAAAGGGAGGGCCTTTATTTTAAAAAAGAATATTACGCCTCTAAAATAGTTTTATAATTTGATAACAGATGGCGCTCTAGTACATCATAAAAGACTTTTCACTTCCTCAAGTTTTGGTCAATGAGTGTATATACTGCCCCTATAATATAAAATATTTATAATTCAATCCAATATAGGCCTCCACACTCGTAATATTTAGGATGGAATCTGGGTGGACTTTGACGGCATTTTTTTTTTTTTACTGATTGGGAAGATCTTTTGACTGTTTAAAAACTTATTTTCAATTTTTAATCTAGTTTAGAAATCTCAATGGGAATATTAACTTTTGTATTTAACCCTTCCTGATCTTCAACGATAGCTTTGATGGCATTTTATATCCATTGGGTATTTATAATTTGAATTTTGTTGTTGTATGGGAACACAGAGTGTTATTTGCTTGGAATAAGACAAAACTTTTTAATTTCTATTTTGTAATTCTTATATATATATATATATATATAAAATAATAAAAGCATATCTTGACCAAAAGCACTTGTGCTTTTTAGTTGGCAGAGCGCCATCTAGTGGAGCAAAAATTAACTAAAAAATAACATGTACCTTTGGTCAGGATATGCCATTATTATTTTTAATATCAACACCTGACCTTTTTTTATTTTTTTCTATTGTTTTCTCATATATATATACGATTATTTTTTGTTATTTTTAGGAGTATATATTTTTGAAAATTAGAAACATATTTTTCTTTTTGAAATATATATTTAAATAAAATTATTTCTACAGCCCTAAAAATTGAAAGAGGCTCTTTAGAAATGATTTTAATTAATTATATATATTTTAACATTTTTGTGTTATGTATAAATAAAAAAGGTTTCTATGTTTCATCACTAGATGGAATTAAGTTAATGATGATATTTGTTTATCAATGAGGTAAATACCCCACACTATGTAAGTTATGTGAAGAAATATATCTTTCTTAATTCTATGAAAAGTATTATATATATATATATATATTTTTTAGATATATACCCTAACACCCCACCTCCCAGAGCTTCTTTATAAAGATACATATATTTTTGACTATTTAAATCTATATTATATTATCTAGAGACTATATGTATATAAGTTAGTATGGAAATGTGTACAGATGGTTAGGAAAATGATGGACTCTCTGTCCTGGCCAATTTACCTGACTTTGATGCATTCCTTTTTATCTCAGAATAAAATTTAACGTTGTGTGAGAGATATTACATAAATACAGTAGAACCTCCATGAGAGGACACTTGCGCTAGAGGACACCTCTTTACAAAGGACAGTTTTCATTTTTTTTTTTAAATTACCATTTTTGCTATTTTGCAACTCTCCGGTAAGAGGATACCTCTCCCTAAAGGACACTTTGGCTCTGCAATTAGGTGTCTCTTTACAGGGAGGTTCTACTGTATATATATATTTGAAAAAAAAGGAAAAAATAGTAAAATGTTCACAAAATTGACATTTCCTGACCGTTCAAGTGAGCATTTTAAATGGTAAAGTGCCATCTAGTGGAACAAAAAACAACTAAACGTTGATTTAGCTTGTTCCAAAATTTAACGTTTAGTTTATTTTTATTCCACTTGATAGTGCTTTGCCATCTGAAATTCTCATGTGAGTGCTCAGGAAATGCCAATATGTTCTTTTTTTCATATAAATAAATAAATACAGTAGAACCTTCCTTAGCGGACACTCGTGCTAGCTGACATCTCCAAAAAACAGAAGCATTCCTAATGCATCATTATTGAATTTCACATATAATAGACATATTCCCGCTAGCAGACAATTCAGAAAATTGAAGTTGAATACAGAAAATATATATTTACATATTTTAAAAAGGTTTTAACTGACACTCACTCCTCACTTTCTTACTGCTACTCTTTTTGTGTTGTTTTTCTTGCTTCCCTCTTTCTTATTTTTTTTTCTTTTTCTTCTGTTTATATTGTTGTTTCCTTTGTTTCACTGCTTTGTTCTTATGCATACCTCTGGTGAATCCTGTATAGGGTCAGTGACCCTAAATAAAGGCTTTTTGATGTTGTAAATAAGTTTTAACATATAAAAAATAGCTACTCTCTCTCTCTTCTCTCCAGTAACAGTACACCTCTCTGTAAAGGACACTTTGACCTTGTAACTAGGTGTTGTCCTTTATAGGAAGGTAGTTCTACTGTATATATAGAGATTCTACTAGAAGGGGGGATTATCATCTATAAAAATAAAGGCTAACTATCCTGTCTAAATAGACTACAGGTCAGAATGGTTTCCTGGTGGCTGCTTCTCAACTTGCCAAACCTGATATTGTGGCTTTGTCACCGACCCGAGTCTACTAGTTTGAGGAGACAATCAATAAATGGTGCCAAGTTTTGGTGTCTATTTGATAGGAGGGACAACCTTTATTTTCTTCTTCTTCTTTCTTATCTCCACACTGGGTGAAGTAGGATGCGTCTGCCTTTGTCATCAAGACTGAGAGCACTACTCAATGGCAGGCCGACTTAGCTCCAAAAGAAATGGCCGCCTCTGAAATGAGGAACAGACGCCATGTGCAGCCGCTCCTAACATGGAGTACAAACGCTGCTCATCCTGTATCCCTGGATTAGGAGCCCTTACAGGGTACTATCAGCCGGGCCAGCTGAACCCAGGTTTTTTAGTGAGCTTGTTACTGCTCCCCCTCCTCCTTTTTCATCCAGGCTTGGGACCGGCAAAGGCGGAGTTACGTTTATTTTATATTTGTATTTATATAGTAGAACTACCTCTCTATAAAGGCCAACACCTAGTTGCAAAGCTAAAATGTTTCTTTAAGGTGAGGTGTCCTCTTACTGGAGAGCTTCTAATAAATAAAAATGGTAATCTCAGAAAGGAAAACTGTCCTTGTAGAGAGAGGTGGGCTATAGTGTCTTCTCTTGGAGTACGTTCTACTGTAATAGGATTATCTTTGTTTAATTCAGAGTTATGTTTTGATTTGACTCTCTAGTCATTGTGTGTGAGGACCCCTTGATAGCTCAGTTGGCAGAGCGCAGGACTGTAGACGCAACAATGGTGACTCTTAGGTCTCTGGTTCAAATCTGGCTCTAGTCATTGTGTGTGAGGACCCCTTGATAGCTCAGTTGGCAGAGCGCAGGACTGTAGACGCATCAACGGTGACTCTTAGGTCTCTGGTTCAAATCTGGCTCTAGTCATTGTGTGTGAGGATCCCCTTGATAGCTCAGTTGGCAGAGCGCAGGACTGTAGACGCAACAACGGTGACTCTTAGGTCTCTGGTTCAAATCTGGCTCTAGTCATTGTGTGTGAGGACCCCCTTGATAGCTCAGTTGGCAGAGCGCAGGACTGTAGACGCAACAATGGTGACTCTTAGGTCTCTGGTTCAAATCTGGCTTCTAGTCATTGTGTGTGAGGACCCCTCGATAGCTCAGTTGGCAGAGCGCAGGACTGTAGACGCAACAACGGTGACTCTTAGGTCCTTGGTTCAAATCTGGCTCTAGTCATTGTGTGTGAGGACCCCCTTGATAGCTCAGTTGGCAGAGCGCAGGACTGTAGCCACAACAATGGTGACTCTTGGGTCCTTGGTTCAAATCTGGCTCTAGTCATTGTGTGTGAGGACCCCTCGATAGCTCAGTTGGCAGAGCGCAGGACTGTAGACGCAACAACGGTGACTCTTAGGTCTCTGGTTCAAATCTGGCTTCTAGTCATTGTGTGTAAAAAATTTGGTTATTTTAGGTGTGATTCAAATTATGAAACTATTTTAGACGCGTAATATTCTTTTTAAAATAAAATAATTTCTACTGCCCTTACTGCAATGGAAATTGTTTTATTTTAAAAAGAAATTACGCGTCTAAAATAGTTTTGTAATTTGATAACAGATGGCGCGTTAGGTGTGATTGTTAACTTTCTATAAAATTGGTTATTTTTATTTTTTTTTCTAGAAGAAGAATAGAAATACAGTCAAACTTTAGTTATTTGGGATTCTCTCAATAGGAAAATTTTTAAATCTTATAATTGTACCACAACTCACCTAGAAACATCAAACTCTCATTGTTCAGAACTAACTACAGTAAAAATCTCTGTCTTGGGAGAGTTTCTATTTGTTGATGGGTGGAAAGAAAAAGTTTTTTTCATTTTTCACAGAGAATCCCAATGGTTGAGATTTGACTGTAATATATATAGAATTGGTGAAATGTCACACACTCAGATTCTAAATTAAATTGTTTAGGATTTTTTTTTTTTTTTCTGAATTTAAACATTCCATTTTAATGTCATTTTTGGCCTGTGTTTTCCTGGATCTTCAAACTGGAGGGAATGTTGAAGCCAATTTTCTATCTCTTCTTTCTTTTTTTTTGGTATCTGACTTAATTCCTGCATATTCCAAAAAATGTGCGATATGTTTAGTATAACATTAACAGTTATAACATCAAGTATCTTTGTTTCTTTTAGATTGAAATTTATATTATAAAATTTATAATAATTTCGATCTCTAAAAGAAACACAAAGATTATGAGAAAAATTACTTAAAGAGACAATATAACACCAACTTTAATTCATCTGAAAATTCTGATCCCATGGGGTGTTGAATTAAAGAAGTTGAACACACTGTCTGGATATTATTCAGTCTTATATTTTATCCTCATATAGAAGATATATTTTATTAAGAAATATATATTTTTTAAATATATATATATATATGCGGTTGAAACTCTCTCCCTAATTCTAATTGAGGCCTGTCCCAATTATAAACAGTCCCAATTATCAGCAGTCCTAATTAAAGTAGTAATCCCCTGCAAATGTTAAATGTGTAATTACTTAAGGTTTTGTAGTTACATTTAAATGTTCCAACATTGGCAGGATAATGCATTTGAGTTGAAATTACACACATTAAATTGAGAACCAAAAATGGTAACAATCCATAAATCCATTTGAATTTAGTCTTGTTACCTTTTTTTTTTATATATATATAATCCTTATCAATAAATTAATTTAAAAAAAAAGCATCTTCTTGTTTGTTTAACTCAGAAATACTGATGGCTTGTGCCATCTATCAACAGAATCTATTCAGAACATTCCAACAGATTTCACAAACCATCAGCATCTTTCAGTTGTCCAATCAGTAGATGCTTTTTTTGCCTTTAATTTCACTACTAAATCCTGTGCATTTCCTTTTTTATTTTATTTTAAACAATAAATTATTTACAAATATATATTTTTATAATATTTAGGATTATGATATAACACGGAGAACTTTTTCCCTTACCTACCAAATCTCAAAGAATAAGTTTAGATTGTATGTTATTCTATTTGATAATGCTTTTTTTTTATTTGCATATATGCTTTATGTAACTTTTCTGCCTATGTGTAAATATGTATTAAATTACATATCTCTCTCCAAATGGATCTATCTACACCTCCTATATATTAATGATATATGCTCTTATTATAAATGTATATTTTTTTATGTTTGTCTCAATGCTATATATATATCCCTACAAATTGTATCTCCTCCCCTATCTAGTCAATGTGCTTCAAAGATTTTATTTTGCGGAAAAAGTGCATAATTATTTTTTTTAAATTGCATCAAGGCAATGCATTTTGTTAAAGGATACAAAATATATTTTGGCTTAATATATCATCCCTACCATTTAACTGCTCTATCTTAAAAGTTCTCTTATAGGTTGGCATGTAATCAAATGGATGAAGATCTTGTAACCAGAAACCATGGTATATAGGTTTTTGCCACTTTTTTTGTCTGAATTTGCTGATGTTGTGGATTATTATTCACTGGTCAGAATATTTTGATTAGAGATGACCAATGCATTGTTTTGGAACAGTTTTAAAAAAGAAGGTACCATTTTTTTCGATTTTTGCTAATGAATGTCATCACCCTTCTCTTTTTCCCCCATTAAATTACAATAAGTTATTTGATATATATAGAAAAAAATGTTTTTTTCTTTCACCTTCAAATTGTGCTCTTTTATTTTACAAAACAGTAAAAATTATAGCAGACAGGGAAAAAAAATGTCACCAAGAGATACCAGTTTTAAAAGTGTCAGTATTAAAAAAATCTTGAAAAATGACGTCATTAAAAAAAATATCTATCAACCCTGTGGATAGAATTAGGAGTTATAATTGCTATCAGCCAGGTTTATAACCAAGATTGGTTGACTTTGCTTCTGTGGAATACAGGCCAATCAGACACCGCTTTTACACAAAAAAGCAAAAGACCAAATTAATCCAATGAAAAAATATATTTTAAACCAAAATACGGCTACGTGTGGTTCCCTTTATGTGACAACGCCTCTTCTTCCGCCGTGATGCCATTGCCTCCCCTCTACAGCTCTTTTAGATAAATTCTTGGATTCCATACATGTTTTATATCGTTTCTAATTTTCAAAACAACAGTTGTTCAAACACAGGCATTGCGTGACTCGTGACTTCGAACAGAGGGAATGGACCAATGTCTTGAAGCATGCCATCTGTTAATGGAGGTTGTAATATTTTTCTTTTCTTTACCAATACCCACAACAATTTTATAAGAATATAGTTTTTAAAAATGACTCTACTGGTTTCTTTCAGTTCATTTTTTGCCCATCATCAGATGAATATTGTCTATTTTGAAATGGAAGGTGGATATTGTCTATTTTGAAATGGAAGGTGGATATTGTCTATTGGTGAAACCAATTCAGTAGAAATTCTATCTAATGTACAACACCTTTTTTACAGAAGCTTTGGAGAGCACAATATATCTTACCAGAGAGCAGTCAATTCATTAAAAATAGATAGGTCGATCCTAACTGTCCTTTGTATAGAAGTGTCCGCTCGTGGAGTTTCTGCCATATAGAGTTTACAAATCAAGGTTATAAAACTGGAGGTAGTTTAGTAATTCTAACACCATGGTTGTCATAGATATCTTCAAAGATTGTGAATGTCAAAACTTCAGCAGCCTGGTTGCTGTGTGCTCTACCTCCTAGTACATCCCTAAACTCAAGATTCTTAGATGTTATCTCTCAAGGTTTGTGCTCAAGCATTTACTTCCAATCTCTTCATTGCTCAAGTGTGAGGCTATTTCATTATTATTTCTTTCTCTACACTTTCCTTTTTGTTCTTTCAAAGCATTTATCCAAAATGATAACCTAGACTCTACCAATGAAAAAAAGATAAGACTTGTAAACCAGGTTTGACAAGTTGATAGTAATTCTAGTTATACCAAATGTTTATTCTCTTCTTCAATTTATTATTATTTATTTTCTATAATTGTTGTTTACTCTCTTTGCATTTATCTTTTTTTTTTTTTTTTGATATGTGGATAACTTTTCAATCATCGATAAGTCATTTACTTTTATATTATTATATATATACCTCTTTGTATTTTCCCCCCCAACATCTCTCTTGTAACATAGAGACTTCCAAGATTTTGAATGTTGACCCTTCAATCACTATATCTATATATAGAGAATATGTTGTGTGTCCTTCCATCCTTTGCACTGAATCTTCTTATTGTATTACTTTATAGATATAGTCACATGTTTCTTACTACTCTCTCTCCCTGATGTATTTAATTATAATCTCTTTTTATTATACCCCTGTGGTGACCACACTTTGCCTCAGCAAGCACAAACTGGGACAAAGCTTCACTACACATACAGAGCAAGATTATAATCTTATCAGCGGCCCTTCCACAAGCAACACCACCACGCATTCAACCATCCCACAAAATTGGCGAGCAGGACATGAACCACCATTTTGGCCCAACCACCATTTTGTAGACGCTTGTTCGGCGGTACATATACTAAAATTGGAACGATACAGAGAAGATTAGCATGGCCCCTGCGCAAGGATGACATGCAAAATCGTGAAGCGTTCCATTTTGGCCCAACGATGTTGAACTGTGGATAAGCCAGCTAGAGGCTGCCACACTTTTGCCCATATGTGTAGTGAAGCTTTGTCCCAGTTTGCGCTAGCTGAGGCAAAGTGTGGTCGCCACACCCCCCTAAAGTTTGCGTTTCTTGATTTAATTATCCCTATATGGATATATATTAAAGATCTATTTATATTGTTTTTCTCTGGTACCTAATGTATACAATTTTAGTATAATAACTTATTGGAAATAAGAACCCAATCTTATGATATTACCTCATAGTTCCACTGTGGGATTTGAATCAAAACTAAGCTTTTTTTATTCCTTCTCTTTTTTTTTTTTGGAGAACTTCAATAAACTGTAAACACTTATTTCTATCGTAAATATTGAGGCTGCATGGCCGGCATTCATATTTCTTGAAAATGAAGATACTTCGGCCAGTAAATCTTTTGTCCTCGTCAGGAGCAAACAAAAGTTAAACATTCAGCAAGGCGTTAAAAATTTTTAACGCCTTGCTGAATGTTTAATTTTTGTTTGCTTCTGACGAGAACAAAAGATTTTTGTCGAAACGTCGAGGTAATAAAAAATTTACTGGCCGAAGTATCTTCATTTTCAAGAAATACTTATTTCTATATATATAGTAGAACCTTTTTTTATATATAACAACATTGTGGTTATAACATCCTGATTCTAAGTTTCAATTTGTAATTGTTATAGCAACATTGGTCCTAGGTAATGTTGTTATAAGGTTTAATTGTTTTAGCCTTTTCTTTTTGTCACACACTAATAATTATTTAAAGAAAATATATTCTCTCTTGTGCCCTTATAAAATGGTTTCAATTTTTTATTTTATTTTTTTAAGATGGAAGTTGTGAAGGTCACACTCAATTCTGTAGGACACCTCAGCCACATATGACAATAAGTCAATAAAATTTGCACGAGGTAATGGTGTTGTTACTATCTTTCAGACAAAGGATATGCTATTTAGTTACTATGTTATTATGTAAATTGAAAACAATTTGTTCTCTTAAAGGCAATCAATATAAAATATATGATTGAATGGGGGGTGTACTTTTGGTTCTTAAAGTTAATTGGGTCTTATTTCCAATTTGTTTTTATATTAGAATTGACAATGTGGAAGCCAATGTGTTACCACGCAGCTTTTTAACCTTCTAATACTTTAAATGGTTGCTTAAAGGCTGTTTTATTATTATATATGATTGTATTATTGATATTTACTATAAAGAATTTCAATGTAATGTCCACTCTCCATCCCAGAAATCTATGTAACCCCGCCCCCTGCACTGTTGACGCACAAGACTGGGTGTCTGTTGTTATTTACCTCAATGTCTCCTTCTTCTAAAGTGACCTTATATCACCCACCCATCCTTGTGTGTGGCCAAATTAAAACTCTGGCAAAATGTCTGCTATGGTTCTTTCTTCACTATTTCACCCTCTCTCTCTTACAATATATACTCTCTGGTAACAAGGTTCATTGAGTTTGTGGCCAGAATTATCTCATTGTGAAGAGTTACCCATGTATTCTTTATGATGTTTCCTTTGTGCAAAGATTACCCAAATTCCATGAGTTCATGTTCCTCAAACTGTTTCATAATAAGCAGCGGCCATTCCCAAAGGTATTTTTAGGGCATCTAATGCAAGCCAAAATTTTGTTCTGGAGCTGCAGGTGTCAAGCTACATTTTGGGCAAGCGGGGTAGATTTAAAAAAAATATTTCTAACTTCAATGGCTTGAAATATGACCTCTTCGAAATCTTGTTAGTGTTCTAATTTGTATTTATATTTATCTCAAGTACATTCAGGGACAAACCTTAAGAAAGAGGAAAGTCTTTGATGTCACTGGTTGTGTTTTTTAAAGGCAATTTTGTTCACACTTGGTCTTCAATAAAGGTCACCGTGTATCAAAATTATTTCCGAGTTATTGTCCCAATATACATACTAAAAGGTACAACTTCCTTAAGTTTTGTCCATGAGTGTGTATGGTACAGGCCATGATAACATGTAGAGAGCAGTCCAATTTTTAACTTGCAAGTAGATACCAAAGACCAGTTTGGTTACTTGCACTCACTGGTGAAGTTGGTCTTTTATACGAATTGGGTGCCATATTGAGGCTTTTTTTTCCCCATGAAAAAGTATGCAATGCACAATTCAACCACTGTGGGTTTATAGAGCCCAATCTAACTTTGGTTTAATAGCCCCAAGTTTACTATCTATAGAGCTTCATCTGCTTCAACTTTTGAATCCAAAATTAGTAATTGATCTGTGAGGAATTTTATAAGATGCCTTCTGGCACTTCTATATATTCACCTCTAAGCACTCATATCAAACATATACTCATGGACAAAACTTAAGGAAGTTGTACCTTTTTGCATGTATATCGGTACAATAACTCTGAAAGATATTACAGTGACCTTTAGTGAAGACACAATGTGATAACCAAGTGAAAACAAAATTGCCTCTGTATCTTTAAAAAAAATAGATGATTGGCGACATCAAAGACTTTCAACTTCCTTAACTTTTGTCCATGAATGTATCACACATATCATGCCATATCATCTTTTTTTTTTATGTAGTTTAATGGGAAAGTTATATCTTCCTTTTCAATATACATATCTTCCTGACAAAATTTTAATGTTTTTTTTTTAATGGTAATTTTTGTGGGGTTTGAGAGCATTTTTTTTTTTTATGTATACTTTGTGATTAAGGTGTAAACATCAGGCTTTTCCAGAGATAAGTTTCTTTTTAAAAAATATATTTAATTCATATCTCTATGCTTTTGGTCATTAAAACCTTTCTATTGGAGAAAATACGATTTTTTTTTTGCTTATCCCTAATACACGTGGTACAGGCCATGATAAATCATGGTGGGTAGAAGTAGGCGACTGCTTTTACTGTAAGTGCACCACATGTCTACACATGTGAAAAGCAGTTTGATTTTGCACTGTAATATAATCATGCAAACATGGTTTATAAATGGTAATGTGCGATGCATTTGGCCTTCTGTTTTTTTTGCACTTTAGATTTTGAAACAAAGTATTCTCCATACACAATATTGTATGTTCACAATATACTATCACAACCAATTACTATCTATAGACACCTGAACATGATTGGTGAATCAAACTGGACCTTTTATTTTCGACCCTAAGCTCTCACAGGTGGGGTTGGACTATTTGCAAGAATCAGGGGTCATTGGAGCATTTTTGTATTTTCTTACAATACAGGGTGGTCCATAAGTCCCGAAATTTTTTAATTGAAAATTAAAAGGATTTGGGACATATGGTCCAACCTGTTTATTGTGTGTTCTACTTTAGAAGAGGGGGTTTTCATGTCTGAAAGTCAAGATATCCAAATTACATTTTTTAAGAAGAAACTTGTATCCCTGAAAGCTATTCACCTTAAAATTGATACAAGGGAATATTGAATACATTGTTATAATTGAAACTACTGAACAAATGGACCTAAAACTTTTTTTTTGGGAGAGAGGGGATTTCAAAGCACAAGTCTTACTTAAACAAGATAATATAACCAACCCAACACCAATGTTGAAAACGTGAACAGAAATTAAAAGACAAGGACAAAAAAAAAAAAGTTTAAAAAAAAACCACAAATATATATAAACAATATTATTTATAAATATAATAACCAAAAATATATTTAAATTTGTTTTAGGTATCATCCTCTTAATCAAGAAGATGAATTCTTAAAAAAAATGATGATAAAATTTCTATGATGATAATATGGGGGGATGGTGAAGATAAATATATGATGAAGGGGAGAGAAAGGGGAGGAAAAAAGAAAAATTTTAAAAATAATAAAACACAAATTCTCGCAATATAAAATATTACACAAAAATTGCTTTTATTTATTATATATACAATAAGTGTTTTTTTTTTATTTTTCCTCTAAGAATCATTGCCTTAAAAGATTAAAAAATAAACAAAAGTTTTTTTTTCTTCTGATTTTAATAAAAATATATTTACATATACAAGAAAAAGAAAAAAAATTATATATATATATATGTGCAAAATTGATAACAAACAAACAAAAAAAAATATTTTTAACAAGCAAATATTTCTTTTATATATAATAATAATAATGATAATTTTTAGATCTCTTTTAACCAAAGGAGCTATAGAAACAAATGGGGAAAAGTATAAAGCTATGAAAATGTGGTTTCAGGGTAAAAAAAGATCAATGAGAAATATATAATGGAGGTGGATGAGTTTTTTTCTAAACAAAGTGAAAATTTACAATGGACTCAGAGGTAAAAAAGATGAAAGAAAGCTAAATGAAAAAAAAAAATTTTTTTTTTTTTTTACTATTGCAAATTATAACTGTACTAAACTTAAAGCCATTTATAGAAAAAATTATTTTTAATAAAAATGGTTATATGCTATATTATATATATATATAATTAAAAATATATTCTTTTTAATAAATATATATATATGAGAAAAAAAATGGATTGAGGCAAATATTTTAAATATTTTGTTGACAAAAAAAAAAAGTTGATGAGGAGGAAGATGGGGTTCGAAGTTATAATATTTACAAATAAACAAAAAAAAATTTCTACATTTTTTTTTCCATCTGTTTTTTTTTTTTTTGATTATATATAATAATATACATCATACTTTATATATATTTTGTACATATACATGTTTTTCCTCATGGTTTGTTTGAAAGGCGAGAAAACCTAAAAATATATATATATATAGTTTTGTTTTATCTTTATATATATATACTCTTGACTACATAGGAAATCTACTTTTGCCAAAAAAAAAGTTTACAAAAAATAATAATACCACTATATGAAAAAAAAAAAAGAAAGATAAATATATATAAATAAATACATAAATATGAAAGAAAAGGAAAGATATGGGGGGAAAAAAAGAGCAAGAAGAGAATTTTTTAGAAATGACATCATGTGGTCAAAATGTAAAAAAAAAAAAAAAATTCACAGATGAATTTTATAAAACTATAAAGTGGCATATATATATATATATGAGAGGAAGATAGAAAATAAAAAAATTATAAAGAAATATATTCCATGTTTTAAAAAATTCTAATTAAAAAAAAAAAAAAAGGTATTCATAAAAAAATAAACATATAAAGATGGCACTGCTTAAATTGGTGTTGATAATGATCTTAATGTTTATGATGATGATTGAAAGTGTTGTGAATGAAAAGACTGAAATAAAAAAAACAGAAGAGAAGAAGAGGGAGGGGACATCTTCCTCTCAGAAGAAGAAAAGAATGTACAGAAAGAAAGAGGAAAAAAAAACCTAAATTACAAAGGCAAAAAATAAAATAAATTAAAGCACTACGCCGTGGCGTTGGTATGATGGCAGTCTGCTAGAGGCTCGATCGTGTTTGTCTCTGCGACCTGCGGATGGAGTGCTGTGCCTGGCGGCACAAATGGCAGGTGAACTCATCGGGGATGTTGTTCTTGCGGATCTTGGCGCAGGAGAGGTGCACCCAGGTCTGACAATGAGAACATTCAATCATGGGCCGGCCTGAGAATGGTTTCATGCAGAAGCAGGTGATGAGATCCCAGGACTCGTGATCTGCCCACACAGGATCCAGGTTTCTCTCCAAACATTCGCAACATTGGTTCACAATAGCATTCAAACATTGTCCCCTAATGGTCTTGCTACACTCAAACAAACAAATAAAATTTGCATACCAAAAAGGAAGCCTACTATGCAAATGTGTAGGATAAAATGAAATATGTAAATGGGGGTTAGTGGAGAGGAAGTACACACCATTGATTTTTTTGCTGTCACAAATCCAAATCAGATCTAGAATTTTTTTTTTATATCACTACTCTACTGAATAAAATATTCAGATTGCCCAATTTCTACCCAACTAGTGAATGCAAGAAAACAAAGAGCAGCTTGTAAGTGAAAAGTCAAATTTTTTGGAATAAGAAGAAAAGCTTCTCAGGTACAATGGCAGTAAACCATCAGTAATATACAGTTGAGCGAGGAGGCATCCTTCCACTATATTTTCTACTCTACATCACCCCGATCCTCTACTTTATCAACATTTTGTTTTTACCAGAGAGAGAGGTATATATATAAATAACACACCACTTACCCGCATTTATCACCTCGTTCTTGGCAGACTGTTTGTTGTCCTGGGAAGGGGAGTAGGCATCGGACAAGAAGCTGTCCCCACTGTCCATGGAGCTGTCGGTCTCCTGCTCCTGCAGACACCTTCGGTTTTAGAGAGAACACACATTGTCGAGGACAGACATAAACAATCTTATCAGATCACTAAGGAGATAAGGATTGCTGGTCCACACTCCCAAAATAAAATTCAAATATGTCTTAGAACACTTGATATTATATAGTTGTTGTTTCTTATCCCCTTGTGTGTAAAGATTACACGAATTCCATAGGTTCATGATCTCATGGAATGTAGGGGTGCAGCTTTTGTTGATCATGGCACCATGATCCAGGCACACTTTGGTGAAAGTCTGGCCTTTTCTGAGATTATATAGTATATTAAGAGACTTCTAGGAGTTTGCTCCTGATTTGCATATCTGTATCCTTAATACCGCCCAATTTCATTACATTCTAAAGGATATGGATTCCATGTCAGATTCCCAAGTCTGTGTTGAATTAAGAGTTGGTTAAGATGATTATACCAATTCACCAGAGCATTCACTGCTTGTTGACATTTTGTTGGTTATACTTACAGGGGGGGGGGGGGGGGGGGGGGCAGTTTAAATTTAAAGTCTGTGTTGAATATTACAGCCAGTTAAAAGATATAGGTTATGATTGCGATTTTTTAAAACTTGATTTATATATAGTATGAGAAACTAAATAATGTAGGTAATTTGAAAGGGAGAAATGATAAGACACAATTTGTAAACACAAGGTAATAAGACCAAATCCAAATAAATAAATAAATAAATAGTGTGTGACATTTCTGTAACAGCGTTGCTACCGAAACTTCACACACTATTTATTTATTTGGATTTGGTCTTATTACCTTGTGTTTATAATCTATAATCCAAATTGTCCCTTATCAAGACACACAATTTGGAATATAGATTAGAAACACAAGATAATAAGACCAAATTCAAATAGTTTGATGTTTTGGTAACAGCATTGATACCATCCTCAGACAAAAGTACTGGATGAATTGTGAGAGTGACTCATGAGAATGTCAATACTTTTGTCTGATGATAGTAACAACATTGTTAATGAAACATCGTCACACTATATGTATTTGGTGTTTGAAAGGGAAATGGTTGAGTTAAAAAAAAAAAAAGAGTTGAAGTAAGAAAGTCCTACTGTAATAGTATTTGTACTTAGCAGTGGCTGAACCTACCTCTTCCTTGAAACCCTTGTAGTTTTCATACTCTAGTATCACTTGACAGAAGGTCAGGAAATTGTTCACACCAGGTTTGGTCTCAATCTGGGAAACAAACACACAAAAGTTACTACAGCGGAATCTCTTTAAAACAGCCAGTCTTTCACAACTGGGTCATAACATCAGAATTTTGTCCTAAGTCCTGATATATATATGTCATAATATATACTCTTCCTGGAATAATAAAGCAAACCTACAGTCAACCCAGAGAGAGACGGGCAGCTAAAGTCCGGTCATTTAAGACACCAGCGACATTCCAAGGGGCAACCAGACAGGCCCGTGAGTTCTCGGGACTATTAAGACAGTTGGTGATTGTGTGCGAATCGAACGGATGCCCGGCTGTTGCCGGGCCCGTCTCTCCCCCTCTCTCTCTGGTTGTCTGGGTTCCTTCTCCAACTTGTGGTGTCCTTATTTCTCTTCCCACCTTATTATATTGCCACATATATATATTATTATACCACAACACCATATAACATTTAAAATGTGGTTCTAGAGAAAGCTACTCCATGAGCAGAAAAAAGGCCAAATAGTTCAATCTTGAATGAAATTAACCCTGGTAGATCCTTAGAATCCCAAATATATGCAAGCAAAGATTGACCTACTTCTGACACATAATGAGAACAAATAGTTTAGAAAAGATGTTGGGAAAAATTGAAGGAAAAGAGACTTGCAATGAGCTGACTAGAAGGGGTCAAGAAAAAGCTACTGGTAGGTCAATAAGAAGAGCCACAAGTGATGGTCACTAACAATTGGAGAATACATGTCCATAGAGTCACCAAAAGATCAAACTTGACTTGATAGACAACAATAAAGAATTTCCCCTGAGGAAGGTGACAGGGAGTTGTTAAAAGCCTTCTCGGAGATTCCTGTACTTGTTTTTTTTTTTTGTTTTTTTTTGCTTATCCCTAGTACACGTGGTACAGGCCATGATAATCATGGTGGGTAGTTAGCGACTGCTTTTTACTGTAAGCGCACCACATGTCTACACATGTGAAAGCAGTTCGACTTTGCACGTACAAATGTGCCAGAGCCCCGTTTGGTTACTTGCACTCACTGGTGGGGTTGGACTTTTGCAAGAATCGGGGGGCCATTGGAGCATTTTTTTTTTTTTAACAGAAAAAGTGTCCAATGCGGGGATCGAACCCGGGTCGTAGTGGTCGTAAACCAAACGGTTTAACCAGCCTTCCACCGACCCCCCTCCTGTACTTGTTACAAATAGGGTGGAGATGAGTCTGTGTAAAGTGCCACTACATTAGAGAAATGGTAAACTGGATTTTGGCTCCTTACACCAAGCCAAATGTCTTTAACGTATATTTAAAAAAAAGGAGTCCAGAAGCGGCTAATCACCAAGGAAGAGACTCAGCTAATACACACACACACAAAAACCTTTATTAAGACACACAGTCTTACAGAGGATTCTCCTTGGGTTACAAGACGAGAAACCTATGGAAGTGGGAAATATACAAAGGGGTAAAAATGGAGAAAGATTATATACACATGGTAAATATATACAGATTATTATTTGAATGATCCTATGGAAAATAAGAATATGGATTTGGAAAAAAAAAAAACAATTTTTGGAAATATGGATGGAAGAAGTGGAGAGCGAAAAGAGGAAAAAAACAGGAATTTACATATGGAACAAGTCAATCCAAGCTCTTCTGCTCACACAGCACAGGTGGACCAGACTCAGCTAATACAAAATATTCAATAATTCTCCAATGTATCTTTCATTCATTTTACCTAAAGGTTGAGACCCAAAAGCTCCCGATAAATATATATTGTTTTAAAAACTTGCGGTAAGTCATTTAATTTTGCTTCAACCTAGTATATATATGTGTGAAAAAAAATAATAAAGGGTAATTTTGATTATGAAAACTGTCCCTTGTAGAGAGATATTCTCTTGCATTCTCTCTTGATTACGGGGGGCAAAATTCACATGTGGGTGGTCAAGATATGCCAATTTTGTTTCAACATAGTTATCCCACAATTGCCAAAATGTCAAATAATACAAAAAGAAGATTAAAAAAGTCCATCCAGGAAGAACGGCAGCTGTGTATAGGGGAGGAAGTGGTATCAGAGAAGGCTGTCAACGGCTCTGCTATCAACACTGGCAATGTCACACTTGTCACACGACGACGATAAGCCTTCACAGCCAGCTAGTTCCAAATGAAAGATCTAGCGTTAAATAGAATGCAATTTTAGACATAGCACAGATTTTTTTTTAGCTCATAAGCTGTTTAGTCACAAATAAAAAAAAAAATTGTAATACCCACTCACAAAAACAGTGATTATTATCACCACTCCCTGTACTGATTAGGTCCACAAACCTCTTCTTTCTTATCTCCACTCAATCATATTAAGGTATCAAGCTTGTAAAGCGACCAATAATGTACCATCTTCTATCAAAACTGGCTTTATGGACTCCTTATCAAACTAAGTATGTTCGCCTGGCAAATAGAAGAATTTTTTTTTTTTGCCTATCCCTAGTACAGGTGGTACAGGCCATGATAATCATGGTGGGTAGTTAGCGACTTGTTTTTACTGTAAGCGCATCACATGTCTACACATAACAAGAATACAAATAAAAGAATTAAAAAGATGCAACATTCCCTAACAAATTGAAAGGTACTTTATTGCACCCAAATACTTGTGTTTGGACAAATAATAATTTCTACAGAATAACAAAAGTATCAGACAGTCATCTTCTCCCAAATGAACAAAGGATTGAAATTTAGAGCAGCTTTCTTTGCATAAAAAAAAATTATTCTTGGTGAAAGTACATTTGGTCCAATCACACCTTACAGTACTTTTCTGTAATGGACAACACCTAGTTACATAGTCAAAGTGTCTTTTAAAGAGAGGTGTCTTCTTACTGGAGAGTTGCTAAATAGTAAAAATGGTAATTTTGATAATGAAAACTCATTTGTAGAGAGATGTTTCTTGTAAGGGTGTCTTCTCATGGAGATTCTAGTGTATGCAAATACAAATGATAACGGGGGACAAAGTCTGACTGTCATTGTGGTGAATATCCAACCAACGACAGCAGCTCTTTTTATCAATTATGGAGACTTATCATGACTATATAAGAGATGAAAAAGAAGAAGAAAATGGAGACTTATCAGGACTATATAAGAGATGAGAAAATGGAGACTTATCATGACTATATAAGAGATGAAAAAGAAGAAGAAAATGGAGACTTATGTGGGAAGAGATAATTTATAAAAATTATAACATAAGAAAACCAAAAATAGTCCGTGAATACTTTTAAAAGAAAGCAGAGTAGCCACAGTTATCTATTGGATTTTGAGCTACAATGAAAAAAAAAAAATTTGGAGGAATAGCATTCATGTCCCAACCTGTTCTCCAGAGATGGTGTAGAATTTCCCCTATTTTGCATATAGGTGTAAGCTAAACGATGACGTTAGCTAGGGTGGAAATTACCGTCAGTTATGGAACACACAATTTAAAGCACAGAAATACTAATGATATATCCTTTTTTTTAAAATGACCGAATGCTCAACAAAAGAAAGCAAGAAATTAATATGACGCTGCCCCAAGATCAATCTATTTTGAAACAGCCTCATTATAACAAATAATGCTATAATATAGAGATTTATAAAAACTTCCAACAATCAAACATAAGGTGACAAGACCAAACCCAAACTAATAAATTGTGCTTGGGTTCCATTTGTGAGTTTGTTTACAAAAATTCACATACAATTTATTAATTTGGATTGGATCACATTACCTTAGGTTTCTTATATACATTCAGGTACCTTTTAGCATGCATTCATACAATAACTTTCAAAGATATTTGATAAACAGTGACCTTTATGGAAGACACACGAGATAACCAAGTATGAACAATATTGCCTCTGTCTTCTTAAAAAAATAAAAAAAAAATAGATGACCAGCGACATCAGATTTTCCAATTCCTAAAGTTTTGTCCATGGGGGTACATATAACCGAAATTGTACCTACTTTGATAGATTTTGTTATCTTGAGATACACCTTTGTTGCCATCTTTAAACTTAGGAATGAATGCAATCAGGGTATTCCTCAGGGAGATTTCATTAACAATGAGAGACATTCAACAATTTCTACTCTTCTTGAAAAAAAAAGAATCCCCCAAAAAATAAAACAATCTTTGTAACAAAAATAAAATGTTTAATTGCTTGAGCAATGAAGAGGAACAACAATAATAATAAAAATGAGAAAGAGATGGATTTGACCAGTTGCAATGAGGAAAACCACGGACCGAAGGGGGAAAAAAACACAAAAGTAGGCAACCATTAAGGAAAAAAAAAAAACTGGACCCTGTAATGACCCACTACTATTAATATATAAACATATAATTTAAATCCCAAATTTTACAATTTAAAAATATAGTTTGAAAAAAAATTATCTATAATAAGACTTTTTTTTTTAATAGAAGAGGTTTGAGAGCTTAGGGGGTTTTGATGGCATAATGGCACACACTGTCGATATCTGATGGTCTGGAATCATCTGTGCATTGGCTACTTTTATTAAATAACCCTCGACTATTGCAAAAGTCCAACCCCACAAGTGAGATGCAAGTAAACCAAACAAGGGTTCTGGAAGTACAAATACTTTCCTTCTATATGTATAGACATGAGGTGTGTATGCTTACAATGTATATAAATAGTCATTAACTACACACCATGATTATCATGGCTATTATACCTTGCTATTTAAGATAAGTTTAAATAGGCACTAACTGTGCACCATGATAATCATGGTTATTATACCTTGCTATTTAAGATAAGTTTAAATAGGCACTAACTACACACCATGATTATCATGGTTATTATACCTTGCGTATTTAAGATAAGTTTAAATAGGCACTAACTGTGCACCATGATAATCATGGCTATTATACCTTGCTATTTAAGATAAGTTTATAAATAGGCACTAACTGTGCACCATGATAATCATGGTTATTATACCTTACGTATTTAAGATAAGTTTATAAATAGTCATTAACTACACACCATGATTATCATGGCTATTATACCTTGCGTATTTAAGATAAGTTTATAAATAGGCACTAACTACACACCATGATTATCATGGTTATTATACCTTGCGTATTTAAGATAAGTTTAAATAGGCACTAACTGTGCACCATGATAATCATGGTTATTATACCTTGCTATTTAAGATAAGTTTAAATAGGCACTAACTGTGCACCATGATAATCATGGTTATTATACCTTGCTATTTAAGATAAGTTTAAATAGGCACTAACTGTGCACCATGATAATCATGGTTATTATACCTTGCTATTTAAGATAAGTTTAAATAGGCACTAACTGTGCACCATGATAATCATGGTTATTATACCTTGCTATTTAAGATAAGTTTAAATAGGCACTAACTGTGCACCATGATAATCATGGTTATTATACCTTGCTATTTAAGATAAGTTTAAATAGGCACTAACTGTGCACCATGATAATCATGGCTATTATACCTTGCGTATTTAAGATAAGTTTATAAATAGGCACTAACTGTGCACCATGATTATCATGGCTATTATACCTTGCGTATTTAAGATAAGTTTATAGATAGGCACTAACTGTGCACCATGATAATCATGGCTATTATACCTTGCTATTTAAGATAAGTTTAAATAGTCATTAACTGTACACCATGATTATCATGGCTATTATACCTTGCTATTTAAGATAAGTTTATAGATAGGCACTAACTGTGCACCATGATAATCATGGCTATTATACCTTGCTATTTAAGATAAGTTTAAATAGTCATTAACTGTACACCATGATTATCATGGCTATTATACCTTGCTATTTAAGATAAGTTTATAGATAGGCACTAACTGTGCACCATCATGATTATTACCTTGTGTATTAAGATAATTTTTTAAAAAGTATAGATAGTCACTAACTACACACCATGAGAAACATGGCTGTTAACACATGTGTACATATTCAAATATCCCATAAATAAACAATAAAAACCCTCTAATAAGGTCTTCAGTAGAATCAGGGTTTAATATGGTTAATAAGGGATTTATTTTTATCCTGAAAAAAATTTTAAAAAGTAAAAGAACCGCAAATATTTTCAAACTGAAAACAAAGTGGGAAAAAAAAATAAATTTGCATAAGCCTATATTAGAGGGGTTTTTTTTAATTATGTAAATATGTTTAAAAATGTGCTTACCTGTGAGGTCGACATACTTAAGCATTCTTGATTCTATCTGTAATTTGTTTTTGAAATCTTGTTGGGGTTGGGGGGGGGGGAAGGTAAAGGGAAATCTAGAAAGAACACAGACAGCCACATGAGTATATGAAATCAAGAAATTTACCAACAAAAATAGAGGAGGAGGGGGAAGAACACAGTGATCTGATAATGAATAGAACTCAGGGTCACAAGGTAACACAAGACACAGGTCGTTCATACATGAGGTGTCTGTTTAGAAAGTGTCGTGTTACCATCTTCAGACGCTCTCAACTTTGGTCTAAGAGATGGTAACAATGCTGTGACCAAAACTTGAGGTGTTTTTGATCTTGTGCTACACTTTGTGGTTCAAATTATTTCATCTTCTTTCTTATCTCCATTCAATCATATTAAGATATCAAGCTTGTAAAGCTTGAGACTTAAATTCTACTTTCTTCTACTTCACCCAATCATGATGGTTGTCATTAAATAATGGATTTTAAAGAAATACTACATTTTTAAAATGTATGAGAGTACAAGAATAAAAATAAATAAAAATAAAAAGACAGACAGGTATGCCTAGAGCCGCTCAAAGATATTTTAAGATGACAAAGAACACCATCTTTTAGAATAAATATCAACAAAAAAAAGTGTTGATTTCAACTCTTTTTTTCCATATTTAATATCATGTATATAGGGTAAAGCACACTTTGGATTATAGATTAAAAATAAAAGAAAATAAGACCTAATCCAAATAATTTATTAGTGTGTGACGTTTCGGCAACAACATTGTCACCATCATCAGACAATTTTTTTTTCTCAATTTTCTTTTGTCTGATGATGGTGACAATGTTGTTGCCGAAACGTCACACACTAATAAATTATTTGGATTAGGTTTTCTTTTATTATCATGTATATAGGATAAGTTGTAATTAATTCTGTGAAATAAAATTAAAAAAGTGGATTTCAAAGATTCAGGTTTATCCTTTTTATAAATATATTTATAAATAAATATTCTTCCCTGATTTATAATATTATAAAATAAAGCTTCCAGGGCTAAATTTCTTGCAACAAACTTTTTATTTTCAAGCTTTCGGACTTGTCAGTCCTTCAGCAGGATTATCACGTTAATAAATTGATAATAAATACTATTTTTATACACACATTATTATTTACATATGTATAATATGTAATATGTAAATAATAATGTTTATCAAATTACGAAACTATTTTAGAGGCGTAAGATTTTTTTTTAAATAAAACAATTTCTACTGTCCTTACTGCAATGGAAAAATTATTTTTTCATATTAAATATTTAAAAATAGTATTTATTATCAATTTATTAACGTGATACTCCTGTTGAAGGACTGACAAGTCAGAAAACTTGAAAATAAAAAAGTTTGTACAAGAAACTTAGCCCTGGAAGCTTTATTTATTTTATAATAAATATAATTATATTAAAAGGATTGCCGCCTTTTTCAACTCAAATTATATTAAACTCGTGTTCTTTGGTTCTTAATGACATTATATATTTCAGCCTTTAATTTGCATACTGGGATACTCTGGAAAATATATTTAAAAAATAAATATTCTGTAAAACAAGGGGCATTCATTTACAATGCATTCTTACATTCTTTAAAAAAAAAAAAAAACTAACAATTTATTTTTAAATCTATAATAATCAACAAAAATTATATTCTATGAGTGGTCAATATATATATATATTGATAAATCATAGAACAAAAAGAGATAATATCTCAAAAAAAGATTTCCAGGACAAAATAAAAGGTTGAATCATACTGGGTAAGCAGAAAGATGTGCCAGCAAGCAGTTTTTTTTTTTTAGTTACCTTCACTCTATGATGGGGGAAAAAAACACTAGGAAGAAATCAAATTTTATAGGTTTTAAATATTTTCTCTACTTTAGATGATTTCACCTATCATCACCTAATGCAATCACACACAACATAAATAATGTTTTTTATACACAAGGTAATAAGACCAAATAAATAAATAGCCTGTGGTGTCTCTGTAACAGTGTTGTTACCTAAATGTGACACACTATTTATTTATTTGGATTTGGTCTTATTACCTTGTGTTTCTGATCTATAATCCAAATTGTGTACCTTAATAATTGTCTTTTATAATTAACCATCAAACCTCCCAAGGGAATCTTGACAAGGTGAGTTTGATCTGCAGATATTGTGTCTAGGTCTGAATATCCAATGACCAGTCTCGGACCAACAGTCATCAACAGTGTGGTGGGTTACCCTGTTTGTGGGGATCTTATAAAAAAAAAAAAACATACCAAAACACCAATGATGGTACTGGATGATTTGACAAAAATGTTGTGCCGCCATTCAAAATAAGCCCTACCCTGGCAGACTCACTTGGCAAAATCTAGAGCTCCCTGGCCACTCTGAGGCCAGACAATCTACCACCCTACTAGATGAAAAATATCTCTGTACCATCAAGACCCAATGCCTGCAAGAATGGAAATCTAATGCTGCACATGACTGGAACAGAACAGGAGGGACAAATGCCAATTCCCAAGGGAACAGAGGTCTTTGATATTTCCAGACTTGAGTCTGGTCATCTACGGACAATAACTTTCCAATATGGTTGCAAGGTTTTCCTGCTATGTACTAAGTACATTTCTCAACCTGCTACCCCAAGCGACATTATTGACTATATTGGCTCATCTATTGATGAGCTCTATGAGCAGACACCATCAACAAGCTCTACAAGCTTGATACTCTAATATGAATGGAGATAAGAAAGAAGAAGATTACCCACAAAAAAACAGCTGAATCTGAATCTAAGTAAGAGTTGGTGGTGTCTGTTCTCCCTGTTAGGAGCAACCTCACAGACTGCCACAGTAGGTGCTTCATATTCTAGGAATTAACAACAATGGGAGATGCCCATCATGACATCCTCATTGTCTTCATAAAAAAAATGTTCCCTACTTTTTAGGCACTGGGGAAAGAAAGAACCAGACTATGGATAATTTATATGAAAACTATTTTATATCTTTAATTCTCTGATCAAGTCTTGGCCTCCAGTAACAACACCCGTTTCTCTAGGTTGAGTTTTTCCAGTCCATCAATCCAATATCTTTTTTCTCTCATCGTTCTCTTTCCCCATTAATCTTGTAACTTCCAGGGCATCAAATCCAATTCTTCTAAGTGATAAAGCACAATTTGGATTATAGATTATAATAAAAGAAAATAAGACCTAATCCAAATAATTTATTAGTGTGTGAAGTTTCGGCAACAACATTGTCACCATCATCAGACAAAAGAATAAAGAAAAAAGAATTGATTTATTCTTTTGTCTGATGATGGTGACAATGTTGTTGCCGAAACTTCACACACTAATAAATTATTTGGATTAGGTCTTATTTTCTTTTATCCAATTCTTTTAAATTTCTCTGATGACCTTCGACAGGATCCTCATCCAATTTCCACAACATGATGGTATTATACAGAGGTTCTTCATTCAGACAACAGGATTCAAAAATCTAGCATCGCTAGAAAGCTCTACTTTATTATACACATTAAAATGTTTATGCGAACAATCAGAATATGACTTTTAATTTTTATATTGGAATAAAACTGATTGATTATAATTAAACATAAGGTAACAAGACCCAAATCCAAATAGGATGTTTAAAATTTGTGTTTAAAATCCAAATAGATAAATTGTGCATTTCAGTAACAGGTGCGATATTTCATTACCTAAAACATCAATTTATTAATTTGATCTTGTTACTATATGTTACTAAATTCACCACTGCCGTTAGCGAGAGAGAACTTACCAGAGAACAGTTAATTGATTTTTTTAAATGGGTAATTTTTTGACAACACTTTCAATATCTTAAAGCTTGTTTTCACAAATTCAATCCAGTTTTAGGCCACCCTGAGGTTGGGGTACACACGCAGAAAATAAATGGGCAACCCAGAGTTTTAGGGAACCCAAGCCAGAATATCAGTGAATACTACTTTCTCAGATTTTGTCAAATAAATAGTCAACATTTAGAATAGGTTCGAATTCTTAATATGATTTTTGCTTTTTTTAGTTTTCTTTATGCAGTTTTGTTTTAATAAAGTTGCATAAGGATTTGTTTACCCCCCTCTTATCTCCCAAGTTTACAATATCTAACAACTAATCAGAAACTTTAACAATGGTGGGGGGAGGACCCTAAAGGTATGAACAACCCAACACAAGTTTATTAGGAAAATGATACTTTCCATACTTTCCAATGCAGAGTTTTACCTTACAAACTTCCCCCCTGCCACCGCACTAGTCATTTCTGACCAGATGAATGATATCATTGAATAGAAACTACAGTAAAACCTACCCCTAAAAGACACCTAGTTACAAAGTCAAAGTATCCTTTAAAGAGAGAGAGAGGTGTCCCTTTACTGGGGTACTGCTATTAGTATAATAGTCTACTATACTTAATGTTTCCTGATTACCTAACAACATGAATATATACAACAACAAAAAAAATCTATTCACTAAACACTATTCAATTTTAAAAAATGGGGAGGGGGTAATTACATAAAAAGAATGATATACTATTTCTAAATATGTATAAAATGACATGACTATTTTTTTATTATTCAAAAAGTAAACAAAAGGTTTTTATTTAAAAATAGAATCTATTCAGCATGTGAAAATGTTTCTCTTTCAAAAAGTAAAGTAAGAGCAGTAGAAAATAGTTTTATTTGAAACATTTTCACCAAAGAGTTTCTATTTTTAAATAGAGATAAGAGTGCTTTTGTTTGACAATGTTTATATAGGGTTACAACTCTTTAATTTGAAGAATGTAAGATTGAGAAAGTGTTTTTAAAATGTTCTATCTTTAACATTATTCCTTATAATAATTGACAAATATACCTACTGATAGATAAAAATTTGACATTTGTAAATGTGCCATTTAAAATACCATGATCCTAAATTCAATAATGAAATGTCATTTTATAATTTATTTTTTTTATTACACAAAACTATGTAAGTATACACTTTTTATATATGAAATGGAAATTTGATGAAAAAAATGCAAATATATAGGTGTGCAGAGAATGGGCAATGGAATGAAGAAAAATGTAAATATAAATACAAGAAATGATAGCTTGTCAAAATGTTTAATTAAATAACTAATATTTGTTGGCTATTATAATTTATTATATATCAATAAATGGTTAGAAAGGTTCTTAATTAAAAACTGGCAAAAATAATATTTAAAAAACAAAGGTTTTTTTTTTTTTAATATAAATAACCAAAAAAAATTATTTAAAAATATTCTGTGATATTTTATTAAATTATTTGGCAACAGGGTTTTATTACCAAAAGAAAACAAGGTGCATCAATGGAAAAGAGTAAGTGATTATTAGAAACCTAAAGATGAAAAAATAATTTTGAAAAGTGCTACTTTTACATTAAAAATGTTTTTTTTTTAAATGTATTTTCAGTATATATTATAGTAATAAAACAATAATAATATTTCATCGCAAAATTTAAAATTGACAGCCACAAAAATATATTTTGATATAAAATTGCTTTTATGTAAAATATATTGTTTATAAAAAGGAGTGCATTTTCAGGTGCACCCTTGCAAATATATTGAAACAACAAATGATTTTTTTCATTTATATAAGGAAGTGTTTTGTGTTTTGTAATGGGAATATGTGGGTATGAATATATCAATAATAAGTAATATATATTTAATATCTAATGATGGAACGTCATCTTTTAAGGATTTTTTTTAAAACAACAACAAAGAACTAGAAGGCTTTAAAGTGAAAAAAATAAAAGGTAATCAAAATAATTGCCTGTTTATAAGTTGTATAGAAAACTATATTTTTGAAAAAGAGCGATCACTATAGATTGTTTATTATGAAATTAGATCAAAAGTTGTTTTCTACTTTTAACTTGGTGTTATTATCAGATTCAATATACGCTTTTATTTAACACAAATGTATTGTAGGGGTAAAAAAGCATTTCCTGATTGTTAATTTATCCACCTGAACCCAGTAAAACATCCACTTTTTTTGTACTAAGTTTTCACAAGTATACTTGTAAATTATACAAGGCTTATTTGATCAAAATCTACAAACTCTTTAGAAATGGCGTATAATCAAAATTATATAAATATGTGAATTGTATTTAGCATTTCCATTATTATAAACAGGCTATGAAATATTTATATTCAATTATAAAGCTTGTTTATAACAAGGCCTAAATTTTTGAAAGTGAATAAACATTTGGTTATTAGAAAAAATGCTAAATTTGTATTTTTGTTTTGATAAACAAACTAATAGTTTTCAAACTATATAAAATATTAATTAAATTAAATATATAGAAGTTAATGTTGTTTTTGTACACATGTTACACAACTGTTATTTTCTCTATTATCAACAATGGTAACCTTTGAAATAAAAATTATGTTTACACACATATTTCACTTTATATATTAATTGATATTTTCAAATACATATCCATAAGCCTAACATTTTTTTCCTATGGTAGTAATTTTCTTTTGTTTACAATTTAAACTTGATATTTTATAAATATGCAATTTTAATAAAACTCATATCAACAAAATTAAAAGACTTTTTTTTTTTAAGTTTTGAATATATGTATCTTTATATAAATGTCATTTTTTTGTTATTTGAAGCGAAGCTTTTTATTTGAAACAATGTTTTTAATTCTTGTTAATAATAAAGCAACTTTTTAAAAGTATAAATGGCATTATATAACCATTTACATTTCTCTATAAAGAATACCAATAGATATTTAAAAAAATAATAATAACATTTGATATGCTTTGTAATAAAAATCTAATTTTAGCCTAAATGAAATTTAAAAGGAAAAACTTCAAAAAAATGTGTGTTAACAATTCTAAATAGAATATGCCTAATTTTCATTAAATATATTTAATGTCAGCTTAGAATTTCTTAGAACATCTAAAGAGATGAGTGAAATTATCAAGCCATTTGTTTTACATTGTTTGGCTCATGGTATACATGAGCTGTTATTTTCAAGTATTTAAAAATTGTACTGTCTAAATTATTTCTATGTACAATTATAATTCCTCTCTCTTATTTTTTTAGAATATATATTTCTATATAAAATCTAAATATCAATTTTTGTGTTTTTAAATTATATAATGTTTGATAATGGAGTATGTTATGTTTTATACATTTTTAATATTCTGGTATGGTTATAAATATATATTTCAAATCACTGTTGCTATTTATAATAAACAACAGTTCTTTATGCTATGAAAGATTACAATGACAACTTTTCAAGGGTAATTTTGTTGATAAATATTTCGCAAATTTCTACCAGTTTCTTTTGTAGCGTATTATTATAAAAGAATATAGCGAAAAATAGTCTCTTGTTTAATTCTAAAGTCGTTATGCCATATGCCAAAATATCTCAATTACATAGTTGTTCAAGTGTCGATCGAATTTCCTAAATTTACTTTTTTTAAATGATATTAATGAGATGCACGAATTTTTTTAACGATAATTTTCCGTTATATTCAATGTAATGTTATAATTTCTGCTATTTTCAGCTGTTTTTAACCTAAATAAGGTAATTTTAAAGAAAATGTTTCACTGGTCAAATATGGCTACTTACCAATTATATAGGCTGTAGTATTTAGAATGTTAATTTTATAGGTGTTGATTACTATAATGAATATTTAAGTGATAGTAAACAAGATATAGACTTTAAAAAATAATAAGCGTTCATCTCCCATAGATCTTTGCGAAATGGGAGGAGCTTATTTCGCTTAGGTTAAATTTAGTCAAAAACTATGTCATAACTATTTTTTTGTATTTAGAAGTCACAGATTATTTATTTTATTTTTATTTTTTTCTATAACAAATATGCAACCTAGTTTAATGTTTTGAAAAATTATTTTAAAGTTAAATTGTTTATTTTAATAGAATTAAAATTTTAATTTAGTCGATAAACTTCGATTTGAAGCGTTTTAAATCAAATTGTTATATTTTTATGTGTATCTTTTTAAACCTCTTTTTAAAATAAAACTGCGTTTAAGCGATTTGAAAATGTTTACACTTCGAAAAAATATATATCTGATTGAATTATGCTGAACACATTAAAAGGAGAGAAATAAATCAGCAAAATTCTCATCTTGTAACCATTTTTTGCCAAATTAGCCAACCTAACATATAACCTAGGATCTTGGTGTGTCTCCATCAAACTAGGCGAGTATAAAAAAAATTTCGATCACTATGGAACTAGAAAAACCAAATTAGTCAAATATATCGTGATATGATTTATAATTATTACAAGCACATTCAAGTTTGATTATAGTGCAATAAAAAGGTTAGTTTAAAAATTAGTTTTATTTAATAAAATAAATATGTATAATTCCAAAATAAGAAGGTACCAACATGAACATTTTCAATTTAAATGAAAAATGTTATTTTATATTTGGCTTCAAGAACTAATGTTATATAATTCCATGATCTTTTTAAACACTTTATATTTTAATATGCTCTAGGAATCATAGGTTACATAAAAAAATGTTGGGCTGAATAAATTTGATTACAATATTTCTTACATGCTTTCCCCCGCTGGATATATCAATCAAAACCCAGCTTTCCTACTTGGAAACTTTAAGAGTGGATTCTTTCGACACACGTTTCTTGGTACCCCATAGAAGGCCCCTTCAATTCTCCAAGTTCCAATCAGAACAGATAACCATCAATTACACCATGGCTCACTGTCACTCAATGGCGTGGTCAGAGCTGTGGTACTCCCACTTCCCTATTCACCACTGTACTCAAATTCAACGACAACTGTATCTATTTTCCAGGCTGTACCACTTGCCATCTTGCATGCTACGCGATAATACAGATGATGCCAAAACAAGACATTCATTGTATTGATAGCATGGAAGACCTACACCCCATCTGCCGTCCTGATGTTCCAAGAACCACACTTATAGAGGAGTTATTAAAGAACTTCAATACTCAGGAGTGTCTCCAGCTTAGCTGAAGCTGAATCTAGAGCCACTGCGGCATCTAAGGAAACGAGAAAGCAGACCAGATTGCAAAAACGCCATCTAGCAATTTACCTCTTCACTTTGTCATCCTCCCTAGAAAGCTCGCCCATATTCACAGTAAAGAATTTGCCATACAGCTATGGACAGGCTAATAAACAACACATCACTTGGCAAGATACTTCAGAAGAATTGTAGTCAATATCCATATCATGCTATACAACATCACATCAACAGTATTGACAGGACATGGATGGCTTTGTACAAGCTGATGTTTCAAAATCAAAGAAAAAAAAAGTAAAATTTTACATATAATTTATAATTAATTATATAACCTAGTGAAAATTATAATTAATTTGCCATTAAATTGAAAAGAATGATTTCGAAACCAGAGTTAATAAAATAATATTTATTGTTGTTGTTTAAAAAAAATAACTTTTGACCAAGAACCAAATGTTATTATTATTTTTTCAACAAATAGAAAGTAAAAGGTGATTGGATTGCCGAGGTGATAGCTATTTAAATGTTTTTGGGTGAGTTATTTTTATTTAGCCAAATAACAGAAATTATATAATTAACTCAATATGTGACTGTAAATACTTTGACCATATCTACTACATTATTTAATATACGTGAGCCAGTAGGTTTTTGCAAAGTAACACTCATATTGAATCTCCACATTGATACAAGCGATTTTTAATTAAAAAAAAAAAAAACTGCCAATATAAGTCTCTCTAACCATCTAATACCTTTTATTAGGTTAGTTTCAGACAATTAAATTAGGTTAGTTTAGATTATGATGTTTAGTATTTTCGTTTGTAAAAAAATTACATATTTAAATTATTTTATTAAATTACATGCAAAGTTTAGTTGTAAATGAAATTTGTAAATAAAAATAAAGTTGTTAAACCCAAAATTATATTTATAATAAAATTTTTCTTTTATATTATAAACTTTTAATTTTTTTTAATTATTTAAATACAAAATGCAATGTTTGAAAAGTGGTGTGAAAATTTATTACAATGAAGCACTTTGTTTATACTGGGCCAAAAATTGACCAATCACATTCAATGTTTACATTCCTTGTCACTGTGACGTCACGGCTAATGAGGATCCATGTTTCAGATTCGGCCAAGAATCTCTTAATCTTCCGTCAAGGTAAGCAAGGTACAGGGGCTTTATCAAAACTTTCTCACCCAATTTTACTTGATTCACCTAATTATATATCTAAAAATAAAATTCAAATTTTCAAATGGCTTTAATTCAACACAGACATTCATTCAATATCTTAAGTAGTGGTAACAACGCTGTTACTGAAACATCGCACACTATTTATTTATTTGGACTTATTACCCTGTGTTTATAATCTATAATCCAAATTGTGCCTTATTATTGGCAACCAAATGTCCATGAAAAAATGTCTCTTAGCAGTGAATGTTGCACAATGAATGGAATATCATCATAACCGACTCTAATTCAACACATATTTCAACAAAAATTCGGATCTCTTGGGAATTTGAATTAAAGGAAGTTGGATTGTATAAAATATAACTTTCCTCATCAATCTATATCTAGGTGTGATTTGTGCTTATTTCTTATGGCTTCTAAAAACAAACTTCAATCTTGTCCCATTTTTCTCAAAACTGATTCTGTCATCCCAACTTTTATCATTCTTTCTATTTTCCTTCAGATCCACCTTAATGTACATCCTCTGGCTGAAATAAGTTTTACCATTTTATGATATGGTGAGATTTACATTTTTCATGTTCAACTTAAAGGATCACTCCCAATTTCAAAACAAAATATTTGAAATAAAACATAAATAATGACAAGGCTATAATAAATAATTTTATTTCCATAATATTATTTTTTAAAATTTTTTAATGAAATAAAATATGCCATTTTAAAAATAATAGAATGAAATAAAAAGGGTTTATTCCATTTCTACAAGAGCTTTTTCTCTTACCTTATATCACAAAGGGAACTTCCTGCTTATCAAAGTGAAAGCTTCCAACAGCCTTTCTTGTTCTCAATCCTCCATAGTCAAGTTGAGGACCAAGGCTCCTTGTTGTTATCTTCCCTTGACCCAATCTCCTCTTTAAACCACCGTGTTGTTGCCTTTCATCTAGACCAGGGATCGGTAACCTTTTGAATCGGGAAGAGTCAAAAATTACAATTTACAAAATTTCAAAGTTTTTAAAGAGCCACAAAATTTTTTCTTGCCAACAATAATTGATTTAAATATCCTGGACATTAATTAAACAATTAAAAAGGTTTCCAGAGATGAGTTTATTTTTATTTAAACCATCTCAAGCTTTTTCGGGCATCTTTGCCCTTCAGGCGGTCTTTTAATATATGTTCTCCTGTAAGAAGGACAGAGATGCCCGAAAGCTTGAGATGGTTTAAATAAAAAGAAACTCCGGAAACCTTTTTAATTGTTTAAAAACTTTACATGTGTACTACATGCAGCTTCACATCCAAAGAGTCGCATGTGGCTCGGGAGCCTCATGTTGCCTACCCCTGATCTAGACCATCAACTATCCCATCTACAGTGATGCTTGTTCACACCAATGGTTGTACACACACTACCTTTCTAAATACCTCTTTAGGGTTTTGGAGAAATTCCTTTTTGTTTGGTCTGGTGCAGCTTAGAATGGGTTGTGGTGAGGCTGAAGTTTATGAAGTGTTTAATGAAGAGAGTGCAAGTTTTCTCATTCCCCTTGTTCCAAACCTTGTAATCCTGGTGTAATCATCGCATGAGAGTTTAAAACTCAAAATATGGTGGTTTGCTGCTGTATCAATGGTACTCCCCAGAGTGGTAATTTGGCTATGAACTGGTGTAGGTGTATACAGGCAAATCTCTTTATTAAGGTATTCAAAGAGTCAGATTATTTGAAGCCTTAATAGCGAGGTAACCATTAACCATGGTCATTCTCCAATAAATTTTAAAATGTATGACCTGTTGGAACCATCTTTTCCTGTGATGTCAATGCCAAGTTGACCTGTTGGAACCATCTTTTCCTGTGATGTCAATGCCAAGTTGACCTGTTGGAACCATCTTTTCCTGTGATGTCAATGCCAAGTTGACCTGTTGGAACCATCTTTTACTGTGATGTCAATGCCAAGTTTATCTGTTGGAACCATCTTTGCCAGTGATGTCAATGCCAAGTTGACCTGTTGGAACCATCTTTTCCTGTGATGTCAATACCAAGTTGACCTGTTGGAACCATCTTTGTCAGTGATGTCAATGCCGAATTGACTTGTTGGAACCATCTTTTCCTGTGATGTCAATACCAAGTTGACCTGTTGGAACCATCTCTGTCAGTGATGTCAATGCCAAGTTGACCTGTTGGAACCATCTTTGCCAGTGATGTCACTGCCAAGTTGACCTGTTGGAACCATCTTTTCCTGTGATGTCAATGCCAAGTTGACCTGTTGGAACCATCTTTGCCAGTGATGTCAATGCCAAGTTGACCTGTTGGAACCATCTTTGCCAGTGATGTCAATGCCAAGTTGACCTGTTGGAACCATCTTTGCCTGTGATGTCAATGCCGAGTTGACCTGTTGGAACCATCTCTGTCAGTGATGTCAATGCCAAGTTGACCTGTTGGAACCATCTCTGCCAGTGATGTCAATGCCAAGTTGACCTGTTGGAACCTTCTCTGTCAGTGATGTCAATGCCAAGTTGACCTGTTGGAACCATCTTTGTCAGTGATGTCAATGCCAAATTGACCTGTTGGAACCTTCTTTTCCTGTGATGTCACTGCCAAGTTGACCTGTTGGAACCATCTTTGCCAGTGATGTCAATGCCAAGTTGACCTTGTGGAACCATCTTTGTCAGTGATGTCAATGCCAAGTTGACTTGTTGGAACCATCTTTGTCAGTGATGTCAATACCAAGTTGACCTTGTGGAACCATCTTTGCCTGTGATGTCAATACCAAGTTGACTTGGAACCATCTTTACCTGTGATGTCAATGCCAAGTTGACTTGTTGGAACCATCTTTGTCAGTGATGTCAATGCCAAGTTGACTTGTTGGAACCATCTCTGTCAGTGATGTCAATGCCAAGTTGACTTGTTGGAACCATCTTTGTCAGTGATGTCAATGCCAAGTTGACCTTGTGGAACCATCTTTGCCTGTGATGTCAATGCCAAGTTAACCTGTTGGAACCATCTTTGTCAGTGATGTCAATGCCAAGTTGACCTGTTGGAACCATCTTTGCCTGTGATGTCAATGCCAAGTTGACTTGTTGGAACCATCTCTGTCAGTGATGTCAATGCCAAGTTGACTTGTTGGAACCATCTTTTCCTGTGATGTCAATGCCAAGTTAACCTGTTGGAACCATCTTTGTCAGTGATGTCAATGCCTAGTTGACCTGTTGGAACCATCTCTGTCAGTGATGTCAATGCCAAGTTGACCTGTTGGAACCATCTTTGTCAGTGATGTCAATGCCAAGTTGACCTGTTGGAACCTTCTTTGTCAGTGATGTCAATGCCAAGTTGACCTGTTGGAACCATCTCTGTCAGTGATGTCAATGCCAAGTTGACCTGTTGGAACCATCTTTGTCAGTGATGTCAATGCCAAGTTGACCTGTTGGAACCATCTCTGTCAGTGATGTCAATGCCAAGTTGACCTGTTGGAACCATCTTTGTCAGTGATGTCAATGCCAAGTTGACCTTTTGGAACCTTCTCTGTCAGTGTTGTCAATGCCAAGTTGACCTGTTGGAACCATCTTTGTCAGTGATGTCAATGCCAAGTTGACCTGTTGGAACCATCTTTGTCAGTGATGTCAATGCCAAGTTGACCTGTTGGAACCATCTTTGTCAGTGATGTCAATGCCAAGTTGACCTGTTGGAACCATCTTTGTCAGTGATGTCAATGCCAAGTTGACCTGTTGGAACCATCTTTGTCAGTGATGTCAATGCCAAGTTGACCTGTTGGAACCATCTTTGTCAGTGATGTCAATGCCAAGTTGACCTGTTGGAACCATCTTTGTCAGTGATGTCAATGCCAAGTTGACCTGTTGGAACCTTCTCTGTCAGTGATGTCAATGCCAAGTTGACCTGTTGGAACCATCTTTGTCAGTGATGTCAATGCCAAGTTGACCTGTTGGAACCATCTTTGTCAGTGATGTCAATGCCAAGTTGACCTGTTGGAACCATCTTTGTCAGTGATGTCAATGCCAAGTTGACCTGTTGGAACCATCTTTGTCAGTGATGTCAATGCCAAGTTGACCTGTTGGAACCATCTTTGTCAGTGATGTCAATGCCAAGTTGACCTGTTGGAACCATCTTTGTCAGTGATGTCAATGCCAAGTTGACCTGTTGGAACCATCTTTGTCAGTGATGTCAATGCCAAGTTGACCTGTTGGAACCATCTTTGTCAGTGATGTCAATGCCAAGTTGACCTGTTGGAACCTTTGTCAGTGATGTCAATGCCAAGTTGACCTGTTGGAACCATCTTTGTCAGTAATGTCAATGCCAAGTTGACCTGTTGGAACCATCTTTGTCAGTGATGTCAATGCCAAGTTGACCTGTTGGAACCATCTTTGCCTGTGATGTCAATGCCAAGTTAAACTGTTGGAAAAATCTCTGTCAGTGATGTCAATGCCAAGTTAACCTGTTGGAAAAATCTCTGTCAGTGATGTCAATGCCAAGTTGACCTGTTGGAACCTTTGTCAGTGATGTCAATGCCAAGTTGACCTGTTGGAACCATCTCTGTCAGTGATGTCAATGCCAAGTTGACCTGTTGGAACCATCTTTGTCAGTGATGTCAATGCCAAGTTGACCTGTTGGAACCATCTCTGTCAGTGATGTCAATGCCAAGTTGACCTGTTGGAACCATCTTTGTCAGTGATGTCAATGCCAAGTTGACCTGTTGGAACCATCTTTGTCAGTGATGTCAATGCCAAGTTGACCTGTTGGAACCATCTTTGCCAGTGATGTCAATGCCAAGTTGACCTGTTGGAACCATCTTTGCCAGTGATGTCAATGCCAAGTTGACCTGTTGGAACCATCTTTGCCTGTGATGTCAATGCCAAGTTGACCTGTTGGAACCATCTTTGCCTGTGATGTCAATGCCAAGTTGACCTGTTGGAACCATCTCTGTCAGTGATGTCAATGCCAAGTTGACCTGTTGGAACCTTCTCTGTCAGTGATGTCAATGCCAAGTTGACCTGTTGGAACCTTCTCTGTCAGTGATGTCAATGCCAAGTTGACCTGTTGGAACCATCTTTGTCAGTGATGTCAATGCCAAATTGACCTGTTGGAACCTTCTTTTCCTGTGATGTCACTGCCAAGTTGACCTGTTGGAACCATCTTTGCCAGTGATGTCAATGCCAAGTTGACCTTGTGGAACCATCTTTGTCAGTGATGTCAATGCCAAGTTGACTTGTTGGAACCATCTTTGTCAGTGATGTCAATACCAAGTTGACCTTGTGGAACCATCTTTGCCTGTGATGTCAATACCAAGTTGACTTGGAACCATCTTTACCTGTGATGTCAATGCCAAGTTGACTTGTTGGAACCATCTTTGTCAGTGATGTCAATGCCAAGTTGACTTGTTGGAACCATCTCTGTCAGTGATGTCAATGCCAAGTTGACTTGTTGGAACCATCTTTGTCAGTGATGTCAATGCCAAGTTGACCTTGTGGAACCATCTTTGCCTGTGATGTCAATGCCAAGTTAACCTGTTGGAACCATCTTTGTCAGTGATGTCAATGCCAAGTTGACCTGTTGGAACCATCTTTGCCTGTGATGTCAATGCCAAGTTGACTTGTTGGAACCATCTCTGTCAGTGATGTCAATGCCAAGTTGACTTGTTGGAACCATCTTTTCCTGTGATGTCAATGCCAAGTTAACCTGTTGGAACCATCTTTGTCAGTGATGTCAATGCCTAGTTGACCTGTTGGAACCATCTCTGTCAGTGATGTCAATGCCAAGTTGACCTGTTGGAACCATCTTTGTCAGTGATGTCAATGCCAAATTGACCTGTTGGAACCTTCTTTGTCAGTGATGTCAATGCCAAGTTGACCTGTTGGAACCATCTCTGTCAGTGATGTCAATGCCAAGTTGACCTGTTGGAACCATCTTTGTCAGTGATGTCAATGCCAAGTTGACCTGTTGGAACCATCTCTGTCAGTGATGTCAATGCCAAGTTGACCTGTTGGAACCATCTTTGTCAGTGATGTCAATGCCAAGTTGACCTTTTGGAACCTTCTCTGTCAGTGTTGTCAATGCCAAGTTGACCTGTTGGAACCATCTTTGTCAGTGATGTCAATGCCAAGTTGACCTGTTGGAACCATCTTTGTCAGTGATGTCAATGCCAAGTTGACCTGTTGGAACCATCTTTGTCAGTGATGTCAATGCCAAGTTGACCTGTTGGAACCATCTTTGTCAGTGATGTCAATGCCAAGTTGACCTGTTGGAACCATCTTTGTCAGTGATGTCAATGCCAAGTTGACCTGTTGGAACCATCTTTGTCAGTGATGTCAATGCCAAGTTGACCTGTTGGAACCATCTTTGTCAGTGATGTCAATGCCAAGTTGACCTTTTGGAACCATCTTTGTCAGTGTTGTCAATGCCAAGTTGACCTGTTGGAACCATCTTTGTCAGTGATGTCAATGCCAAGTTGACCTGTTGGAACCATCTTTGTCAGTGATGTCAATGCCAAGTTGACCTGTTGGAACCATCTTTGTCAGTGATGTCAATGCCAAGTTGACCTGTTGGAACCATCTTTGTCAGTGATGTCAATGCCAAGTTGACCTGTTGGAACCATCTTTGTCAGTGATGTCAATGCCGAGTTGACCTGTTGGAACCATCTTTGTCAGTGATGTCAATGCCAAGTTGACCTGTTGGAACCATCTTTGTCAGTGATGTCAATGCCAAGTTGACCTGTTGGAACCATCTTTGTCAGTGATATCAATGCCAAGTTGACCTGTTGGAACCATCTTTGCCAGTGATGTCAATGTCAAGTTGACCTGTTGGAACCTTTGTCAGTGATGTCAATGCCAAGTTGACCTGTTGGAACCATCTTTGTCAGTAATGTCAATGCCAAGTTGACCTGTTGGAACCATCTTTGTCAGTGATGTCAATGCCAAGTTGACCTGTTGGAACCATCTTTGCCTGTGATGTCAATGCCAAGTTAAACTGTTGGAAAAATCTCTGTCAGTGATGTCAATGCCAAGTTAAACTGTTGGAAAAATCTCTGTCAGTGATGTCAATGCCAAGTTGACCTGTTGGAACCTTTGTCAGTGATGTCAATGCCAAGTTGACCTGTTGGAACCATCTCTGTCAGTGATGTCAATGCCAAGTTGACCTGTTGGAACCATCTTTGTCAGTGATGTCAATGCCAAGTTGACCTGTTGGAACCATCTCTGTCAGTGATGTCAATGCCAAGTTGACCTGTTGGAACCATCTTTGTCAGTGATGTCAATGCCAAGTTGACCTGTTGGAACCATCTTTGTCAGTGATGTCAATGCCAAGTTGACCTGTTGGAACCATCTTTGTCAGTGTTGTCAATGCCAAGTTGACCTGTTGGAACCATCTTTGTCAGTGATGTCAATGCCAAGTTGACCTGTTGGAACCATCTTTGTCAGTGATGTCAATGCCAAGTTGACCTGTTGGAACCATCTTTGTCAGTGTTGTCAATGCCAAGTTGACCTGTTGGAACCATCTCTGTCAGTGATGTCAATGCCAAGTTGACCTGTTGGAACCATCTTTGTCAGTGATGTCAATGCCAAGTTGACCTGTTGGAACCATCTTTGTCAGTGATGTCAATGCCAAGTTGACCTGTTGGAACCATCTTTGTCTACACAGCAGAGACAAATCTATCAACATTTTCTCTCGGCCACAACTCCAACTTTCCTGTGAATTCTTACTGTATCTGACTTTTCAAGGAACAATTTAAAGTTGAACTTAAAAATGTACTGTTCGTTGATCTTCTTCACGATGATAAAAAAATGGGATAAATATCTCGAAAATTATTATTATTTTTTAAAAACGAAAGGAAACACTCAACGAAAGCACTCAGAACCTGTGTATATATAAAAGATTGTCAACTTGTTTACACCTCTATGTTAGAAGTAAAAAGAGCTTAAATCTGGGAAGAACTAATCATAGAGAGAATAGAAAAGAACTGGAAAAAATATCCTACTCCCACTTTACAAGGGAATACGACCAAATCCAAATAAATTAATTATTTCTGACATTTCGGTAACAACACTGTTACTAAAATGTCACACACTATTAATTTATTTGAATTAATCTTATTACCTTGTAGTTATAATCTATAATAAATGAAAACATTAAGATGCAAATGTTTCTTTAACAAATAAATCAAACTTCTGTGGGGTCAGTGGAAGGCTGGTTAAACCGTTTGGTTTTTGACCACTTCGACCCGAATTCGATTCCCGCATTGGACACTTTTTTTCTGTTAAAAAAAAAATGCTCCAATGGCCCCCGATTCTTGCAAAAGTCCAACCCCACCAGCGAGTGCAAGTAACCAAACGGGGATCTGGCACATTTGTAAGTGCAAAGTCGAACTGCTTTTCACATGTGTAGACATGTAGTGCGCTTACAGTAAAAGCAGTCGCTAACTACCCACCATGATTATCATGGCCTGTACCACATGTACTAAGGATAAGCAAAAAAAAAAAAAAAATCAAACTTCTGCTGTCCTTACTGTGATGAAAAAATATTGGGAGGGCTTTTGACTCATCAGTGGTCAACCCTTACAGCGCTTTCACCATTTATCTACCAAACCGCTTCTTTAGAGCTCTAATAAGGTATTGGATCATTCTGCTTATATATGCCGCACTGAAGGGTGTAATCTTAGAAATGGTTTTCAAGAAAACTATGGATATAAGCTTTTAGGACAGTAGAATTACATATCATTGTCCTTGTTGTTTGTGGAGGAGCAATGCTCGAAGCAAATATATGTAATTCCCTGTCCTAAAAGCTTATATCCATAGTTTGCTTGATTCTATGATTCTACCTTTCAGTGTAGCATATATAAGCAGAATCACCCAAGTATTAGAGCTCTAAAGAAGCGGTCTGGTAGATTAAATTGGCGAAACCGCTGGGAGAGTTCACCACTGATAGCCAAGCCCTCCCACTATTTTTTTCATCGCAGTAAGGACTGTAGAAGTTTGATTTATTTGTGGAAAAAAACATTCGCGTCTCAATTTTTCATTTATTATATATAGATGGTGCGTTATTGCTATATAACATGTGTATAATCTATAAACCAAATTGTTCCTTATTATCTACTCTCACTTTACCCAGTCATGATGGTTGTCCAAAGTCTAAAACTCTACAGACTTGATACCCTGATATCATTTAGAAGGGATAAGAAAAAAGAAGAAGACTTTGTTTCCTACACTGATGATGAATCATTGCAACTGCCTTCAGCTAACATTTCATAAATGCAATAGATATGACACCAGGCTAAATACCTAGTAAAATGTATCATTATATTTTTTAAAAATATCATGTTAAATGAAAAAATATTAATTGGCACTAATGATAATTGGAATTAATTTAATTATAGAAAATATATAGCCTAAATTTGTGAATATTAAATTTTTTAAAATCTTGCATTTAAAAGAGATAAAAAAAAAAACTTAATAGAGACTACCAATAATTTGGACTATTTTTTCCCCCTAGCAAGTTCCAATTAAGGAAGGTTAAAAATTATATTTTTTCAAATGTAGGAAACTAAATATGAAAAGGCCTTAAATGCAGAAGTTTTTCACCAACTATTCCCTCTATCAGAGAAGATGCAAATAAGTAAGCACAGAACTATGCAACAATTTAGCAGCAGTCGTTTTGTTACCTTCACACATCCGAAAATTAAACTGATGAAATGATTGTCACAATGTGCTCTTACTGAAATATTTAGTTTCTTTCTTCTTATTTTTGAATCTATTTTTCCATCACATCTGTTATTCAAATTGTGTACCAATTTTATCTTTTTTTTTTTTTTTCTTGTAAATATTTATTCAATATTAATATTTGGTATTTGATGGTGTGTGGAGATATTTTTAATAAAAATGTTAGAATATAAACAAAAAATAAAAATTTGGGATTGAAAACTCGAATATCTTTTACAAAGGGTAAAAGAATGACAAGAAGGTATTCTCTGTGTTTTAATTGTTACCATCTTTAAGCAACCTTCATATTATTTTTGTCTTTTTACTACATATATACATACATACAGTAAAACCCCTCTATAGTGAACCCCAATGGGACAGAGCTTTTGGTTCACTATAGCCACGGTTTGGCTATTTTTTTTACTTTTCAAAATTTTTAGACCGTATAATTAAAGGACGGCCATACACACAAGAAGAGGCTGCCTCTTAATAGTGGTCACTTAGTTTTAATTCTTTTAATTGACCAATTTCCTTACATTAATACTGAATAATAAGAGAAATCATTAGATGATAGGTTCTTCTTATCATTAACATACATGTACCTCTATGTCTAATTTAAAAATCAAGACAAATCCTAGGCAAAGTTTTATTAAATATATATTGAAAGATATAAAATGATTTTAAAACATCATTATCACATTATATAATACAATGTTTCCATGGAAAAATGGCTCTAACACCTTGTTGCTTCAAAGCACTCTTCAAGCATTGCACCATTCAAATAAAGTTAGTGTTTTTCTTCCATTTCATTTTTCCACATATTCTTCTAGGTCTAGAGTTCGTTTTTTTTTACTTGTAATGTAAAACATTGCTGACTTTAAAATCACCATAGTTAATGGCATAAAAATAGATTTTGTTCCATCACGGGACCGTTTATTTGGACTTTTTTTTTAAGCCCTAAAACGTATGATCGCGATCGCGGCAAAAGTTGAGGTTGATTCCTCTTTGTAACAATTTTTAATAGCTTTATATTTTATATTTTATAATAGAAAAGTTATATTCTCTTATTTTAATATGTTCTTAACATTTTGCCTGTGTTGTTTCACTTTGAAAAGTTCTGAAAATGGCCTTTTTTTTAAAAGAAATAACGCTTTTGTTTTTAAAATGCCTTTGTTTTCTTCATTTTGGAAGCCATTTGCATTTTTTATATTTCAAATTTAATGGATGCAAATATATTCTATTTAATAAAAAGAGAAAATATGGTTTTACGGGCTACTAAAAAGTATAATGTGTTAAAATTTATACAACATACAGCAAAAATAAAGTGCAAAAATCAAAACAAACAATGCCGCTAAATTTATTGTTTTGATATCGCGATCCGCGCGCTGAAACATGCTCAAAATTTTGTTGTTTTAATTTTTTTTTAAATTACAATTCTAAGTTCGTTATAAGCATAGTATTTTAAATAGATTTTATTATTTTGGGACCGAAAATAGGTTCGTTATAGGGGTAGTTCATTATTCTAAAAATCGCAAAGTTCGTTATAACGATGGTATTTTCAATGGAATGGAATCGGGAATCGGCGTGGGTTCGTTATAAGGGAAGGTTTGTTATATCCAGGGTTCGTATTAGCGGGGTTTTACTGTATATATACATATATATAAAAAAAAAAACTCTTGTTTTTCAAGCCAAGATATTTTTTAAGGCATTTTATCCAATTGGAATAAGAGATTTGAATTTCAATAAAAAACAAAACAAAAATTTCAATAAATTTTTTTATTTTCATTTCATAAACAGATCTCTAATCTTTTTTCATTGCGTACTTTTTTTTTTCTTCCATAAACAGATTTGCATATTCTCTTTTTATTTTTCTAAAAACCACTTTTTTTTTCCTCTTTAAAAAAAATTATACATAGAGAGAGAGATTTTAAAAAATTATATTAATATCATTTATATATATATTTGAAAAACCAACCGTAAAAGATAGAAAAAAAAAACTACCATTGACATAAAAAAAAAAAAGCTGAATTTTTTTTTACAATCAAAAACAAATTAGTGTCTAAGCATAAAATTTAGAAAAGGTAAAAGCACAAATTTGACTAGAATTTATGTAATATATAAAAAAGAATAAGAGAGCGTTTAAAAAAGCAAAAAAAAAAAAGTAATAAAAAAAAATCTCTAATATATAAAAAAAATATTAATAAAATATTCAAATGCATAAAGTTTTTTTTTTTAATGCTGGCCTTAATACACACATAAAGACATATACAGTACATAAACTATAATAAAGTCTCCAGTAATAAAAAAAAAAGTTGCATATTTTCCAAAAAAAAAAAAAAAAGCTGGACCAGAAATTTTCATTGAAAAAAAAAAAAAAAAAAAAAGTATAAATATACATAACCTATATTAGAAGAGGTTTTTAAAACTGTAATTGGCAGTGTGTACCTTGAGACAAAACAAGATTAAAAACGAGATAAAAAAAAAATAACAATAAAAAATAGAAGAGAGCATAAAAATAGTATTTAAGTACGTTAAACAAATATACTCATCAATAATGTCACTATAAGTAGAGAGAGAAAGAGAGAGTAGAAAAAAAAATCCATATTATTATATAATACACAAGGAGGGAAATGAGTGTCATATCAACAACAGGTGCTTCAACCGTTTCTCTAATTCTGATAAAAAAAGAATTTAAAAAAAAAAGCCCAAAAAAATTAATAAAACAAATAATAATATTTACAGGCAGTGGGGTTAAGCTGGGGGGGAGAGGTTGGATTATGTATAAAATTAGGGATTAGCTTTTTTTGGTTACATCCCCATTGATGAGAAATTTTGCCTCCATTTAAAAAAAAATTTTTTTTTACCATTATTTAACCAAACTTTTTATATTGTCAGTTGTAATTGATTTAAGCGTTTCTATGATGCAAATATATTATTACATTTTTTAAAACCAATGTATTTTTTAAAAATCAAGACCACACAATAATAGGTGGCATCAAAATTTGGGCACAGTGTGAGCTAATTGTTAGTTTATCGAGAATTGACCAATACCAAGGATTGATTCTATAATTTATTTATATGTTAAACAACAAAAAAATAATGAAAAATCATCCTTGTATGCATATATATAGAGATAAATGCATATTAATTAATTCTCTATATAATTTTTTAATATATAATTTTCAATTCATAACTGTAAATTACATTTTTGTACAAGTGCATACAAGTTTTTTTTTTTCTTCTTTATTCATAACACTGGCCCACCTATAAGGTTAAGTCCAAACAACTCATAGGACCAGAGCATTTTCAGCCTTATATCACACACACAGTTGGTCTCTTTATCAAATAAATATATTTTTGTGTGATAGCATCATATTTTTGAAATGTCTGCCATCAGTGGTAACCAATTTCCACCATCTCTTACCAAAGGATGTGTTGTTATTGGTCCCTATATATCTAAAATTGAATTTAAAAAAGAACTTTCAAATTCAAAATGCTATTCCAGGTTAAATATACAAATATATATTTGTAATTCAGAAATAAACATTTGAATGTTAGCATTCTTATTTTCAATTAAGTTTTTCCAATAGTCCCAAAATCATATTTGAACCATGGACTTTGGACCAAAGATTGACTGTATCATTTATTTAGATGTTAAACAACAAAAAAGCATTCTTGTATGCATAGATCAATTCATTTTAAACATCCTAATTTTTTTAAAATTCATATCTGTATATTACATTTTTGTATAAGTGAATCCAAGTTTTTTTACTTTCTTTCCTTTAAATTTTAGCCACTTTTACCTCCTGTTAATTTTGATGGAAGAGAGGGGGTTGTAACCAAAAATCCTATATCCCTAATAATAACAAATAATTGAAGAAATAGAGCATATAACAAAGAAAAAAAATTATATAAAGTTAGATAAAAATGTATAACAACAAGATTTGAAAAAAAGCATTAAAAAAAATCATAAAAAAGAGAGAGAGAGATATCTTCAGAGAGAGTCAACAACAATAATGGCGGAGGGCAGAAGCTAGACTTTGTAGAGTGAACAAGAAGTAGAGGGAAAAGAGACAAACGCTGTACAACCAACCGCCGGCCAGGAAATAATTACGAGAGTCCGGCCACCGAGGACGTGTCCAGATGTTCTATGAGCAACCTCAAGAAAGCCATCTCCTTCCTGGTGTTCTCGAAGATGACCCGGGGGTCATCCGACATGCACCGCAGGCAATTGGGGGCCATCACCATTGCCAGGTTGTTGGCGTCCATCTTGGTCGCCACCACGTTACCCTCTTGGGAGAAGAGCTGGGTCACACAGTTATATCTTTTATTAAAAAGTCAAAGAGCTATTCATTTTTAATGTTGGAAGATAAAATAAGAGTAAATTATGATATGACTATTATTATTAATGACTACTAAAGGCCTCCCTCAATTATAAAACCTTTCTGTTATATCAGGACTCAATTTATTATGGTGACAATCTATATTCAGCCAAATGTGATAGTGCAACAGTTGCACAATCAGGAGATACTTTTTTTTTTTCCTTTGCTCATTAATATGTCAAAATTGACCTTTTTTTGTTTGTTTGCTTAGTGAAGAGGATGCCAATATCTCTCAAAACATCTAAAATACGTGTATAAATAATATTTTGTTATCATGTCAGTGACATATCTTTAATCCAAATTATACATAATGTACAGATTTCTATAATGTTTTTGTAAATTTCTTAAAATTACTGTCAAAAGAAGAACCTTGATTCTTGAGTGGGCTGGCCACAAGATTCCCGTACAAACACAATCTGTGCAGGTAGGAGGCACCACCAACCTGGAGGAAGTGGATGAGATAAGTCAGCACCAGCTGGTTGAGTGGAGAGAGCCTGGCCACAATGGCCACTGCAGCTGCCGGGTCGTTGCAAGCCTCCACCGAGGCCTCGTACAGGTCGTGGGGGATGAGGGGTTCATACAGCTCCCTGTACCACAGCTTGAGCAGGGAGGCCGGCACATGGGGATCTGTGGCGTCAACCTCCTCCCATTGGTCCATCCTGGCCTTGAGACTGTTCACCTCGTCTATGTCTCCAGGAACCCTGTGTCATCATCATATTGGGTCAGGACTGGGCTTCATGTGACAGACTGAAAATGTTCAAAATTACAGTAAAAATTCCACATGCACAGATAGTTACAAATTATCATTAAGGTAAAAAATAAGGCTGAATATCATTCTAGATCTGTTTGTAGACCTGGCATTTGTCTATAGTTGATAAATAAGAAGTTGAATCAGAATGGAACAACTTTTTCATATTTTAATGCCATGTATATGTATCATGAAAAGTCAAACTTCACATAGGCTCCCATAGTTCATGTGGTAATCTATTGATATAGCCAATCATAAAAAGGATTGTAATGAGAATGAGAAAGGTGAAGTTACCGGAAGATGCCTTCGGTGCTGGTGCCCCCCAGCCTGAGAACAGCGTCGGAGAGAGTGGTCTGTATCCAGGGCAGCTTCCTGTTGGGGAACCTGCCTCGCTGCAGCCCCACGATCTCCTCCAGGGTGTTGCCAAACATGGAGGGCCGGAAGATCTGGATCCTGGCCTGCTCTATCTCTTCCAGGGTGGGCTTCTTGAGGCCCTTCCTGAGGCCGCAGCGCGCCATGCGCTCCAGCCGCTTGCTGCACACCTGGGCATAGTGGCCCTCCGGCCCCGCCCCCTCATCATCCACATGCCTCCTGATGTAGCTCTCCAGGTAGGGCTGGAACTTCTCCGAGGGAGGGAAGAAGTACACACAGATGGCGATGAGCTCCCAGCCCAGCAGGACACTCTCCCTGTGACAACACACAGTTGTGAGTAGGGTGGGTTACACTAGGATTGGTGGAAGGGTTGTTTAAACTGTTGGTTTTTGACCGCTACGACCCTGAATCAAATCCTGCATTGATAATTTTTTTCTAATTAAAAAAAAAAAATTATCAATGCAGGATTTGATTCAGGGTCGTAGCGGTCATGCTTTATAACATGGTTATACCATCATGTCTCCTTATTGTAAAACCATAGGTATAAGAATGACATGGTTATAAAAATAGCCCAAAGACATATTGTTCTAACGAAGTTTGACTGTGTATTGTAGAGAAATAACCCATGCGGTGTTAGACAAGTGTTCTGCTGCATACTATATAAAGGAATACAATAATGTGAAAAATAATAACACCTGACATGTTTTAGCCATGCCTCCAACAACTTGGAACTGTGGATCTATTTATAATTCTAAAAGATGTCAAGTTTCAACTTGAGTTGTTGTTATATCAGATTCAATTGTATTTGGTACTAAATGGTAAAATTGCAAAGTTTGTTATAAAAATGGTATTTTCATAAAATGGAATTTGGTGATTCCCTTAAATTCATTATAAGGGAAGGTTTGTATTAGCAGGGTTTGACGGTAATTTGCTAAATGTGTTAAACCCTCCTCTTAATACAGTAAAACCTCTATATAATGAGATTCACTATAGTCATCACAGTTTGGCTATATATATTTTTTTTACTTTTCACAATTTTTTAGACTGATTAATTAAAGGACAGCCATGCACATAGGAAAAGGCAGCCACTTAATAATGGTCACTTTGTTTTAATTTCCTAAATTGACCTATTTTCTTACATTAATGCTGAATATCAAAATAAGTCATTTGATAATAGGTTATTCTTATCATTAGCATACGTGTATGTACCTCTATGTCTAATTTAAAAATTGAGATAAATCCTAAGCAAAGCTTTATTAATTATACATTAAAAGTAATAAGAATATTTTAGAACATCTTTATCATATTAATTAATGCTAAATTCACTTTTAAAAAAATGTCTCTAATACCTTGTTTGAAAGCACTCTTCAAGCATTGCCCCAATGTTAACCCTTTGAATACCAGGCGTATTAGCCCTAAATTAGTAATTACAGTGAATACAGATCTTGTATTCATGCTTATTTAGAGAAAATTCTTTAAAATACAAAGACTTTTTTATGTTAATATTGTTCAATTAAAAATTATTTAACAAATATAACTAAAAAAATAGACAGCTATTTGGAAGTTTTTATTTATTTGTATGCCTGGAAAGTATGATATTTTCAAAACAGTTCCCAAGTCTGGTCTATAAGAGGTACAGGTTCTACAAAGCCAAAAGTTTTTGCTACCACCCTGTGTTTTTAGATCACTACACAATCCCTTCAATTATTAATCTGGTACATACTCTTTGACATAAGGAAAAAGGAATACCTTTCATGAATCACAAGGTAACAATCTCTAATCCATCAAGATAAAAATAATTGTAAACAAGAGAGGGAGGTTGTACCTGCGAGGGTTGTCTGTAGTCTGCCTACAGATCTGGATGTAGATCTCATCCCGTAGCGGAGACTTGGCCCAACCCCTGGTGGTGATGTCCAGAGCTATGGCCTCCGTGGTCTGGCCACTCTTCAGTTTACGGTCCCCCATGTAGGCCTGCACCAGCCTGAACATCTCGCAGGCATCTCTCTTCAGTCCCTTCTCTGTCGTCAGGATCATGGGCTTGGAGATGGGATCCTAAACACCACACACAACACTGTTACCAAATCATCAATTTATATATTTAGATTTAGTCTTATTTTGCCTTGTGTTTCTAATCTATAATCCACAAGTTGTACCTTATCGACCCTTGTCTAAAAAAAAAAGTTGTTCATATAAATATATAAGAGCTGAAGCATCATCCATCAGTAAAATAATTTTCAGCACATTTAGAGTAATCATGTAGTAGCTTCTAACAACTTTGTAACAAGGAAAGAATATCAATCAAACAACACCACAGGTTTCCTCATCTCCACAAACCTGTCGTGATGATATCCAGGATATTTAAGTCAATTAAAGAAAGACTATAACCACTATCTTCCAAAATCATGCTACCACAAACTTGTCCCAAAGTGTGCCATGTATTCATGCTCCTGGAAGTTTCCCAACATTACCTTGGCCCAATTTCTTAACATGCTCTTTACAATGATATATGGTACAATTTGGATTTATAGATTAGAATTAAAAGGTATAACAAGATCAATTCACCAAATTATTGAAACATTTCAGTAATAATTTGGATTTGTTACCTATTGATGCCCTTTAAATATTAGTTGATCTTTATTTTGGGGGAAAAAAAAAGAAGCCAAGTGGAGACATCAAATGAGTCTTGCAAATTACACTTTATATTAACTTAAATTTCTCACAGTTACAACATTTAGGATTTTATATAGCTTCACTCTTGAAAGTTTGCTTTAAAGGTAAACAAAACAAACAAGTAAACACAAAGTGAAAAATCATCAGAGTAGATTTTTTACAACAAAATCATAAATATGAAAATAAAAGAAGTTACCTTAGACCAAGCCAACATATCCCTTATGGTGAATTTCTTCCTAAAGATGCCTTTCTTGTGCCGGTTGAGGTTGTCCTCAGCGTATTTCTCAATATCACTCTCCGAGGGGGGTTTCTTGTTCATAAGGGGCTGCAACAGTCACATTGTGAGGATGGAGAACTCTATAACAGGTAAAAACTCTCAATTTATAATGTAAACTTCTTGGATTAGATAGAAGATATCTTTTCAAAGGTCAGAAACAAAAATAAGGCAAAGTAAGTCCCTTACCTCCCCAATGTGGGGATGTCTGGACCCAAGACGAGGGATTTTATGTCCAGAGTCAGTAGTACAGGGAGCCACCATGGACATTGGTCTATTGGATCCCAGCAGTTCAGACTGGACACACCCACACAGGTTCAGAAGGCCTGCACTGTACAACAGTCTCATTTATAGGAAATTGTAAGAACTCTTCAAAATAATCCATATACAGGAAACTCTATCCCTAACTTTTATTCATGTTGTTTGAAAGCACTCTTCAAGCATTACCTCTTTCAAATAAGGCTAATAAGTATTTTTCTTCTATTTCCACATACATGTATACTTCTTAAATCTAGCTTCTTCTTCTTATTTTTTTTGAAACTGTCTTTCAAACCATTTCTGGCTTTAAAATCATCATAGTTCATGGCATAAAAAAATAATTTTTGCCCCAACTGGGCTTTAGAAATTTGGGTATTTTCACGTTCCAGAGTTTCCCTATGCTGGAATCTAGATTAGTGGTACAGTGATTGGCCACTGAAGTGTTAGACTTCATACTTGAATTGATTTTCCAAGAAACAAGCCAACCCAACCTAGTATTAAGGGCTATAGGAGAATGACTGGAATCTGTCTTCTGACCTAGAATGATTTCTATAAAAATTTATGCACCTAAAATTAGGTCTATAGGCTTGGTAATATAAAATCTCCTGGGTCTGCTAACAGCAATTTTTTTAAATGAGGAAAGCTTGTCAACTGAATTGGAAAATTTGGCAGGTCTGCCCTTTTAACAACAAATGCCTTAGTACAAAATCCATGCTCCTTATAATGTCAAATATATTCTGATTCAACTTTAGATGTAATCGTGTTAAGATTAACATCACACTTACTCTTTTTAAGGTTATAATCGGCTTGGATTGAATCTTAAGTTTTGGCAGAATTGTTCTGAAATTAGGCAGTTTTGATAACCATTGTCCACTAATGCTCTACACGGCACAAATGAGCCATCCTTTGGCTTGATTGTGATTATTGCTGTTGAAAGTGGAACATTTGTATGTGTTTCCAAAGGCCTTGAATTGCAGATTGTATTTGTTGAAAACATATCTTGGGAGGTTGTTGGTTGTAAGAAGGATGGTTCAGAATTGTATTCATGTAACAGTTTATGATGCTTCCACTGGCAAATTTTACATTTTGTGGTAAACATTTGGAAACTTTGTGATTAGCTCTAAGGCAATTTCAAGAAAGTTTGTCTTTTGACCAATTCCCATCTTTTAGGCAAGGGAAGATTTATGAATTAGTTGCAGTCATTAAGTTTATGATTTTGATGACATAAAATACAAATTTTACTTTTCTTCACAAAAAGGCTGTGAGTGAACACATTTTTGTTATAAGATTTTTTTGTTCATTAATTGTAAGACTGCTTTATGCCTTGCATGCTCCTAGCACGTTTCTCTAAAAATACAACAAAGGTTTCAAATGTTGGATATTCTTCATGTTCAAGGGTTAATTCCCATTCCTTCCTGAGAGCTTCACCAATTCTTTTACAAAAAAAAAAGTATCAGATCGGTTAATGTGTTATTCTCAAGACCCAGTATTTAGAGATTTCTAATGCTTTCTTATTGCAAAACATCAAGGACTTCATAAAGAGAATTATTTGAAATAGATTCTAACATCTTAATGTAAAATATTTTGTTGATTTGAGAAAAAGCCAATTCTCTTCTGTTATTGAATCTCTTACATAATGTAGCCCATGCTTCCAAGTTTCTGTTGGAAATAGGAATTAACTTTTCTGCAGGACCTTTGACTGATGCATTGAGATCTTGACATTTTTGTGTTAGTGTTTGATTTGAATTAATAGAAGAATTGAAAATTTCTCTAAAACTAATAAGCTCATTAGTGGAATCACCATTAAAATTGTGTAAATTTAAAATAAAAGAAAACAAGACCTAATCCAAATAATTTATTAGTGTGTGACGTTTCGCCAACAACATTGTCACCATCATCAGACAAAAGAATAATTTAATAATAATTATTCTTTTGTCTGATGATGGTGACAATGTTGTTGCCGAAATGTCACACACTAATAAATTATTTGGATTAGGTCTTGTTTTCTTTTATTATAATCTATAATCCAAATTGTGCTTTATCATTTTTTGTGTAAATTTAGCTTAGGTAATTTGGCATTAGATTCTAGCTGTTGCCTATTACTATAAGTATTTTCTTTAGTTTCAAGTAAACACAAAGTTTCTTCAAGAGAAACCCAAATATTAGGAAAAAAAAATCATTTTTTTGGCCTTTGAATATTTCTTCTATGGAGTAACACACTTATCTCTAATTCCAATAATTTATTGAAAGTTTGATTCAAGTTAGTTTTTAGTTCATTTACCTCTATTTTAAAATAATTTTAATTTGATTTTATTTTTATAGAATCTACAATATGGTGATTGATTTTGATGATTCAAGATTTGTTATTTCACTTAAGAATAAAGTTAAATCTCAGTGACAATTTATTTTCTACATTTAATACCATGATTTTGATTAAATTGCTTGATTTTTATTTGAATTAGATTTGATTATATGAATTACTTACTTTTCAATTCTAGATATGCACCACTTACTTTAATTCTTAATTTATACGACTCGAGGGATCAAAATGTTGTGGTTTGATTGTTCAATAAATAGTAAGCCATTAAATACTTGAATTGATTTGGAGTTTTTTTTTTTTAAGACTTGATTCAGATTTTTATTATTGAGTTATTTACAAAGATTATCTAGATTGAGAATTGACTTGAATTAAACAATGTTGTAAAATAATGATTTCTGATATATTATCAATAGAATTATTTTCACAGAAATATTGAGTTTTGAGCATTAAAATATTTATATAATAATATTGAAATTAGAGATATTTAGGAATATTTTGAAAAAAATAAAGATTAAATTTAGAACACAAGGTAATAAGACCAAATCCAAATAAATAAGTAGTGTGTGACATTTCGGTAACAACGCTGTTACCGAAACGTCACACACTACTTATTTATTTGGATTTGGTCTTATTACCTTGTGTTTATAATCTATAATCCAAATTGTGCCTTATCATTAAATTTATAAATAACAGGATCCAACAATAGTGGTAGAACATTATTAAAGTAAGTGTGAAAACCTTAGGACATTTGATAAGGCACAATTTGGATTATATATTATAAACACAAGGTAATAAGACCAAATAAATAAATAGTGTGTGACGTTTCGGTAACAGCCAGTAAATGTTTCGATTCAGTACTTTTGTCTGAAGATGGTAACAATGCTGTTACCGAAACGTCACACACTATTTATTTGGATTTGGTCTTATTACCTTGTCCATTAGTACATTTATATATACACGAAAAGTTTATATTAAGCACGAATGTTTCATCTATATATATATAAAAATGAATGTCTGTGTGTGTGTGTGTCCTCTATGGATTCAAAAACCATACATCCAATCGCCGTGAAATTTTGGGATATTATTAGGTGTATCTCCGGAAAGGTTTACGAAAAATAATTTCTTGAATATCTTTAATATCCTTAGAGTTATTTGCAGATTTGTAGCTTTAACTCGCAAGCAGCGCCACCGTGCGACGGAGATAAGCTTAAGTCCCCCCCCCCCCCTGTCCGGCCACCGGCCGGTCAGTCCAAGTTCCCACCGACCAATCAGAGGGATCAAGAGGTCCTGGCGCGCGGGGGCAGAGTTGGTGACACAGCTGTGCAAAGTAGACAAGAAAAAAGCCTCGCGGGTGACCTCCGGGAACTACGTCCATCTTCCATAAACGACCATGATTTTATTCAACTTATCGAGTATTTTTCAAGGGACCGGGAAAATATGTTCACTGGATAAAACTATGATTTTGTAATGTAGAAAATTATGAAAGACAAAATTCAGGATGACACGGCACACAGGGACCGGGAAAAAATGTTCACTTTATCGAGAGATTCAAATTTACGAGTTTCAAATTATCAAAATATATCTTTTTTTTTAATAAGTTTATAGAGAATTGTTTTAACAAATGTTCGTTAGACAAACCTTTACTCGGGTAAAACCTCGGGCGAAGCCGGGTACGTCCGCTAGTTTTAAATAAATCAAACTTTCTACTGTCCTTGTTGTTTCTTATCCCCTTGTGTAAAGATTACACAAATTCCATGAGTTCATGCTCCTCGACTTGTTTTATGATAAGCAGCAGCCTCTCTCAAAGGTCCTCTACTGTCCTTACTGCGATGAAATAACATTGAGAGAGGTGGGGGCCTGGCTCATCAGTGGTGAACCCTCCCAGTGGTTTCACCAATTTAATCCACAAGACCACTTTTTTGAGAGCTCTAATACTGCATTGGACAATTGTGCTTATATAACCAACAATGAAGGATGGAATTAAATTACGGTAGATTAAATTGGCTAAACTGTTGAGAGGGTTTCCCACTGATGAGTCAAGCCCTTCCGATAATTTTTCATGGCAGTAAGGACAATACAAAGTTTGTTATATTTGAAAAGGAAGACTTCATGCTTAATGGTTGTGTTTATTAGATGGTTTGGTGTCATATTGCAGTGCTATATATATAAGCAAGGTGTCCACAGAATATGGACCTACCTGAGACTTGTCAAGGAAGGGGGAGTGGTGGTGCATCAAAGTCCGCTGAAGAGATCCATGCTGAGTATCTGGGCACCACCACAACCTTTCTTCTAGACATAGTCACATAGAACATCTTTTGAGCAGGAGATTTGGGAATTCAAACCTGTGGAATTCAACACCTCCAAGGGGTGACAACACCAAATCACTAAATTGTGACGCAGCATTTCCATAATAGTGTTGTGACCTTCTTCAGACAAAAATAATGAATGTGCAAAATTACTGAAATTTCATCCAGTACTTTTGTCTGAAGATGGTAAACATGCTCTTTTACCAAAATGTCTTTCACAATTTATTAATTTGGTCTTATAAAAGAAAATAAGACCTAATCCAAATAATTTATTAGTGTGTGACGTTTCGGCAACAACGTTGTCACCATCATCAGACAAATTTTATTTGGATTAGGTCTTATTTTCTTTTATTATAATCTACTAGCCGAATGACGCGGGCAACGCCCGGGTTTTACCCGATTAAATGCTTTTATTCAAATACTATTCGTTACAATTATAAATTGGCGCCGTGGATGTCATTCTTGTATAATATATAAATGAGTTTTAAAAATTGTAAAAAAAAAAAAAAAAAATGCATCGGCCGGGAATCGAACCCGGGGCGCCTGAGTGGCAGGCGAGCATTCTACCACTGAACCAAAAGCAAACGATGACAGAATTAAGAACGCATGACGATGATAACTGTATATTATCCGTGACAGAGGCCACGACAGACGGTCGTGACTATATATATTAATAATCCAAATTGTGCTTTATCATGATTTGGTCTTGTTTACCTTATGTTTCTAATCTATAATCCAAATTGTGTACCTTATCACACTCTAAGGACAAGAATTTTCTCTACTAAATGGGTCAGGTATGAGTTATATTCTGTGCTTGGTAAATTTACTGTCATTCAAAAGTTCGATTCATATATTAAAATAGGCTTGGATGAATTTGAAAAAAAAACAAACTTTTTTTAAGTTTGAATTATAATAATTTTGGGTGCATGTGTTGAATTATAAATCTGAATATTTTTACATTCATCAATTTGAAAAATAAAAATAGATAAATAGGAAATTTGTGTGTGCTAAAATGGCAACCATATCAAAGAAAAGCTGTCTGTAACAATGATAAGGCATAATTTGGATTATAAATTATAAACACAATGCAATTAATGTGTGACGTTTCGGTAACAACGCTGTTACCGAATCGTCACACACTAATTATTTGGATTTGTCTGTAACAAGAAACTAACTATGATAAAGTACAATTTGGATTATAGATGAGAGCTACAAGAAAATAAGACCTAATCCAAATAAATTAATAGTGTGTGATGTTTCGGTAAACAACATCATTACCAAAACATCACACGCTATTAATTTATTTGGATTAGGTCTTATTTTCTTGTAGAAGATATCAACTAGATAAAACAAAAATAGCAATCATCCATTTGACATTAAAAAAGTACATTTATGTTAATTAAATGATCAGGTGACTCTTGAAACAAAAGAGATCTTTTCACAAGATTTTTTGTGGCCTTCATTCTTATAAACAACAACATTATAATGTATTATTATAAAGCAGTCGCCAACTTCTACCCACCATGATTATCATGCCCTGTACCATGTGTACTAGGGATAATAAAAAAAATGTATTGAAATGGGTCACAATTTGGGCAGTTATAAAATATGACCATTATAGCCATCAATTTTGATGCGCCTTACATTTATTCAATGATAGTTAAAATTTATTTTAAACAGATTATATACTACGGTATCATTCCTTTTATAGTTTCATTCCTTTTGTAACATTGTTATTGTTTATTATCTTGATTGTTCAATTTGGAGAGAAAGGAGGTACGGGAATAGTCAGGATCACCAACTATGAGGAAAACAATAGATAAATAAACATAATAACTTTGAAAGGTAATAAGACCAAATCCAAATAAATAAAGTTTGTGACATTTCGGTAGCAGCATTGTTACCGAAACATCACACACTATTTATTTAAATTTGGTCTTATTACCTTGTCTTTGAAAGGTAATTTACTTTTATCTGATTTTTATTTGCTTTAATTATGGAGACCTGCTCTGGATACTTGTATAACACCAAGAAGGAGGAAACCAAGGTCGATTACTCTGAAAAGCTCCCAACTTTTGGTGCAACACAATATATATTAAAAGGTGTAGCCTTTTTTTCTGATTGTCCTTAGTTATATAGTCAGTCTCCCACAAGAGACTACCACCCTGTCTCTCATTTGCTATAAAAAGGATGGTTTATAGGCAGAAGGAATTTTGAATGAAGCATTTCAACCTTAGGAAAAACAATGTTGTGATTTGTGGGCTGATACAGTATAGAAGGGGCTCCTAGATCCAAATACAAGAAGAGTTTGTAATATTTCAAATAGTTAATATAACCACAAAAAGTAAAAATATTAAACCAAAATAAATGGGACATTTCTGTTATGGCATTGTTACCATATTCAGACAACTGTGTTTTCATCTGAAGATACTTTATAAATGTTGTTACCAAACCTCACATATAATTTAATTGGGTCTTATTATACCTTGTGTATCTATAATTCACAAATTTATCAAAAAGTCAAAATAGAGGAAAGATATATATTTTCCTCAAACCAAATAATTATTCCACTTGTAAGGATTTGGTGCCTCCCTCCACAATGATTTGAACAAGTTCTAGACACTTGGAGATGGTCTCATCCAGCTCCAGTTCATCTAGGGACTTGCGGTCTCGTTCCTTGAGGCTGAAGAAAATCCGGAGCTGGGCCTTGGCCTGATCCTCGTGGGTGTGGATCATCTTGGTAAACTTGAGGTAGACGTCCTCCAGCACACACATGGGCAGGGAGAAGATATTGATGGAGAAGAAGACCAGAATGATGGTGTACAACTTGGCGGTGAAGCTGAAGACATAGTAGTCCCCGTTGCCCACGGTGGTCAAGAAATTGATGCAGTAAGGAATGGAAAAGATGAAGTCCGAAACCTTCTTGGTGTGGCTTGTTGGGTCGGTGGTCTCTGCCAGGGTGATGAGGCCTCCGAAACAGAGGGCCACGGAGTAGTAGAGGGAGGTGAAGTAAGCCAATTCCAATCGGGTGGCTCTGATGGTGGCCCACAAGGCCTTCATACCTTTAGACTGGGAGATGAACCAGCTGAATCTCAGAATGCCAGCTACCACCTGGGGGTAGAAGACGAGGTGCACTCTCGCAAGGAATGTCACGTTCCACATATCCAGTAGGGTGAGGATGTAGAAGATCCCCATGACAGGGAGGGTGGTGAGGAAGCTGATGATATGATGGGTGTTCATCACATAGCCCATTCTGTTGGGGTACACCACAATCCGTAGGAGCATGTCTGTGAAGAGGTGGGAGGTGAAGAACACCTCCAGGAACACCAGCTTGGGGTTAAAGATGAACATTCTTGGAGCCACTTCAAACATGAGGGCCTGCTCGTTGCTGATGAATGGCAGCAGGATGCTCAAACCCACCGACATCTTGAGGAGCAGGGAGTAGACCTGGGACCAGGGCCCGTCGGGAAGTTGCAGGAACTTGGTGAAAGCCAACCTCAGATCTGGCAACAGGCCTTCCCCAAAATCAAAAGTTAGATACCTCTGATCCTCCAAACCTCCTTTGTCCACCAGATAGAGGTATTTCTTGAGGCTCTCCTTGTAGTTGTTGAAATCATCGCTCTTGACCGCAGACACCACCCTGGTGAGCAAGTTGAGCTCAGTCCTTCTGTAGTAGGTGCTCTGGGTCACACTCATGGTTTCTACAGGATCCTGGGGGATGATGATGTCATTGAGCATCTCCAGAAGCAGAGCACAGGAATACTCAAAGTCCACCTCGGGATAGCCTCTGGTAACCTTGCCCCTCAACCTCAGGTAGAAATTGTGGTAGGCCTCCATATAGATCTTCTCTGCCTCGGAGTTCTTGGTGAAGAAGAAGGCCACCGATGCAGATGCCAAGGTCAAAATGAAGGGGGACAGGAGCATGCCGAGGGTGGTTATAAAAATGGCAGCTGGGAAGGTAGGCCTAAAGTCACCAGTACCTATGGTAGTTACAATTTGCAGGGCAAAGAGAAGGCCGTCGAATTGGCTCTCTGCCACTGGGTTGTCAAAAAAATTGATCCAATTCCCACCATCAGCGTGATGATGGAGATGGTTATCGGTATAGAAATAGTGAGCCCCGATGACCAGTGACACGGCCAAAACAATGAAACCTGTCAAAACTATGAGCTCCTTGGCACCATCCAGGCAGAGAGACAGAACGTAAAAGAGTGAAGAGCCTCTGACCAGCTGGAAGATACTCAAGACTCTAAGGGACTGCAGGAAGAGGACAAAGAATATGTCAAAGAAAAAGAAATAGCTATGCTCGCCCAATTTACGGTCAAAGAGGAAGCAGCATATGAAGACGAAGGAGATAAAGGCATCCAGGATATTAAGGCAGCTGGAGAAGAATTTCCTCAATGTGGGGCATACAATCATCTTGAGAGCGGTGATGAGGGAGAGGTAAATGGCATAGAAGGAAACAAAAGTTGCATAGAGGGTAACAAAGACCGGATAGGCCTCCAGACTGGTCCGAGCAGCTGTTAGGCAAACAAACACCAGGTAGATGATGAACTTCTGAATCTCCCAGTTGGAGGCCAGGGTGGAGGAGGTGGGGAACTCAAGGAAGGTGTAGATCCTCTCAAACGCAATCTGGATTTTGGTTTCCTCTTCCCAGAAGGCTATGTTCTCTTCTGCATTGCGAGGCTTCTTATCCTTTTTCTTCTTCTTTTTGGTCGTCTTGGAAGACATCACGGGTAAGTTCTGGGAGTTGGAGTAGAAAGAAAGAAGGTGACGATAGAACTGTAATAGCTTCTAACCAAAACCCTGCGAGTTTTAAAACTTGGTGTAAATGGAGGTTGAAAAACTATTTCACTTCTGCGGAGGGGGAAATATAAAATAAAGATAATTTATATATATATATATATATATATATATATATAAAAAAATGGAATAAATTTTCTGATTGTTAAGTACCATTTAATTTGCCATTCTCCTTCTAAACTTGCAAAATAGAAGCCAATCCAAAGACAACACTATGAAAAAGGCGGGTTTTGGACTTCTGAGCTCTTGAGGCCAGTACTGATAGTTCATCTAGTTGAAGGAAAATTTTTAATTTCTAACCAAAGACAGATTTTGGGACTTTTAATAGCCCTCAATTGGCAAACTTGTCTAAAATGTGGGTTTTTTTGTGCTGCACCTTGAAATCTACATTAGAGAGATATTTCCTGTATATATTGGACTGAGCCATCATCATCAATACAACTATGTAAATATGCTGATTGAGATTCAAGACAGAAAAATTTGTGATTATTATCCCTAGTACACATGGAAAAAGTTGAATTATAGTAAGCATTAAATCATAGTTGTTTGAATAAAAGGAGAGAGAAATGTTGAATTAATGAGGTTATCTACTCTATAGCTATGAAATAATCATAAAAAGAATAAATTATGCAGGATGTTTTGGTAACAACATTATTATCATCTTCAGACAAAGGTACTGAAAAATCTATGGTTATAACAGTATTATCGAAACATCAGGCATAATTTATTTACTTGGATGTGGTCTTGTTACCTCATCTATAATTGTACCTTATAGTAGAGCTATTGGTGAAATGGAATCAATGACTCACTGGGCAGCAGAGACTCGCAGTACAGGTGGTACTCATCCTCCTCGTCCAGGTACCGGGAATCATCCAGGTATTCCTGGGAGGAGGAGTCCGGGTGGCTCATCCTCTCATCATCAGCAAATTCATCCTCCTCCCTGCGGCCCTCTGAGTCATCACTCTGCGATAGGGAGTCCAGATCATCGTAGCCGGACAGCTTGGCCTGCTCCAGCAGGTAGTGCTGCAAGGGGAGCAGGTAGTCCGCCAGATGGTTGCCATTGGTGGGGGGGCCGAAGAGGTAGGACCCCACCGACCCCACTGACTTGGAGATGGGTGGGGGCCGCAGGTAAGCAGGCTGGCTGTCTAGGGACATGCGCGACTCTGCAGAGTGTGGGGAGCTCAGGGGAGAGTGGACTTGGGGGCTGGAATCTCTGGACCAGGGGCGACTGGTCATTAGGGATTTGCCCCAAGCCTGGTCTGGGCTGCTCTGCAGACTCTCTACAGAGGAGTTGTGCTGTCTGCGGTGGTGGTAGCCTGCGGTGGAGCTGTCACTGGACCTCCCAGAGTCCCGCAGAGGGGGTGGGGGGTAGATGGGGGAGGAGGGGGTGGACCCCTGTTTCCTCAGCTGCTCACACACACAGAGTTACCATCAAGGATATAATGCCAGACATAGCTAGTTGATATTTATTCTGACAGATGGTACAAGCCATCAGCAACTTTTATCTGCATGATCAGGAGAAGCCTTAATTTACCCACCTGGTCCCAGTACAATTCCACTTTTTCACATACATAGAACTGATTTAACAGAAATCACAGGACATTAATACAGGCCAAACCAGAAAGATTAGAATCAAATTGGATTTGGTTTTGTTACTTACTACTAGTTAAAGAGATTTCAAAACATAACAACAACAAAAAAAGGATGCAGGTGTCACACCCAATACAAAAGGAATGAATGATGATGGTTGAGCAATGAACTTGCTATCTGTCAAAGGTAGACATTTAATCAAAGTTTGGGGCAGGCACACAGCTAATATGCAACAAGGTGGCAAATACATACACTCCTCCTCCAACTTCTTTAATTCAATTCTGCCCCAAGGGATTAGATCTTTCAGTTGAATGATGTCTGTGTTAAATTATAGTCAGTTAATATTAAAAGTATAAATAGTCTGATATTATATTTTGAAAAAGGTTGAATTAAAGTAAGTGTTGAATTAATAAGGTACAATTTTGTATTGTTGATTATAAACGTATAATGTAACATGACCAAATCCAAATTATAAAATGTTGGTGACATTGTGGTAACTACGTGGTTACCAAAACATAAGTATTTTATTCATTTGTAATTGATTTTGCTACTTTATGTTTCGAAGTGTTGAATTATAGTTAGTTGATTTAGCGAGATTATACTGTAAGTGATAGATTTAAAGCGAACGAGGATGCGTTTCTTATAAGTTTTAATAAAGTCAAGCTTTCGGGTCAATAACCCTTCTACAGGACATCATATCTGAAGAGAATCTTGCATCATATATTCATATCCATTTTGAGAAAAATTATCATATTTACAAGAAAAATAAACATGTTAGCAAACCAGTGAGAAAAACAATAGTAAGAAATATCCGCGTGCCCTGAGCATGCCAAGAAGAAATTCAAAAGAAGCTTCACGATTAAGACACGATTCAATTTAAGGCTGCATGAGTAAAACAATCCAAAATAAAACGTACTTGCAATGGTCCCCTAAGGTACACTATGGTAATATTGCTTTATATATATCAGGGATGTCTATGTGTCTATTAATACTATTATGTCTTAAAGAGAGTAATGCCTCGACTATTTAAATCTATCACTTATATTATTTAGAGGGGGGATTTCAACCTTCTTTATAGAGATTATACTGTGTATAAGTGAAAAACAAAACTAAAATCCATTCAACACCCTCCTCCCCTCAGCAGTTTTTGAATTATAAATTAGTAGGTATTTCAGTAGGTATGAAATAAAAGTTTAATTAAAGATGTTATATAGGTTATGATAACAATTTCAGCCCTCTAGAGAAACCTGGGTTTATGTCTATTTCCTCCCTTTATTTAGAAAAATTTCAAAAATCTTATTTGAATGTGAAAATGGATAAAACTACATTTTGGCCTAGCGAAAAAAAAAAATTCTTGTTAGGAAAAAAAAAAGGTAAACAAATATGGTATAGAGGATCAATTATACACAAGATCTTGTAATACTTCCTTATAAACCTCCCTGTAAAGGCCGACACCTAATTGCAGAGCCAAAGTATCCTTAAGGGGAGAGATGTTCTCTTACCGGAGAGTTGCTAAATAGTTAAAATGGTCATTTTAGTGTTGAAAATTATCATATGTAGAAAGGTGTTCACAAGTGCAAGTGTCCTCTCATGGAGGTTCTACTGTATATATATATATTGAGACGTTACAAAAAACAATTTTTAATTGTACATAAATTCTTTTAAGGTGTTACTTTAATTTTTCATATGTTTATTTTCAATTTCTTTTTCTCATTCATTAAAAGTCAATGATGTACATGCAAAGTTAGTAAAAACTCAATAAAAAACGATATGTAAAAATATATATAAAAAAAAACAAATGGCTTGTAAACAAAAGCGGCAATAAAATGAGTTGAGGTAAAATGTCTATTCCATTAACAAACATTTCACTTTTAAAATAATAAACTTTAAAATTAAAGTTTTACAAAACAGAAAATTAGCGTTTTAAAATAAAAACGTGGCAATATAAAATCAGAATTATAAACCTCTGTATCAATTACATTAATCAAAAATATAAATCTCCGAAGATAAGAGTTACTTTATTACACTTTTAACAAGTTTACAAGCTTTCGGGTTTTAAACGACCCTTCTACAGGTAAACTCGTTAAAAGTATAATAAAGAAACTTATCCTCTGAGATTTATATTTGATTAATCTAATATATATATATATATATAAAATACCTCTTTAATTTAACCAAATTTCAATGCAATTACCAAATCTGGCCCAAAAATGACTAACTTTAACCAACTATATAAATTAACACTAATTCAAAAGGATGCACCTATCATTGCTTGAAGGTATTGATTAAGGCAATAGAGAGAATATTGTAGGTTGGCAACTAATGATCAATTGAAAATGGAAACACATCTTCATTGCCCCACATTATAAATCAATGCTGGACAAAAGTCAACTTTGTGTTCTGCGTTGAAGCGGGTGACAGTGGGTTGCCAAAACATCGATTCATACATTTTGAAGATTGATGTGTTTTTCAACCTCAAATTGATTGATTTGAGAGCTTTGACAAGACATATAATTCACAACCAACAAAAATTCAATAGTTACACACTCTCTCTCTCTTATCATTCGATCATTTTCAAAAATCAGATATCTTTTATTTAAAAAAAAAAAAAAAAAAGACTTCAAAGTTGAAAATATGAACATAATTTTGATTACAGATTTTCAAATATCATTTTTCCTGTAGTCAATTGATTATTTTATAATTGTAAAATTTTTGTAAAAAATGGTTGAAGTTATTTTAAAGATGTATCAAACCCTTCACAAAGCATTTATTTTATTCAAAACCAGGCTTAATGGAAAAGGTTAGTTGAACCTGTAGCTACTAGTGTTAGGAGGAGAGAGCCCTTATACCGACAGTATCAGTCCCTGGGTCACATTATGGAGAGTTGTCTTACTTGGGGATGATATAACATTCCATTCTTTTGACAAACTTCAATTAAAGCTTTCCACACCTTGAAAAGGGCGACAGTCAGATAATAAACTTTGTCAGGATTGAAGAGTCTCTATATCTTGAGTTAATCCAACCTTACTATGGTATTATTGCCTATGGTAATCTACCTCTGTATCAGAGCTGGTTATGAAACAATGGGCTGGTTGGGGAAACTTCAGAGATATATAAAAAACGCTATAATGGGATGTTCTATACATAAAAAAAAAAAAAAAACTAGACAAATGTCCATATGCCATGCAAACAGATCCACAAAGAAATACTTGTTAATAGGAATTGGTGATAATTGGGACTAGATAATTAGGACTGCTAATAATTAGGACTGTTGATAATTGGAAGTGTTAATAATTAGGACTACTGATAATTGGGACTGTGGATATTTGGAAACTACTGATAATTGGTACTCCTAAGAATTGGACTACTGATACTTTGACAACACTGAAAGTTGGGACACTCCCATTTAACTTTATCTATAAACCTTCTCAGTGAGTCCAAGAAAGTTGACCAACAATACCTTCTGGGGAGAGGAGGGCGGGCTGGTCTGGGTGCCTACACTGGTCATCTTGGGGCGGATGGTGTTGACCACTATCTCCTGGGCACAGGGCAGTTAGCTGACTGTCTTAGAGAGCGGCTCATAGACCTACCACACCACGGGAGTTGGTGGTCTGGGTGCCCACAGACACACCTTCTGGAGCCTCCTTCACCTCTGTGTTCCTCCGGAGGGTCTGGAGCTTGGCCAGAGGGATGATGTCACAGCAGCCCATGGGCCGGTGCCATACCGTGGTCTGTGTGGTGGCGTTGTAATAGTAGAACCGCGAGGTGTTCTGGTCAAATAACTCCCACCATTGATTCTCATCCGTCCTCTTCCTGCACAGCACACAAGTTCTTGTTTAACTGGGGGGGTGTGGACCAACCTAACATGTAATCCAAGTTTGTCTATACTGCAGAATACTTCAACACCAAAAATTTGTACAAATGGCAGCATATAGAATGGATAGTGGGGCAGTATAATACTAGAAGAAAGATTTCCATATACACATAAAAAGGTAAAAAAAAAAAAAAAAGACACCTTCAAATCATAATTAGTCGCTATCAAAAGGAATCTAGTTAGGAAAAATGAGAAGCAATATGACAAAATCTAGATTTCCACGGAGAGTAAAAGAGTTATCCAACACATTTTTCATCAACCAAAAATACACAGTAGAACTATGTCTTCTCTGTAAAGGACAACACCAGTTTCAGAGCCAAAGTGTCCTTTAGAGAGGGATTTCCTCTTACCAGAGGGTTGTTAAATAGTAAAAATGGTAATTTTTGACTATTAAAAATATCCTTTGTATAGATGTATCCGAATGTGTCCTCTCATTAGGGTTATACTGCATATAAGAAAACTACAAAATTATTTTTTTTCAACAAAACTAAAAATATGTAGTAAAATATACTCCTTCCCTAAATTGACATCTCATTGAAGAATCAGACAACTTGGCAGAAAAGAGCATGGACAATAAAGAACACACTTTTGAAGAAATGTAATATTGTAATATAATAATGTAATATAAATAAATTCAAACTAAAAAGATTCCAACTAAATAATCCATGGTACAAACGGACCATTGGACCAAATTTCAGATTTTTTAAGACTCAATGCAGACACCAATAGTCTTCACAAGAAGATTAAGAAGTGGCCACATATTAAACCCTCCCCCCAAAAAAAATCCTAAATCAACAATAACATAAAAAATTACAAAAACCTGTCTCAAGTGCAATCAATATCACATGGTGTTTTTGTTCCAGATTCACCACAGATCTTTTCTCACTTGAGAAAATAATAATTCATCCATGGAAGAGTTTCTTGCCAAAAAAAAAATCTAATTGACTTGAGCTTTCAGGACTTGGAGCTCTTCTACTGGAGTAATATTAAATATAATGGTGCTTCATTGATGAATTTAATTGGAAATGTACTTGTTTGTCAAAGGCACAAAGCCTCTGTATCCCCCCCCCCCCCCCCAAAAAAAAAAAAAAAGGAATAGAAAAAGGTTGCAAGATATATGGCACATCAATATTAATTTATCAGAATTAATTATTAAATTAATTGGCATCTATCAATAAAATTTGTAACAAATAAATTTACTGACAAAGTGTTTCTTTTTAATAATAGCATTGAATATTATCTCTACAGACTACATGCAATGATAATTTGATGATACATTCAATAACGTTTATCATTGCAGTAAGGTCTGTAGAGATAATATTTGATGAACAGATTGCCTGCAAATTTAATTGTTACAAATATATCAATATCGCGTTTTGGCTTTTGAGATTCTTAGAAAAAACGATTTTATTCCCTTTCTTTCCAACCAACCGATGACGTTGTCGGGATGTATGTATAGCGAGAGAGATTCTCAGCTTCGTGATCGTAAAACTGGGTGTCGCCAGCTGAGTGTCTAGATAGATGACCTCCCAGCCGGCGTCCAGACCACCCACGTCTGTCCATCCTCGTCATTCTATGTTTACATTTAGAGATTCAACATACTATTCAATCACGTTTTTTTTTTTTTTTAAACATGTTATAAGCATATGAATCGATTTAAAGAAATATTTTGTTCAATAGATTGTGTGACTTGTCTTTCGTCAATCTGCATTCAGTGCATTTGGGTATAAAGAGAAGATTAAAAAGAGTTTATTCTTTTGGGAAGGGGAGAAGAAGAAAAAGAAGGGCCAATTGAGAGTGCAACGTTTGAATATAGCCTAAAATAGATTAGATACATTTTAGATCTATTTCTTTCTCTAGTTTCAAGATAAAGAATACATATCAAAATCCATATCCTATTCCAATACGATATGTATATAAGATTACCGATATCTCTCTATGGGAAAAATCAATTTATCTTCAGTTTATTTCAAAATAAAATGCCTTTTTATCCCCCTAACCCACACCACGTACGTACGCGCTAGCACATAGGTACTAATAAGAAAAAAAAATTACAAAATTATTCAGGCTTCTCAGAGAATTGTACATTTCAACACGAAATCAACTCGGCGTTTACTTTGTTGTTATTTTAAACAAGTTTTTACAAAACAAAACTTTGAAAGAAATGGAATTAGACCGATTTTAAAGCGCATAAGCGCGTCAACTACCCAAGGTTGTACTGCCGCAGTCTAGAAGTACGTTTTAAGAAGTCTGTGAGGAGAGATAAGCTTGTTGAGAGAACAGATAGCTCAAGACCGAGTCTGGGAGGAGGTCGGTAAATGAACGGTTCGTTTTTAGGGTAAATAATTCGGACTGGAAAAAAAAAAAGTCCAAGTGAATATTCGGAAAATGTAATGCTAGAAAAAATTAGAAAGAACTAACATACATACACAAAAGAAGATATCCACTAGACGAAGTAAAAGAGTTCTAAGGGCTTTAACCAATCCATCATACGATAACAAACACCGTTCCCTCTTCAGGAACAACAACAAAAAAGCCAACACATACCGGAAGTACTAAAACTGCCACGTCATCGCTAGGACATCATGTGTCAATCTTTATCCCTCGTCATCTCCTCGAGCAAACACAAACAAACAAACAAATCGCGGCCTAACCACTTCCCAGATCAACCTACGTGTGCGATTTATTCAATACTTAATCGAACAAAATGGTTCACCATTTTTGACCATGTAATTTCATCTTATCTGTGTAAATAAAATTATTTTTAAAATTTATAAATTAATTTAAAGAGAGAGCGATAAATTCGCAATAATTTCGAAGTTCAGACATGGGCATAACGCTGCGGAAACGACTCCGAAATGTTAACAACGTAATGGGACCACTTCTGAATGCACATAAGACAGGTGGTTCGCGCGAGCGGTTCTAAGCCTGAAGATGGCGGAGAAACCGATCAGTTATTTATTCTCCAGGTTCCTGGCGCGTACAGAAATCGATCAATTAAAAACGATAATCACGAAGCAAACACAACTACAAGAGGAAATGCCAAGAACTCATTGTCGGTCGCTATACAGAATATAAATATTTAGCCATGTGGCTAGAAGGATGATTAGACATTGATGTCTTTACATCCCGAGAAGGTCACCTGACAGTTGTTCGTCCTCTGAGTCATACTGGAGAGGTATAAAAAAAAGCTCGACAGACGGTGAAAATAAACTCGCAGTTAAGTGTCGCTGTCGTAGCAAGTTTCTCCAACATAACTTGCGACAAGAAATGGAGTCTCTATGACAACCGGCGACACACAGACTCCGAAACACTTCCCGAAGCCAAAATTGCACCAGAATAAGGTAATAGAGGTAATTGTAACCCTAATACATTACAGGAATCCAGGCTAAACCGCTACAGTGGAGAGGTCAGAAAATAATAATAATAATAATAAAAAAAGATACCCACAAAAATACCAACGAAGCTGTCCGTCATTGATCCACAGAAAAAAGCCAATCCTCCATGACAGCGCCCGACTCAATGATGACATGACAAAAGCTGCAGAAACTCTTGATCACTCATTATACCTCTCTCGTCTATACTTCTTCAAGCACGTCGACAACTTCCTAACGCAAGAAATGCTTCAAAAACCAAAATGATGTCGAAACTGCTTTTAATTAATTCATCGCCTCTAGAATTTCATGTAATCGATATTTTAAAAAACTTGTTTCAGGAAACTGCTACATATTTATAAGGCAACTTTTTTTTAATGGCACTTTAAAAAATTATGGAAAACAAATGTAAAGGTGACAAGGCGATTTATTAGTTTGATCAAGGAGAGAGAGATATGTATAACCCAGGCTCCTGGAGCGGCAGAACGTTTTGATAAAAACAATTCAACCTTATTTACATAAAAAATAAAAGAGCTTTGCGCAGAGGCGATATCGCAGCCAGTGAGCAACTTCCGAGGCGCGATTATTGCTAGTTGAAAACTTTGAAAACATAAAATAAAAGAGAGACATTTTATGAGTATAACAAAATGAATACTCTGTGTCAATAAAATAATAAATAACCTCTATAAAATTAAGGACGCCTCTCTCGTCAAAATAGACGTCTCCTCGGCCTCAGATCGGTGGACAAAGCCACAAAACCAGGTTTGGAAAACTGAGAAGCGCCCACTTGGAGACTGTGGTTTCGGGCTTTTTTGAAGCGAGAACCGTCTGCGATACAAACATATGGGAGGAGCTGTGAATCAGGAAAACAAACAGCTGGCTGGCTCACTGGTAGAATTGGACGTGTGCATTAATCGAGGTTTATTGAAAAAAAAAAATTTTTAAATAAAAAATAAAAAGTGTTTAATGCGAGGATTCGATCCCTGCCGTGGACAGTGTATGCCCAATTACGATATAACGACATATCGTAACATTCTTACGTCATCTTGTATTCGCGCGCGATCACAAAGTAGGAGAAAAGACAAACTCCGCACCCGTTTTTATTATAGGTATTAAATTATTTGTTTATACATGGTGGGTATGTGATGAAAGGGGCGTGGTCAAAAAGCCACGCCCATTAATTTGTCATTGACATGATTGGCTGGTCATCCGAGAGATAAGGTCGGGATGAGAGACGGGCATCAATATTTGATAGTTGGGGGGAGGAGCCGTGGAAAAATGGGCTGGGCGCCATCTTTCAAGGTGAAGGAAGATATGTTCAAAACAGAATTACTTTGTGGTAGTATCATTGGATTAAAATAAACACAAAGCACAAAAATTATCGTTTTAAAAACAAAAAAAGAAGTGGGGTGAGGGCAGGGAAACATTTATTATTTATTTGGTCGACCTAGGTTTCTGGAGTGTGTGTACATATGTTGCTAACTCCCCGTGGAAAAATAAATTACTACAAAGAAAGGAAAGTACAGTGAAACCGCCGTTTCCGTGATTGAGAGCTTTTCGTTGTAATAGGGGGTTTACATTGAAGGAGATCAGGCAGAAATTTGTTCATTATATAGAAATTTACACTCATGGACAGAACTTAAGGAAGTTGTACCTTTTAACATGCATATCGGGACAATAACTCTGAAAGATATTACAGTTACCTTTATTGAAGACACACGAGTAATCAAGAGCGAACAAAATTGACACGTCTCCTTCAAAGATATAAACGACCGGCGTCATCAAAATATGAATCTTCCTTAAGTTTTGTTCATGACGGTATTCATTACAGTTAGTTTTATAATCGATGACACTACGTCGAAACATCCAACTTTACTGCTTAAAATACTGTAGCCACAGCCAGGCTATTCCGGTCCAAAATAAGCGGTATAGCGTCACTATAGTATTCATATGAATCAGCAGCCCTATGACTGGTGTACCTCCTCAATATGGCGCCTTCAAGGTGATCGCTCCATAGTTTTCAAATGGTGGTATAAGACTTGGTTTCACTCTTCCGTTGCTCCACTAATGTAGTAATGGGACATCCATTTTATTTGGCTGCCCCCTTAATACATCCTTTCAATCAATCTTTTTGTAAGCTTACATACCTTAGCAACATGGTCTATCCAGTTCAGAGAGGTTTTTTAGTAAAGAAGTGAAAGGGAATTTCTTTTACAAAAAAAAATGGATCATATTATCTTGCTCTGGAGGCTCTGTTGTCTAGGACGTCAAAGAATAAATCCAATACATTAGCTCTGTACAAGTTTTACAGGGCTGCGCAAGAGAAGAAACATTGAGGAAAGAGCCGTTTGTAAACGGATATATAAATGACGATCACCTGTAAATAATTCATCTTTTCTGGGCGGTTATTTACAGAGCGAATCCTGTGTAGGGCATCATAGGTCCCCAATAAAAGGCTTGTTGTTGGTTTTCTTAGTATTTTAACAAGACATCGCGGTGTTATCTCCCGGTAATAATAACTTTTCTTTGTATGTATAATTCCTCCTCTTCGTATGTGACGACATGTGCAGCTGAAAATTGGTTCCTACTCCTAAGACACAGAGACACATCTCTTTCCTACTTATATGCAACAGCCCTCTCTTAGAATGGCGAGAGACAGGTGTAACACACGACACAACGACGACAGTCGAAGTTAGCAGGTTCCTAAGCAAACACGTTTAGCAAGAGATCACCAGAGAACACGGGAGTGGTAACATCGATTAGTCATAAGGCCAAGAACATGGAAGAAAGGACAACACTGAGTCACCACCCCATAGGATGATGATCCCCTAGAGAAAAAGGGATAAAAAGGAGAGGAGAGGTGAGTGAACTGATGAGCCACGCCCAGCGTCAAGAACCGATATAGCTCCAGGCAGGCAGACTTTTAGGTAAATATATCGGCGGGCGTCGACTGGACGTTCTTGGATCATCCCTACAATAGATTTGGCAAATCCCAGGTTCTAGGGTGTAGATTTTATTCGCTGGAATCCCTGATGGTCCCAGGTGTTTCTCTGCCTTGCCCCACGGACTGTCCTAGTCATCCCATTTATGTTTGCGCACACACACTTGTTTGGATCTATTTGCCTTTTTTGTTGTTGTTGTTGTATATGCGCGCGTGTGTGTGTAAAAAAATATGACTAAGATAAATAAAATTAAAAAAAAAAAAAACACTTTTTTGGCAACTAACCTCAAAGGCTAATCTTAAAACTATCAGAGGTTGCAGCAAAGACACCATACCATCTTTGTCAAGGAGAATGCTAACCTTATATGTGTTAGGTCCAAAAACACCATACCATTTTGTCAAGGGGAATGCTAACCTTATGTGTTAGGTCCTAAGACCATGCTATCCTTGTCAAGGGGAATGCTAACCTTATATGTGTTAGGTCCTAAGACCATGCTATCCTTGTCAAGGGGAATGCTAACCTTATATGTGTTAGAGGTCCAAAGACACCATACCATCCTTGTCAAGGGAAATGCTATCCATATAAGTGTTTGTTCTGAAGACATCCCCATCCTTGTAAAGGGAAATGCTTCGTCGAGAAAGGGAGAAAGCGAGAACGACTCACGATTTTGTGTCTTCCTTGCGTAGGGGCTATTGCTCCAAACCTAGCAGATATACGGCGGCGGCGGCCGAGCAAGAGGTCAATGACCCATTCACAGCAGGAGGAGTACCTGGTTCCTTGGAAGAAGAGGCCAAACTGTGTGACACACAGCCTCCTCCATCACACGCAGCGAGAGAGAAATCTCTAAATTTAAACAGCCTCTCCACCAAAATAACTCCCTGAGAAGAAGAAAGAAAAAATAAGACGCGAAGGATAAAAAGAGAAAGGGGCTTGGGGATAATCTGGTTTTGTGGACGCCGACGTCCAATTGTTGGGATTATTAAATGGAAGGATGAAGCGTTATCCAACAGTTAGAGAATCACACATCCAACCACGATGTTATCATGTTGGGGGAGAGATATCAAGCGTAAAATAATATAAATAAAAATAAGTCTTCGGGAAGCCAGTAGAAAAGGCAAAATATCCCCAAAATTCACGACCATATGTCTATACTTCTAAAATCAGGTCGAATTGAACACCTACACGGTGCCGTAACCCCGTTCGATTATTCCCACTCAGTGGTGAGGTTGGATTTCGGGAAATCAAGGGACCATTGAAACAAATCATAAAAAAAAAAAAAAAAAAAAAAAAAAAAAAACATAATTCCAGAAAATGAGAAAATGCAGAGATCGAAGAAGAAGAGGACATGAAAATTTGTCCAAGTCGAGAGAAAGGTTTCCTTACGCGTGTAAATTCAATTATACTTCTTAAAAAAAAAAAAAAAAAAAAAAACACGGCTCGGCATATTAGGATTAAATTGAAAGAAAAGAATGAAAAATACATATAGTGAGATAGTGTGTTCTCCCCCATACAATACAATGAAGACTTCCATAATCCCCTAAGTATTTAGGAACAATTTTTCATTCAAGAAGACTTTCTCCGTGTCTGGAGGAGGACTCTCTCAAGATGGGGAAGCCTCCCTTGTGCTGAAGAAATTTGTACATATACAACTGTTAATATTTCCCTGCATTTTTATTTGCCCATTTATTAGCTATTACCCCTTTATTTATCATAATTTCTTATTTACAATTAATTAAAAGAGTCAATGATTTGTTTAAATTGTCAACCGTCTAGGGAAGAATCGCTCTGAAAATCTTTTCGCTTGCCAATGTTAGGAAGGTTGGAATTTCCAGGCCTTGACCTAAAAACACCAGCCCTGCAGGGGGAGGAGAGAGAATGAACGATGGGTATAGGCCAGCCGGAGATATGTCATTGTAATTCCGCATACTTTGTTTGATCCGTCCACGGCTTAGCTCTGAAACTAATCACGTAGTTGATGTAACAGCTTATCTGTCAAGGGCCAACCCTTATTCTAGCTTGATATTCTTTTCCTGTAAGCAATTCCTTTTTCAATCACGAAATCCTTAGTGTTTAAAATGCCTACACTACAGAATACAAAGGTGGAATAATAATTTTTGTTGTTTATATTAAAATCAAGAGAGTGTGTAAAACGTGATCGACCACATAACTTCGACAAACTTTATTTTGTCAATACGGTCTTATTATTTTTAAAAAATCGGGCCTCGCTCGAGTAAACGAAACTAATATGCAACTATTTTTATTGGACTAATTAACATATTCCTCGGATGAAGCTATCAGAGTGAACTCCCCTTTGACACACAACTATAGATACTATTTTGAAAGTTCATCTTTTCACGGATTGGTCATATAATTTGTGGAAATGGCAGCCTGTGAACACACATTCTTTTTGTCTTCTTTTTGAAATGGTGTCACTACGAGAGAGAGGCACCTGTCATTTTTCAATAAGCAGAAATCAGAAAACCATATGTTTAAACATATGAAACATTGTTGTTTTAAAGTGTGGACGTAAATACTTAGATATTAAAAAATGAAAGTCAACACGTGTGTCTTAATTAAAATTTGAAAGAATAAATAAAAATCACATACAAAATGTGTTCAACTGAAATATAGCTTTTCTGCCTGAAGTGACCATTTTAAACAAGAAACACGAATTTAGACGAAAAACATGGTGAAGGAAGACGAGTTTCTTTTATCGATTCCTTCACCATGTTTTTCGTCTAATTTCAATTCAGGAAGAATTCTTTATCTATATTTGTAAGAAACACGAATGCCAGCTAGACAACCTATAATTTTTCTTATAGGTTGTCTAGCTGGCATTCGTGTTTCTTAAGAAGAAAGAATTAAACGACAACAACAAAACGGTATGAAGCTCTACAATATTAATAGAGAGAGCGAGAGACAATTAACATATTGACATCTTGTCAATACAGGAAAGTGCACAGTCCGCACTAATTATGAGAAATTAACAATAACGAAGATGATGATAAAAACGAAAAATAGATATAAACAATATGCTATATACAATGACATTGTACATGCCGCCTCAGCCACCGCTACAGAGCTTGGTGGAAGATCGAGAGAGAGAGAGAGTTTCATTGTTGTAGAGTTGAACGTGTACGCTGAGGTAGTTCTCCCAGGTAGCCGCCTGCAGTGAAAGAATAGCAACAAGAGAGCGGAAGTCCATTGCACACACACACCGCAATAAAGTTGCCCTCACAAGAAGATTTGGAAGGAAACATCATCAGTCATCATCACACAACGCGGCTTCTATTTCCGTCCTCTCTCTCGGAGTTAACAACGGAAGTAAAAAAAAAAAAATCACACACACACAAAGACTGGGGGGCCGATCCGGCACTTTCCAACTTCCAAGCAATAAGATTAACTACTTGTTCTGTTCTTCTTCTTTTTTTTGGCCACTGGTAATCAGGATCTCTATGGGCCACTACAACTCTCGGGCCTTCGTTCTCTGTATATGCGTCATTGTAAGCGTCGTCCCTGTCGAGCGTGCCATGTAGGGGTGTGTGTACACAGCAGAGCCACCACTCCGCCTTGTTGTGCCTCAGAAACAGTGGGTTCAAGTATTTTTTCTACGTGAAATTATTATAGAGGAAATTTGTGTGTTCATTCACAAGTTTATATATATAAAGGTCGCCTCTCCCGTCAAAATAAAACGCTAAAGCTAATTTATTGGACGTCTCAGCAAACTAACGGATTCCGGTCGGTGACAAAGTCACAACATCAGCTTTGTTACCGAGCCGAGTCCGTCAGTTTGCGAAGACGGTCAATAAATTAAGTTTTAGCGTTTATTTTGACGAGAAGTTACCTTTAAATATATAAACTTGTGAATGAACACTGCCTCTCTAAAATATTGTCTTCATGTTAAAAAAAAAAAAAAAAGACAAACCTCAGGTGACATGGCGCAACTTATTTAAATCCCAACAATTAAACCTTATTTACATATCAAAAAGCAGAGAGAGGCAATGACGAGGGGAAAAAATTAACGAGTTAAAATATTAAAATATAATCAGTTGCCATAATTATATGTATATTGAGATCTATAACAGCGTCCACAACAGACTCATCCGAAGTCTCTAGTTCTTCCTCCTCGATGATTTCCGGGAAGAAGAAGCTGAAAGACAATCGTTAGCGTGATGAGAGAAAAAAGGAAGAGATTAATTGAGGAAGAAACGTCGCCGCAAAGTAGAGAAGAAGGAAGAATTTGTCGCGTGTCAACCCACCATCGACAGTGTGTGGTCGTGAAAACAGGACATCGTTACGCCTCCTGTCGTCGTCGTTGACCAAGTTACCACAGCGTCGTCGATCTTAACGGTCGCATTCACCGTTATGTACTTATGAGTCGGTCCATATATTCAATCGACGCGTTCAGAAAAATAAACATTTTTAAAAAAATCTCCAAGATGATGATCTCTTCATCTCCAGTATTCTATTGAGAGATGGAAAGTTCAATCCAACACAAAGGCAAAAAAAAAAAAAAAAAACTTTGTGTTATGCTATTGATCCGTTGTTTTATTTGGTAATAACGTGTTAAGTAGAAAAATGATAGGGCATTGAGAGTCAAGGAAATTTATTTTCATCGCCTAACAATTTAACTTACTTATTCGTATCTCTCAAAGAAGAGATGGAATGAGCGAAAGAAATACGCTCTCTCTTTCTCTCTCTGAAGTAATAAAAAAATATTGAAACTAATCTCTCGTTGACTCTGTGATAAATATTCTGTTGCATCAACTCCTCCCTGAGGAAGCTGTGACTTACAGCTTATAAACCTTGTTGTTTCTCACTTGGATCTGATGTGTTTTTGTTAAGGACTCCCTGTGCCACCTTATTGTTTGTCCCTAATTGGTTTGCATCATTTAGTCTTGCGTAGTGAAGAATGGTTTTGTCGTCATTTAGTCGATATGGAATGTCTTATTTTTTTCTTCTTGGGATGAAGTCTTGGCTTTAACACGGCGGTGGAATCCTGGAGATAGTCGCGGTCAAAGGTCTGCTCGGCGATCTATCGGCAGCATCTCCACCAAGATGCCACGTAGTAGAACTAAAGGAAGACAGACAAACGTAAGGGTAAAATAGTCATTTATTTTAATCTGAGAGGCCACGAAAGAAATAGGCTGAATAATCAAATACTAATAATCTGTTGTCTTTAGTTAAGTAATAATTATTCTCTTATAATATATTACTAACTATATTCTCTCGTAATTATGGCTGCTCTGGCGTCATGGCCAGAAATATATTCCCGGGACAACTCGACCAGATCTCTCAGGAGAATTGCCTCTACTCTCCAAGCCGTCTCTTGAAATTTCTACCAAAAATTCATTTCAAAAAGCCACTACTACCATCCTCACGGACCATGAGGGTCCTGACAGACCTTGCACTATGGCATCCCGAGACACAGACCCAACTGTTTGGAGAAACCACCCTCTCTTCAGCTGCCCGGCTTTCCTGAGACATAGGATGCGGACAGCTGCTTGGACTGACCCACATCAACCCTATGACCAGACCTCAGCCTGGTGAACTGGTTCAGCTCGGCACTCAGGACGCGATTAAAAGCACTTAACACCAGTCCATACTAATGAGCTGGACAGCCTGGGAAGTTGGTGCTCCAGGAACCTGGTTTATAAATATCTATCTCGTAATTATGCAAATCATTTGGATTCTCCCGCTTCCTCTTCTTCTTCTCCCAGCCACCATCTTCTAAACCATCTTGTAGCAAGTAGTTCCTTCTTATAATGTATATAGTGTCCTTGTCAATTATCTCTCCTCTCTTTCTTATTTGTTATTAAACTTGTCTTCTAGTATAAATATTAAAAACACGAATTATCTAATATATAAAGATGTACTTACAGTACAAGCGCACTAACATCTATCTAAACCAGTGGTGTACCTCAGGTATATATATGAAATAACATCAACACACACAAAAGGAAAGAAAACTCACATTGAGCTACCATAAGCTTCCGCCCAGAGAACAAGTCAGTTTATGGGCGACTTCCCGCTGTTTTTACTATGGACAATAATCTTTTAAACTCTCCCTCGTTAGGCCCATGTTTTCTTTGGCTTGTTTTCCTTCATCGTTTTTTTTTTTTTAAGAAACGCTATTATGGTAACAAAAAAAAAAATCGAAAGTGTTAATTTGACTCTATGTAGGTTTTTTAACTCCAATTCTGTGGTCCATGGGGATTTCAATATACAAAACTCCAAAAGGCTTATTAACAAAATCTCTCTTTAATTGCATATATTATAATTTGAATTATTATTATTATTATTTACTCTTTATATATTTTTTATTGGAATAAAAGGAAAATTGGCGCTCATACACAGCATTTTATTTATATAAAGATTTAAAAATGAAATATTGCTGTGTGTCGGACCCCGACTTCATTGTCTACCATTCACGTCGTCTTGGCTCTTGTGATGGCCAATGAACTGACGCCAATGAGTCTTAAAGACCCCATGTTAAGAGGTGCGTGTGTATTAAGAGGAAATATCGAGTAATTTGAGCAAATATTGTTTTCTGGTTAAATAGTGACAGTGTAGACTTTATTTGTAGTATCGGTGGCACTTGAAATAGTGCCTTCTATTTATCTGTTACTCAACTTTTTCATTTTAGGTTTTTCAAACCTTCTTTGGTTTTTAAAAAGTCTCCTTGAACTCGGGAAAGTGCAAGATACGTCAACTGTACGGGTTGATTTGCGCGTCTAGGGGTGGCGATGGAGAGAGAGAAGCAAACTTTAGTTTTAGTTTAGGTGGCAAACACATATATTTATAATTTCATCGACTTTTTTTTTTTTCTCTCTCTCTCTTTATATATATTAATTATTTTAGTGTTCACTTAACTGAGTAGAACCCGATCATTCAACAAAGTCCCAGAGGAGTTTAACGGATGATGTCCTTGTGTGTGTAAGTATTTGATGTAAGAACAGGAAGAGAAGAGTGGGAAGTAGACAGGATGTAAATGTGGGTTTACCCCTTGGTCGGTGGTCTGGCAGTGATATATGAACACTGTCGGGTTTCTACAAACACAACCCAGGATCGGAAACAAATTGCTTCAATGGCCTTTGATTCTCTTGCATAAGCCAACTCCACCGGTATAACCGAACTCTGGCTCCACCTTAAATACGAAAGTCGAACTGTTTTCTACATGTATAGCCATGTGACCGTACTTACATGGCCAACTACCCACTATGATTATCATGTATAACAACTTACACAGGTACGCCGGCGGGAGGGTCCCAGGTACACTCCCCCGTAGCCAGGTTGGCGTACATGTGCTCCTTGGTGCGGGGCTCCACAATCTCCACCCACTCCGCGTGGTGCTGATGTAGCTGATGGAGCAGGTGATGGCTGCAACACCACGCCAGCGTCACGTCTAGACGTCTAACTGTCGGTATACTGGCGATGGAGAACTGAGAAAATATTAACGAAAGGGAATCTCCTGATCGTATAACTAAATTTTTCTGATGGCTTGCGTCATCTGTCGGAATAAATATCAACTGATTAATCAACAAAATAACATTTATTCCGACAGATGGCGTAAGCTATCAGCAACTTTTGGGTTGCACGATCAGATGCCTTTTTTCTTAATGTATCCACCTGATCACAATATAATTTCACTTTTGACCTAGAAGCACCTAGAAGCGAAAAAACAAAAAATCGCCACCATAGAAAACTGGGGTTGAGGCAGGTAGATATATGGTAGTGATGGGGCAATCCAAAAAGAAGCAGGTTAGGTTTGTTAATGATTCAAAAGTGGATTGTAGGGTAGCAATGGGGCGATCCGTTTAAACCAATCAATACTAGAACTAAGAGGAATGTTAGCACACACTACAGTCGTTCTATATTTATGAACTGAGTGAAGCGAGAAACCATCTTCCCACCAGACTATGGATCGATAGCCATAGAGGAGTCTGGTTGATGAGACAGTCTTAGGGCTGATTCACCTGGCAACATGGAAAACAGGGTAACGATTTCACGGGACCGAATTTTCTTCAATATGAGATTCTAAGGGGGGGAAAATGTTTTCCACTTTGTCATCGTCTTCAACCCACGGAATTCAGCCCCAGGCTAAAGAAAGACTTCTCCTTCATTTTCAATTCTGTCTTCAACCTATTTCACAAACCACTCTCTTATACAGTTCTATATTTATCTTTATTGTCAATCTCACATTTATATTTTTTTCTAGGACCCTGCTCTTCTCCAAAATCTCCAAGTTGAGATATTGAAAATTATAAACATTTTTATTAACGATATATAATTTAATTAATAATTATTAATATTAATAAATAATTAAAATGTATTTATATACAGCCCTTATCTTGCAATGATTAGAAATTGAAAGAGGGAGGGTATGATTCATCAGTGGTGAATTTTTAATCATTGCAAGATAAGGGGGCTGTATAAATACATTTAATTTATATATATTTTTTAAAAATATCGTTAAAAATATTTATATTTTCAGTGATAGAAGAGGAGATAAGAAATTGATGGTATTTTAAAAGTTGAGATATATGATTGGTCATGAGATAACAACCCCGTTAATTAAGGAACTTTAAAAGGTCATTTTACAATAAGAGCCAAGCTCTCCCAATATATTTTTTCATCGCAGTAAGGGCAGTAGAAGTTTGTATTATGTATAAAAGAAACATTCGTGCTTTTAAATCCTTTCATTTTATATGTATAGATGGCGCGTTATCGACTTGTGTTAATAAGAACTCTGGAAGAGCGCGGAATCCATCCAAGGAAAACCACCATAGTACCTGCTGACTAGCCAGCGCCAACTGAACCAATCGACGAGAGTACAGAATACAAATGTACTTCCCTCTCTCTCCAGGAAAATACATCCTGTATTGGGTAAGAAAGGTCAGCCACATCATTCGTCAAAGAGAATTTTATAAATAAAAAACGCTCGAAGAGAACAATGGGAGATCAATTTAAATCTCTTTAAGACGCCTAGACCTTACATTCAGTTCCCCGTTTGTCTATGAGCTAACTTTTGAAACAACGTACATGGTCATTTTTATTGATAAATTTTATTGTGAAAATTCACATTTATATATTTTTTAATCACAAAAAATCGTAAAAATATATTAATTATGATGGTAAAAAAATGAGAATAAGTCGCAGTTAGTGTGTATTTTTATGAGTATTTTTAAAGTGGGGAAATATATCTAGCACATATTTTGCATCCTCTACATACTTAAAAATCAAACGACAGATAAAATAACAGATGGCGAGCTAATACTTGAAAATGTTGAATCATTGCATAGCGACGGTAATAGTTACACACTACACCTATAAAGCGTAATGCGAAAATGAGCATATTTCCGCTATGTAAATAAGAAAGTAGCCGACAATTAGAGCCGCGCCATGAGAAAAGTAAAAATCTTTCACAAACATGGATTAACTGTGTTGTTTCCTCTCGACCCCCGCCTCTACCAAGTGTAGGTCATATAAGCCGGTCAAGACCTAGAGTATTGGTATGGATTGGCCGTAGGCGTCCAATCAAGGTTCCAATCGTCCCATCAATTTCTTGGATCGCGGATTTATTTGAGAGGGACACCGCGGCCCCCTTATGTTTTGAACCTGTTTAATCCATATCGCGGAGAGGGTACCAATGCAATATCCCCATTTTTACTGAACTTCCGGATACAAGCAATACCAGTCGTCGACAAATAAGTGTGGCAGCTATATTCCACACTGTGAATCCACATCAAACATTAAAAATGATTGGTCAGAGTTCGCCGATATACAGCTTGCATGCACATACCTTCAATGTACATAATGTTGAAAATGGAAGTAGTTTTGCGCCATATTACAATTATAATGTTTCCATGTAAGGTGTATAGATTTCGTGATATTTATTGACAGAATTCGTGAAAGTGTTCCTGCAAGAAGTAGTGATGAACGTCCCTCCCTATCCCCGGCAACACCTGACCCCAATAGATAAATTCGTTCACCCGGAAACATAAGCAATGTAAGTTTAGGCGGGTGGCAAGGCAAATATTTACGTAACCACTCTTGGCACGAGTGGAGGAGGGGGTCATTTGTATATGTGGTGTATCCAGGGAGAGGTTTCCTAACCGGCACCTCTGTTTCTTGTGAACACTATGTGTGGACAAACAAGTTATTTTGAGCGTTTCGACAAAAATTTATGCTGACGGGAGAGCCCGGGTTCATGAGCCAATTAACCAAGACAAGAATAAAGGTTTTGATTAAAAAAAACTTTCCGGGGGTGTCATTTTTTCAGAAAGATTATTTTTCAATGCAAGGTATAAAAAATACGAATACAATTTCGAAATAAATAAACAAAACTAAAAACACTGGTATATCTACGAGTATATACTGTACTCCATTTCACACATAACCGCTTTATGAAAAGCACGTTGCCATATTTGACATGGTCAGGCGAACCTGGTTAAAATAAATACTAATATAGATGACATCTACAGGACTAAAAAACTCAGGTTTTAGAACTAGGGATAGTCTTTGACAAGCAATAATTACTAATGACAGATCTTTTTTTTTTTTTTTTTTAATTCGGCATATAAACATCGGCGCATTCTACTTGGTAATATAACACCAAAAAGTGATTATGTATATAAAAATTATGACAAATAGCCAGTCGTACACGCGGAGAAGACATTTCTAAAATACATAAACCACAAAATACTAAACTTTCTTGTGTAAAGTTTCTATTTAAAAAATTTCAAAAATACAAATTTAAAAAATATTTTTTAGAAAAAGCCGTATATCAAACAGAAAGGAAGTCAAACGTAGCTAGAAGATGGAAACTCATATATGGGAATAAAATGTAAACACTTTAGAAAACGAATGGCAGCGGCTACCCAAAACGGAAATATCTTTATTTGCTAACCAAAATGAATGATTTTTGAGCCCCGATGGACGCATAAAGCGGAATATATGCAAAGCACTGTTGGAGAGGCTATCCAAAACAGACTACAAACGAGTTTAGCATCTCTCGTTATATCCTTGAATTTCTTATAAGAAGAATAGGGAAAGAAACAAAAAGAAGAGAGGTCCATAAAATCAACAACAACAACAACAAGGAAGAAGACAATAAACCACAACTTACAAGTTGAAGAGCTAGTTGATCGATCCAACACCGGCGAGTGGAGCTCAAGTGGCGAATAAAATCCAATATTGAGGCAAACAACTCCGGCACCACCAGAGGGAACGTCACCTTCTCCTCGTGAGTCAGTCTCCCAGGAGTGATCATAAAAAGTCAAGGAGGCACCAGCTGTCACGGCGACAGTCCAGGTGCACGTGGCCGACCATCTGCTCTGTTCATTACAACACCGCCCCCCTACGGGCAGAAACGTGAGGGGTGGAGGGAGGAATAATTGACAACGCTGCCACGCTCCAACTCTTTGTTCATAGACGGCTATATCCAACCCCTTCGGGAGGTACAAGTAAGCAAACAAGGTGCTACAAGATTTTGTTGGCGCGAATTTAAACTATTTCTCTATGTATAGACATGTGCAGTTATGAAATACCAGCTCCCTACTCACGATGGTTATCAAGGTCTGGAGTTATACTACCTAGGGGCATGTAGTCATGGTTTCTTCTGTCCATAGACGACTAAACCCAACCCCATCGGCAGGTACAAGTAAGCAAACGAGATCCCAAGACATTATGTTGGCGCAAATTTGAATTACTTCTCTATGTATAGACATGCGCAGTTTCAACTCACTACCCGATGATTATCATGGCCTGGAACTATAACTACTGAATAGTCCTGGTTTCTCCTGGAGGTAGTCGTTCATCGGAGGACTTTTTTTTTTTTTTTTTTTGGCTGGTGGAAGGCTGGGTAAACCGTTTGGTTTTCGACCACTAGGACCCGGGTTCGATTCCCGCATTGGGCACCTTTTTCTGTTAAAAAAAAATGCTCCAATGGCCCCCGATTCTTGCAAAAGTCCAACCCCACCAGCGAGTGCAAGTAACCAAACGGGGCTCTGGCATTTGTAAGTGCAAAGTCGAACTGCTTTTCACATGTGTAGACATGTGGTGCGCTTACAGTAAAAGCAGTCGCTAACTACCCACCATGATAATCATGGCCTGTACCACGTGTACTAGGGATAAGCAAAAAAAAAAAAAAAAAGAAAGTGGTCATCCGAGGAATTGTTCCCTAATCATATGGGTCGCTCGGGGGAAATTTCACTATGCTGCCATGCTATTTTACAAAAAGGATAACTTCCAACAAGAATTTCTCAAGGACAAACAACTCGAAATGTTTTTCATCACTTTCAAATTCAATATTTTGTTAACAGATGGTGTAATAAAGCCCCACTACATTGCTAAATCATCAAGGGATTTCGTAAAACCGACACACACTCCATTCGAAGTTCAAGAGCGAGCGAGAAATGATGAGAGAGACAAAGAATCTGTCAGAAAGATGTCAAGGTTGCGACCACCATCCACCCACATCGTACAAGAAGTCATTACCAAGGAAAGAGAGATCCGGTTTACAACACATTCAAATTAAAACAGAATATGCAATTGAGTTGGCGGCCAGCTTGGCACATTCGGTGCATCCAAAATATGGGTCGGCTACAGCTTGTGCGGCTCACGGACCAAATTTTATTACAGCAGTGCGCTCTGCAATATATTTTAGATAGACAACAATTAACAAATAGGCTCTCATTCCTCAAATTTATTTGCATATACATATATTGTATATAGCGTATAGAGTTCTATAGAATTATAATTAATGGGATATTTTTGTATCTGTTTCACAGACACTTATAAATGATACGCCAAATCTGGATGCCGTGGATATCAGTTGCGGAACGATTGTCTTAAACGGACCTCTTTATAAGCTAATAAATCAATCAATAGTTTTTTTTCCTCCTATAAATTCTCCCGAGAGATTCAGCAATGAGGGTGGGAAACAAAAGATGGAGAAAGAAATTAGAATAAACAAAGTTATATGGTAAATATGTACATATAGAGCTATAATTATTTTTACAAAGTATTACATAGGTTATAGGTATTCTCTCCTTTTTATATACCGATTCCCGTAAGTTATGGGAGAGGGTAGGAAAATGCGCCGTTGTAAGCTAAAACAAGCTGTTTGCGGCTACGACCACACACATACAAGTGTAGTAAATGTATTTGAAACTGTGTTAATGGATATTCTGTGATAATCATTGCCTTCCTCTGTCCATTAAGCATACGTAGACTGATTTACTGTATTACTCTAAGTAAGCGCATAATACAGGCCATGATAATCAGGATGGGTGGAATTGCTGGCTACTGTAGGTAGGTAGATACACCACGTTTCTACGCACGTAGAGGCAGGCAGTTTGTATTTACAAGATACTAGAGTATCGCTACTTGTACTCACTGGTGAGGTTGGAATTGTGCAAGGGGGGCTCTCTGAAGATATTTAGAGGAAATTAATAAAAATAAATTTCTTCAATGCAACTAAGACTCCTGCCTTGGATGCCACCATGAAGAAGACAGTTGAAACCATCCCCAGAAAAAAAAAAGGAGTGTGTGTGAGAAAAAGTTTTTTTATCATACATAAAAAAAGACAACAGAAATTTTTTAAATGGACAAGGTGGCCGAACTCGTTTCCTTTCGCTGTTTTATATATCATCATCATCATAATCTAGCCAGGTTCTTTACCCGGGTTTCTCGCCCCCTCCCTTTTAATGCTGGTCACGATTCTGGTATCTCCGCCTGCCCTTCAGCCCCAGCTATGACCTGTAAAGTGGTAGAAACATTGGTGGCGTGGCCTTGAGAGAAATTAGGTGTTTGAATTACCTTTGTTTTGTCAAAATTGTACTTATAGTATCAATTGGTTTAGGTTTTGATTAGGCGATGTTATGTTTTAATGTTGAAGGGCTGGAAAACTTGAGAAGCATCGCTATTAACATTTCTACAAGGAACTTATTTAATTTATATTATCCAACCCCTCCTCTACGTGGTGGGCGGGAGAAGCAGCACAAGTAAAGGACTGCCCTGTAGGGCGAAGTACGGTGTCATGAACCCCGAGCTGCTACGGTGACCGTGAAGGCCTACAGGGAACTATGAAATGTGGCTAACTAACGGGGCAAGGGCATCCCCCTTTTCACGGAGAATGGACAAGACACCACCACAAGGAACTTATCCCTTGATGACTTTTATTTCCAATGGGTCATTTGATACAAGGGATTAGACTTTTTTTTTAATTAGAGTTCTTTGAGTTATAGCTTAAATCAATGTGAAATCACTGGAAGGCTTTATGTGAATGACGAACCCAATATTTTGAAGCATTTTCTTATAGTGTCTGATAAAAACATTTAAAAAAACTGTACTTTGATCAACAAAAACCAAGGAGACCCAATGACAGTATCAAGGCAGGGCGGTGACGCAATAAGCCGGGCGGCGGTAGCAACTTCCAAAGCGGAGGATCGTCGGGTGTAACCACGGTGGGATGTGGAATGTGGCAGGAGGGGGAGAATCAGGCGGGATTTAAAAAACGGGCATAAAAAAATAACAACCACATTAGAAGATTATTGCTTTGACAAGGATGGGAGAGTAACGGGAAACCACTTTCTAAAGTAAAAAAAAAAAAAAACCTAATGAAAATATACTCAAAAAGACTTCCAAAGCACGGAGCCGTTGCCTGCTCAAAATCAGAGGGGATTTGAAGAAGAAAAAAAGATCTCTCTCTCTGTTAAGATAATCACGATAAGATACAACTACCAGGTGAAAACCATGGCTCTTGCAGAGGTCTGATTGAGGAGGGCCCACCAGTCAGTCTTTGGACGGATTCATTTAGAGGGTATATATAACGTCGAGTAAAAATATCAATAGCTTAACGTGCTAATACAATGTTGTATATTATTTAGGTGTATGAAGAAGGAAAGTTTTTACCATGTAGTCCACAATTTATATTTTATCATTACCTGAAAACAAAAGTCACTTCCTCCCGTCAAAAAGGCCCAAAAAATACGCGTACTCTATTGACCGCCCGCTTCTAGTAGAGCTCGCAACGGTGGTGTGACAAAGCCACAAAATACACTCATGGACAAAACTTAAGAAAGTGGAAGGTCGTTGATGGCGCCGGTCGTCTATTTTTTTTTTAAGGAGACAGAGGCAATTTTGTTTACACTTGGTTATCTCGTGTGTCTTCAATAAAGGTTACTGCGTATCTTTCAGAGTTATTGTCCCGATATACATGCTAAAAAGTACAATTTCCTTAAGTTTTGTCCATGAGTGTAACTCATTACATCAGTGTTATTATACACGCATTATAAAAAATATCTTTGTATACTATTCAAAAAGAGGTTGCGTAAATTATTATTTTTTCTTCAATTTATTGTTATTTTCGCAATTTGTGTGTGTTATCTTTTATTTTGAGAAGCGTAGAGTACTAAAAAAAAAAATAATAAAGCAGATCATGTTTGTAATATCAAGAATCTTTAAAAAAATGTGTGTTGATGCACATAGATAAATAAACTAAAGAAGTTCTTAGAAAAACTTGCACGCGAAAGGAGAGGTTAAAAATACCAACTTTGTGCCGACGCGGCGGGGTGGTTTATAAATGGAACCAAACACTTGGTGGTTCCAAGCGGCTTGTTAACGTAGTTTAGTCAACAACAAACTCCTTCTTTACTTAACTCTCCCTAATACAATAAAATTGTTTTTAAAAACGTTGTCGATTGTACTGAAATCGGTGGTTAAAATGGCTGTGCAATATAATCTAGCAAAAAGACTTGAAAAGATAATTTATTTGTAATGCAAAAAAAAAACATAGTTAACGCAATTTCACAACTAAACTAAACACCAGTGTCTACAAACACTAACATCATATATATACACAATTATCATCATAAACTCGGTGAAAAACAATTCGTCAAAAAACAAATAGGTACTTCCTCGGCGCGGAACTGAGGAGCGTACAAGAAGACCTTGTCTGGAGGAGGACTCTCTCAAGGTGGGGAAACCTTCCTTGCTGAAGACATTTGTACACAACTATATATATATTCCCCTACACTTTATATGCCCTTTTACTCTTTTATTTTTCCACCTTTATAAAATTTGATTAAAAGAATCAATAAAATTGTTTAAATTGTAAAAAATATATATATATATTAAACTAATAAGCTAATGTATTCCAGGCTGTTTTATCATCCACCCGGGTAAGTCGACTTCACCTATGGATCGTGGGCTACCTAGACCGAAGTCTGTACGCCAAAGTGAACTCCACCCTGATAGAATCCAAGTTGCATCGGCTACTAAGGTATCTGTGTGACTTTATGTAATAATAAATACTGAGATAGGGTTGACCACCTAGAAGGCCCATAAATATTATTTATGAAATATGCCTGAAGCACACGAGGGAGGCGGGAGAACGCAACATTCGCGCACGTGCTGAACCAGCAGCTTGGACAGGGGAATAAATGGCCTATGTAGGGAGCCTTAATTCTACACAGACAGATAGGTGCATGGTACGGCTGGTGTCAATAAACACCAGAACCCTGTAAATAAGAGTTATTTTTATACCATTAAAAAAAAAAGAAGGTAAAGTGGAGAAAAGTTCGCGGTATCTGTTCATTATCTCTACAATCACGTTGGCTCACATTATAAAATTATGGCGCAACACCAGTTTCCAAGGATAAAGGATTACGGACAAAGGTAAACTTCACAATTTGCTGAGATCGTGTGCAAGAAGTCAATTTTCTCAATAATTGGAAGTCGCTGTATAAAGACCAAAATTAGCCTTGACAACGGGTGTATAGTTAAAACATCCATTATCTAACAAATTTCCAATTAAAAAAAAAAAACTTTCGTTATTGTAACTAACTACTTCAATTGTCGACGTCTTTCGAGAGCTCTTACGTCCCTTCTAGAATATAGTAAGTGAATAGTATTATTTTATTCACAGTTTTATTAAAGTCAATATTTCTGCCCGCTTTCCAGACTCAACCTCAGCATGAAACTTCCTGGTTTCGCTCAACAATTCCCTCAGGGCGCGATTAAAAGTGTCTGTACTAGTCTGAGCCATTGACGTTCCCGCTCCAGGTATCTATTTATTTCTCTCGTTGCCTTTTAGGACTATAAGACCATATTATTTTGGCCAGTTAGTCGAAGTGTAGTCAGTCTCGATGCCTCTCTTCTTGTTGCTGTCACTGAGAGGAATGATTTTGAATAAAAACAAACTGCCTTGGCATCATGAGGTTTGTTTAGTCTTTCTGCGTGGCCCATGTCAAACAACACAGTGGTGTGAATGGCTGGCTATCCCGCTATGACATGCTACTGTAGGTTAATGGGAGATTGATAGGTGTACCACCAGAGTTTATTATTATTTTTATATATTCCATATTATATATAGTTAGGCAAGGTCATGTGATCCGGAGTGATGGATCAAATATGTAATCTTGGTAAGGTTGGCTGGCATATAGGTCCTGTCTTGATGCTCTCATACATTCTATAGGAGATGGCCGAGTGAGGACTCTCTAGTCCTGCAGATGATGCACTGTGTGAAGGAAGGTCTTGGCACCATTCTGGGAAAGGAATGGTCTTGTATGGCTGCCAGCGCAGAAATATAGTTCTGTCGGTTCACCCCACATACCAGAAAATCTTTTGATTTAAACACCAATTCTGGGATGTCGACTCTTGTAGTTTTGCCTTTGATGTTTCTTTATTTGTAGGCATTTGAAGGAGTTGTAGGTATTGCTGCTGATTTTGCAAGCGCATTTTCACCAGTGTTACAATACAATCCATTCATTCTCTTGATTAAGAAAGACACAGAGGACAGGAATTTGCCGGATCCGTTTCTGTTCAAATCATTATTTTTAATCACATCAACACCATAATTTAATTAACTTTCGGTTTCTATGCTCTCCAAGTGACGTCATGCTTACTTTTTATTTTGAGCTCTTCTATTTATTTCTTCCTCTCTAGTTTCTTCTTACCACATCCAGTTCATTAGGTCAACTATTTTTCCCATTTCCCCACTCCTCTCTTTCCATTTATTTTAAACAAACACAACTTTCTCCGTCGATCCATTTCCTCTCAGTATATCTCCCACCCAATTTCAATCATATGCACTGACAAATATATTTTTCCAAAGGATTGCATATATCGAGCTAATACAAATATTTTATCTCGATATAGAGTTTTCTAACTTTCATTTTTACATTTTATTAAAAAACCAGGCGCGATATTGAAATATTTGCGCCTATTACAGAGGAAACAAACAAAATAACAACAAAAAAACCTCTTTATTTATATTATAGTTCTTTATGTACATATCCCAGGAGGAGGGGGAGCAGTAACAAGCTCGCTAAAAAACCTGGGCTCAGCTGGCCCGGCTGATAGTACCCTGTAAGGGCTCCTAATCCAGGGATACAGGATGAGCAGCGTTTGTACTCCATGTTAGGAGCGGCTGCACATGGCGTCTGTTCCTCATGTCAGAGGCGGCCATTTCTTTTGGAGCTAAGTCGGCCTGCCACTGAGTAGTGCTCCCAGTCTTAATGACAAAGGCAGACGCATTTTACTTTACCCAATCATGAAATCTCAAGCTTTACAAGCTTGATACCTTAGTGTGATTGAGTGGAGATAAGAAAGAAGAAGAAGCATTTTTTTTCTATTTTTACGTCTTTAAAAAAAAAGTACATTAGAATTGCCTTTTTTTTTGGGGGGGGGGGGACGTCTTAAATCGGGAATAGACGATGCGCCAGGTTCTCAGGTGGAGGTGGATATGAGAACTATCTATTCTTTGAACGGAAGTTCACAATATGATAACTGTTCTCTTTATTGATAAGAAATATAAAAAATAGCCCAGACCGATTTATCGACCAGAAAATAGGGCAATTTGCCGCAAAGGTAGAGGTATCGAGAGATAGAGAAGGTGGCGCCAGAAAAGTCATTAGGATGATTGTGTGTAGAGGAGAGAAAAGAGAGGGTGAGATAACACCACTAGAATTGGGAACAAGCCAAGTGACGGTTATCGCCTTAGGAATGGAACGCTCAAGTATATAATTTTTGTCACTGAATTTATATTTATACTCTCAACTTTGTTTTGAAAGTATGGATTACTCCCAACTTTGTAAAAGAAGGGAGGAAGCAAAAAAAAAAAAAATTGCGATTTTTTTTAAACTTTAAAATGAAGCCTTCATATGTGCATAAATAAAAATTGATTTTAAAAAAAGTTTTTTTTTAAATAGAGTGATATGTAACGCCGGCCGAACTCGGAATGGAATACCAACTGAAACAAGGTTATCCTATTTGGAAATGTTGGCGATTGCGAGATCTACCACGTTGTTTGCTTCATTCATTTTACTACAGATCGAGAAAGATACACGAAAGCGTTCCAAATAAAATAAATGAATAAAAAAAAAACTTTCTCGCGGTAATTTTTTTAAATATATAATTTTCATCAACAAGGCAGTTCTTGTCTGAAACGCAACCAATATGACGTTTCACAAATTGAATTAGGAATTAAGGGCGTACACAGACAGCTTTTAAAAAACGGATAACCTCTTATTTCAATGTCCGTGTTTTATATTCTTCTACTCATTGGTTCGTTACTTGTCTGTCTTTTTTATATATTAGGGGATCAACGTAAAAATACCGTAAAAATTCTTTTTTATTTTTGAATTATATTTTATTTAACGCGCGAACAAGTAAAAAATCTCCGAGGACCGGTCAGAATTTTCCGCGCGGACTGAAAAAATTAGAAGTTTAGAGTAATTGCTCTAGTCTATCTATGTAGAACACGACAGACACGCTCGAGTTTATCGACGGTCTCACCTAACTTAAATATATTCTGACACCTTTCAAGTCTTTTAATTAGGGCTTATAGAGTGTGGTTATAATCAAAGGTAGCAAGAAGTCACAATCCTTAACCACCGGCAGATTTCCATAGACAATGGTATTAACACAAATACAGGTTAGAGTCGCTTAACGACGGATTAGGGACGGAGAAAGAGGTTATATAGAACCTAACTTGGCTGTATATATAGACATCCTCCGCCCCCGGGGTAGTTGATTTAAATAAACATTACTGTACAGTACTGATTCAGAACCAAAGAGACTCCTGAGACACTACGACCACATCATCACGAGAGAGTGGAAATATCTGTAGCAAAACCATTCATTATTCGAGGCATTGTTGAAAGACCCAGGAGAAAATGGAAAGGTCAAACCACCACCAGACCGAGCCTGGAAGGAACGAGAAAACCGGCTGCCGTAGACAGAGCGAGATGGAAAGAGATAATTCATCAGCGGGGTCACCAACTTCCAATAATAAACGACCGCTATTACACTAGGGGACAAAGATCTTTTAATATGACATACTCGTACAAGCTATCGAGCTCTTCTCCAGGTTCTTTACTTTCAGAAAAGTTACCTATAGAAGAAAGAGAGCGACTCCGAAAGCTTTGTGCTAAAAATACATTATATCAAGAATTTTTTTTTTACCCTAATGCATCGTTTATTGATCCTTCGTCAAGATGCGGGTGATTGTTAACAATTTAACTTTTCCACGGCGATGGAAGAACAAAAATAAACTACTAGTACACAATTGGTATTAATGACAGCAATAAACAATCGCTAAAACATTAGGGTAAAAATAAAAAAGTTTCTCTTTAAATCGAGTGATTGAATTAAAGAAACTTTTTGCCCCCCCCCCCCCCCCCCCCCTAATGTGTTTTAGTTGTAGAGAGAGTTTATATTTCTTAACTTTTTTCAACTTTAATCAAGTTGGGTGAGAACTACAATATTTACAAGTTACACACACCTAGAGTTTAGGTAATCAGATTTCCGATGTGAGAGTCAACTAGGAATTTAGCTAATTGAGAGTCCTTTGAAATTCGAACTCGTCGTTAACCGGCGCACATCTGTACACTCGTAGACAAAACTTAAGTAAGTTGAAGCTATTGAAACGTTATCCACGTATGGAGAAGTAAGTGCTCGGTAAGTTTCTCGACAAACGGGGATTTCGTATTGAACAGTTTGGAGAGAGCACTAAGAATTTTTCTTAAAAAATACCTGTACAAACCTTTTTAACATGTATATCAGGATTCAAACAATAACTCTGAAATATATTACAGTTACCTTTATTGAAGACACACGAGATAACCAAGTGTTAACAAAATTGCCTCTGTCTCCTTAAAAAAAAATAATAATAATAAAAAGACGACCGGTGACATCAAAGACTTACAACTTCCTTAAGTTTTGTCCATGAGTGTAAATTAAGACTAATGTCCAACTCCTCAGGATGGCTTGTTATGGCAACCAAAGTAACACACGCTCCAAATTAGCATAGATGACTGTAGGGAAATGATTGAAAAAAGCTGTGAGGAGGTGTTGTGATTCCAGTTTGATGTATTCGTTTTAACCAGTCACCTTGTGTTTGACGAGGACATATTCCTATATGGTCAACTGGGCGAGTGGGTGAGAGGACCTACTGACAAATACATCATTTGTAAGAAGGAGAGAAAAACACTTTTTAAATTGTTAAAAAAGCCAATAGAGAGTTATAAAGTTGTTATTTTATAATACAATATAATGCGGCTTATGATTATAGAACGACGATTAACAAGTTTTACCGCAAATGTTTATTTTCACAGAACAAAAAATCGTAATTTATTTTAAGGATAAATAACGACTATTTCTATCCTTAGGGATGAAGTATGAAAGGATGAATCGTGAAGAGTAATGATGAATGAAAAATAAAAGTGTCCAGGGATGGGAAACGAATCCACAGTGTTCCGCTTACCGGGCAGATTCCCATCCCTGGACACTTTTATTTTTCATTCATCATTACTCTTCACGATTCATTCTTTCATACTTCACCCTTAAGGATAGGAATAGTCGTTATTTTTCCTTAAAATAAATTACGATTTTTTCGTTCTGTAAAAATAAACATTTGCGGTAAAACTTGTCAAACGTGGTTCTATAAAGTTGTTACTTGCTGGCAGGTACAAGAAGTTTGTCTTGGAGGTAGAGATTTAATACTTCTGAATTTGGTGTTATTTAAAGTTTGTCTCGAGAGAAGAACAAGCAATCCTATCTTTAATAGAGATTTCCAAGCGGGGCAGCACCAACCAACTAACCACACCACGGTATATCTCATGTGCCAAATATAAACTACTATACATATGACCTGGCCTTGCCCGCCCGGGTATGCGGAGCAAATGGAATATGCAAATCAAGTCTCTTATCGAACTAATTTGCATATCCTAAGCTTGAAACTGTGACAGGGAGTTGTTCTGCCCTAACACCTAGATCATATCACAAAGTTTCACCCGGAGTGGTCAAATATTGTGGAACAAACTAACACGCACACATATACGCAAGCTTTTATATTCTTACATAACTTACAGAAGTGGAAACTTCTGTATACTTACAGAAGTAGAAAGTCTTTAATGTCACTGGTTGTCTTTTTTTTTTTTTTAAAGGAGACATCTCGTGTGTCTTCAATAAAGGTGTATCAAATATATTTCTGAGATATTGTCCCAATATACATGCTAAAAGTTACAACTTCCTTAAGTTTTGTCTCCATGAGTGTAGATTACCGCGCCATTCTTATAAAATAACAGAAAGAATGTATAGCGATGTTTATTTTTCGAATATAACAATTTCCTGCAGATTCCAATGGAATGGGGAAAAAATACTGGAAGAGACTGTTTCATCAGTGGTGAACGCTCCCAGCGGTTTCGCCAATTTACCAAACTGCTCTACTATTGTATCGTGCTGAGTAAAAAACAACGTTTCTATTCTTATATCCCCCGGGTGATATACAATTGACTACAACCGGAGAACTCGCTGTTCATTAATCAAGGGAAGGTTGAGGAAACCTATCACTGGGGATGATAAAAACAAAAGTCGATGTGGGGCGGGCGGACATGATACCGGGAGCAAAGTCTACTTCGGGAGGTGGGAAAGCCCGAGTTGCTCACAACACCCCAATATGTAGCAAGAAGTTGATGTTTTCCACCACAATTTACCGAATATATAGATAGAGTTAGAGGCTCTGCAAAACTACCCGAATGTACATTTCTCAACATTTTTTTCCGCCAATTCTCTTATTCGCAAACCATTTAAAAATATATATAGAAAGGTAGAGGTAGGTAAAGGTATAAAACTACCTGAATGTATACACTCATGGGAAAAACTTGAGGAAGTTGTACCTTTTAGCATGTATATCAGGATTCAGACAATAACTCTGAAATATGTTTGATACACAGTGATATTTATTGAAGACACGCGAGATAATCAAGTGTGAACAAAATTGTCTCCGTCTCCTTAAAAAAAAAAAAAAAAAAGGCGACCGGCGACATCAAAGACCTACCACTTCCTTAAGTTTTGTCCATGAGTGTACTTTCAATGATTGTCAGCACGTGTTTAGCTTATTATTATTATTATTATAGTTGTGTGGAGAGAAAAATAAATCAAATTGATAAACCCTAAAGACGATGTAAGAAAAAAAAGACGAGAAGGATATGGTTGGGTCATGTCATGCTACATCGGGGTCTTTAAAACAAGCTGCGATAAAGAAATCAATATTCCAGGCAAACAACAGGTCTACATAGACCAACCACTAGAGGAAGTGGTGTCTGACCTGAGAGAAAGAAGTAAATGTGGTAGATCATTAATAAAAGGTGTCATACAACCAGTCAACGGAACTGAAAACTCATTAAAGAAGAAGAAGCAATAAGAGAGTGTATATATATCAGGGCACTATATCATCATTTCTTTACGGAAGGCTGTCAAAATGTCGTGGCCTCATCAAGGAAGTCTTTTCACGTTTTACGAACTCCCGTTCCACGTCTTGTTAGAGAACTCCTGTTACCATTTTGTATGGAACCAACTCCCGTGTGTACAACCCCCGTGTGATAAATCGAAGAAAGAATAGAGAAAGTCAGAAAGGAATAGAAAAACAAGGAGACACTTTGGTTCAGAAGTAAACCGGAGTAGAAGAAGATAGCTCTATTTTGCGCTGGCAAATTTTTTTAAACTGGCAAAACCACTGGGAGGGTTCACCACTGATGAGTCAGGCTCTCCCATTAATTTTTCAATGCAGTAAGGGCAGTAGACAAATTGTTTAATTTTTAAAAGAATCATACGACGTCAAACATAGTTTCAAATTCTCATAACAGATGGCGCGCTAATGTATCATTCTATATGCAGTTACGAGCGTCATGTGTCATCTCTGTCACCGTTTGCTTTATCTTTGGAATGGCGCTCTCCTATTGGTTGGCTACGATTACGTGGCTACGATGGCGCCGCCACTACGCGAGACACTTTGTTTTTGACTTTGCCCCCCCACTCGCTCTTTGGTTTTTGTAACTATTGTTACAAATAAATGCATATATTAGTTAATAACTAAATGGAATCCTCTCTTTCTTTTCCCAGTAAGAGACGCCTACGGAAGCCAACAGTACATAGACAGATAAAGCACATAGGCTATAGTTATTAACTAATATATGCATTTATTTAAGGCGCCAATTTATAATTGTAACAAATAGTATTTGAATCAAAACATTCAATGGGGTAAAACACGGGCGTAGCCCGGGTCATTCGGCTAGTAATATATAAACGTAATCAATTACAGTGAAATATCGTTAATTTTGGCTTTTCTCAAGGCGGAACACAGAAAACCAGAAAAAAGCAATAATAATGGGGTAAAACCATATTATCTATATCTTTTACAATTGCACACTCAGGAACCTACTTCTAAAACCAATTTTGAGTTTTTAAAAATAAAATTAAACTATATTTAATAATGCTCTTATATGGCTGATTTTTTTAAATCACAAAACAATTACCTTAACTAGCAAGGTCAAATCACTCTCCACGTTAGAGACAGTGGACAAAAATGGAACCCGTCGCTCACTTGTTGGAATGAAGAAAAGCTAGTACTTGAAGTTCTTGCTTCATTATTTTAGTTAGATATAAACCTATTGAAAATATTTAGATATTTTTCTCAGTATATAAACGTTTATAAATCACCGTAATGTATTTTCATACAGTGTTTTCAATAATATATCAAACACAAAATTATATATATATTCAAAGAATAGACTCAAACTATTTGTAGTTTCGAATTTTCATAACAGATGGCGCGCTAATGCATCACAAAATTATGTGAAAAAACTCAAATTATTGTTTCTTTCAGTTCAATTTTCATAGAGCATAATCCCCATTCTACTTTTGTAAAAATTGAAAAAATAAATAAATTGCAAAAATCGCACACACGGACACATCATTCCTTTCTTATATGTATACATTATTTTCTCTACGTATATTCTATATAACTGGGAGTTTTTATCAGAAAACTTCAAGAGAGAAAAACAAAACTATTGTAACTAAACTAAAAATTAGAGTTGATATCTTAATATAAGATAACCAATATACTTGATTTTCGGGGGGGAATCTAAAATGATCCAAGATTCCTCTGTATGAAACACAAATGCCAAAATATACAAAAAATTACCTTAAACCTGTCTCTCACATAAAGAAGAAGAAGAAGAGACAAAGAATTACCTACTTGTGTGCAAATTCAGACAATAGCCGGTCCCAGAAGGAGAAGAGACTCCAGGCTGCGGTGGACAATTTCACGGCGAAGGAGAAAGAAAAGAAAGGGAGCGTAAAAAAAAAAGCAATGGTTGAGTTGTCAAAGAGGCGGTTGGTGCATACAATGGCGCAACGGACACAATGTCTGATTATACCATCTCTGGGTCGCGGTTGGTACATTAATGTAGAGGGGAGGACTGATATCCCAACAACAACAATTAAAATAAGTAAATTTTCACTGGTTAGAACTACAATTATATATAAGTATAATTTTTTAATAAAACTTTATTTTAACAATCATGGAAAGGAAGTTGAAAATATTAGGAATGCTTCACGATTTTGCGTGTCATCCTCGCGCTTGGGCCATGCTAATCTTCTCCATATCGTTCCTGTTGTAGTAGTTGTACCGCCGAACAAGCGGGGGAATTATTAGGAAGAGCCTGGCTCATCAGTAGTAAGTCCTCTCGGCAGTTTTGCTAGCTCCATGGTGTGAAGCGTACTTCCATTTGAGTTAGCGTTCCTGTCTGCACATCCCATCTTAAACTTCATCCGCATTCATCCGCTATTTTAAGAGATATTTTTGAATCTAAAAATTAAAAAAAAAAATGGAGCCTTATTACACCAGTTTAATAACTGAATCTCTTATCCAGCATTTGTTTCTCAAGCTCTTCAGATTATCATAGGGTCTCTAGTCCACATCCTTACTTACTGTGCGCAATCCGGATTGCTGGAGACTAAATCACCAACTTTCTGTCTAGTCGTTGCACTAGCCATCCAGTTGATCCCATATCTCCTGGCTTCTTTGTTTTGGAGAATATTTGTCTTGTGGCCCGAATGTGTTGTGACGTCAAGGAGGGAGGGTTGGTATTGGGAATATTTGGTGCTGGGGTAGGAATAGCGTTTGAAAATGAAGTGGTTGACCGTTTGGTTCTCTTAGAGAGAACATATAAAATGTGCAAAATGTAGGAGAAACTAACATACAATTCTACAAATCTGTGGATACCTGGAGATGGCATGTTCCTCCAACTTTCTCTGTCCTGAGCGATCCTGTGAAAAACTTTTGTTGAGATGGGGTTAGTGTATTGTCAGTATTGGACTGTTGATAACTGTGGGTTGTTGAGATCTGATTGATGTATTGTCAGTATTGAACTGTTGGCTTTTCTCTTTCCTTACGCAGTTAGTAGGGCAGTAGAGGGCAAGCAAGCTGAAGTAGGGTGTAGATGGGTGTTTCGGGAGGTGTTCAGTTTCCTTTCGTAATAATTTGTATCTACACCTTGGCAATAGCTTATAGATAGATGTGCAGTAAATTATATCCCTCCCATTTATATAATTCTAAGTTTTTGCTCCCTATATATAAAGTTTTTTTAAGCAAGAGTTCAAGTTTCAGCATTAGTATACAACCAAAACAGTTCAATGCAATATTACAGCGGTATGGTATTTTAAACTGGCGACACCTCTGGGAGGGTTCACCACTGATGAGCCAGGCCCTCCCTAATTTATCATTGCAGTAAGAGCAAAAAAAAAAAAATAATTTTATTTTAAAAAAAAAGAGAGAGAGAGAAACATTTGCGTCAAAAATAGTTTAAATTTATTTTATATATAAAGTGTTTTATATGTGACGGATCTCCATATAAAAAAATTCCAATCTCGATCTCTTAATGAAAGTGCAGGCAGCACAAGGTGTTGGAGATACGTCCGCTGGTTGTAAGGATTGCGAAGTTGCCGCAGAGTTCTACTGTTGGGATGAAAGTAGATAACACTCGTGTAGGGATGTGTGTGATAGGTGGGGGGTTCATAAAACTCCAAATCAACAAAGTGGCGATAATCTTCCTATTCGCAATAGAAAAATAATAAACACCAGTCGGGGGGAAGGAAGAGAGGGAGATCCAGTACGCAATCTTTTCTTTGTCAAACTTACACAAAGAACCCAATATCAATTATTCGGGTCTCCAGAAATCAAGGATGCCTCACCAACATTAGATTCCTAACTAACTGAACTAATAAGACAGGTCACGGAGCAGACGTTAAAATCCAAGAATAGAAGATTCTCAAGAAGAATGAAGAGAAATTTATATCCTGGTTCCAAAAATATTATTGTCCATACGAAGTAGAGCAGGCAGAGAATCTTCTAGTATCATCAACCTGTCCATAAAAGAAGCCGACTTGTGTTACTTCTTCTCTAACGAGGTGGCATGCTTCACCGACGGGGGATGTAGCAGTTGAGAGTAATCACAACACGGACAAATCGAGAGAGAAATTAAAAACATTTTACTGACCTCACAAGTCAATGGTAGGAGAGAGAAAATACTATTTTAAGTTACAGCACCGGTTTGACACTTTGATAAAGATTAAAATAATAGAGATGGGGAAAAATATGCAATATTATGTTCCATAGAGGAAGCTCTCCCAACGATGAAGAGTTGAAGCAATCAGATCACGGACAATTTCCACAGTCATGAAGAACCTGACGAGACGAAGCCGCTACAAGATCGGCGAGGATGTTGGCAAGGAAGAAGAGCGATACGGATGAACGACCTCTGAGAGAGAGAGAGGAAAGGGGGAACTCTAAAAAAATAAAATAAAAAACTTCCTCATTGGTTTGGCGGCCGCCGCCGCGGTTAGGGAAGAAGATACAGAAGAAAGAAAGAAAAGAAAAAAAAAAAACAAGGAGGCGGTGTCGAACCTCCATGTGCCGTTAGACGGGAGGGAGGATGTGTGAACTCTGGTAGACTTATCTCTAACTGGAACATTTCCTATCGTAGTATTTTATCATGGTTTTGTTTTTCATTTGTAACAGCTTTTTAGCCTTATATGAATTGCAAAGAAGCCAATGTGCCAATGTGTGGGTATATATTCCGAAAAGAATAATAAAACTGAGAAAATAAATGTTTTCTAATATACATCATTATATATATATTTAAAATGTTGGAATTATTATAATTTGAGCTCAGAAAGGTATATATAGTATTTTATTAAAGAGAGTAGGTCTCTGCAAACAAATAATAAAAACAAATTTACAAAATTCATAAAATTTGAAGAAAAAAAAATTGACTTCTGAGCCAGTCATATATAAATCCAATCCACGCTCTTCTTATGTTTCAAATTACAGCTTTCCTACCTACCACCACCATTTTTGGTATTTCGTCGTACTGAAAAATCTTAAGTCTCTTAAATCCTGTAGGTCGCATAGTTTTAGCGACGGCGTGTGAATTCAATCATGATAATCACGAACTTGTTCTTTTTTTTTTTCTTTCTAGGAATGCAAAATACTGTACACAAGTCCCGTTTCAAATTTTTAAAGACCCCGTTATTCGGTTGAAGAATTTTGGCAAAAAAGGTCTTAATAGACGTGTGCATGAGTCATATGTAAGTACTCGTGTTTTTATTCTTTTATTATTTTTTTTAATTATTATTATTTTTGGGTTTTCCTTGAACTTACAAATCCTCTGCATGAGACTCAAGTGTTTGTTAGATTTTCCGTATATATTGTTGCACCAGGCTGCGGTTTGACAGATTCTTCAGTCTTGATTCTCTCCTCAGACGCGTCTTGCATCTTTCCAGAACGTGTCTCAACCATCCTACAAGGTTAAACCAGTCAATAATAAGACAACTATAGTTTTAGGTGACACCTCGAATATCTCTTTATTTATCACATCAAAGTTTAAAGCAGGTTGGGTATCCAGTGTATCAAAATACAAATGATTTTATAGTACATAATAATTAAAAATAATATTCTGTTTTATAAAAATAAATTAGATAATAAAAAGGCATATATTGGATTTAATAAAATATTTATTTTGTTAATATTTTGCCAATTAATATTTTATTAAATCCAATATATGCCTTTTTATTATCTAATGAATTAAATATGGATTGCTCTATTTTCAAAACAATAAAAATAAATAAATATAAAATTTAAATTTGAAATATATGAAAAATATTATTATGAATAATTTTAAAAATAGGCGCCTTAATCATGATGCAACACTATCATATGCCTTATTACCAATAAGACATATTAGGTAGATAAGGTAAATAGCTTTTTAAACTATTTTTCCAAAGCAGAGATTCTGTGGTGAATCCATGTATATGTCTTAATAAAGGCTTTTGTGTGGGATAAACATGAACTCGATACCAAAAATGAGTGTAAAAATACGTCAAAAACAACAACAAGCTGATGTGGTTGTGGAAAAAAAAAAGCCAATTCACAGTGTGAATGGCCCTACTAGAGCCACAGGGGGTATCGGATAAAATTAGAAACCTTTTCTCCAAACCTGAAAAAGAGCACTCTTTGAAGGTATATAAATAAATAAAAAGCGAAAAGTCTAACTAACCAATGATAGACTTGACCTACCGTGAATCGGTTAACGACCGCAAACAAACAACAAACAAACAGCGCAACAACAAAAAGGGCAGAAAACGTGTCAATATTGTCTCACGCTCGGCCTTTGACGTCTTTATACCAATTGAGGTCATCAGAATTTTATTTTTAGGCTCGAACGTCTATTTTTCTCTGTTTGGCACGTAAATAGACGGTCAGTAACATACTGAGCGAGCCTTGAAATTTCCCAGAGCTGCAACAGTTGGGCCCAGCCCTCTCATTTAATTTTTTTTTACCATCTCGGCAAGGTTTGCAGAAAAGTAGCTTTTGATTCTTCATTCGAAAAGAGAAGTATTAATGTCAAAAATATATAAAATTTATTCGAGAGAGAGATGGCATTTTAAAAATTAAAGTTCTGACTAAAGTTCTTACGAAATACAATGATAAATGGGGACGAAGATAGATCAGTATTCGGTGGTGGGGAGAGAGGAGTATAGAGAGATATTAAAAGGGGGAGGAAGAGATTTAATAACATATATACAGCATCATTCTGAGAGAAAGGGAGAACATCCTACAAAAATTTCAACACATTTTATATTACTCAAAAAGCTAATAACAGTAGAATGTGCCCTTCGAGCTGTGTGCCAACTCTTCTTATTACTGTCATTTACTTTCATAACGATTATATTGCTTTCTTACTTTATGGCGTTTTCAGGTTTCCTTTAATCATTCTTTTATAACAATATTATAGGGTAGAAAATGATAGAAAATGGTAAGAAGATTAGCACATATGAAAGGATAAAAAGGGAAGAATATAAAGAATCTAAAATGAAAGTTTCAGAACTGAGAGAATGAATGTATAGTTAGAAGCTCTCTGGAAAAAGAGGAGAAAAAAAAAACTTGAGACTTATAGGAGACGAAAGAAAGATTAAAAACTGATACCTACTAAATAAGGGTTAAATGATTTTTTTTAAATGCTAATTTTTTAAAAGAAGGATAAGCATGAAGAAGAAGAAGAAGAAGGTCTAGAGAAAGATAAATGAAAGGTAAGCTTCAGTAGTAGTAGATTTAAAACATGAATGAAGGATAGACATTGAATGAATGGGAAAAAGAAAGATGAAGGTAATCAAGAAGAAGAAGAAGAGTTAAAGAGAGATGCAAGCAGTAAGAAGAAGGGTTAGGAAGGAGAACGGGGCTATGTCCTAGTTGAATGACAGACAAAGGCAGTGCCATATATCTTGCACGGAGGAAGACAATCGCTTGAGGGACCAGACCTACCCAATCTGGGGCATCACGGCCTACGCTGTGCCAATTAAAAAGAGGGGGGAGGTGATCATCGCGGAGATTGCTAACGACCCCGGGGGCATGTGGCAAACAATAGGGTCTGTCTGGAGGGACAGAGGGCTGTCCTACAATCGACAGGCGGCACTTCGAATCTATAGCTGGTGAAGACATGACACAATTATGCGAAAGGGAAGGGGAGAATACAGATGGATTCAAGACCCTCGAAATCAATAGCGAATTATATAGGTTTATTATAAAAAAACTTATAAGGGTTTTATATAAAACGCGAAACAAAGTATTTTTCTTGGATTATAATTAGTATTCCGAGTTTTTCTTAGTGTTAAAAAGAGATCGTTCTAATATGCTAGCTTTATTTCTGCCTTCCTCGCCAAAGGTAGTTTTTTTTTTCTTGTCTTGTGTCTCCTTCATGTTTTATTATTATTATCTCAAATATACATTGTAAACATACATTATAGGAATTTTGTGAATGTTTATAAAGTCAGTGCACCACGTGCGTCTACCCATGTAGAAACAGTTCGACTTTGAACTAACAAGGTTTCTAAACTATTTGCACATGTTGGAAGTGACATGTAAATGAATAAGCGAGATCATAGAAGCAACATTATTCCTGTAAGTAACCTTAATTTATAAGTCAAATCCTTCAATTCGTTACCCAAAGAACCTTACAAAAAAAAAAATGGGGCGAGGATCAAATTTGAGACAATCTGAAAGACGTTTTGTCAGAGCAAAAACAATAAACACAGAAAGGGAAATGTACAAACGAAGTAAAAGAATAAGAAGAAGAAAGGGAAAAGTAAAAAAAAAAGGGGGGCACTTTCGAGACACTTTTCCCTTTTACGGTAGTGGACACAGCGGTGATGCAAAAGAAGGTAGGTAAATGACCGGTATGGGTAATTAGCGACTTGCACCATCGACAAATGAGGGGAGGGCAATTTAGAGCGGAAAATCTAGGCGCACCGAGCTCTTCAGACAACACCATCGTCCCCAATAAATGGACAGTTTATTTCCATGGCGATGGGCCAATGCAGGCGAATTCCCAAACTTTTTGTTGTTGTTATCAGTGGCATATTACATAAATTTTGGCGATAGCAAAGAATTTTAGGGCAAAAAATAAAAACACAATTGTTATAAGAAATAAATGTTATTATAGAATAACATATATATTTATCATTATATGTATTTAAATTATCCTCAAAGCTTATGTTCATAGTTCATTTAAACTACCCTTTCTAATAGTCTAGCTTCAGTATCAGTATAAAAGGAAAACAGCAAAATGCAATATTATGGTAGATCAAACTGGCGAAACCGCTGAGAGGGTTCACCACTAATGAGCCAGGCCCTCCCATTATTTTATCATTGCAGTAAGGGCAGTAGAAAATGTATTTAATTTAAACAGAACCATACGCGTCATAAATAGTTTAAATTTGTCATAACAAATGGCACGCTAATGCTTCATATTGATATAATGTCAACTTGATCAAATATTTGCTGATACAGTAGAACAACCTCCATGAGAGGGCACTTCTCTACAAAGGACAGTTTTCATTTTAAAAATTACCATATTTACTATTTAGCAACTCTACGGTACCAACCTCTCCCTAATTCAATATGTAGGTGTATGCGTGTATATGTGTGTATATATGTATATATTTTAAATTTAATGATGTAACTGTAAATAAAATTCAAAGAATATCTCTATATGTAAATAATATTTATGAATCTTTCTAAGTTACTTTCTGTGTATCTTTCCATGTTGAATATTTTCTTTGTTATATTTGTATGTACATTTAGCGCAAGTGTCCCTAGGGGGACATAGCGTTTTGAATTGAAATAAATAAATAAAACCTCTCCCTAAAGGACACTTTGGTTCTGTAATTAAGGTGTCCTTTACAGGGAGGTTCTACTGTATTATTATAAAGAGACTTATTGCCAAACATTTTAATGTGTTATATAAAAATCAAAACTATATTTACCATTAAAAAAAAAAGAAACTTTGTATGGTCTTCGAATAATCACATTCGGATCTAATATCCAATAGGAATGGTCACATCCAAATACATTCTACAAAGACAAAGAGTAACAATATATGACGTCTTGGTGTAGCACTTCTACCAGTCTGAAGTATCCTTCAAGAAACCATCGCCCACCTGGGGATTCTAACCGGGGCTGTACATAATAAAATATGGGCTGAAGACGTGTGTTCCTTCAGTCCCAAACACACACTAATTAACCAACTAATAAATTCCATAAATAACGCTAACCAGAGTTGAAAAAAATAAACGTTTCAGAATCGAACCAAAAATATTGGATATAAAAAAAAAGTAATTTTCAAAAATATATAAATTGATACCAATGTTTTTTATATGAACAAATAAACTCTGCCTTTCTTTCTTGAGGTCTCTCCATGCCCGCAGCAATGACTTGACACAAGGCCATATTGGAATGCCATATTAACTTATATTTAGATATACAAAATGATATACTTTTCATATCAATTGACTTAAATCTCCTGGATATATTAAATAATACAATAGGTTTCTGAAGATGTGAGTTTCTTTGAATATTTATTAACCCAATCTCCAGCTTTCGGGCATATCTGCCACATACATATAGGGGTACATAAAACGAATAATGGCGCCTAACAGCGTTTTATTCGTTTTATGTATCCCTATAAAAGGGTATAAATGTCCAAAAGCTCGAGATTGCGTTCATAAAAATGAAAAGAAACATCTCCAAATCCTGTTGTATTATTTAAAACGATATACTGTAAAAGCGATAAAAAAAAAAAAAGGCTACAACACCATCTTTGTCAAATTCGAATAAAAAAACTTGTGAACCGTGGTTTCGTTACATGCTACGGTAGCAGAGTTATGAAATAGACGAATCAGCTCAGAAAGACGTTTGAATGTGGGGTCAGGATAATACATTGGAAACGTGAGTAAGAGAGGATGGGATTCGTGTGTAAATAAAAAGAACGCCTCCTCTTCCTTTTTATATAGGTATTAAAACTGATATATTGTGGCTTATTCGATAATAATAATAAACGCACCGTTCTGATGCATTGAATAAATGCATATTGGAAACTATTTAGAAAAATATATAATCATAATACAAAGTCGGTGGACGAGTGGGTAACGCCCTCGATTCCCGACAGCCATGAACCGGGATTGAATCCCGCGTTAAATTATTATTCACTGTTTCAATTATCATGAACTAGGTTGCTCTTGTTGAGCGGTACCTATTAATGCGAATTTGAACCAGGCGGTTCAAAATCACTTTATTAGGTACCGCTCAACAAGAGCAACCTAGTTTTATGATAATTGAAACAGTGAATAATATGTGAAGGTTATTCACATATGAAACAAATTTTAACGCGGGATTCAATCCCGGTTCATGACTGTCGGGAATCGAGCGTGTTACCCTCTCATCCACCGACTTATTTTTGATTATATATTGGTTCAATTCACATTAATAGGTACCGCTCAAAAAGAGCAACCTAGTTCATGATAATTGAAACAATGAATAATATATGAAGGTTATTCACATATTAAACAATTTTTAACGCGGGATTCAATCCCGGTTCATGACTGTCGGGAATCGAGGGACTATTTTGAAAAATATATAATCGATATATTCGCAATATATTAATTAAGATTTCTTTATTTAATTAATTATAAATAGACAAAGAGAAAACGAGTACATATTTCATATTTTTATGAGTTCACACATTATTTAGGTATATAAAACTAATTTAAAAAAAACGGACGGTATTTCAGACAGCAACAAAGCTTTAGTCCAATATTAAATATACGATTTAAGACCTTTATAGCACACAACAGAATATTCCCCCCAAAAAATTAACTAAATCGGATTTTGAGACTTACAAGAACCTAGAGAGATACAAAAAAAAAAATACATTTCCCCATAATGTACTATATAAAAAAAAAAAAAAAAAAAGCGTCGCCCACATATCAAGATAAAGAATTGCTGCCATCGAAACATCACTCCCTCGGGAGGAGAGGTCAGAATGTTCCGTACATCTACAACCGTACAAGAGATATAAAGGGTGTCAGAATAATAGATGGACATATATTTTCTCCAGAGACATTTGTTTCTCGGCAATTGAAGAAAACACGCATTTCTATAATACATTTTTCGCGGAGAAATAAAATTCCTTTATCTTCTTTTTTTTTTTTTTTCAGCCAACCGTTAAGTTAGAGTGTAGGATAACAGCAAAACTTATCGAGGATTTCATAAGAAAGGCAAAGAAGAAAAAAACAAAAAGCATTAATGTGGAATGTGTGTGGAGTGTCAGATAAAAAGTTTAATTTCACAGAAATAAAAATCTACAGAAAAAAAAAACCTTTTTTTTTTATATATATATTGATGAAAAAAAAAAGGGCGGAGAGAGATTGGAAGAATTATTATCCTAAAATGTTTTTATCATTAGACCGCATCTATTTCCCCCTCCTATCAAGATAGGGTGTAACTTGTGTGGTCATTTTTAACATAACATCGCTTCAAAATAGGATTATGCTGTTTAAATAATTATAATTTAAAAAAATAAAAAAAATGCTGATTGGTATCTTTGGAAAAAAAAAGTTCTTTTTTAAGGCGCATGCGCTAACAACCGGAAACGTCTGCTATTATCACAATAATTTCCGGTGTAGGCTTACACACAGAATAAAATAGAATTTCCCCCGACCATTTCCGTCCTAAAATTTGCACTTATTTGCGTTTGTTTGAGGCATACACGTTTCCTTGGAGCTTGTTAACTGGCTCCTAATCAAATTTGAGCGATCTTTGGGGGCAATGTTAGACTAATGTACAAATTTTAAACCGATTATTCAATAGGGATAGAATATACAGAGCTAGAAACTGAAAGAGGTGAAGCATCAGACGAATAACTCAACCTCCTACAAACGTTTTTGGCGAGATTAGCACTATATATTTAATGGAATTATCTTCAAGTGGGGAAAAAACGACGTCGCTTCATCTGGTCAACCGAGAAAGTTTTATGGAAGAGGCAGTACTCTCTGCCAGTCGCGTGCCAAGAAATAATTAATTTAAAAAAAAAGAGGCCCAGCAGGGGATCGAACCCTGGATCTTTGGTTTACAAGACCAACGCCTTACCACTTGGCCACTGAGCCGTCTGTTATATTTTTAGGATTAAACTATTTTAGTTTCGTCTGTTAGAGTAGTATGTGTACTGATTTTTTTTTTTTTTTTTTATTTCTAAATATGGGCGGGATGAAATAGTCGACTTTCTTTGTTACTAGAGCAGTAGGACAACTTGAGAATACAAAATATCTTCCACGATGGCACGGTCAAGGCAAACAACTGCGTTCTTGTTTTAACCACGAGAACAATGTTCGCATGGAAGACAATTACACACGCTACCTTCCTTCTTAATTGAAGAAGAAATAGAAGATGGGGAGAGAGGCGAGAGAGTAAATGAGCAAACAGACGTTCGTTCTGAGGACAACCACTTAATGGAAGTAGGAGGGACACAGAAACGTGCTGCACAGGATTATTTCATTATCATAATGTAGCGCCATCTATTTTTATGCGGGAATATTTTCGAAGGCCTATAGTAACAACAACAACAAAAAAGAATCGACATGAGAGGTTCGTAAAAAAAAAAAAAACGGTTGGATATATAATACAAAACTCTTTATAACGAAAAACTTTCTCAATCTCAAAATCTTATATTATGATACGCGCCATCTGTTATGAAAATAGTTTCGAATTTTCAAAATCTTATATACCGTGAAACAGCTCTTTTAACAGCTCCACATTTGACGCTGGAAGAAGAGTGAAATACCATAGAAATGTACACTTATGGAGAAAAAACTTAGTTGTATATTTTAGCATGCATATCGGGATTTAGACAATAACTCTGAAAGATATTACAGTGACCTTTATTGAAGACACACGAGATAACCAAGTGTGAAACACAATTGTCTGTCTCCTTAAAAAAAAAATATATATATATAGACGACCGGCGACATCAAAGACTTTCAACTTCCTTATTTTTTTTTCCATAAGTGCTTATACCTTTTACTATCCGTCTCTGTAAGATGAAAAAAAAATTAATAAGGAAGAAGAAAGTGGGCCCTTTACAACAAACTTGTTAATAAAAGACAACAATGAAGAGAGTAAAGCAATTGTCAATAAGACTTTCGGCTTGAAGCAAGTTCTATGGAGAACGATTTCCCGCCAGAATTGCCTTGGCACAAGAAACAAACTACACAAGAAGGTAGGATTGTTTCAAGGGAAAAATGAGCTCCGGCGCGATAAAAAAAGGAATATTCTAAGGATCGCTTCGAATACGCTGGGTTTAAACAAGTACGTAACTCTGATCACTTCGCCATCGAAACTTCTTGGTGGGTGGGTGGTTGGTCGCTTCTGTAAGGTCTTAACAACTATGTCGTTCAATATTCGACAAAATCAACGACGAAATACTTTTTTTCGCCTTTTTGATTAATTTCTTCAAGACTCTGTAATCTATCTTCCAAAAAGAAGACGTCCAAAACTTTTTTTACAAATTGATGTTGTCATTTATACTTTTGTTTTTCAATTCAAGAACATTCCCAGCTAAAATATATGTTGCCTTAAAGATAGAAATTCTCAGTTTCAACAATCAGGCCTCGAAGTGAAATATTTTTGTTGAAAATCACGAATTGCTTCAATGGCCACCGATTCTTTCATAAATCTAGCCTTACCAGTGAAGAGCGAGTAACCAAACGGTACCTTGCAGATCCAAACGTTGAAAAGATCTTATATGTATATGGGACATGTGCACTTACAGTATACGAGATTGGCAAAAAAAAAAAAAAGAAGAAGAAGAAGATAAAGTTACCGGAATCACCACAAGAAGAAATCTATCTACTAATGAAATTGACAATGGATATTTGATCTAACATGGTTTAAAAGAGCAGAATGGATAATCTTACTATAAATACGATCAAAATCAATGAGATAGGCAAGGAAAGTATCTGGGAAAGAAAGAAAAATACGCTTCCAAAGTTTTCTGTGAATGTGTGAAGATAATTTTCAAGATAGTTATGCGAAGATTACAAAAATACGTACCACTAAAGATAAAATAAGTTTAAAATGTTTCAAAATCCTATATTTCAACTAGAACTATCTCTAAAAACCATTTATATATCTCTTTCCCATAAAAACTTCAAAGGATTAAAAACACAATCGAATAACTTGAATATATTAAGCGTTTCCGAAAAAAAAAATCATCTTTGGATTTATAGATAATTTGTTATCACAGGAGGTTAAGCCATCTCGCTTTCTTTTTGACAATCCAGAGGAGGCACAACAACTAACTAAAATAGGAACGATACCGAGGAGATTAGCATGGACGCCGCGTAAGAATGACACGCAAAACCCGTGAAGCGTGTTCCCTTCGCTGCCATAAATAACTTTGGATCCTTTTGTTATATTCGAGGCATTAACATCGCCCGGGGATATCATGGCCGTTGGCTCCAACAAAGCATTTTACCGGGCGAGTGACAAGGACACAAATGTCATGTCCTTGTCAAAAAATCCGATGACGAATAGTCGCCTTGGCCTCGAGCCTTTTTCGAATCGTCTCTTGAGCAACATCCCCATCGACACCTACACAGCATCAACTCACAGCCAACAAACATCAATACACTCGTCCAGTCTATTTCATCCAGAAACACAAATCTACAATTCAGGTAATTCCATCCACCGAGGTCTGGGAGATCTCAATCGAATTAAGCCAAAAAATATATATGGCTTATAGGGTCAGTACTGTAAATCAATCTTTGATCATGTTGGTAAGCATGTTGAATCCTACAGTACAAAAAGAAGAGGAAGAAGAAAAATAATTTAGCAGTTTAGGGTCAGATTGGGAGAGGAAAATGGCCATATCTAAACTATCAATTTTCTAAAAATATAGCACAATGATTAATTTCAATACAATAGTGGTCAAAGATAGGCTTTTAGCTGACGTCTTTGCAGCGGTATATCATTAACTTCTGTCTCGACATTCACCTGAATCGGCACAATTAGGATTGTAGTAGGTGACCCGAACTACAACTGACCCAAAGCAAAGTCCTATCACCATTTGAAAACTGTGGCTATGGATCGATCGTTTTGGAGAGAAGTCTGATTGAAGAGGCACACCAGTCTTGGGACTGAATCGCCCGCAAATATAAGGTAACAACAGAGACCTACCCAAATACCAATATGTATGTAAACATTACGTGATATTATGGTACCAGCATTCTGTCACTTATCCCCCTTTTCCTTTTTTACTCATCCCAAGTACACAATGGTGCAGATCATGATAATTCTAGTAGGTAGGAATTAACCACCACATAAATAAGGATGGGGGGTAAAATAATTGGGAAGAAAACGGTAGGAAAAAGAAGAAGCTAATTAGATTGATGGACCGGATGGGAATCTATGAAAAGACAAAGAGCTCAAGAAGTGGCGCCACTGGAGACCAGGACCTGCTCAAGAACAGAAAGTAAGAATTATCTGTTATCTTATACTTTGTTTATCATCAGGAGAAGAAAAACTTCACTATAAAAAAAAAAAGGTCCTGGCCACGCTACTGACATTCCAGCTTCCTGTCCTAAGAAGCTTCGAGGAAAGAAAGGAGAGAGAGACTCAGCTGTTTCCAAAATAGATTTCAAAGAGTTATAGTCTTTATAAATATAGCTCTGTCCTTTGGACACTTAGCGCGCGCTACTGGGCACAATGCAAGTGTGGCAATTAGGGGTGGACAACAAAAGAGCGAGGGGTAAAGAAGGAAATGGTCCAATTGTGTTCATCCCCTTAGAATCAATTATATCCTTAATGGATTCTAATTGGTCAATTTGGGAGCGATGCACCCCGCCCCTTCTCACGATAACATATCGCAGCACACACATACTTTCCCTCTCGATTGATAAAGGCGGTTACGGGATTCTTTGAACGAAGAGCCAATTTTGGCTTTTTTTTAGAGGAATCTAACAGATTTATTCGTCCTAGTTCTCGAATCAAAGAGTGGGTCAAAGTTCCGCAAAACCGATCTTGTATCCGGTTAGCATGATCTTATCCGTTTCACGTTCACAAGTATATGTTGTGTGCTGTGTATAAGAATATATAGATATTTAATAAAAGTTTAATAATGATAAAAATGAATCATTCAGCATATTTTTCTCGTTGCCTCTTTTATTATTTGTGTGCGTGAGTAAGGTGCTATCATATCCTAAAGTTTCTTCTTTTGTCAGCGTGACATTTTGGTGAAAATGGTTAAGTGGAGAGATGATGTTAGATTTCGCGAGGATGCTGGATTGGTTGGTGAAATTGTTGGATAGATTTGATGAAATTGTTGGGTAGATTTGGTGAAATTGTTGGGTAGGTTTAGTGAAATTGTTGGGTAGGTTTAGTAAAATTGTTGGGTAGGTTTAGTGAAATTGTTGGGTAGGTTTAGTAAAATTGTTGGGTAGGTTTAGTGAAGTTGTTGGGTAGATTTGGTGAAATTGTTGGATAGATTTGGTGAAATTGTTGCGTAGATTTGATGAAATTGTTGAGTAGGTTTGGTGAAGATGCTGGATATGTTCGAATAATCAGCTAAATAGAATAGAATACATCGCTTAACAAGACGGACCTTGAGGCCAAGGGCGCTCGCTGTAGACTACATTTTCCCGTGCCTGACTCCAGAATTCTGATGCCATGTTCAACACTTATCTCCGAGATAGCTCTTATTAACATTACAACACGGAATATTTATTATTTTATCCACTGAGAATATCAATTTTGGTTGAGTTTTGTCACTCGGAGTATACATTTTTCTCTTCTTGCCTCATTTTATGTAAATAAGGTTGAATCGTTTTAATCCAAGTGTAAATCGGCCTATCATCCTTACCTTTGACTTCCCTCATTTTTTCTAAGTGACCTTTTGGTGGAGATATATAAATAAACTGGGAAGATTAGAGAAGACAAACCGAGGATATCCAGTTCCAAATCTCTACCCACCAGGATTATCATGGCCTATGTAACATGAACCATCTTGGGACAAGTTTAGAAAAAAGATTATAGTGACAAAATAAAAGACTTAGAACCAAACAATGAAAATTAAAGGGCTAAGACTTACATCTTGGTGTACACTCACATTTAGAAGCAAGTTTTTGACCGTTCCTTTCAAACAGGTCCATCATCAACCACCATTTTACAATTCCTATTTTATTAATTAGAATTTAGCGTCATTAACCAAAAAAAAAAAGTTTAAAAGTTTCTTAAAACACGGACATATTTATCTAGACATATCTTGCGTCACAACTAAAAGAAGCGCGTTTTGACAAACAAGACCAAAATAAAATGGAGAAGAAAGAAAGGGAAGAGTAAAAAAAAGTATAAAGTCACGAGCCGAGCAAACACCAAAAAGCTCTTTCTCGAAAGAAGAGATGACTGCTCTATTCAACAAAAAGTCTTTTTTTTTTCTTTCAGAAAGTATTTTTTATCGTGACAAGCTCTAATAAATGAAAGCTCTCCTTTACCCCCCCCCCCCCCCCCCCCTTTTTTTTCCATAAAAAGGAAAGAAAAAATAACCCTAGTATATAAATATATATTTAAAAATAAACATCTAACTTTGTTTAAAACAGCAACGAGGGGGAAACTGGCATTACTAATTTTTTGGAAGAAGGTAGACTGGGGGGGTCTTCTCTCATCCAAGAGGCGAAAGGTTCTTGTTGCTTCTCGAATCCAAATGGCACCCATATTAAGGTAAGGCGAGTGAGTAGAAGAAAAACATGCGTTATGGCGAAACACAGCGTTGTAAATACGATGAGAAACTTCTTAAGTCGTGCAAGTACCATCGCAATTGTAAATCCTTTTTTGTATAATTGATATAACAAAATATCATTGTTGCTATGGGGGGTTAGGTACTCGTGATTTAAATAGTTTTTCATGTTGTACGATTTGTAATACGGATAAAAATCAACAAAAAACAGGTGTATAATAGATGATATTTCAATAAGAGCATGGTTATTTTTCGACCTTCCCTGAGTATTTAGACGAAAGAAAAATTTCACGCCATTGGGTTTAAATGATTTAACACTTGCTATATCTATTTCAGCCAATATCGGTGAAAGTGTTTTCTCTTACTCGGTACTATATTCTGAAGAAGGTAACAATTTTGTTATCAACACTGAAAAAAAAATTGTATTTGTTGGTAAGAGCGTTTGACCCATTCCTTGAAAGAGAGTTTCACCAAACGTCGAGAGCTTAATGGAAAGAATATTGGTTGAGGTGAATATCTTTCATTATCACGTAATACTTATATCGCGTATTTGGAATGGTTAGGCTTATCATCTACTAAAACTCGTTCTTTGGGTAATTTTTTTTACTATAAAATCTTCAGCGCCAAGAAATATACACGAGACCACATCTACTTAATACGATCGCGAAGAATATCCCTCAATTTAGAGAAAACCTCGATGACACTACCTTCCCATCCGTGTATCCATCAAGACAAAGAAGCCAAGGTTAGGCAATAAGCTTTCAAAGTCTAAGAAAGGAGGAGATAAAATTGGGAATATGGCACGCTAACCTTGTCGTTGCGGCCTTTCCCTTGGAATTTTGTCACGGATGAAATCCCGCAAAAGCTTTTCTCTCAGCTTGCTTCCTTTAGTTACTGCTTTCTTTTTATAGCACACGGGCTTTTTCTTTCGACGTTACGTATTACGAGAGCTATGTTCATTCGCCCCTATCGCATACCTAGAGGATAAATTCGGGGATATATATCTAAACCGAAATGATAAACTCCTTTGTGAGGTCTCTAGTTTTTTTTTTTTTTTTTTCAAAATAGAAGGGAGAAAAACGTTTTCAAGGTTACGGTTTATGGGGCTGCTGTCTCGTAGCGAGTAACGACGAATCAAAAATTAAAATGAAATCGCGCATGCGCCGCTATGATTGCGACAGCCTTGTAACGACCAACATTTAAAACGATTAAGGCCTAGTGTAACATAACATATTAAGTGTGGTGTGAGAAGAGGTAATATATAATTAACATTAAAAATAACATGACATAAAAATATGCAAGGGAATATCGTAAAAATAAGCTATTTTTAGCATCACAATGGTAGATAGAAATTATCAAAAAGGAGTTGATTGACTACATATATAAGTAGAGAACAGTTAGGAATATCAACTTTTAACGTGTCAGTTAAGTATAGCTTGATTACTTGATACACGAGTCGCTCGAGAGCGCGGAGAAAAATAAAAAGGTTAACGATTTCAATTTGATCAAACACAGTTTTGAATAGAGGAAAAAAAGAAAGTTTTATTTTTAGAATATATACAAGAGTTTCTTCACTCCTCTTTCCACGTGCTATATGCAACGTTTTTCAATCGTATATGATGCTAATTCAACAGCTTAAACAGCTTTTGGCCAACAAAAAAAAAAGAAAGTTCTTAATAGAATAGTTTCCCGAGAGAATTATTCGGGTATAGCACAAGACGAAAACATGAAAGATGATAGCATTCTTATTAAGTTAAAAACGTCAATGAGGCTTAAGACTAGCTGTCTTTCTAGATAGCTGCGTTCGCTGATTGGACATTTCTCTATTTGCCTTATATAATGAGGCGAGATTCTGTCCTGCTGACTATTTACGCAAGGAGAGGGGAAAAACCACTCACATAATAGATAATACAACGCAAGTTATGTATCAACAAATTCAATTATACTATTTTGAAATTCAACTATGAAAAAATAAAGGAGCTCTGGGGAAATGTAGGCATTGCCTGGATCGGCCATTTATCTAATTGAGTAAAAGTATGTTTTAATGTCACCAAAAATCTAGCTTCGAAGTATGTCATTAATCTATTGAAAAAATTTGAAAGCCACTTGCCTCTTTGAGAATTTATTATGAAGAGGGGGCCAAAAAAAAAAAGCCTGTATGGCTATACAGTACCCAATTTCTACGACTTACATTGGCGAAAATGAAGAGTTGTCTTTGCATATAAATTGAGAAAGAGGGAAAAAAAAACAGGTTTTGACAATCTCTAGCAATCAAAAGTTCCTCCTCCTCACCTTTGACCTTTGAATTTCAACCTTGAAGGTGAACAAGTTATGAAATAAAGACACCCAACCTCTTGACATCAGAGAGAAATTGGAAGGAAAAATAACGCCAGACCTTGTGACCTCCAAAATACTTTAAAACCAAAAATAGTTTACATGATTTCTCTTTTATATAATTTTCTCTTTTCTACAGTCCCTACGACAATGAGAATGTCTTCATCATAGGGGGTATAAAGCCTTTAGCAGTTTCGTTCATAAAAAAAAAAAAAGCTTATACTCTTATATAAAAATATTTAAAAATAATAACAAAACTTATATTCCCACGGAGAGTGCAACAATGCAATTTGGCCGTCCTTTCTGCGCAAAATGCACAGATTCAAATGAAAGAAGATATCACAACACCAGCTTTGGCAGATTCAAACAGAACGCCGACTAGTATATCGTTGTTTCGGGCTATGGGCGTCATACGGTGACCGAAACATGGACGCGTCGGCCAAGAACGTCAAATTGATGGAGCCTTTTGAGATGTGATGCTGGAGAAGTTTGTTGAAAATGAACTACACAAATAACGGCGGTGTTATAAACCATTCTAAAATGCTAAGAAAACGATGGCTGAGTTACGGATAGGCCATGTTCTAAGACAATGATGGATAGCTACCTACTTAAAGGTTGAATTAAAGGGTGCATTGAAATCACCAGATAAAGAGGCCGCCCTCGTATTGACATTTGTGAACCAATTCCAACTATGGCTAATGGATGGATTGTGAAGCTTGATTGCGGAGACACACCACTCTTGGGAGACTGATCCAGCTGGAATAAAAATAATCTATACGATATAATCTCCTATATAGAAAAGCAACACGTTTAAGAATATAAATAAACGAATTAAAAAAGTTTGCGTTAAACAAACTTAAAATAAAAACGGTCTAACGAGACGAAATACCTGGTGTTAAACGAAACATATCCAGGTGCAAAAACAAGGGGGAAAAGGTGGGGAAAAAAACGACATTGAAATATGGTGGTAGAAGTGGGGGGAGGGGAGAGAAAGGACACTGTTTTAAGATGGAAAAACCACTAAAAAATGGTCGTGTAAGGGGGGGAAATGAGAGAAATCGGCATTCTTAATCCGGTTGGTATTATATTTTAAGACAAGAATGTGCGTAGTACAGCTGATGAATTAGATGGGAGGATTGGATGTAGATTCCAGAGTGGAGGGGGGAAGGAATTCCTTTGGGACTTGGCTGACTTTCTTTCTAATTGGGAGGTAACTTTATCTTGAGGAGGGGACAGAGGTTGTGTGTAGACGCTTTTTCCAATGCCACACTACTCAATCACTGTCATTCCCTGTGTGATAACTGTAGAAATAAAATAGCACCCAGTGCTTGCTCCAGTCTTCACACCAGTTCATGGAGGTTGTGCACATTTATCTTTCTCGAAATCCCCTTAGGATTCAGGAAGAGTTCTTTTCTGTTTGATTCGATGCAGTCTAGAATATGTTGTGGTGAGGCTAGGGTTTTGAGGCATTCGATGTAGAGTGGGAGAAAGTCATCTCACCGCCCTCAAATGTCAATAGTTTCAGGAGGCCTGCTCTAAACCTAGTAATCATCGCGCGAGAGACCAGAACTCAAAATTGTACCACATAATGATACGTGTGACCGACACGATAATCGTTTAAGTCAAATTTGGATAAGCCGGTGTACAACTTTGTAAAGTTTGCTAAAGAGAACACGTAAAAGAAAACAAATTTCCACTTATTCGATCGGAGAATCGTGCACGTCGAACTGGCGTAAAACGCTTCCTCCATACGTCTCGCACCAAGAGAAATGTTTGAAATGAATAACCGACTAACTGTCGGATTAAATAAAGTCGCACAGGGGGTGATTATTACAGTACATCAAATCCTGCAACTCAATGGGCTTTTTTGGACTTGTATATTGGAATTATAGATTTCGACTATGAACTGTGGGGAGATCCTGAGAGCTTCATTTTAGACTCCCGGAAATTTGCCACTCTTTGCCATATGAAGACTTTTTAGACCAGTAACGAATTACTCAAGGAAAAACGAGCCTCAATAATTACGGCTGACGCATTATTCCCCCGCAACAACTACGCACTGATTAAAATAACTGAATTAAAACCTAGATCCCATGAATTTATTTAGTTAACTAATTTTTATAAAAAGTTTATTGTATTCTTTTGACATTTTGGCGACTCACTGTCGCCCTTTAAAAAAAGTTGAGGACGTCTTTAACTTGAATTAATCAAAATCTAACTACCTAAAAATTAATGTATTCTCTAAAATATAAGAATGTTGTCTCATAAACATGGGTTAAAGTACACCTACCATACGGCAAAAGGAGTGTCATCATAGAGTAAACTTGTTCCACGACATCGCTTTGTCCCACGTAAAAAAGCCATCGTTAACGACAACAGCAGCACATAGACCAACCCTCCAATCAACGAGAGCCATAACATTGACTATTATCCTCACAAAGATCTCAATTAGGAATAAACGAGGGAGAAAAAAAAATTATCGATAAACTTTCGTGCAAAAGTCATATTAAGGGGGAGATGTGAAGGAAATGGGATGTAATGGGAAAAAAAAGACCGTTTTAAAAAAAAAATACTTGAGGCAATAAAAAAAAGCAGTTACAGTAAAAACATGCTGTGTGCCAGCCACTCAGTTTATGGGCGACCTTTTCACTCCAGATTCTCTGCTTTTTGAGTAGGTTCATCTGGAAATATTTCATCCTGAGAGTCGAACAAAAAAGAGATCAGATACTCGAGTCCAGTTAAGCGCAAGGACTTTACAAAATGTATTTTAAATGTTGAAGTATAGAAAGTCAACTAACTAGGAGAAAAGAAAACGCATCTGTAAAAGAATTATTTAACTCCAAAGCTTTCGGATACTAAAAAAATAAGATTATTAAAGAAATTTATTGAGGGGAACTTAATTTATTAATTTTATCTAGAATAATTTTTGCGACACTCTTACTGAAATCTTAATAATATACATAAATATAGATTTACCTTGCTGGGTTTGTTACCATCTGGTTTATCTATTAGAAACAAAAGACGAATCAAGACAAATTGCAACAATGACAATTGACCTAAAAAAATAATTCAAAAACTCTATGGAAACACTTATCTAGCAATATAAGAAATAAAACAAAATTACATCCATTATTATTTAAAAAAAAAAAAAAAAAACATAAATCAACATCAAAAAAGTAAAAAAAAGTCAAGTACCCCCCACTTCACCTAACAACAACAAAGTTCGAAGTCATCTAAACAATTGAGATGTAATAACTTTTTTATAACTCAAACTCAACTTTGCCATGTGTTTTTTTCCCCCCTTTGCCTCCAATCCAATCAGGAAGATGGTTTCGATTGAATCTCCTGCCCCTCTTGTACAATCCATTCTTTGTACTGCTGTCATATTGTACGTAGGAAAAGTACGGGGAAAAAAGGAATAAAAGTCTCATTTTTTAAATTATCTTTGCGAAATAGATATTTAATAGGAATACACAACCCAATCACACTTTTTTATATATATATAGAGATGTGTGTATGATTTTAAAATAAAATGTCTTTTTATACGAATGTTTTCAAATATTTTTTTTTTCACATGATATAAATATAAAACCTATTTCTATACAAAAACACAACCAAAATGAAAATCTCCCGAGAGTGATGACTTTTATAAAATATGAAAACGACAATCTAACCTCCTAAGAATGACCACCTCCAGGTGAAATCTGAAGTATCCAAGGTTTTTTGGTCTCTCATGGGAGGTTGGTTATACCGTATTGAGATGTACAGCCCACTAGTTTCAACTAGCCAAAAAAAGCCGCTGGGGAAGTATTTATCATTTAATGAGCCAGCTATTCTCAATGTTTTTCTATTTCGTCATTACAGTATTTTGTTAATACCGCAAATTATCTCAGTTCTGGTAGGCTTCCCGGTACAGATCCAACCTGGTGCCTTTATGTTATGTATTCACAAAGTTAATATAAATATTCTTAATATAATTGTATAAATAACAGAGTAGCATCATCACTGATTCTAGTATTTATTATATCATCATCAATGTATGTAAATAGTAAAGCCTAAAAAGACTATGCAGATTGATACGAAGGAATAAAATATAATCTTTAATATAGGGCCAACGAGCAAACAATTCCTTCTCTTCACATAAAAACTTTACTGTTGGGAAAACCACACACAGAATGGAATACTTCCCTCCTCTTCGGCTACATTGCTTTTGTAAGACATAGGATGGGTCCTTCTACTTAGACTGACTCTATAACCAGACTCGACCCCAACTTTCTGGCCAAGTTGTTCAGCTCAGCAGTCCATTCAGGCCGCTAGTCACCAGTCTGTGATAGTCTGAATAGTTGGCCGTATTATGTGGGTTATCGCTATATCCTTGGGTAACACCCTCTATTCCCGACAATCATGAACCGGGATTTAATCCCGCGTTAACCTTTTGTTTAATATGTGAATAACTCACATATTATTCAATTATTTTAAGAAAAAGGCATATACTTATCGTGCAACTGAAAGTTGTTGATGGCTTGCGCCAACTTTCAGTTGCACGATAAGTAGATGCCTTTTTCTTAATTTATGCACCTTATCTCAGTACAATATTACATTTGTACTATTTTTTTTTCACATATTATTGAATGTTTCAATTATCATAAACTAGGTTGCTCTTGTTGAGCGATACCTAATAAAGTGATTTTGGAATCTATATCCTTCGTTAATTACGATTGAACAAAAATGTTTTTTAATATGGGAGGAGTGAAGTGAATATATAGAAATTGTACAGTGAAAACCTCCAATGAGAAACTGCTTAACCTGGATATGTTATCTTATCGGAAGATAAAGTCAGTAGAGTTAAAAACATCTTTTAAAAATAAGATTTTATATATAGAGAGAGAGGTGATTAATCATCCGATGGGACGACACTCAAGGTAACATTTATTATATAAGAAATATAATAAATGAGTGTCACACACACTTCTGGAATCTAGACGAAACTTTTACTTCGATATTTTGAAGAGACATGCAGGACGCTCGTCTTTTACCAACACAAACGATTAGAGTGGTCAACGAAATATTCGTGTTAAAATGCTTCTTAGACACTAAGCCTCTTACACATATGGAGAGATTACGGTATTTCCAGAAAGTTTAGAAGAGATCAAATGAAACCAACACACTTTTCAATTTAAGATATTGAAAACTGGTAAGAAGAATGTCTCGAGAGAAGAAAAAAAGACTCACGAAGACAATCTTTCTAAAGAGAATAAGAGAGAAATAAAATGGCTTCGTCCCCCCCCCCCCCCCCCCCCTTCCAAAAAAAAAAATCACAAAAGAAAAGAAAAAGTCACTGAACTCCACAAACAGGCGGCGGAAGGCGTGTGCGTGATTCTCATGGTAAGTAGAGAGATGGCTGGATCACGCCATGCTTTTACTCGCTCACGTAGACACCTTTTTGTTTTAATGGACATGAAGAATGCGAAAAACATTATTTAAAAAAATCATTAAAACCAAAATTTCCCTATCAAGAAGACCAAGCCGTATATAAGAGCAATATTTTCCGGCCACGGATCCAAAGTTAGACAATTCTAATTCTATCTAAGAACTAAGCTTTTAAAAACACCCGTATTTTTTAATGATCGTATTTGTTTCTAATTTTTTAAATGCGTAGATTCATATATATTTTAAATTTAACACCATATTTTTATAATTTTTACGCGCAAATTTAAAAGCATTTCAGTAATGTAATGCGATTGATAATAAAAAAAAAAAAAAACCCGAATTTAAGAATAAATCGGATTTAAAAGACTAAAGAAATTATTGTCTTTTAGGAAGTTTTTTGTTTTGTTTGTTTTTATATAGAAAAATCGACTATATAATAATTATCTTTAAAATATCGTACGCGCGCAAACCGATACCTGAGAATTCGTTTGGCCACTTATTCTACTCACTATGGTCAAAAACCTTTATTTCTTTATATGAATGAAAAATCGCGGGGGATTTAAAGAAGAAGATGAAAAAAAAAAAAAAAAGGGGGGGGAAACCAACCATTTGAGGGGAGGTGAAAGGAAGGGGTTGTAGGAATTTCACTTTCGCTTCATACTCTTAAAAAAATAATGACAGGTTATTTGTAAAAACCTCGTCCCTCAATCTTCTTTTTTTTTTTCTCACAACTTTTACTCTCTCTTTTTATTCCCCGCCCCATACTTTCATATTCCGTAATGGTTATTCATTGAGTAAGGGAAGAATCGTCCTTTTTTTTTTTTATTCGCTCCTTATTCGATCCACGGCCATAATTTTCAGTTGGTTGCCTTGGTTTCTTGCCTTGGTCCACAAATGTAGCACGTCCACTTGAGAGACCTGGTGTCTCCAATGCGTGTCCTTCAACCAATCTTTATAGTAGGCTACCTTGTGTCTACACATGTGGCCTATCCACATAATTCAGCTGTCCTTTTGTTTTCTGAGCATTTTAATGGGGCATCTGTATTCTTTTCCCCCAGTGCTAACATCTCGCCATTTGTGACCCGTGCAGTCCATATCTAAACACTTGCATAACTCTCTTATTTTTCTTGAAAAACAGTGACGACAATGGATAACCGAAATGTCGGAATTGAAAGTTTAAAACAAAACAAAACGTGGGAATATTCTCGAGAGAGGAACAATCAATCTTTTAAAAAAGGATCATAAGGGAATTGTCTTTTTTCCCTTGAAAGAAAAATATTTTCTATTCGAATTATCTGAATGACAAATATAAGATATTCTTTTTTCTTATCTACTTACGTAGTAAAGCAAGATACATCTATTTCTAAAAACGAATTTAAAAAAAAATAATAATAATTACGCGAAAAGATTACAAATTCATATATACCGTGTTTAAAACCTTGGGTAAAGTTTCCTAATGCTCTGTTAAAAAGCATTATTTTCACTCATACTAAATGTATATATTTTTGTTCATATACATTTCGTGACTCTTCTAGAAAGCCGTATTGAAGAAAATCAAACTCTACACAAATCAGAAAGGTGTAAAGCTACCACATGAGTATTTTTTTTTAAAAAGCTTATGTTGAACCATTTTCTCGAGCATATAAAAGCGTGACTTTTCAAAACAAGACCAAAATCGCTAGGCTCTTCAAGTCATGAAAAGGCGTTTACAATCCAGTTTTAAAAATAACTGTTAAAATGAAAGAAACTGCAATGAAAATTATATAGATATGAAGTTTTCTTATAAAATAAACTTATTGTGAAAGAATGTTCAACTTTATATATAAATATATTTGTATTAGGTGCCGTTCAAAATAGTAACTTGAGCATTTGCATCCTTCCCACACCACGTCACACGTTCTAAAAGAAAAACTATATATATTAAACTTGTCTAACTGTAGTAATGCCGAGATTTCGTTGAACTCTTCCGAGTTTTTTTCATGTCGCCAGCTGAATTCTTTTTTTATACGAACAGGTGACACCTTTCTTTTCCCACCTGAGAACCAGATGTCTTACACCGCCGGTGCCGCTAACCCACTTCAGGGAGAGAGACATTATCCATGTCTTCCATCAATGCTCAACGTTTCGCCAGCTCCGTGTTTCTCTTGCAGCGATACGCCATTCGACACATGTTTTGCGCATCAACTCTACTATACGTGAAGAAGAAAAACAACGGTATCGCCTGATCGTGTATCTTGAACGTGGCTGATGGCTTTCACTATTTTAATTGGAATAAATAAAAATTAAACGTTGCATTTTTTTTTTTTAATTCCAAAATTCGTAATTGGTCAAGAAGAGCATCTATCAACTTCGGTAACGTGGGCTGTACGTAACGATTAACGAAGGTGGTCATAGACGCTTTTTCTAAATCAAGGAAAAGCTATTTCAGGTCAAATGTGCGTGAGGACGCTTAAGAATATGGGTGAAAAAAACAACAAAGAGTAAATTGAACTGTTAAAATTAAGGGTGGGGGAAGGCATCTGCAGATTGTGCAGCTGAACTTTGTGTGAATGCTTAAGAATCTACGCTCGAGGAAAGTCGAAAGTTGTTTTGTAACACGTTTCATAATGCTTCTCAAACAGACTAGGCAAACTCCGACTTACGCGATTTGGTCCCATATAAGATGAAAAATCTTTTTTAAAAAAGGCCAATAAAACACAATAGGCAAACGATGTCTCCACGTCCGGTAGCAACATTACTACCATCGCCATCAAAGTCTGCGAATTTCGAAGACGGGCACAGTGTTCATTTCGGCGATATTTGTTGCTCGGCGGCAGTACATTTAATAGAGACTCTAGAGAATAGATACTCTAGCCTTCAACTATTGAAACAATTAAAAGGTAAAATGGAAGGGTTTTTTTTTCAGGACATGTACTCTGAGAGATCGCCTATTGGCCCAACTAGAGGGAAACACCTTAATTAATTAGGAAAGAGGTAGACAAACGAGAAGGATAGGTTCGATAATATCAAAGAATGGTCTGGAATTGAAAAAAAAAAGAAGAGAGAATTGTGCTGAACAGGATGTAAAATTGTGCAATTTATAATGGCTGTCGTCTTTGTCGGGGATGGTATACGATGATTGTAGAATTTGGATGGATATTTGGATTAAGGGGATCTTCTTCCCCATATAATTTACACAGACCTAGCACATCTCACTTATCTAATTCGAAATAATATACAAAGTAAATGGCTGACCAATTATCTGAGATGGTACTACATGATGATGACGATACAGAACGCTTTGGAAAAGAAAACCCAGACAAGAGAGAGTGAGTGCTAGGTAAACAACGAAGATCCTTCACCGAGGAGGCCGTCGAGGACCAAGAGCTCTCCAAAGGACGAATGTATCTAGGGACGTCGGTGTGTGTTATATTTAGAACACGTTTCCTCCCCTCTTCCCTTGGGAAGAAGAACTTGATAAAAATGAGGCGTGAGACGCTGACGTTGTTAACCCTTGTGTTTTAAAAATACCCAACTCCCCCCTTAACTAACCCAAATACTCTGGGAATAAAAGAAGACAGGTGACGTGAGAGATATTCCACTTTTCATATACCTCCTAATAATAACAGTTTATTTATATCTATGTTTTTCCTTGATGATTTTCGATCTTGATATTTGTTTAAAATGTGTTTTTTTCCCCCTCTAAATCAGCTTGTAATTTGGAGAGGGACCTTTAAGGTAGACAATTTGACAATTAACATAATTTTATTGACATCTTGCCAATACATGAAAAATTTCACAGTCTGCCAGAGACCTGTGTCGTAGGCAGTTCATATTACAACACTCCAAGAAGCTTTGATTGGATTATACTCAACCCATCTTTAATTTGAAACAGTTCTTTGTGTGTATTCCATTAACATTTAGTATTTTAAAATATAAAAGTTTGCTACTAAAATAAAAACGCACAAAACAAAAACCTCTTTGTAATCCAGCTATGTAAGGATATGGCCACAATATAAATCAGTCAAATTTGTTTTAATAACACAGATTAAGTAAAACTGAATAAATTCTTCTGTAAATGCTATAGCTCAGACTAATATCAAATCAATACAGAAAGGTTTCTCCAATTTGATGGCACTCTACACATTTGCTGCATTTTAATCAACCTAAGAATAATTTCATGTCTTTGAAAAAAGGCCTAATATTATTCATGAACTGGTATGGTAAAGAATATAATGAGAGGAAAAACCTCAAGCTTTGCCACAAACACTAAATTGTATCTGTCAATAGTTTGTATCTACAAATGCATCAATGTTTCTATTTAAAATTAGAAAAACAAAAAGGCCAATTATTATTTTTTAAATATTAGAACTGTGTTTTTACACTAATGTGGGATTTAGTAGTGGAACCAAGGCAAACTGCTTTCAAGGTGTGTAGGCATGTGGTGGGTAGCTATTTCCTGGATTGACTTACAAGGCCAAGCCCAACATAAGATTTCAAGAAAGATGAGAACTCAACAAAAGCTCTATTAGGTTAAATACCCCGATAGTTCAAAATGGGGAGTTTAGAGGGCAAAGTACACCATCTAGCAAAACAAAAATCATTGAGAGGTATACCTAGTCAATTTTACTTCTTGAACTTCTCTAATATTTATTTAAAGATTTTTTTCTTTTCACGGGTTAAAGAACAGCCATCACAGAATAACTTCAATATTTCAACAAACTCAATATTTCCATACTTATACTCTAACACCTTATTGGCGTAATCCTGTATACGACCAATTTCCCCTTTCAAATTATTATCTTTAATTCAGATATACAAGCTTCAAGTAATTTGAAATTGATTTATTTAATGGCTTAGGATAAGGTACACAATTTGTAATATAGATTAGAAAAAAAGCATAAGGTATAAACAAGACCAAATCCAAAACGAGAGTAGGAATAAAAAATAAGAAGTAAAGGTGGTAAATGACCCTTTTATAAATCTTGAATAAATACTATTCAGAAATTGAAATACAAAAACCAAAAAGCTCTTTGAAATATGAGGTACAAGATTCAATACACAGAATCTCATCTCATAGAATCAATAAATGGAGGCTATTACAACTTCAATGACTCCAGAGTCAAATTTGAATAAAATACTAATCACTTTACAATACAATAAAAAAACAGGCCCCTATTTATAGGGAGTCTTCAAAGTTCCCCCAGAGTCTTTCTCCTTTAGACAAACTTAAAGAGAGATAGAGCAAATAGAAAAAGAGAAAACAAGAACAAAGAAAAAGAAGGGGGGGAAGACCCCCTTCTACCATTCTAACCCTCTCTTTATAGAAAAATACCAAAGTTTGCCCTTACCTCCCAAAATAAAATAGTTCATCGAGGTATAACCCCCCCCCCCCCTCTTCCCGCACACACACAGAGAAAAAACAAAAGGTGTAAATATAGCAGACAACAGCCCAAATTATCTCCCTCTTCTTTCTTTTTTCCCCTTCTTATTTTAAAGTTTGGCTCAACATACCCTCAACAAGCATACAGTAAAGGAGGACTTAGTTATAACAATTTAATTATAACCAACACCGTTTGGTTTTCGACCACTACGACAGGGGTTCGATTCCCGCATTGGACACTTTTTTCTGTTTAAAAAAAAAAAATGCTCCAATGGCCCCCGATTCTTGCAAAAGTCCAACCCCACCAGCGAGTACAAGTGACCAAACGGGGCTCTGGCACATTTGTAAGTGCAAAGTCGAACTGCTTTTCACATGTGTGGACATGTGGTGCGCTTACAGTAAAAGCAGTCGCCTACTTCTACCCACCATGATTATCATGGCCTGTACCACGTGTACTAGGGATAAGCAAAAAAAAAAAAAAGTTATAATGTCAGAATTGTAAGGCTCCATTTGTTTAAACTATGTTTATTGCAACAACATGAAATCCTGGTTCTAAGTGATATGTTGTTATAACAAGATTCTACTGTATTCACATATTTAGAGAGAAAGAATATGAAAAAAAAAAGTATAAAACTTGGTGTTTAAATGTTTATAGCAGGTTTCTCTTTATCAAAGTCAACAGAGCTAGAGCCCCTTTTTTTGATCTTGTTATTAAGACTGCCTCAATATTAAGGTCTGAAATTCCATTGAAAAATCTCAAAAGAGGTTTATTTGTCGCACATTTATTACAGTAAAAACATCTAAATATGCATTTCGCTACAAAGACGTAAGAAATATGTGGCAGTTAATAAAAAAGAATGGATCTGTATTGATAAGGATATGGAGAAAATGATAATAGAAGAGGCTTATCTTGAAGTGGTCTTAACAGAGGAGAACCTAAGCTGTCCCTTCACACCACGTTTGTATACCAGAGAGCTTCTATGTCCACTCAACTACCTATTTAAAAGCTGCTGATTTACTGGGCTGTGAATTTAACAAGATCAACTAGGTCTAAAAAAGGATCGTCTAAAAGACATATATCTTGCAAACTTTTTTTTTATTGACAAGAGCACACACACACATAAATAGAGAAAATGGATATGTATGTATATATGAAGTATAAATATATACACAAATGCAAATATATAATATATTTACTAAAGAAAAGCCAGATAAGGCACAATTTGGATTATAGATTATAAACACAAGGTAATAAGACCAAATCCAAATAAATAAATAGTGTGTGACATTTAGGTAACAACTCTGTTACCGAAACGTCACTCACTATTTATTTATTTGGATTTGGTCTTATTACCTTATGTTTAAAAGAAAAGCTTTTATGAGTGGATGAAAAGGTAATGCTAAAAGAAACTATTGAAAGAGGTGAATCAATAAATTTGAGAGGAATCTGTCATTGGGTATTTCTATTATTTCATCAATTTTATTTGTTTATTTTTTAGTCGCTTTCTTGAAAGAGAGAGTTCTTCAAAATACATATGGTAGAGAACTTCCATGAGAGGACACCTCTCTACAAAGGACAGTTTAATTGTTAAAATTACAATTTTTTACTAATTAGCCACTCTCCAGTAAACAACCACATTCACTCTGCAACTAAGTGTCCTTTATATATTGAGACGTTACAAAAACAATTTTCAATTGTACATAATTTCCTTTAAAATGTTATTTTAATTTTTCATGTGTTTATTTTCATTTTTATTTTCCATTCATTAAAAGTCAATGATGTACATACTAAATTAGTAAAAACTCAATAAAAACGATATGTAAAAATACACAAAAACAAATGGCTTGTTAAAGAAAGCAGCAATAAATGAGTTTAGGCAAAATGTCTTTTTCATTAACAAACATTTCACTTTTAAAATAATAAACTTAAAAATTAAAGTTTTACAAAACTAAAATTAGCGTTTTAAAAATAAAAACGTGGCAATATATATAGAGGTTCTACTGTATATTTTGTAAGAGTTGAATGGAAACTTCTCAAATACCGGCCAATGTTCCGCTACCCAACAAGGATCTATTTTTCCATTCCCCCACCCCCAGGAAATACCTCCTGTAGCTAACAGCACCCCTGCACACACTCATTATTTATGATTAAAAAAAAAAAAATCCCTTCCTGTGCAATAAAATTAAAAACCCTGCCGGAATTTTGGTCTATTAACTCTGTGTCATCCCTCCCTATCCTGATTTAGCATTGCTGCTGGGAGGAAGTGTTGTAACTGGGGAAAAACAGTTTGTACACATTCCAGTACATGTTTTATATTTCCATTCTCTTCTCTCATCCTAATTCCTCTTTTTTTTTTAATTTCTTCCTCTTTCCTCCTCTAACAAAACATTATTTCTTTAACAATTCCTAACAAGAAGGAAGGAATAAAATATCTACTCTGTGGAATGCACAACCTATTTACATATATATTAAGGAAAATTTACATGTATTCGACATGCTTGCATATAGACTAATGAAAAACTCTCAAAAAAAATTTTGAATATTTGAAAGAAAAAAAAAAGGAGGTGAATGTAAAAAAACAAAATCCACAATTAAATTACTTACATACAACTTCCCTTACTAACCTGAATGTAGAAGTAATGTCAATCCAAATGGAGTGGCTCAATAAAAGATAAGATTTTTCTCTCAAATTTTTACATTTTCTCCTGCTCTCCTTTTAATGTATATACTCCCATAGGTAATTGGAGAAAAACACTGGCCTCAACAACAGCATTTCCTCTATTATGTTTTTAGTTGTTATCAAATAAAACCCAAAAGGAACATAAAATGATAAAAGTAAAGGCAGAAAGAGAGCAGTCATGGAAAAATAAAAAATGATGAATGCCTGGTTAACATGGGCCAGTTTATTATTTTATTTTTGGTATATTTTTCTGTCACCCCTTCTAGCTTTAAACTCTCATAATCAAAAGTATGGCTAGACCACAATTTCATAGTCTGTATTTGTAGTGAACATCAAGATCAAGCCAGCTTGATACAGAGAGAGAAATGTGTAGGAAAAAGAAATGGTATTGCATTAAATCATGTAGTATCATGCAAAAGTCGAACTGCTTTTCGTGCACTTAGAGTAAAAACAGTCGCCAATTTTTTCCCACCATGATTATCATGTCCTGTACATTGTGTACTAGGGATGTAGTATCATTTCCAATATGGAGGTAAGCCATCATTGATCGCTATTATACTCTCCAGCAAGGTATAGAGGCTGATACTGTACAAGGGCCTCTTGCACCAAATACAGTTGTATTGTCATTAGGGTTGGTTAAATAGGAAAAAGCAATGAATGTTCAGAAAGAGGAGATCAAGATGTGAGATTTCATTGTTTTAATAATTGCCCAGCCCACCCACATATTTCTCCAGAGAAACAATTGTCAGGGGAGATTAACACACCCACAATGAACAAATCTTTCTTCATAACATAGTCTAATTTCCAGCTACACGATAAGGAAATTACTTTTTTCTTTTCTTAATAGTCTAATTTGTTATAGAAATTTACCTGGAATGTGTAAGCATAAACTTTTTACATGGACGCTTTGAAAAATTTATTTGAAATAGATACTAAACAAAAAAAATTGTTCCAAATATGCATCCTTTTTTAAAATCTCTTATTTTTAATAGAGCGTTATTCATATATGATTAAACAGGCATATTGTGGAGATCAACATTTTTATTTCTTCAAATAATTTGTTAACCATGTGCTTTCAGGGATCAAAGTTACTTTGAAAAGTTGTCTATGATTTGCCCATAGCACTTCCTATGTAAGATTATTCCTGTAGAGTCAAAATAAAACAACAAAAAAAAAACTCTAAACAATGTTGATCCCTGAAGAAGATAACTGCTTTGCCCCAATTGAAATTGAGGAGACAAATAAAATAATTTGCACCAACATATCTCAGTTTATAAATAAACTTTTGAATATATATAATACAAAAAAGAATACATCAATATATGCTACTTATCTCCAGCAGAAACCATTGAAAGCCATGACAACCTTGCATTCATGGAGACAAAACTTAAGGAAGTTGTACCTTCTAGCATTTATATTGGGACAATAACTCTGAAAGATATTACAGTGACCTTTATTGAAGACACACTAGATAACCAAGTGTGAACAAAATTGACAATGTCTCCTAAAAAAAAAACTATGACTAGCGACATCAAAGACTTTCCACTTATTTAAGTTTTGTCCATGAGTGTATATGATAAGAGTGGAGAAAAAAAAAGAAATTGAAGAGGGAGAAAGAAACTCGCCAGAATATTTTGGTTGCTAACTTAGAGTGCTAATAATAATTGGTGCTATATATTTTCACTTTCCCAATGAAATGCTCAGAACAGGGTGATTTCTGTCATTTTTCCATGATGGCCAACCTCCATATCACAGATGGTATAACTACTAATACATGATGATGAATGAGACCCTAATTAAAGAGTTGTATAAGTTATACACTTGTAAAAGTAATACAAGAAAACAAGACCTAATCCAAATACAGTAAAACCCCGCTAATACGAACCCTGGATATAACGAACCTTCCCTTATAACGAACCCACGCCGATTCCCAATTCCATTCCATTGAAAATACCATCGTTATAACGAACTTTGCGATTTTTATAATAACGAACTACCCCTATAACGAACCTATTTTCGGTCCCAAAATAATAAAATCTATTTAAAATACTATGCTTATAACGAACTTAGAATTGTAATTTAAAAAATAATAATAAAACAACCAAATTTTGAGCATGTTTCATCTCGCGGATCGCGATTTCAAAACAATAAATTTAGCGTCATTGTTTGTTTTGAATTTTGCACTTTATTTTTGCTGTATGTTGTATAAATTTTAACACATTATACTTTTTATTAAATAGAATATATTTGCATCCATTAAATTTGAAATATAAAAATACAAATGGCTTCCAAAATGAAGAAAACAAAGGCATTTTAAAAACAAAAGCGTTATTTCTTAAAAAAAAAAAGGCCATTTTCAGAACTTTTCATAGTGAAACAACACAGGCAAAATGTTAAGAACATATTAGAATAAGAGAATATAACTTTTCTATTATAAAAGATAAAATATAAAGCTATTAAAAATTGTTACAAAGAGGAATCAACCTCAACTTTTGCCGCGATCGCGATCGTACGTTTTAGGGCTAAAAAAAAAAAAAATCCAAATAAATGGTCCCGTGATGCAACAAAAAACTATTTTTATGCCATTAACTATGGTGATTTTAAAGTCAGCAAAGTTTTGCATGACAGGTTAAAAAAAAAACGAAATCTAGACCTAGAAGAATATGTGAGGAAATGGAAGAAAAACACTAACTTTATTTGAATGGTGCAATGCTTGAAGAATGCTTTGAAACAACAAGGTGTTAGAGCCATTTTTCCAAGGAAACATTGTATTATATAATGTGATAATGATGTTTTAAAATCATTTTATATCTTTGAATATATATTTAATAAAACTTTGCCTAAAATTTGTCTTGATTTTTAAATTAGACATAGAGGTACATGTATGTTAATGATAAGAACCTATCATCTAATGATTTCTATTATTATTCAGTATTAATGTAAGGAAATTGGTCAATTAAGGGAATTAAAACAAAGTGACCACTATTAAGAGGCAGTCTCTTCCTGTGTGTATGGCTGTCCTTTAATTATACGGTCTAAAAATTTTGAAAAGTAAAAAAAAATAGCCAAACCGTGGCTATAGTGAACCGTGGCTATAGTGAACCAAAAGCTCTGTCCCATTGGGGTTCACTATAGAGGGGTTTTACTGTAATTTAATAGTGTGTGACGTTTCAGTAACAGCATTGTATTTTTTTCTTGTATCTATAATCCAATAATCCAAATTGTGTTTTATCATTGTGGTGGAGCAGAATTCATTGGAGTATTTAGATGTGTTTCCTGTTGATGGAATTTATCATTGTATAAGTTACAATTAAATATTCATTAAAATTTCTGTTTTGATACAGGTCACCTCAATCTCATTAATGTCAGTTTTTTATTTCTCCACCTCATTGTTTCTCCTCTGGTGATATATATTTCTATCTCTCTCCAGCTTATTATAAATCTTCCAATCTAGCATGGGGTGATGGTGGGGGACAGGTGGAATGTGGGCTACCCCACTGGCACAGCGGGACAGATATATATATATATATATATACAAGAGCTCATCGCTAATGTAGGTGTGAAATATTTTTTTAAGAATCAGAGTTGGCAACACATTTAAAGAACAGAGTTTGATTACTCCACAGGTTTTAAAGTTGAACTTCTTCGTTCGTCTTCGTTCTTATCTCCACTCAATCATATTAGGGTACTGGGTGAAGTAGAATGTGTCTGCCTTTGTCATTAAGACTGGGAGCACTACTCAGTGGCAGGCCGACTTAGCTCCAAAAGAAATGGCCGCCTCTGACATGAGGAACAGACGCCGATGTGCAGCCGCTTCTAACATGGAGTACAAACGTTGCTCATCCTGTATCCCTGGATTAGGAGCCTTTACAGGGTACTATCAGCCAGGCCAGCTGAACCCAGGTTTTTTTATTGAGCTTGTTACTGCTCCCCCCTCCTCCTTTTTCATCCGGGCTTGGGACCGGCAAAGGCGGAGTTGAACTAAAGCAAATAAGCTGCATATATAACCTCTTTTAATTCAACCCACTATAATACAAACTGTTTTCAAAGCCCAGTAAAATTACCTATTGTATTCTAAAACAGGAAACATTTTTACCTATGGGGTATTAAAGAGATCTGACTATATTTTATTCACAGTCAAAAATAATTTACCATCCATTATCTCTCTAGGTTTAAAAATGATTCAATTGTACATTATCTATGAAAATATAAAGCATTTTAAACATGGTTTCTTTTGAAAAAAAAAATAATAATAACAACAACAACAAGTTTTCTACTGCCTTCAATGCAATCAAAAATATATTGAAAGGGCACAGCTCATCAGTGGTAAACCCTCCCATATACCATACTACTCTAATATTGTATTTAGTTAGTATTTTGGTTATATATATGATAAGGCACAATTTGGATTATAGATTATAAACACAAGGTAATAAGACGAAATCCAAATTATATCCGAATTCTAATTAACACACTATTTATTTATTTGGATTTGGTCTTATTACCTTGTGGTTATATATATGTATTTAAATTTCTAAGTTGTATATATGCAAAATGGGTAAGGCTCAAATAAATATGGTCACATATATTCTATACTTTTTTTTTTTTAAAAGAGCTTTCCAACCTTCTCTAAGCCACACAAAATGTGTGTGTGTGTCCTCTATAAACTTAAATTATATATGGGAGCCAAAACCATTCATTATCTACAAAGAGTGAGGACCTCAGGTGGTTGAAAGGAAAAAGAACAGGTTGAGGGGGGGGGGGGGGACTATTGTGTGTCTTTCCTAACTGATTTAATCTGATCTCAAGGAATGTTGATGCGCTGGTTGTCACTGCTGGAGGAGATTGTTTACATCTTGTTCTGACAGCATGGTTGTTGTCCTTGGTAGGCGTGGTTTGGACTACTAACAAACAAATTAATTTTTTTTGCTCAAATAAGAAAATAGATTATATTGATTAGGTGTACAATTTGGATTATAGATTAAAACAAAAGGTAATAAGACCAAATCTAAATAAATAAATAGTGTGTGATGTTTCGATAACAGCGTTATCATCATTCAGTTCTTTTGTCTGATGATGGTAACAATGCTGTTACACTGAATGTCACATACTATTTATTTGGATTTGATCTTATTACCTTGTGTTTCAAAATAGATCATTCAAACTGTGTATACTTAGGATATTTGATTTCCTTGGATATTATTTTGAAAAATAATAAAAATTGCTTTAAATAAAACTTTAATGTAAAGGCCTCTTCTTCTTGTTTATCTTACACTAGCTGGGAGTAGATTTGATTTTGAAAAAAGGTTGTTGGCTGGAGAAACAGGTTTGATGGGTGGGTTGCTCTTGTGCCAGAGTAAAGGATTATTTTACTATGATTTGAAAGAAGCAAAGTCACACTGAGTGGTAATTCCAGGTCTTCAGACCAACAGCAGGTGTACCCCTCTTTCCTTCTCCATGATGTCTACATCCAGGACTATAATAGAAAAGCTGAGACAATGGAACCTCCTAAAGGAGATCATTTAAACGACTTGAGGAATAAGCAACAACAACAGCACTATGATTTGATGTTTTTGAGCATAGGATCTCTTTTGGAGAATTCCGATTTGTAAACTGAGAGGTGCTTAGCGAAATTATGGGAAAGTGAAATTTTCTCAAGAATTTTATTGCACTGCCATATCCAGGCAGTCCAGTTTCAAGTTGGGTCCTGGCAGTGTAAATGGTGATGTCAAAGAAGGAGCTATTTTTGTCAATAAAGGCCTGCTACCTAGAATTAGGCCTAGAAAATCTTGATGGACAGGGGGGATAAGTGGACATTGTGACCTGCCTGCTTATATATTGATACTTATATAAGAACATTTTGACTTTGTACTTACAAGATACCAGAGTATCTGTATGGAATTTTTAAACTGTTCTATTCGCAATCCTTAATGAATGTGACACAAATTGAAGAATACTGTTTTTTGAAACACAAAGTATTGTTCAACTTGATTAATTACAACATAATATCCATGATTTTAATTATAATGCACTCTTGGATAGTAACGAAAAAAAAAAAAAAAAATGAAACTCAGAACTTGGGAAAAGAAAAGATAAAAAGAATGAGGGGTGGGGTATCTTATGAAGGAGGTGGTGTAATTAACGATACAGCTCCTTATTAACGAGGCCTGTGAGATTATTTATAGCACCTGCAATTAGCAATGTAGAGTGCTGCCACTTGTAGAACCGGAGGTCAGCCCGCCCTGAAAGAGACCACTTTCTCTACTTTCTTGTCTCAGCTTGCATGGCAACTCCCTCTTGAAAAGTTCCACAGGATAGGTTTCTTTCTCTCTTTTTTTTTATTTAATTGGGGACCACACACACTACTCATGTGAGTTTTATATAACAAATCTTGTTAAAACAAAACGATAAATTAATCTAGAATGTTTTTATTGTTTTCATTTTTTAACAAATTTTTTAAACTAAATTTCTTATTAAGGATGCTGGGTTGAATAAGCCTTCAATCTTGTGATAAACAAAAGCAATGTAACCAGTAGAGAGTTGGATGATCTTAGTTTGAAAGCTGAGTATTGAGGGCACTATAACATCTACTGTCTTTAATCCAACACCCCAAAAGGGATCAGAATCTTCATCAGTTGAATTAAAGTCAGTGTGTTGAATTTATTGAGGGTTAAGATGAATATCAATTCATCGGAATATTCAAATTCTGTTAGCATACATTTTTCTAGAATATTTTGTTGTTAACATTTGAGAAGGGTTTTGAATTATGTTAGAGTAAATAGGCTGATTGGCCACCTATTGAATTAAAAGTTGGCTGAATTAAGACGTTATACAGTACCTTTCCATCTGATTGATAGATTTAAACTGTGTTAGTGTTGACACCTCACCTTGAAGAATGAAGAAAGACCAGGGCTTGATAGTGTAATAGGGTGGTCTGGAATTATAATTTACAAAGAGAATTGCTCAGAACAGGTGAAATTGTGTCCCCTGCTGGCCAACCTCTATATATATAAGAGCTGGCACTAGTGAATGATGATGATAATAACACTGCCCTATAAACTTACATTGCAACATATTTACATATCCCTTTCCAGGAAATACCTTCTATAGAAATGTTTGTAGAACTGTGTCTCTCTCTTCTCCTTAAGTTCTGTTAACTGATTCAGCGTGACTCTGGGCAAAACAGGATGTCTGGAATCTTGTATACTACTGGTACTCTAGGCATGAAGGTTCTCCTAAGCCCAGCTAAATGTTAACAGACTAAAGTCGTATTTCTACCTTTGTGTGCTTCAGATGTTCCCATCAACAGGAAACCATCCAATTACTCCTTTAAGAAGATAAGAATCACCACATTGTCCCTATTTATTAAAAAAAAGAATATTCAATAAATTTGCATCACCAGCCAGAACTCTGTGTGTCATCCCACCCAAGCCTGATTTAACACTGTATATCCATAAGAAATAAAAACTACCTTATTTCCATCAACCAAATGAAATAGAGTCAAAGAAGAATTAAAAAAAAAAAGAAGAATGAAGAATCAGGTAGTATAAACTACTGAGTTGAGAGTTCCTAAATAGAAGGTCAAAGATTTTAACCTTTTTTGGGGGAAGGACGAATTCATTAAAGAGAAGCATTTCCATCAACAAGGTTAATCACCATTCTGACCTTTTAGGAATCTTTTCAACTTTTTGTTGTTTTGGAAGATTTCAAACTAATTTGTACACAGAACTGAATGATGTAAGAAACTAGGTTTGAAGGTTAAAAAAAAATTGAAAACTGGAGTTTGGTCTATTGATGATAAGAAAGCTTTTGATGAAATTTTGCATTTAGTTTACTGCTCTGTTTATAAATTTCCACATTTAGGATTGATTCCTAATTTATCAAGAGTAAAGGAGTGCTTTCTAATCACATATGATATTAAATTACACAATAAATCTGAAAATGAATTATGAAATAGCACACAAGCACACAGTTTGTTGTCAGATTTTATAGTTGCCTAACATTCCCACCTTTTTACCCAATTGTTCAATTATATGTATAGTTTGTCTTCACTAGTAGAGTTTCTGTGGTATATTCAGAGAGAATTTTAAAGAAATTTTTAAAAAGCCATAAAGGATAGTTAAACAAATGATCATACTACAATTTAAATAAAGACTGTGGTGAAGACCACATAATGAAACCAATCCTCCTTCTCCTTCAAAGCCTTCCTTTACTGAGGGTGGCTGGCCACATGGTCTCTCCATACTTCCTCCATTATCCTCGTCATCTCCTCATAGGTGTGTCGTCCAGTCCATTGTTTTAGATCGTCTGTGTATCCCTGTCGTCTCCTTCCCCTCGATCTCTTCCCCTGGAGCTTTCCTTCCAACACTGTCAGTAATGTAATGAAACCAATCCTTGATTGCTAACTATCCTTCATTTTTAGCTTTGGATACCAAAGGCTGTTCCTTTTAGACTTAGAGGAAGACCCTGTTAATTCTGTAATCTGGTATAACAGGAGTTTTTGACCCTATATTCTCAATTGCTTCATTTCTAAAGACAGTAAGACACTCATTATCTGAGAGTCATGTGGAGGAAAGTGGAAATTCTGTCCCAGTACTTCTGTACCTGTACTTCCATTTGGAAGTAGTCGTAATTATTTATACTTCCAATTATCTGTAGTTCCAATTATCAATAGTCCCAATCATCAGCAGTCTTAATTATCTGAAGTCCCAATTAAATTTATTTAAAATAAATATCCCGTCTCTCCTCTACAAATTAGAAATTAAAAAGACCAACCATAAAAGATCTTGTTAATTGGGCCCTACTGATAATTGAGACTATTTTTGGGGGCTTTCTCTCTCTGCAAAAGTTTCAATTATATCAATTATATTGTATTTGGATTTATAGGCGTGAATGCATGCTGACTCATTGTGAGTCTTACACTTTGTAGATGAGGGCCAAGCACCTAGAGTACAGAATTGGCCAACTCTGAGCTTTGAAACCTGACTTGTAGTTTGGAAGCTATAACATCTAATTTTATCCTTGGGGTGATAGAGATAGAGAGAGATAAAACCATTTTATGTTTATCTTGAAGTAACATTTCAATTTCCTGTCTTTTTTCCTCCATCAATTGATATCATATAATTTTTATCTTGGTACATTTTTTTTACTATAAGAGATAAGAAAGAGGAGGAAGAAGACTATATGTTTGATTAATAATATCTTGGATAAAACTTTCACACAACTCACATTAGCTAAGTGATCGTCTTTCTCTATGAACAATTAATTTTATTTAATCAAAAATAACTTGTCTAATCTAGCTTCTGATATAATACAGACTCCAGGAGCAACTATTTTATTTTGAAAGTCTTTCAAGAGAATAATTTCCATAGTACTTAGAGAGTAAAAAAAAGAAAGATAAAAGAGAGAAGATTATTTTAAAAAACTGCTAAAAAACACATTGCGCTGGGTGAAAAAAAAAAAAAAAAAAAGGCACACAAGAATAAAGAGAGAAAGGCGTGAAATTGATAAAACCGAAAAAGGGCGCAAACAGTTGTTAATTTTAGAGAAGTCATTCTTCTTCAGTGGTGAAACAGTATTGAGGCCAAGTGAGGTGAGTTCATGATGGGGTTCATCACTTTCTCCACATTATAACTCTTTGTCTTTCCATTCACTTAATGGTGGTTCATGTATCTCTCTATACAGTCACACACCATATGTGGATACCAATCTATGTTCATTACAGTTCCCCATTAACACATATTGTTATATTGTATATTGTTAGCCGCTACAAATATACTTGCCCCAGGTGCGGACATTCTTTTTCCAACAGAGAAAGAGAATGCTTTAAGAATATCTTCCTTTCAGCAGGTGTAAGGACTAGAAATGCTACCAGAGAGAGAGATGCACAGCCGTGGTTTATACTGGATTAGGAGTGGGTCAATATGTAAAGCATATAATGTAAATCTGTTGAAGGGCGGAGATGCCTTATGTGCTTCTAAGAGATGAGAGTCCCATTGAAAGAAACTCTTTATATTTAATCCTAAATTTATCAATTTTTTTTTATCTCAGTATTTGGTTGCGATTAAATTTTGTAAATTTCTTAATTGGCTTTTCTTGTGTTTATATATAAATATAGATATAAATTAAAAAATAAATAAGTCTTTTTTATTAGAATAATAAATACAGTTAAACCTGTCTATAACGCCCCCTCTAAATAGCGCCTCCCTCTCTATAGCGCCCGATTTTAAATACGTAGTACGATGAGATTTACATTAAAAGTGACCTGTCTATAGCACCCCCTCTCTATAGCACCCTATTTTGGTGAGTCCCAAGAGGTGGACGCTATAGACAGGTTTAACTGTATATTATTTAAAAGTGTCTATATTTCAAAAAGGCTGGACACCTATTTATTTCTAAGAAAATCCTGTGTTAAAATATTCCATCTAAGTGATTGATACACACAAGAAATGAATCCTGGAAAACAAAGGGCATCCAGCAGCCTATGTATTCCATATGGGAAGTTGTGCTATTAAAAACAATTTTTAAAAATAAAAGGGGGGGGGGGGGGAGAGTCAGTGTGGATGAGTGGTATGAATCATCAATTTTGACAGGCACAATCCAGGAGGATCAAATCTCACATTGGGCACTTTTTACTGAATTAAAAAATTGCTCCAATGGTTCCTGATTCTTACAAAATTCCAACTCCACCATTGAAAGCATGTCTCCAAACGGGGCTCTGGCCCACTTGTAAGTGAAAAAGTCAAACTGCTTTCCAAATGTGTAAACATGTGGTGCACTTACAGTATAACCACTCGCCAAATACTACCCACCATGATTATCAGTACCTATACCACTAGGGATAATAATAAATAATGGTATATGTGATAATTTACACATTCCTAAGAATGGTACCACTTCCAATAACAACATAAAGATAGAAATCTGGAGAGAATATATATATATCAAACACAGGGATACATAAATGAATAAAACAAAGCTTCGAGGGCTGCGTATCTTTTATTAGAACGAATATAATACTAGCTTTCGGGCACATACGCCCTTCTACAGGAATTAATGAAACAATAATCCGACTAGTTTGAAATAGGTTTTATATACACGTAACTATTGTTTTGCATATCACGCGCAATTTGAAAAATATTAAAATGTTTAAATTTACATGCAGGTGCCTGAAAGCTAGTATTATATTCGTTCTAATAAAAGATACGCAGCCCTCGAAGCTTTGTTTTATTCATTTATAAATCGTACAGGGTTTATCAATCGATACAGGGGTACATCTTCCCTCTCTCAACTGGAGATATATAAGTGCAGTGTGCATCCAAGAACTTCAGTCTGAAGAAAAACGCTTATTAAATGAGAGTACTTTTTTTTTTTTCATTCTCAACAAAAGTTGCCCATGTCTTTTAATACAACAACAACAACAACAACCTTTATTAAGACACTATTGTCTTACAAGGGGATTATTCCCCTAAAAGGTTATATATGTACATGAGTGAGGAGGATAAGCAATTTAGAGGGGAGGGGGAGCAATCCATGTCTTTTAATATAATTTTAACATTTCTATCAATTCCCATTTCAACTACATGCCATATATGCATGTTATATTAAAGTATTATTTTATTTAAAATTATATATCATAGATTCAAATATTCTGTTAAATCGACCGCCAGAGGTCATGCTTTGCATATAAAAACTTGTTTTTTCCAGATGGCCGGTTCAAACATTTTGTACATTATGTAAATAAGTTTTCCATTTTTTTATTCTTACTCCTTAAGCCAGGCAGTACTTTTATCAAATTATGTTTTTTTTATATATTCTTTTAGCTCAATTAAAGCAACTACTGTTTGAAGCTATTTTTGCTAACTAATTTTATTTTATTATTCCCACGACTGCATTACCATAGCATAATCCTCAAGATGATCTAAAATCAACCAGAAAATCTCATTCATCTTTATTTATGACATGTATATACACAACATAAAGTTGCTGGAGTATGGTAGTCATAAGAAGTACCTCTCCCTTTAAATATACATTAGAACAATGCCTTATGATTATCATGGCAGTAATAAAGGGGGTCGGTGGAAGGCTGGTTAAACCCTTTGGTTTTCGACCACTACGACTCGGGTTCGATTCCCGCATTGGACACTTTTTTCTGTTTAAAAAAAAAATGCTCCAATGGCCCCCGATTCTTGCAAAAGTCCAACCCCACAAACGAGTGCAAGTAACCAAACGGGGCTCTGGCACATTGGAAGTGCAAAGTCGAACTGCTTTTCACATGTGTAGACATGTGGTGCGCTTACAGTAAAAGCAGTCGCTAACTACCCACCATGAATATCATGGTTTTGAGATAAGAAAGAAGAAGAAAGATGGCAGTAATAAAAAATAAAGACAGTGATAAAAAAAATGAGCCACAACATCAGTTTTCTTTATCACCATCTTCAAGTTTTTACTGGGGTAATAAACATAATGTGCATTGTTCAAATGGCTGTTTAAAGGGAAAGGTGCTTCTTTTGGTACATATATATAGACATAAAATTTGATTAGGAAGAAGCTGGCAACACGGATGTAAGAAGAGCAGAAGATATGTGTACGATGCCAAACGAAGACAAAGACTTTTTCTTTCTTTTTTTAATATTTTGTTTTAAATTTGTAAACTTAAAATAAATTCATTTATATATTCCCTAATTCCTACATATATATATATATATATTGAAAACAAAAAAAGACATATCATAAGGCACAATTTGGATTATAGATTATAAACACAAGGTAATAAGACCAAATAAATAAATAGTGTGTGACATTTCGGTAACAGCGTTGTTACCATCTTCAGACGTCAGTGCTTTTGTCTGAAGATGGTAACAACGCTGTTACCGAAACGTCACACACTATTTATTTATTTGGTCTTATTACCTTGTGTTTAAAAAAGGCCTATCCTAACCGCTCACCTGAACATTTTAAATGGCAGAGCGCCATCTAGTGGAACAAAAATCAACTAAACGTTGATTTAACTTATTAAAAAGGCATCTCCTGATTGTACAACTAAAAGTTGCTGATGGTTTGCGCCATCTATCTGGATAAATATCAACTATTCGTTTATTTAAATTGTTCCATGATATTTGGTCAACCCATTTTCTTGATAAACAACAAATGTGTTTCGGGTTCTGCCATCTAAAAATACCCATGTGAGCAGTCATATTTACCTATATGCATAGTATGAGGGGATCGTGATGTAAGTGTATATATGTCAATAATTTTTGACAAATCTTTCTACAACCCTCAATCTAATCCCTCATTGAATAAACACAAGGTAATAAGACCAAATCCAAATAAATAAATAGTGTGTGACATTTCGATAACAGCATTGTTACCATCCTCAGACAAAAGTACTGAATCTAATCTCATCGAAACGTCACACACTATTTATTTATTTGGATTTGGTCTTATTACCTTGTGGTTATAATCTATAATCCAAATTGTGTCTTATCACCCTCATTGAATAATTTTTTCAAAAAAAAAAAAATGATTTAATGTTGCAGAGTCTTGCAAAAGTCCAACCCTACCAGTGAATGCAAGTAACCAAATGGGACTCTGGCACCTCTTATAAAAGCTTTCGACATATGTAGACCTGTGGTGCACATACATTATAACCAATCATAAACTCTTACTCATCATGATTTATCATGGCCTTTTGTACTTGGAGAATATAAGTAAAAAGAAATAATAATTTAATAATCAAAAATACCTTAGTACTCTAATTCCTTATGTTTTTATTAATGGGAGTAAATAAAAAATTGTTTGTTGGGCGTATACGATAGAGTGGATTGTAAATAAATAATGGACTTCATTTATTGTGCATGTGCTGCATTATCAAATTGGTTTATGTAATATAGAGAAGGGGAGGGTGTGGTTGGCTATAGGCCAGGGGAGACCAAAATACTAGGGAAATATCTCATTTGTTATTCAACTTTTCCATATCTTGTTTATGCATCTTGAAAAAATATATATACAGTTAATATATATGTCATAGTAGTTCTCTATAGTTTCTTCCACATTCTTTTTTTTAGTAATTTAATTTTTTGTTAATTTTGTGCTATTTTAAATATTTTATTATTTTTATAATTAAATATATATTGCATATATATTGTGAGATTAATATAAATGTAATATTCGTATTTTAATTATATAATTATAATTTTATATTCTCATCTTAATATTCGTTTGTGATACCCTTATTTCCGTTATCAGAATTTTAAAGGGTTAAATTATGAATGTATTTTAAACGTGTTTGATATAATATTTTAACGCATTGTGTGTTTGAAGAAAGTAAATTATTAATGTTTAATGTATGTGAAAACAATCTATTTCAATATATTTCCGTATACAAAAATTAAAAAAAAAAATTAATTCAAAAATATATAAAAATAATAGCATATAGAAAATTTAAATGCCTTTCAGACATGTCTTTGTAATGCGGGTTTTATTTCTCAGACGATATAAAAAGCGCTTTGGTGCTTTAATCTATTTTTAAAAAAAGGCCTTCATTGTGAATATTTGTTAAATGTATCCATTTAAAAATACCGCCGTTTGTATTTGTCAAAAAATTTGTTTATTTTTCCGATATTGACATTAGTTTGACATGTATTAATACGCAAAGGTCAATAAACTTGTTTTAAAATCTCGTCTGGTTTAAGCCATAAAAGATTCATTTATCATTTTGAAGCATGCATAACATAAAATAATATTTCCATAATAATTTATATATAAGAGCTACTAAAAATAGCATCATTTCCGATCAAATAAATCAACAAAAAATAAACATATGATTCAATATTTATATTAAGCTTCGGTACGATACCCGTTTGATATATAAAAAGTATCGAAATAAGTTATAATTATAACAAGATATCAACTTACCTGTCAGTAGCCATATTTCTGTACAAAAATCCAAGCTAAGCTGTGAAAGGTAACACCATCCAGAGAGCCGCCGTAGAAGACAGAAGACCGGACGAGCGAGAGGCCACCATTTTGAAGGATACAAGGCGATTGGTTCGAAGGGAGGCGCGTCTGCGCAGCTGCAATGGTAACCTAAATAAAGCCTTCTTTTTTGTTTTGCTCGGCTGACCGCTTTGGACATCACGATGTTCAATGCAGTTTCTAAAGCCATATTGATGTGGCCGTTTTGGTCACGGAAGTTGTTGAGACAATAGTTTATGGACATCATTAGTGTCATTTGAATCCTCTTTCAACACTTCTATATTTAACGCACTATACGGTATTATTTCCTCCCTCGTATTTTATGCACCAAATGTTTATTATTTCCTTTATTTTGTATATTAAAATATAGCTTTGTTTCCTTATTGAACAATGTCATATTTACATATTGCTATTATACAATTTAAGCGTTATATAAATATTAAAAATATTCCGCAATTTTTAAATTATAAAGAAACTATGAAAAAGGCATCTCCTTATCGTGCATCTGAAAGTTGCTGATTGCTTTCTGCCATCTATCGGAATAAATATCAATTATTCCAAAATTGGCCAAATACCCATTCTTGATTAATCAAGAAAAGCTAACCACGGATGCGTTTCGGGCTGTTGGCCCTCATCAGCGTGGTGCAAGCTGTACCTCAACGACCAAAAAATTGGTCATTCAGGCATCCTGAATATATAATTATATCCTTCTTTATAGATAATATATATATATATAGATTTCACAGAGTTCAATAAAATAATCCTTTGTTTCAATATCAAGATGGAAATATCAGGTTTCCAGGAATAAGTTTATTTTTATTTATTTTATTTTTATCCCCCATCTGGTAAGTAACCCGTAAAACCGCATTCTCCCTCCACCGCGGAGACAATTTGACAATTGACAAAGTTTTATTGACATCTTGTCAATAAATGTAAAGTACACAGTCCGCCACACTATTTATGTGATAATGAGAAATTTACAATGAGGATGATAACAAAAATGATTAAAATACACAACTATGTACATGGCGCCACCGCTGCATAGTTTGATAGAAGATCGCTAATGGGTCCCCAGAAACACCGCGGAGAGAAACCTAATAATTCCAACTTGAGATTTTACTTTATAAAAACTCGCATCCTTGGATGGTTTAACTTTGGGGTACACCCCATGTATTTGATTATATTTTAACTCTTGACTTATATAGTGGATGTTTTTTGTTGAAAGTTACAATCCGGAATATTTCTACGATAGAATACTCTTGTGATTTGCATAGAACTTTAGTATTGTCTATGCTGATTGTCATCTTCCTATATAACGCAGCCTTGTTGGATTGTTAGTTGGCTAACGGTTAAGTGAATAGGGCAGGCCGACGTGAGCTACTGATGTACATATAGTTTGATCTTTTGTCCTTTTCTTATAGTTTTATACCTTTAGGTAATAAAGGATCTTCCTCTACGACTCCATAAATTTTTCAATATTGTAGCGTGTTGTAGAAAGGATGTTATAAAGTCAGAGATTTGTGAATGTTCTAAAAGAAACGTTTTGGACTCGAAAATCATACAAGTTGGTTAGTAGCCCGTTAAACTATCTATATTCTCTCTAAAAGAAACTTCGGAAGCTTGGTATTTCGTCTTGATAAAAGATTTGCCAATCCCATCAGCCGATTGTGTTTGTCTTGATAAGTTCTGGATGGTTATTTATCAGATATAACAATGTTTTCTGCAATTCCGTTTGAGAATGCTGTGAGCTTCAACAAAAATAGTTTCAATTTTTATATATAGATGGCGCAATAGGTTCGGTAGACGTGTGCTTTTTAAAATTAAGAAATCGATTCATTCTAGCATATATATATACACACTCATGGACAAAACGTAAGGAAGTGGAAAGTCTTTAATATCGCCGGTCTTCTGTTTTTTGAAGGAGACGGAAACAATTTTGTTCACACTTGGTTATATCGTATGTTTTCAATAAATGTCACTATGTATCAAATACTATTCAGAGTTATTGTCTGAATCCCGATATACATGCTGAGAGGTAAAACTTCCTTAATATTTGTCCATAAGTACATCTTTCAGAGTTATTGTCTGAATCCCGATATACATGCTGAAAGGTAAAACTTTCTTAAGGTTTGTCCACGAGTACATCTTTCAGAGTTATTGTCTGAATCCCGATATACATGCTGAAAGGTACAACTTCCTTTAGTTTTGTCCATGAATGTATCTTTCAGAGTTATTGTCTGAATCCCGATATACATGCTGAAAGGTACAACTTCCTAAGTTTAAGTCGACGAGTTTACTTAAAAGAAAAGAATCCATGGTATTACATCACTTATATACATATTAGACCTCCCCTTGATACGGGAGAATGGCAATATTTATTTATATAGAACAACACCTTCCCGGCGAAATGTCCATCTACATGGTATTATAGGCAGACTTTCTTCGGGCCATATTGCATCAATCTGAGTTTCTCCAATCTGAGCGGAAACGCCTAAATTTTGTAACCTTGTAAAAAGAAACGTGCTGTTTTGTTGTACTTCTGGAATTTCATGAGATGTAGAATTATGTGGAGTTCAGGTTTTATAATAAAACTAGCGGATGTACCCGGCTTTGCCCAGGTTTTACCCGAGCAAAGGTTTGTCTAACGAACATTTGTTAAAATGATTCTCTATAAACACTTATTTAAAAAAAAAAAAGATATTTTTTGATAATTTAAAACTCGTAAATTTGAATCTCTCGATAAAGTGAACATTTTTTCCCGGTCCCTTTAAAAATACTCGATAAGTTGAATAAAATCAATATTAATTGGTTCCCTCGGTAATTGGAAGTTAAAGGAATAGTATCTTGCCTTGGAATTGTATCATTATTCTTGTCTCAAATAAATTGCCGTGTCATCCTGAATTTTGTCTTTGCTAATTTTCTACATTACAAAATCATCGTTTTATCTAGTGAACATTTTTTCCCGGTCCCTTGAAAAATACTCGATAACTAACTTTGACTTGTGCGCAATTAATAGGTAGAAAATCTTACTTTTGATAAATAGTCTTTAAGATAATAAACTTTGTGATAATAAAACTTATAGATAAAAAAAACTTGTTATCATCGTCGCAATGGGGGCGCTGCTTGCGAGTTAAATCTACAAATCTGCAAATAACTCTAAGGATATTCAAGATATTCAAGAAATTATTTTTCAGAAACCTTCCCTGTACTATACTAAATAACTTCCCAAAGTTTCATGGCGTTCCAATGAGTGGTTTGGTCAGGCATAAAGGACAGACACACACACACATACATTCATTTATATATATATATATATACTAGCGGACCCGCCCGGCTTCGCCCGGGTTTTACCTGAGTAAAGGTTTGTCTAACGAATCTCTCGATAAAGTGAACATTTTTTCCCGGTCCCTTGAAAAATACTCGATAAGTTGAATAAAATCAATATTAATTGGTTCCCTCGGTAATTGGAAGTTAAAGGAATAGTATCTTGCCTTGGAATTGTATCATTATTCTTGTCTCAAATAAATTGCCGTGTCATCCTGAATTTTGTCTTTCCTAATTTTCTACATTACAAAATCATCGTATCATCATGATAATATTTAGAGCAGATTGTTGAATTATAACAGATAAATTAGAATATTTATCTTTATATTTTAAAGCGAAAAGTTATTTCAAAAATTTTATTTGCTAGAAACCTTCCCAGTACTATACTAAATAACTTCCCAAAGTTTCATGGCGTTCCAATGAGTGGTTTGGTCAGGCATAAAGGACAAACAGACCACACACACACAGATATGATAATGATAATGATCATAATGATGATGCGCGCGCATCCGTGACATGACGGTGGAAAGACGGTCGTGACTATATATGTTGAAGATAATATTTTTAAAAAATGCATCGGCTGGGAATCGAACCCGGGCCGCCCGCGTGGCAAGCGAGCATTCTACCACTGAACCACCGATGCTTAAAAAAAATGGCCATATTTAGGTATTCATTCCATTCCGGATTAGTCCGCGTAAAAAAAGTTCTTCAAATGAAAAAAGAAATCGCCAAAAATACTAATCAAAATGCAGCCGAAAATTTTCCTCAGGTTTATAAAAAGCGACATGCAAAATTTGGTACCAATTGGTTCAGTAGTTTTTGAGTTTATCGCGAAACAGACAGACAGACAGAAATTGACTTTTATATATATATAGAGATTTACTCTTCATTGTTGGCTTTTTATCTTACATTCACTCTTCATTGTTGGCTTTTTATATTATATTTACTCTTCATTGTTGGCTTTTTATCTTACATTCATTCTTCATTGTTGGCTTTTTATATTACATTTACTCTACATTGTTGGCTTTTTATATTACATTCACTCTTCATTGTTGGCTTTTTATCTTACATTCATTATTCATTGTTGGCTTTTTATATTACATTCACTCTTCATTGTTGGGTTTTTATCTTACATTCACTCTGTTGGCTTTTTATATCACATTTACTCTTCATTGTTGGCTTTTTATCTTACATTCACTCTTCATTATTGGCTTTTTATATTATATTTACTCTTCTTTGTTGGCTTTTATCTTACATTCATTCTTCATTGTTGGCTTTTTATATTACATTTACTCTTCATTGTTGGCTTTTTATCTTACATTCACTTTTCATTGTTGGCTTTTTATCTTACATTCATTCTTCATTGTTGGCTTTTTATCTTACATTCACTTTTCATTGTTGGCTTTTTATCTTACATTCATTCTTCATTGTTGGCTTTTTATATTACATTCACTCTTCATTGTTGGCTTTTTATCTTACATTCATTCTTCATTGTTGGCTTTTTATATTACATTCACTCTTCATTGTTGGCTTTTTATCTTACATTCATTCTTCATTGTTGGCTTTTTATATTACATTTACTATTCATTGTTGGCTTTTTATCTTACATTCACTCTTCATTGTTGGCTTTTTATCTTACATTCATTCTTCATTGTTGGCTTTTTATATTACATTCACTCTTCATTGTTGGCTTTTTATCTTACATTCATTCTTCATTGTTGGCTTTTTATATTACATTCACTCTTCATTGTTGGCTTTTTATATCATATAGAAAATCATAGTTTTATCTAGTGAACATTTTTTCCCGTGTCACATTGCCGTGTCATCCTGAGATAATCTTACTTTTGATAAATAATGTTTAAGATAACAAACTTAGTGATAAGAAAACTTGTTATCATCGTCACAATGGGGGCGCTGCTTGCGAGTTAAATCTACAAATCTGCAAATAACTCTAAGGATATTCAAGATATTCATGAAATTATTTTTCAAAAACCTTCCCGGTGATATACCTAATAATATCCCAAAATTTCACGGCGATTGGATGTATGGTTTTTGAATCCATAGAGTACAAACAAACAAACAAACAAACAGACAGACATTCAATTTTATATATATAGACTAGCGGATGTGCCCGGCTTCGCCCGGGTTTTACCCGAGTGAATGTTTGTCTAACGAACATTTGTTAAAACAATTCTCTATAAACTTATAAAACGTACTCGGCTTCGCCCGGGGTTTTACCCGAGTAAAGGTTTGTCTAGCGAACATTTGTTAAAACAATTCTCTAAAAACTTATTTAAAAAAAAAAAGATATATTTTGATAATTTGAAACTCGTAAATTTGAATCTCTCGATAAAGTGAACATTTTTTCCCGGTCCCTGTGTGCCGTGTCATCCTGAATTTTGTCTTTCCTAATTTTCTACATTAGAAAATCATAGTTTTATCTAGTGAACATTTTTTCCCGTGTCACATTGCCGTGTCATCCTGAGATAATCTTACTTTTGATAAATAATATTTAAGATAACAAACTTAGTGATAAGAAAACTTGTTATCATCGTCACAATGGGGGCGCTGCTTGCGAGTTAAATCTACAAATCTGCAAATAACTCTAAGGATATTCAAGATATTCATGAAATTATTTTTTCAAAAACCTTCCCGGTGATATACCTAATAATATCCCAAAATTTCACGGCGATTGGATGTATGGTTTTTGAATCTATAGAGTACAGACAAACAGACAGACAGACAGACATTGAATTTTATATATATAGATATATAGATTTAAAAATTTGCACAATGCGGGAGCACAAACGGATTTAATATTAAAAAAAAAAACGTGTATAGTTATTGTGTTGACATAAAAACCGAAGAGCTGTGCTCGAAGATAAAAATGATGTGTTTAATATCTACAATTAAAGAACCCTATTTTCATAGTTTCACTAAACACCATTATTAAGAATTAACTTTCAAAATTTTGAATTTATAATCAGGAAGAATTCAAATACAATATTAGAGCGGTATATGGGAGATTTAACTGGCGAAACCGATTCGAAGTTCATCAATGATGAACCAGGACCCTTCATTTATTTTTAATCCTTCTCTACCAATAATTTTTTGAAATTTTTAAATACACATATATATTTATATTTTTTTAAAATAAATCTATATATAAGAAGTAAATAATAAAAAATGGAAGGAAAGAGATGGCGCAAGATA
>CP092867.1:7791649-7831615 GCA_030710605.1 Cordylochernes scorpioides | reverse complement strand
AACGATCAACGAAGCTGGTCATAGACGCTTTTGATAAATCAAGGAAAAGCTATTTCAGGCCAAATGTGCGTGATAACGCTTAAGAATAGGGGTAAAAAAAAAAAAAAAGATAGAACAAAGGGGTAAATTGTACTGTTAAAAAGTAAGGGGGGGGGGGGGGGGGGGGGGGGCATCTACAGATTGTGCAGCTGAACTTTGTGTGAATGCTTAATATTCTACGCTCGAGGAAAGTCGAAAGTTGTTTGTAACACGTTTCATAATCCTTCTCAAACAGACTAGGCAAACTCCGACTTACGCGATTTGGTCCCAAATAAGATGAAAAATCTTTTTTTTTTTTTAAAGGCCAATAAAACACAATAGGCAAACGATGTCTCCACGTCCGGTAGCAACATTACTACTATCACCATCAAAGTCTGCGAATTTCGAAGACGGGCGGGCACAGGGTTCATTTCGGCGATATTTGTTGCTCGGCGGCAGTACATTTAATAGAGACTCTAGAGAATAGAGACTCTAGCCTTCAACTATTGAAACAATTAAAAGGTAAAATAGAATTTTTTTTCAGGACACGTACTCGGAGAGATCTTCTATTGGCTCAACTAGAGGGAAACACCTTAATGAATTAGGAAAGAGGTAGACAAAGGATAGGTTCGATAATATCAAAGAATGGTCTGGAATTGAAAAAAAAAAAAAAAAAAAAGAGAGAGAGAGAATTGTGCTGAACAGGATGTAAAATTGTGCAATTTATATAGGCTGTCATCTTTGTCGGGGATGGTATACGATTGTAGAATTTGGATGGATATTTGGATTGAGGGAATCTTCTTCCCCATATAATTTACACAGACCTAGCACATCTCACTTATCTAATTCGAAATAATATACAAAGTAAATGGCTGACCAATTATCTGAGATGGCACTACATGATGATGTCGATACAGAACGCTTTGGAAAAGAAAACCCAGACAAGAGAGAGTGAGTGGTAGGTAAACAACGAAGATCCTTCACCGAGGAGGCCGTCGAGGACCAAGAGCTCTCCAAAGGACGAATGTATCTAGGGACGTCGGTGTGTGTTATATTTAGAACACGTTTCCTCCCCTCTTCCCTTGGGAAGAAGAACTTGATAAAAATGAGGCGTGAGACGCTGACGTTGTTAACCCTTGTGTTTTAAAAATACCCAACTCCCCCCTTAACTAACCCAAATACTCTGGGAATAAAGGAAGACAGGTGACGGGAGAGATATTCCACTTTTCATATACCTCCTCCTAATAACAGTTTATTTATATCTATGTTTTTTCCTGATGATTTTCGTTCTTGATATTTGTTTTAAAATGTCGGGTTTTTTTCCCTCTAAATCCTGAAATTTTGTTGTCACCAACTTGTAATTTGGAGAGTGACCTTTCAGGTAGAGAGATCTGGTGTTGTAGGCAGTTCATATTACAACACTCCAAGAAGCTTTGATTTGATTATATACTCAACCCATCTTTAATTTGAAACATTTCTTTGTGTGTATTCCATTAACATTTAGTATTTTAAAATATAAAAGTTTGCTACTAAAATAAAAACACAAAACTCTCTTTGTAATCCAGGTAAGGATATGGCCACAAAATAAATCAGTCAAATTTGTCTTAATAACACAGATTAAATAAAACTGAATAAATTATTCTGTAAATGCTATAGCTCAGACTAATATAAAATCAGTACAGAAAGGTTTCTCCAATTTGATGACACTCTACACACATTTGCTGCATTTTAATCAACCTAAGAATAATTTTATGTATTTGAGGAAAGGCCTAATATTATTCATGAACTGGTATAGTAAATAATATAATGAGAGGGAAAACCTCAAGCTTTGCCACAAACACTAAATTGTATCTGTCAATAGTTTGTATCTACAAATGCATCAATGTTTCTATTTAAAATTAGATTTAAAAAAAGGTCAATTATTATTATTTAAATATTAGAACTGTGTTTTTACACTAATGTGGGATTTAGTAGTGGAACCAAGGCAAACTGCTTTCAAGGTGTGTAGGCATGTGGTGGGTAGCTATTTCCTGGATTGATCTACAAGGCCAAGCCCAACATAAGACTTCAAGAAAGACGAGAACTCAACAAAAGTTCTATTAGGTAAAATACCCTGATGGTCGAAATGGAGAGTTTAGAGGGCAAAGTACACCATCTAACAGACAGAACAAAAATCATTGAGAGGTATGCCTAGTCAATTTTACTTCTTGAACTTCTCTAATATTTATTTAAAGCTTTTTTACTTTTCACGGGTTAAAGAACAGCCATTACAGAATAACTTCAGTAATTCAACAAACTCGATATTTCCATGCTTATACTCTAACACCTTATTGGCGTAATCCTGTATACGACCAATTTCCCCTTTCAAATTATTATCTTTAATTCAGATATACAAGCTTCAAGTAATTTGAAATTGATTTATTTAATGGCTTAGGATAAGGTACACAATTTGTAATATAGATTAGAAAAAAAGCATAAGGTATAAACAAGACCAAATCCAAAACGAGAGTAGGAATAAAAAATAAGAAGTAAAGGTGGTAAATGACCCTTTTATAAATCTTGAATAAATACTATTCAGAAATTGAAATACAAAAACCAAAAAGCTCTTTGAAATATGAGGTACAAGATTCAATACACAGAATCTATTATCTCATAGAATCAATAAATGGAGGCTATTACAACTTCAATGACTCCAGAGTCAAATTTGAATAAAATACTAATCAGTTTACAATACAATAAAAACAAGCTCCTATTTAGGGAGTCTTCAAAGTTCCCCCTGAGTCTTTCTCCTTATAGACAAACTTAAAGAGAGATAGAGCAAATAGAAAAAGAGGAAAACAAGAACAAAGAAGGGAAAGACCCCCTTCTACCATTCTAACCCTCTCTTTATAGAAAAATACCAAAGTTTGCCCTTACCTCCCAAAATAAAATAGTTCATCGAGATATAACCCCCCCCCCCTCTTCCCGCACACACATACAGAAAAAACAAAAGGTGTAAATATAGCAGACAAGAGCCCAAATTATCTCCCTCTTCTTTCTTTTTTCCCCTTCTTATTTTAAAGTTTGGCTCAACATACTCTCAACAAGCATACAGTAAAGGAGGACTTAGTTATAACAATTTAATTATAACCAACACCGTTTGGTTTTTGACCACTACGACAGGGGTTCGATTCCCGCATTGGACACTTTTTTCTGTTTAAAAAAAAAAAATGCTCCAATGGCCCCCGATTCTTGCAAAAGTCCAACCCCACCAGCGAGTGCAAGTAACCAAACAGGGCTCTGGCACATTTGTAAGTGCAAAGTCGAACTGCTTTTCACATGTGTAGACATGTGGTACGCTTACAGTAAAAACAAGTCGCTAACTACCCACCATGATTATCATGGCCTGTACCATGTATACTGAGGATAAGCAAAAAAAAAAGTTATAATGTCAGAATTGTAAGGCCCCAATTGTTTAAACAATGTTTATTGCAATAACATGAAATATTGGTTCTAAGTGATATGTTATTATAACAAGATTCTACTGTATTCGCATATTTAGAGAGAAAGAAGAAGAAAAAAAGTATAACACTTGATGTTTAAATGTTTATAATAGGTTTCTCTTTACCAAAGTCAACAGAGCTAGAGCCCCTTTTTTTGATCTCATTATTAAGACTGCCTCAATATTAAGGTCTGAAATCCCATTGAAAAATCTCAAAAGAGGTTTATTTGTCACACATTTATTACAGTAAAACACATAAATATGCATTTCTCTACAAAGATGTAAGAAATATGTGGCAGTTAATAAAAAAAATGGATCTGTATTGATAAGGATATGCAGAAAATGATAATAGAAAAGGCTTATCTTGGAGTGGTCTTAACAGAGAGAGAACCTAGGTTGTCCCTCACACCATGTTTGTGTACCAGACAGAGAGAGATTCTATGTCCACTCAACATCAAGTTTAATAGATTCTGCAGGCTGTATATTTTAAGGCGAATGTGATTAATTTACTTAGTCTACACGTTGTTCCAACTGTTGTAAATTGCAATTTTGTGCACACATTTCATGATTATACGGTGTACATATTTCAAGCTATTATTTCTAATTACTATATATAGAATTTGACATCGAATGTGTAATTTGCGTGCTTCCCAATGTTTAACTATGTTAATTTCACGATAATTTGATTTGTATATAATTTCAGATTTACACACAATTATCCTAATTGTGGATATGGCGTGTCTTTGCGACAGTTAAATAAATAAATGTCCACTCAACTACCTATTTAAAAGCTGCTGATTTACTAGGCTGTGAATTTAACAAGATCAACTAGGTCTAAAAAAGGATCTGTCTAAAAGACATATCTTGCACACTTTTTTTATTGACAAGAGCACACACACACACATAAATAGAGAAAAAGGATATATGAGGTATAAATATATACACAAGATGAAAATATATAATATATTTACGAAGCCTGATAAGGCACACAATTTGGATTATAGATTATAAACACATGGTAATAAGACCAAATCCAAATAAATAAATAGTGTGTAACGTTCAGGTAGCAACGCTGTTACCGAAACGTCACACACTATTTATTTATTTAGTCTTATTACTTTGTATTAATTTTATTTTTTTATTGTTTAATACCTTTCTTGTGAAAGAGAGGGAAAGAGGGAAAGTCTTTAAATATATATTATTTTAAAATGCTTATTTTGGATCATAAAGTTTTAATTTTCCAATATTTCGTAAGAAGAGTTTGGCAAGTTGCCTTACGAAATATTGGAAAATTAAAACTTTATGATCCAAAATAGGCATTTTAAAATAATTTAATATATGGATTGCTCTATTTTCAAACATATATACAGTAGAACCTCCATGAGAGAGAACACCTCTCTACAAAGGACAGTTTAATTGTCAAAATTACAATTTTTTTACTAATTAGCAACTCTCCAGTAAACAACCACATTCACTCTGCAACTAAGTGTCCTTTATATATATAGAGGTTCTACTGTGTATTTTGTAAGAGTTGAATGGAAACTTCTCAAACACCGGCCAATGTTCCGCTACCCAACAAGATCTATTTTTCCATTCCCCCACCCCCAGGAAATACCTCCTGTAGCTAACAGCACCCCTGCACACACTCATTATTTATGATTTTAAAAAAAAATCCCTTCCTGTGTAATAAAATTAAAAACCCTGCTGGAATTTTGGTCTATTAACTCTGTGTCATCCCTCCCTATCCTGATTTAGCATTGCTGCTGGGAGGAAGTGTTGTAACTGGGGAAAAACAGTTTGTACACATTCCAGTACATGTTTTATATTTCCTTTCTCTTCTCTCATCCTAATTCCTTTTTTTTTAATTTCTTCCTCTTTCCTCCTCTAACAAAACATTATTTCTTTAACAATTCCTAACAAGAAGGAAGGAATAAAACATCTACTCTGTGGAATGCACAAACTATTTACATATATATTAAGGAAAATTTACATGTATTCGACATGCTTGCATATCGACTAATGAAAAACTCTCAAAAAAAAAAATTGAATATTTGAAAGAAAAAAAAAGGAGGTGAATGTAAAAATACAAAATCTACAATTAAATTACTTACATACAACTTCCCTTACTAACCTGAATGTAGAAGTAATGTCAATCCAAATGGAGTGGCTCAATAAAAGATAAGATTTTTCTCTCAAATTTTAACATTTTCTCCTGCTCTCCTTTTAATGTATATACTCCCATAGGTAATTGAGGAGAAAAAAACTGGCCTCAACAACAGCATTTCCTCTATTATGTTTTTAGTTGTTACCAAATAAGACCCAAAAGGAACATAAAATGATAAAAGTAAAGGCAGAAAGAGAGCAGTCATGGAAAAATAAAAAATGATGAATGCCTGGTTAACATGGGCCAGTTTATTTTTTTATTTTTGGTATATTTTTCTGTCACCCCCTTCTAGCTTTAAACTCTCATAATCAAAAGTATGGTTAGACCACACACATTTCATAGTCTGTATTTGTAGTGAACATCAAGATCAAGCCAGCTTGATACAGAGAGAGAAATGTGTAGGAAAAAGAAATGGTATTGCATTAAATCATGTAGTATCATGCAAAAGTCGAACTGCTTTTCGTGCACTTAGAGTAAAAACAGTCGCCAATTTTTTCCCACCATGATTATCATGTCCTGTACATTGTGTACTAGGGATGTAGTATCATTTCCAATATGGAGGTAAGCCATCATTGATCGCTATTATACTCTCCAGCAAGGTATAGAGGCTGATACTGTACAAGGGCCTCTTGCACCAAATACAGTTGTATTTTCATTAGGGTTGGTTAAATAGGAAAAAGAAATGCATGTTCAGAAAGAGGAGATCAAGATGTGAGATTTCATTGTTTTAATAATTGCCCAGCCCACCCACATATTTCTCCAGAGAAACAATTTTCAGGGGAGATTAACACACCCACAACAAAAAATCTTTCTTCATAACATAGTCTATTTTCCAGTTACACGATAAGGAAATTACTTTTTTCTTTTCTTAATAGTCTAATTTGTTATAGAAATTTACTTGGAATGTGTAAGCATAAACTTTTTACATGGACGTTTTGAAAAAAATATTAGAAATAGATACTAAACAAAAAAAATTGTTCCAAATATGCATCCTTTTTGTAAATCGCTTATTTTAATAGAGTGTGATTCGAATATGATTAAACAGGTATATTGTGGAGATTGAAATATTTCATTTATTCATATAATTTGTTAGCGATGTGTTTTCACAGGGATCAAAGTTGCTTTGAAAAGTTGTCTATGATTTGCCCATAGCCCTTCCTATGCAAGATTAATTCTGGAAAGTCAAAACAGGACAAAAAAAAAATTTAAACAATATTGATCCCAGAAGAAGATAACTGCCCTGCCCCAATTGAAATTGAGGAGACAAATAAAAAATTTTGCATCATCAACATATCTCAGTTTATAAATAAACTTTTGAATATATACAGTATAACCTCGTTAATTCGACACACCCCAATTCGACACTCGGCGATAATTCGACCATGTTCCGATGTCCCGACCTCCGGCCTATCAAATAACAAACCGTAATTCGACAGTATCGATAATACGACAGTTCCGATAGTTCGACCATTTTAAAATTCGAATTTCGACAGTTGAATGTTATTTTACATGCAACTTTACCGCTAAACGGTATTACGGCGGCGACGATCGGCATCGGCGGGCGGCGACGATCGGCAACAGCGGGCGTCGATACGATCGCGCCTGCGCACTTTTGGTTTCTGGTTAGTTTAAGTTTCACTTTGCAGTGCCGTTGCGCAATTTCGCGGATGTTATTGTTGTTTTTTTTTACGCGGAATTTCGGCATCATGCGCTAACTAATAATAATTTTTATTTTTTTATTTTTAACATTGAAATATTTTAGCTATTTTTAAATTTATAAATAATTTCTTTTTAAATAAATAAATCTTTATAAAATGATCCAACAATGATTATGATAACATTTTATTTCAATATTCCATTTCTGTGTTATTATAAAAGATTTAAACACAAAATCAATAACACCTGCAGCAGCAGTGGATGCCTTTAATACATTAAAATTTATTTATTAAAAGACATTTCAGAGGAAGAAAGGCATGCATGTTTTTTCAAAATGCCATCTGGAATACATCCTGAATAGGATTTCAGTGCAAAAACAGATATCTATAAAGGAATTTTTAAAAAGATCTTCATGATTATTTTAAAATAATATTTTAAAATTTTCTTTTTATTTACCATATTTATTTCCTTTCAACTGCTATATTTTTCAATTAGAATAAAATATTATTTAATATATTATATTTAATATTTTAATGTCTGTAGAGTTAATATTTGATTATATTACTGAAAAGAAACACATTGCCAATAAATTTATTTGTTACAATTATTTATGTTTCTAAAATATGTATTAATGCCATTTTGTCACTGATACTAAAAGTTAATCATGAAAATAATATAAAAACACACAATGGTTTCAATTAATATCATTAATTTATATTACAAAGCTATTAAAAAATATATATTTTAGCGAGTTAGATGATTACCTAATCATATAACCATATAACCTTAATTCAACACTTCCTTTAATTCAACCGAAAGCTCTGATCCCTTGGGGTGTTGAATTAAAGAGGTTCGACTGTATAATACAAAAAAGAATCCATCAATATATTCTACTTATCTCCAGCAGAAACCATTGAAAGACATGACACCCTTGCATTCATGGAGACAAAACTTATGGAAGTTGTACCTTCTAGCATGTATATTGGGACAATAACTCTGAAAGATATTACAGTGACCTTTATTGAAGACACACTAGATAACCAAGTGTGAACAAAATTGGCAATGTCTCCTAAAAAAAAAACTATGACTAGCGACATCAAAGACTTTCCACTTATTTAAGTTTTATCCATGAGTGTATATGATAAGAGTGGAGAAAAAAAAAAGAAATTGAAGAGGGAGAAAGAAACTCACCAGAATATTTTGGTTGCTAACTTAGAGTGCTAATAATAATTGGTGCTATATTTTTTCACTTTCCCAATGAAATGCTCAGAACAGGGTGATTTCTGTCATTTTTCCATGATGGCCAACCTCCATATCACAGATGGTATAACTACTAATACATGATGATGATGATGAATGAGACCCTAATTAAAGAGTTGTATAAGTTATACACTTGTAAAAGTAATACAAGAAAACAAGACCTAATCCAAATAATATTAATATTAATTTATTTGGATTAGGTCTTATTTTCTTGTATCTATAATCCAATAATCCAAATTGTGTTTTATCAGTGTGGTGGAGCAGAATTCATTGGAGTATTTAGATGTGTTTCCTGTTGATGGAATTTATCATTGTATAAGTTACAATTATATATTCATTAAAATTTCTGCTTTGATATAGGTCACCTTAATCTCATGTCAGTTTTTTATTTCTCCACCTCATTGTTTCTCTCCTGGTGATATATATTTCTATCTCTCTCCAGCTTATTATAAATCTTCCACTCTAGCATGGGGTGAGGGAGGGGGACAGGTGGAATGTGGGCTACCCCACTGGCACAGCAGGGCAGATATATATATACAAGAGCTCATCGCTAATGTAGGTGTGAAATATTTTTTAAGAATCAGAGTTGGCAACATTAAAGAACAGAGTTTGATTACTCCACAGGTTTTAAAGTTGAACTTCTTCGTTCGTCTTCGTTCTTATCTCCACTCAATCATATTAGGGTACTGGGTGAAGTAGAATGCGCCTGCCTTTGTCATTAAGACTGGGAGCACTACTCAGTGACAGGCCGACTTAGCGCCAAAAGAAATGGCCGCCTCTGACATGAGGAACAGACGCCATGTGCAGCCGCTTCTAACATGAGTACAAACGTTGCTCATCCTGTATCCCTGGATTAGGAACCCTTACAGGGTACTATCAGCCAGGCCAGCTGAACCCAGGTTTTTTTATTGAGCTTGTTACTGCTCCCCCTCCTCCTTTTTCATCCGAGCTTGGGACCGGCAAAGGCGGAGTTGAACTAAAGCAAATAAACTGCATATATATATAACCTCTTTTAATTCAACCCACTACAATTCAAACTGTTTTCAAAGCCCAATCAAATTACCTATTGTATTCTAACAGGAAGCATTTTTACCTATGGGGTATTAAAGAGATTTGACTATATTTTATTCACAGTTAAAAATAATTTACCATCCATTATCTCTCTAGGTTTAAAAATGATGCAATTGTACATTATCTATGAAAATATAAAACATTTTAAACATGGTTTCTTTTGAAAAAAAAAAAATAATAATAATAACAACAACAACAAGTTTTCTACTGCCTTTAATGCAATGAAAAATATATTGAAAGGGCACAGCTCATCAGTGGTAAACCCTCCCATATACCATACTACTCTAATATTGTATTTAGTTAGTATTTTGGTTATATATACATATGTATTTAAATTTCTAAGTTGTACATATGCAAAATGGGTAATGTTCAAATATATATGATCCCATATATTCTATACTATTTTTAAAAGAGCCTTTTCACCTTCTCTAAGCCACACAAAATGTCCTCTATAAACTTAAATTATACATGGGAGCCAAAACCATTCATTATCTACAAGAAGTGAGGACCTCAGGTGGTTGAAAGGAAAAAGAACAGGTTGAGGGGGGGGGGACTATTGTGTGTCTTTCCTAACTGATTTAATCTGATCTCAAGGAATGTTGATGCGCTGGTTGTCACTGCTGGAGGAGGATTGTTTACATCTTGTTCTGACAGCATGGTTGTTGTCCTTGGTAGGCGTGGTTTGGACTACTGACAAGCAAATTAATTTTTTTGCTCAAATAAGAAAATAGATTATATTGATTAGGTACTATGTATTTGGATTATAGATTAAAAACAAAAGGTAATAAGACCAAATCTAAATAAATAAATAGTGTGTGATGTTTCGATAACAGCGTTATCATCATTCAGTTCTTTTGTCTGATGATGGTAACAATGCTGTTACACTGAATGTCACATACTATTTATTTGGATTTGGTCTTATTACCTTGCATTTCAAAATAGATCATTCAAAATGTGGATACTTAGGATATTTGATTTCCTTGAATATTATTTTGAAAAAATAAAAATTGCTTTAAATAAAACTTTCATGTAAAGGCCTCTTCTTGTTTATCGTACACTGGCTGGGAATAGATTTGATTTTAAAAAAAGGTTGTTGGCTGAAGAAACAGGTTTGATGGGTGTAAACAGCTGCTCTTGTGCCAGAGTAAAGGATTATTTTACTATGATTTGAAAGAAGCAAAGTCACACTGAGTGGTACTTCCAGGTCTTCGGACCAACAGCAGGTGTACCCCTCTTTCCTGCTCCATGGTGTCTACATCCAGGACTATAATAGAAAAGCTGAGACAATGAGACCTAATGGAGATCATTTAAACGACTTGAGGAATAAGCAACAACAACAACACTATGATTTGATGTTTTTGAGCATAGGATCTCTTTTGGAGAATTCCGATTTGTAAACTGAGAGGTGCTTAGCGAAATTATGGGAAAGTGAAATTTTCTCAAGAATTTTATTACACTGTCATATCCAGGCAGTCCAGTTTCAAGTTGGATCCTGGCAGTGTAAATGGTGATGTCAAAGAAGGAGCTATTTTTGTCAATAAAGGCCTGCTACCTAGAATTAGGCCTAGAAAATCTTGATAGACAGGGGGGGATAAGTGGACATTGTGACCTGCCTACTTATATATTGATACTTATATAAGAACATTTTGACTTTGTACTTACAAGATACCAGAGTATCTGTATGGAATTTTTAAACTGTACTATTCGCAATCCTTAATGAATGTGACACAAATTGAAGAATACTGTTGAAACAAAAAGTATTGTTCAACTTGATTAATCACAACATAATCTTCATGATTTTAATTATAATGCACTCTTGGATAGTAACGAACAAAAAATGAAACTCAGAACTTGGGAAAAGAAAAGAAAAAAAGTAAGAATGGGGGGGTGGGGTATCTTATGAAGGAGGTGGTGTAATTAACGATACAGCTCCTTATTAACGAGGCCTGTGAGATTATTTATAGCACCTGCAATTAGCAATGTAGAGTGCTGCCACTTGTAGAACCGGAGGTCAGCCCGCCCTGAAAGAGACCACTTTCTCTACTTTCTTGTCTCAGCTTGCATGGCAACTCCCTCTTGAAAAGTTCCACAGGATAGCTTTCTTTTTTTTTTTTAAATTGGGCACCACACACACACACATACTACTCTTGTGGGTTTTATATAACAAATCTTGTTAAAACAAAACGATAAATTCATCGAGAATGTTATTTTTATTTTTTAGAAAATTTTTAAACTAAATTTCTTATTAAGGATGCTGGGTTGAATAAGCCTTCAATCTTGTGATAAACAAAAGCAATGAAACCAGTAGAGAGTTGGATGATCTCAGTTTGAAAGCTGAGTATTGAGGGCACTATAACATCTACTGTCTTTAATCCAACACTCCAAAAGGGATAAAATCTTTATCATTTGAATTAAAGTCAGTGTGTTGAATTTATAGATGGTTAAGATGATTCTCAATTCATTTGAATATTCAAATTCTTCTAGCCTACATTTTTCTAGGATATTTTGTTGTTAACACTTGAGAAGGGTTTTGAATTATGTTAGAGTAAATAGGCTGATTGGCGTCCTGTTGAATTAAGAGTTGGATGAATTAAAGAGGTTATACAGTACTCCCATCTGATTGATAGATTTAAACTGTGTTAGTGTTGACACCTCACCTTGAAGAATGAAGAAAGACCAGAGCTTGATAGTGTAATAGGGTGGTCTGGAATTATAATTTACAAAGAGAATTGCTCAGAGCAGGTGAAATTGTGTCCCCTGCTGGCCAACCTCTATATAAGAGCTGGCACTAGTGAAAGATGATGATAATAGCACTGCCCTATAAACTCACATTGCACCATATTTACATATCCCTTTCCAGGAAATACCTCCTATAGAGAGATGTTTGCAGAACTGTGTCTCTCTCTTCTCCTTAAGTTCTGTTAACTGACTCAGCGTGACCCATGGCAGAACAGGATGTCTGGAATCTTGAACTCCTGGTACCCTAGGCATGAAGGCTCTCCTACTAAGCCCAGCTAAATGTTAACAGACTAAAGTCGTATTTCTACCTTTGTGTGCCTCAGATATTCCCATCAACAGAAAATACATCCAATTACTCCTATAAGAAGATAAGTATCGCCACCACAGTTTCCATATTTAGTCAAAAAATAACCTGCAATAAATTTGCATCACCAGCCAGAGCTTTGTGTGTCATCCCACCCAAGCCTAATTGAACACTGTATATCCATAAGAAATAAAAACTACCTTATTTCCATCAACCAAATGAAATAGAGTGAAAGAAGAATTACACAAAATAAAAGAAGAAGAATGAAGAATCTATAAACTACTGTGATGAGAGTTCCTAAATAGAAGGTCAAAGATTTTAACCTTTTTTGGGGGAGGACGAATTCATTAAAGAGAAGCATTTCCATCAACAAGGTTAATCACCATTCTGACCTTTAGGAATTAAGTCTTTTTAACTTTTTGTTGTTTTGGAAGATTTCAGACTAATTTGTACACAGAACTGAATGATGTAAGAAACTAGGTTTGAAGGTTAAAAAATTTGAAAACTGGAGTTTGGTCTATTGATGATAGGAAAGCTTTTGATGAAATGTCACATTTAGTTTACTGATCTGTTGGCCTTTTTAATTAATTTATTTATTTTTTACAAATTTCCACATTTAGGGTTGATTCCTAATTTATCAAGAGTAAAGGAGTGCTTGCTAGCCACATATGATATTAAATTACACAATAAATCTGATAATGAATTATGAAATAGCACACAAGCACACAGTTTGTTGTCAGATTTTATAGTTGCCTAACATTTCCACCTTTTTACCCCAATTGTTCAATTAAAGGTATAGTTTGTCTTCACTAGTAGAGTTTCTGTGGTATATTCAGCCCTTCCAAGAATTTTTTTAAAAAAGCCATAAAGGATAGTTGAGCAGATGATCATAATACAAGAAAATAAGACCTAATCCAAATAATTTAATAGTGTGTGATGTTTCGGCAATAGCATTGTCACCATCATCAGACAAAAGAATAAATGAGAAAAAATATCACAGCAATTTGTCTGATGATGGTGACAATGCTGTTGCTGAAATGTCACACACTATTAAATTATTTGGATTAGGTCTTATATTGTTGTATTATAATCTATAATCCAAATTGTGCTTTATCACACAGATGATCATACTACAATTTAAATAAAGACTGTGGTGAAGACCACATAATGAAACCAATCCTCCTTCTCCTCTACTGAGGGTGGCTGGCCACATGGTCTCTCCATACTTCCTCCATTATCCTTGTCATCTCCTCGTAGGTGTGTCATCCAGTCCATTGTTTTAGATTGTCTGTGTATCCCTGTCATCTCCTTCCCCTCGATCTCTTCCCTGGAGCTTTCCTTCCAACACTGTCAGTAATGTAATGAAACCAATACTTGATTGCTAATCTCCATTTTTAGCCTTGGATACCAAAGGCTGTTCCTTTTAGACTTAGATGATGACCCTGTTAATTCTGTAATCTGGAGTTTTTGACCCTATATTCTCAATTGCTTCATTTCTATAGACAGTAAGACACTCATTATCTGTGAGTCAGCTGGAGGAAAGTGGAAATTCTGTCCCAACCTGTACTTTCAAATATCAGTAGTCGTAATTATTTATACTTCCAATTATCTGAAGTTCCAATTATCAATAGTCCCAATCATCAGCAGTCTTAATTATCTGAGGTCCCAATTAAATTTATTTAAAATAAATATCCCGTGTCTCCTCTACAAATTAGAAATTAAAAAGACCAACTATAAAAGATCTTGTTAATTGGGCCCTACTGATAATTGAGACTATTTTTGGGGGCTTTCTCTCTCTGCAAAAGTTTCAATTATATTATATTTGGATTTAAAGGCATGAATGCATGCTGACTCATTGTGAGTCTTACACTTTGTAGATGAGGGCCAAGCACCTAGAGTACAGAATTGGCCAACTCTGAGCTTTGAAACCTGACTTGTAGTTTGGAAGCTATAACATCTAATTTTATCCTTGGGGTGATAGAGAAAGAGAGAGATAAAACCATTTTATGTTTATCTTGAAGTAACATTTCAATTTCCTGTCTTTTTTCCTCCATCAATTGATATCATATAATTTTTATCTTTTTTTTAAAACATTTTTTTTACTATAGGCTTGATTAATAATATCTTGGATAAAACTTTCACACACAACTCACATTAGTTAAGTGATCATCTTTCTCTATGAACAATTAATTTTATTTAATCAAAAATAACCTGTCTCTAATCCAACCACTGATATAATAGACTCCAGGAGCAACCATTTTATTTGGATGGTCTTTCAAGGGAATTATTTCCACAGTACTTAGAGAGTAAAAAAAGAAAGATAAAAAGAAAGAAGATTATAAAATAAATTGATAAAAACACATTGTACTGGGTGAAAAATGAAAAAAAAAAAAGGCACACAAGAACAAAGTGGTGTGAAATTAATAAAATGGAGAAAAGGGCGCAAACAGTTGTTCATTTTAGAGAAGTCATTCTTCTTCAGTGGTGAAACAGTATTGAGGCCAAGTGAGGTGAGTTCATGATGGGGTTCATCACTTTCTCCACATTGTAACTCTTTGTCTTTCCATTCACTTAATGGTGGTTCATGTATCTCTCTATAAAGTCACACACCATATGTGGATACCAATCTATGTTCATTACAGTTACCCCTTAACACATATATTGTTAGCCGCTACAAATATACTTGCCCCGGGTTGCGAACATTCTTTTTCCAACAGTGAGAGTATGCTTTAAGAATCTCTTCCCTTCAGCAGGTGTAAGGACTAGAAATGCTATCAGATGCACAGCCATGGTTTATACAGGATTAGGAGTGGGTCAATATGTAAAGCATATAATGTAAATCTGTTGAAGGGTAGAGATGCCTTGTGTGCTTCTATGAGATAAGAGAGTTCCATTGAAAGAAACTCTTTATATTTAATCCTAAATTTATCAATTTTTTTTTATCTCAGTATTTGGTTTTGATTGAATTTTTTAAATTTCTTAATTGGCTTTTCTTGTGTATATATATAAAAATAGATATAAATTAAATAATAAGCGTCTTTTTATTAGAATAATAAATACAGTTAAACCTGTCTATAGCACCCCCTCTCTATAGCACCCTATTTTGGCGAGTCCCAAGAGGTGGAGGCTATAGACAGGTTTAACTGTATATTATTTAAAAGCGTCTATATTTTAAAGAGGCTGGACACCTATTTTTATATATAAAAAAAAAAAAACCCTGTGTTAAACATTTCATCTAAATGGTTGATACACACAAGAAATGAAACCTGGAAAACAAAGGGCATCCAGCAGCCTATGTATTCCATATGGGGAGTTGTGCTATTGAAATATTTTTAAAGAAAAGGGGAGAGTCAGTGTGGATGAGTGGTATAAATAATCAATTTTGACAGTCACAATCCAGGAGGATCCAATCCCACATTGGGCACTTTTTCCTGAATTAAAAAATTGCTCCAATGGTTCCTGATTCTTACAAAATTCCAACCTCACTCTTGAAAGCATGTATCCAAATGGGGCTCTGGCACACTTGTAAGTGAAAAATTCAAACTGCTTTCCAAATACGTATGTAGACATGTGGTGCACTTACAGTATAACCACTCGCCAACTTCTACCCACCATGATTATCATGACCTATACCACTAGGGATAATAACAAATAATGGTATTATGTGGTAATTTACACATTCCTAAGAATGGTACCACTTCCAATAACAACATAAAGATAGAAATCTGGAGAGAATATATATATCAAACACAGGGGTACATAAATGAATAAAACAAAGCTTCAAGGGCTGCGTATCTTTTATTAGAACGAATATAATACTAGCTTTCGGGCACATACGCCCTTCTACAGGAATTAATGAAACAATAATCCGACTAGTTTGAAATAGGTTTTATATACACGTAACTATTGTTTTGCATATCACGCGCAATTTGAAAAATATTAAAATGTTTAAATTTACATGCAGGTGCCCGAAAGCTAGTATTATATCATCATCGGGACATCAGCCAGATTGGGAAAATACTTCCACTATTTACAGGGGCATCCAGAACTCGCACCAGAGGAAGTTCCTGGAGGCCATAGCATCAATGAAGGACCCTGCTAGTGTAAATAGATACGAAGAAATCCCCGAAATCCCCTTTTTTCTAATAATCGCAGTCAACTTAATTTGTTTCTTATTTTTATTTCCTTAAATTTTGTTTCAAAAACATTAAAAAATACTGCATTACTAAAAAGCCTTTAATTTTCAAAATATTTTATTATATTATTATTATTTTTTTTTTTTTATCATTATCAATAATTTTTTTTTTTTTTGACCAATGACAAATTTGTTTCCATATGATCTACAATAATTTGTAAATTAAATTCACTGTGCAATAAATTGATAAAGAGGGAGCAATCCCTCGAAATATTTTAAGAAAAAAAATATTTTTTTATTTTTTATTTTTATTTTTTTTCTTTACAGATCCAGGTACGCCCTTTTATATAATCTTAATTAATGGATCGTCTTTTGGCTCAAAGTATTATATTCGTTCTAATAAAAGATACGCAGTCCTCGAAGCTTTGTTTTATTCATTTATAAATCGTACAGGGTTTATCAATCGATACAGGGGTACATCTTCCCTCTCTCAACTGGAGATATATAAGTGCAGTGTGCATCCAAGAACTTCAGTCTGAAGAAAAAACGCTTATTAAATGAGAGTACTTTTTTTTTTCATTCTCAACAAAAGTTGTCTTTTAATACAACAACAACAACAAAAACCTTTATTAAGACACTATTGTCTTACAAGGGGATTCCCCTAAAAGGTTATATATGTACATGAGTGAGGAGGATAAGCAATTTAGAGGGGAGGGGGAGCAATCCATGTCTTTTAATATAATTTAAACATTTCTATTAATTCCCATTTCAACTACATGCCATATATGCATGTTATATTAAAGTATTATTTTATTTAAAATTATATATCATAGATTCAAATATTCTGTTAAATCCACCGCCAGAGGTCACGCTTTGCATATAAAAACTTGTTTTTTCCTGATGGCCGGTTCAAACATTTTGTACATTATGTAAATAAGTTTTCCATTTTTTTTATTCTTACTCCTTAAGCCAGGCAGTACTTTTATCAAATTATGTTTTTTTATATATTCTTTTAGCTCAATTAAAGCAACTACTGTTTGAAGCTATTTTTGCTAACTAATTTTATTTTATTATTCCCACGACTGCAATACCATAGCATAATCCTCAAGATGATCTAAAATCAACCAGAAAATCTCATTCATCTTTATTTATAACATGTATATACACAACGTAAAGTTGCTGGAGTATGGTAGTCATAAGAGGCACCTCTCCCTTTAAATATACATTAGAACAATGCCTTATGATTATCATGGCAGTAATAAAGGGGGTCGGTGGAAGGCTGGTTAAACCCTTTGGTTTTCGACCACTACGACTCGGGTTCGATTCCCGCATTGGACACTTTTTTCTGTTTAAAAAAAAAAATGCTCCAATGGCCCCCGATTCTTGCAAAAGTCCAACCCCACCAACGAGTGCAAGTAACCAAACGGGGCTCTGGCACATTGGAAGTGCAAAGTCGAACTGCTTTTCACATGTGTAGACATGTGGTGCACTTACAGTAAAAGCAGTCGTTAACTACCCACCATGAATATCATGGTTTTGAGATAAGAAAGAAGAAGAAGAAGAAAGATGGCAGTAATAAAAAATAAAGACAGTGATAAAAACTGAGCCACAACATCAGTTTTCTTTATCACCCATCTTCAAGTTTTTACTGGGGTAATAAACATAATGTGCATTGTTTAAATGCCTGTTTAATGGGAAAGGTGCTTCTTTTGGTACATATATATAGACATAGGATTTGATTAGGAAGAAGCTGGCAACACGGATGTAAGAAGAGCAGAAGATATGTGTACGATGCCAAACGTAGACAAAGACTTTTTCTTTCTTTTTTTAATATTTTGTTTTAAATTTGTAAACTTATAAAATAAATTCATTTATATATTCCCCAATTCCTACATATATATATATATATTGAAAACAAAAAAGACATATCAAAAGGCACAATTTGAATTATAGATTATAAAACACAAGGTAATAAGACCAAACCCAAATAAATAAATAGTGTGTGACATTTCGGTAACAGCATTGTTACCATCTTCAGTGCTTTTGTCTGAAGATGGTAACAACGCTGTTACCGAAACGTCACACACTATTTATTTATTTGGTCTTATTACCTTGTGTTTAAAAAAGGCCTATCATAACCGCTCACCTGAACATTTTAAATGGCAGAGCGCCATCTAGTGGAACAAAAATCAACTAAACGTTGATTTAACTTATTAAAAAGGCATCTCCTGATTGTACAACTAAAAGTTGCTGATAGTTTGCGCCATCTATCGGAATAAATATCAACTATTCGTGAATTTAACTTGTTCCATGATAATACAAGAAAAATATTTTTTTGTCTGATGATGGTGACAATGCTGTTACAGAAATGTCGCACACTATTAAATTATTTGGATTAGGTCTTATTTTCTTGTATTATAACCTATAATCCAAATATTGCTTTATAATTGTTCCATTGATATTTGGCCAACCCATTATTTACTTGATAAACAACAAATGTGTTTCGGGTTCTGCCATCAAAAAGTACCCATGTGAGCAGTCATGATATGACTTTTTTTGTTTATAACACCTTTTCCTATTTTTTCTTATTTTCACAAATATTTACCTATATGCATCTAATCCCTCATTGAATACACAAGGTAATAATAAGACCAAATCCAAATAAATAAATAGTGTGTGATGTTTCGATAACAGCGTTGTTACCATCTTCAGACAAAAAAGTACTGAATCTAATCACATCGAAATGTCACACACTATTTATTAATTAGGTCTTATTACCTTGTGGTTATAATCTATAATCCAATTGTGCCTTATCACCCTCATTGAATAATAAAAAAAAAAAAAAAAAAAAGGATGATTTAATGTCGCAGAATCTTGCACAAGTCCAACCCCACCAGTGAATGCAAGTAACCAAATGGGACTCTGGCACCTCTTATAAAAGTTTTCGACATACGTATGTAGACCTGTGGTGCACTTACATTATAACCAATCATAAACTCTTATTCCTCATGATTATCATGCCTTTTGTACTTGGAGAATATAAGTAAAAAGAAATAATAATTTAATAATCAAAAATACCTTAGTACTCTAATTCCTTATGTTTTTATTAATGGGAGTAAATAAAAAATTGTTTGTTGGGCGTATACGATAGAGTGGATTGTAAATAAATAATGGACTTCATTTATTGTGCATGTGCTTGCATTATCAAATTGGCTTATGTAATATAGAGAAGGGGAGGGTTGTGGTTGGCTATAGGCCAGGGGAGACCAAAATACTAGGGAAATATCTCATTTGTTATTCAACTTTTCCATATCTTGTTTATGCATCTTCAAATATATATATACAGTTAATATATATGTCATAGTAGTTCTCTATAGTTTCTTCCACATTCTTTTTTTTAGTTATTTTATTTTATTAATTTTTGCTATTTTAAATATTTTATTATTTTTATAATTAAATATATATTGCATCTATTGTGAGATTAATATATGTATTTATTAATGTATTGTATTAATTATATAATAATAATTTTATATTCTCATCTTAATATTGTTTGTGATACCCTTATTTCCGTTATTAGAATTTTAAAGGGTTTAAATTATGAATATATTTTAAACGTTTGATATAATATTTTAACGCATTGTGTGTCTGAAGAAAGTAAATATTAATGTTTAATGGGTGTGAAAACAATCTATTTCAATATATTTCCGTATACAAAAAAAAAAAAATAATAATTTTAAAATATATAAAAATAATAGCATATAGAAAATTTAAATGCCTTCAGACATGTCTTTGTAATGCGGGTTTTATTTCTCAGACGATATAAAAAGCGCTTTGGTGCTTTAATCTATTTTTAAAAAAGGCCTTCATTGTGAATATTTGTTAAATGTATCCATTTAAAAATACCGCCGTTTGTATTAGTCAAAAAAATTGTTTATTTTTCCGATATTGACATTAGTTTGACATGTATTAATACGCAAAGGTCAATAAACTTGTTTTAAAATCTCGTCTGGTTTAAGCCATAAAAGATTCATTTATCATTTTGAAGCATGCATAACATAAAATAATATTTCCATAATAATTTATATATAAGAGCTACTAAAAATAGCATCATTTCCGATCAAATAAATCAACAAAAAATAAACATATGATTCAATATTTATATTTAGCTTCGGTACGATACCCGTTTGATATATAAAAAGTATCGAAATAAGATAGAATTATAACAAGATATCAACTTACCTGTCAGTAGCCATATTTCTTTACAAAAATCCAAGCTAAGCTGTGAAAGGTAACACCATCCAGAGAGCCGCCGTAGAAGACAGAAGACCGGACGAGCGAGAGGCCACCATTTTGAAGGATACAAGGCGATTGGTTCGAAGGGAGGCGCGTCTGCGCAGCTGCAATGGTAACCTAAATAAAGCCTTCTTTTTTGTTTTGCTCGGCTGACCGCTTTGGACATCACGATGTTCAATGCAGTTTCTAAAGCCATATTGATGTGGCCGTTTTGGTCACGGAAGTTGTTGAGACAATAGTTTATGGACATCATTAGTGTCATTTGAATCCTCTCTCAACACTTCTATATTTAACGTACTATACGGTATTATTTCCTCCCTCGTATTTTATGCACCAAACGTTTATTATTTCCTTTATTTTGTGTAATAAATATAGCTTTTTTTTCCTTATTGAACAATGTCATATTTACATATTGCTATTATACAATTTAAGCGTTATATAAATATTAAAAATATTCCGCAATTTTTAAATTATAAAGAAACTATGAAAAAGGCATCTCCTTATCATGCAACTGAAAGTTGCTGATTGCTTTCTGCCATCTATCGGAATAAATATCAACTATTCTCGTCGATTTTTAATTATTCCAGAATTGGCCAAATACCCATTCTTGATTAATCAAGAAAAGCTAACCACGGACGTGTTTCAGACTGTTGGCCCCTCATCAGCGTGGTGCAAGCTGTACCTCAACGACCAAAAAAATGGTCATTCAGGCATCCTGAATATATAATTATATCCTTCTTTATAGATGATATATATATAGATTTTTTACAGAGTTCAATAAAATAATCCTTTGTTTCAATATCAAGATGAAGATATCAGGTTTCCAGAGATAAGTTTATTTTTATTTATTTTATTTTATCCCCCATCTGGTAAGTAGCCCGTAAAACCATCTTCTCTCTCCACAGCGGAGACAATTTGACAATTGACATAGTTTTATTGACCTTTTGTCAATACATGTCACAGTCCACCACATTATTTATGTGATAATGAGAAATTTACATTGAGGATGATAACAAAAATGATTAAAATACACAACTATGTACATGGCGCCACCGCTGCATAGTTTGATAGAAGATCGCCAATGGGTCCCCAGCGATACCGCGGAGAGAAACCTAATATTTCCACCTTGAGATTTTACTTTAAAAAAACTCGCATCCCTGGATGGTTTAACTTTGGAGTACACCCCATGTATTTGATTATATTTTAACTCTTGACTTATATAGTGGCTGTTTTTTGTTGAAAGTTACAATTCCGGAATATTTCTACGATAGAATACTCTTGTGATTTGCATAGAACTTTAGTATTGTCTATGCTAATTGTCATCTGCCTATATAGCGCGGCCTTGTTGGATTGTTAGTTGGCTAGCGGTTAAGTGAATAGGGCAGGCCGGCGTGAGCTGCTGATGTACATATAGTTTGATCTTTTGTCCTTTTCTTATAGTTTTATACCTTTAGGTAATAAAGGATCTTCCTCTACGACTCCATAAATTTTTTCAATATTGTAGCGTGTTGTAGAAAGGATGTTATAAAGTCAGAGATTTGTGAATGTTCTAAAAGAAACGTTTTGGGCTTGAAAATAATACAATTTGGTTAGTAGTCTGTTAAACTATCTATATTCTCTCTAAAAGAAACTTCGGAAGCTTGGTATTTCGTCTTAATAAAAGATTTGCCAATCGCAACAGCCGATTGTGTTTGTCTTGATAAGTTCTGGATGGGTATTTATCGGATATAGCAATGTTTTCTGCAATTCCATTTGAGAATGCCGTGGGAATTCTTCAACAAAAATAGTTTCAATTTTTATATATAGATGGCGCAATAGGTTCGGTAGACATGTGTTTTTTTAAAATTAAGAAATCGATTAATTCTAGCATATATATATACACACTCATGGACAAAACGTAAGGAAGTGGAATGTCTTTGATATCGCCGGTCGTCTGTTTTTTGAAGGAGACATAGACAATTTTGTTCACACTTGGTTATATCGTATGTTTTCAATAAATGTCACTATGTATCAAATATTATTCAAAGTTATTGTCTGAATCCCGATATACATGCTGAAAGGTACAACTTCCTTAAGTTTTGTCCATGAGTGTATCTTTCAGAGTTATTGTCTGAATCCCGATATACATGCTGAAAGGTACAACTTGCTTAAGTTTTGTCCATGAGTGTATCCTTCAGAGTTATTGTCTGAATCCCGATATACATGCTGAAAGGTACAACTTCCTTAAGTTTTGTCCATGAGTGTATCTTTCAGAGTTATTGTCTGAATCCCGATATACATGCTGAAAGGTACAACTTCCTTAATATTTTTCCGTGAGTGCATCTTTCAGAGTTATTGTCTGAATCCCGATATACATGCTGAGAGGTACAACTTCCTTAAGTTTTGTCCATGAGTTTATTTTTCAGAGTTATTGTCTGAATCCCGATATACATGCTGAAAGGTACAACTTCCTTAAGTTTTGTCCATGAGTACATCTTTCAGAGTTATTGTCTGGATCCCGATATACATGCTGAAAGGTACAACTTCCTTAAGTTTTGTCCGTGAGTGTATCTTTCAGAGTTATTGTCTGAATCCCGATATACATGCTGAAAGGTACAACTTCCTTAAGTTTTGTCCATGAGTGTATCTTTCAGAGTTATTGTCTGAATCCCGATATACATGCTGAAAGGTACAACTTCCTTAAGTTTTGTCCATGAGTGTATCTTTCAGAGTTATTGTCTTAATCCCGATATACATGCTGAATGGTACAACTTCCTTAAGTTTTGTCCATGAGTGTATCTTTCAGAGTTATTGTCTGAATCCCGATATACATGCTGAAAGGTACAACTTCCTTAAGTTTTGTCCATGGGTGTATTTTTCAGAGTTATTGTCTGAATCCCGATATACATGCTGAAAGGTACAACTTCCTTAAGTTTTGTCCATGAGTGCATTTTTCAGAGTTATTGTCTGAATCCCGATATACATGCTGAAAGGTACAACTTCCTTTAGTTTTGTCCATGAGTGTATCTTTCAGAGTTATTGTCCGAATCCCGATATACATGCTGAAAGGTACAACTTCCTTAAGTTTTGTCCGTGAGTGTATCTTTCAGAGTTATTGTCTGAATCCCGATATACATGCTGAAAGGTACAACTTCCTTAATATTTTTCCGTGAGTGCATCTTTCAGAGTTATTGTCTGAATCCCGATATACATGCTGAAAGGTACAACTACCTTAAGTTTTGTCCATGAGTGTATTTTTCAGAGTTATTGTCTGAATCCCGATATACATGCTGAAAGGTACAACTTCCTTAAGTTTTGTCCGAGAGTGTATCTTTCAGAGTTATTGTCTGAATCCCGATATACATGCTGAAAGGTACAACTTCCTTAAGTTTTGTCCATGAGTGTATCTTTCAGAGTTATTGTCTTAATCCTGATATACATGCTGAATGGTACAACTTCCTTAAGTTTTGTCCATGAGTGTATCTTTCAGAGTTATTGTCTGAATCCCGATATACATGCTGAAAGGTACAACTTCCTTAAGTTTTGTCCATGAGTGTATCTTTCAGAGTTATTGTCTTAATCCCGATATACATGCTGAATGGTACAACTTCCTTAAGTTTTGTCCATGAGTGTATCTTTCAGAGTTATTGTCTGAATCCCGATATACATGCTGAAAGGTACAACTTCCTTAAGTTTTGTCCATGGGTGTATTTTTCAGAGTTATTGTCTGAATCCCGATATACATGCTGAAAGGTACAACTTCCTTAAGTTTTGTCCATGAGTGTATTTTTCAGAGTTATTGTCTGAATCCCGATATACATGCTGAAAGGTACAACTTCCTTAAGTTTTGTCCATGAGTGTATCTTTCAGAGTTATTGTCTGAATTCCGATATATATGTTGAAAGGTACAACTTCCTTTAGTTTTGTCCATGAGTGTATCTTTCAGAGTTATTGTCTGAATCCCGATATACATGCTGAAAGGTACAACTTTCTTAAATTTTGTCCATGAGTGTATTTTTCAGAGTTATTGTCTGAATCCCGATATACATGCTGAAAGGTACAACTTCCTTAAGTTTTGTCCATGAGTGTATCTTTCAGAGTTATTGTCTGAATCCCAATATACATGCTGAAAGGTACAACTTCCTCAAGTTTTGTCCATAAGTGTATCTTTCAGAGTTATTGTTTAAATCCCGATATACATGCTTAAAGGTACAACTTCCTTAATATTTGTCCATAAGTGTATCTTTCAGAGTTATTGTTTAAATTCCGATATACATGCTGAAAGGTACAACTTCCTTAAGTTTTGTCGACGAGTTTACTTAAAAGAAAAGAATCCATGGTATTACATCACTAATATACATATTAGACCTCCCCTTAACGGGAGAATGGCAATAATTATTTAATATAGAACAACACCTTCCTGGCGAAATGTCCATCTACATGGTATTATAGGCAGACTTTCTTCGGGCCATATTGCATCAATCTGAGTTTCTCCAATCTGAGCGGAAACGCCCAAATTTTGTAACCTTGTAAAAAGAAACGTGCTGTTTTGCTGCAATTCTGGAATTTCATGAGACGTAGAATTATGTGGAGTTCAGGTTTTATAATAAAATTTCTAATTTTTCACAATGCGCGAGCACAAACGGATTTAATATATAAAAAAAAAAACGTATATAGTTATTGTGTTGACATAAAAACCGAAGAGCTGTGCTCGAAGATAAAAATAATGTGTTTAATATCTACAATTCAAAAACCCTATTTTCATAGTTTCACTAAAAACCATTATTAATATTTAACTTTCAAAATTTTGAATTTATAATCAGAAAGAGAATTCAAATACAATTTAAGAGCGGTATATGGGAGATTTAAGTGGCGAAACCGATTGGAGGGTTCATAACTGATGAGTCAGGACCCTTCATTTATTTTTAATTTTTTTCTACCAATGATTTTTAGAAATTTTATACTCATATATATTTTTAATAAATATAAATAAATAAATATATATAAGTGACTATTTTTTTTAAATTGGAAGGATAGCGCAAAATCGTTTCCACTTTTGTCATAAAGATGGCGCTGCATGTTAAACAGATAATTACCTCTAAGGGAAAACGGAAAAATCACAGAGGAGAGAATTGTCATTCCGTCAAGTACTGTTTGGATAGTACGTGATTTATAGAAATAATCTGGTGACACTTTGTTATAAGTAATCAAGAACTACTGGAAGGGAGAGGTTTTTCTCATCGTTTATAAGAAGAAAGCTAGTCTTTCTTATGATCTATCTATATTTATGTGTGTGGGGGGTCTTCCTCTCTCTTATTAAGCCAGTGTCGGAAAATTTGAAAACTTCAAGAAGACAATGGGACTTCACGATGGAAGGTTTGCCTTTCATCCAAAGAATCTGAAGCTCATACTGGCTGTCCGACTTACAGTGTCAGATAAGGTCAGTCCTAATATGGAGAACTTTTGCTGCCGATCTGGGTTCAGACGAAGACCCAAAAATTGAGTTTTACCAAAATCAACATCTTTTCTACTCCGTTGTCTCTTTTTATCTGTCCTGAATAGGTCAGTCTTTGTTTGGGATTCTAGGGATTTACCTGGATTAGTTTCATTTAAGATTGTTCTTTTATCTGTTAATAGCTCTCTGAGTAGAATTGCTTGCTACAAGATGGTTTAGAAGATGTGGAAGTGTCTGGAAGAAGAAAAATAATTCAAATAATTGGCATGATATCGCCACAAATAGAATAACTTGTCATTATCTGGACAGAATAGAGAAAGAAATCTCTTTTAATTTCTCCATTGCAGTAAGGGCAATAGAAATTGTTTAATTTGTAAAAGAATCATACGCATCTATAATAGTTTCGAATTTTTTCATAACAGATGGCGCGCTAATGCATCATAAAGAAATCTCTGTACCTTGGACTATCCTCTCAACCCAACCCCTGGAGTAGAAGAGGATACTTGCAGTACAAATTGTGTTGACAAGTATTATTTCTATTGCCTAGTACCTAAGGTGTATTTTTTAGGATAACAAAAAAAAAAAAAAAAAGAAGGAGAAATCACATCCGGGCTACCACGAGCTTCCACCCAGTTTATGGGCGACTTCCTGCTGTTTTTACTATGACAACAAGCATCCTTAATCACGGTTCTCATTAGGCCATGTTCTCTTTGTCTTATTTTTCTTTTATCAGTTGTTTAAACAATATTCAGAAAATGTATTTATATAGAACTAGACGAATGGCCCGGGCAACGCCCGGGGTTTACCCGAGTGCGAATATATTTTAAAAACGTTGACTTGGGTGGTCGCTATTAACAGGGTGGTCTGTATAGACAGGTGGATGTATCACACAGCTGATAACAGGGTTGTCTAGAGTGGTCGCTATAGACAGGGTGGTCTGTATAGACAGGTGGATGTATCACACTGCTGATAACAGGGTTGCCTAAGGTGACCGCTATAGACAGGGTGGTCTGTATAGACAGGCAGCTGATAACAGGGTTGTCTAGAGTGGTCGCTATAGTCAGGGTGGTCTGTATAGACAGGTTTATGAGAGAGGCAAACTTACAGGTTGTTGACGCCGCAATCCCCAGAGAGAGTGTTTTTGTTGCATCATGCTGTGACTCACACGATGACCCAAGGTCAACAGGAGTGGAGCAGCAAACTTAAGCCTATCTCCGTCGTCGCAATGGTGGCGCTGCCTGCGAGCTATATCTACAATTCTGCAAATAACTCTAAGGATATTCAAGATATTCAAGAAATTACTTTTCGAAAACCTTTCCGGGGATATACCTAATAATATCCCAGAATTTCATGGCGATTGGATGTATGGTTTTTGAATAACAGGGTTGTCTAGAGGGGGGCAGGGAGGACACGTGTTCCCTGGCAGCCAATGAGCGCGCATTCTATCCGTGAGCTTCAGACAAACAGACAAACAAACAGACAGAATAAGGCAAATATATAAGTAGATATCTCTAAAACATTTTTATATCAACTTAATATAATAGATGGGAGTTCGATATTGCGGGTTTCTCTCCGCTATAATAGTTAGTTTTTATTTACTTACCTAAGTGCACACGGCCATGATAATCATAGTGGGTAATGAATTGCTGCTACTTTTACTGTATTTTCATACCCGGATAGCTGGCGACTTCTATACGTGGCTCCGGGAGTCCGATTTACACAGTTAGTAGTTGTATTTATTTACATACCCCACATATAGAAATCAGTTAATGTGTGCACTTACGTGTTACCAGAGCATGAGGAAAACACACAGACATTACTTACTTATTTATATGCCTTACTTATGCTTTAATGACCAGTTTTTTTTTTGGCCGTTGAGGTACAGCTTGTACCACGCTGACGAGGACCAACAGCCCGAAACGCGTACGTGGTTAGCTTTTCTTGATTAATCAATAATGGGTATTTGGCCAGTTCTGGAATAATTAAAAATCAATTAATAGTTGATATTTATTCCGATAGATGGCGCAAGCCATCAGCAACTTTCAGTTGCACGAAAAGGAGATGCCTTTTTTTTTCCTTTCCTTATTTATTTATATATATATATATATTTTATAACACTGATATACCAACTAAATAAAAAGCTAGAGGAATAAACCGACTTCATTCAGAATTTTACCGAGAGAATTTTTAATCCCAACCCTAATTGTTTTACCTATTCAGTGCGACGCATGCGCGAAGCCATTATATTTTATTCGTCATTTGTTACCAAATAAACTTCGCCTTTTGGAATAATTTTTTTTATATCTATTAAAAATTGAGACTTTTCTCAAGCAAGTTCTGAGATATTCTCGAATTTTATCTGTCAAGTACGACTGTCCATTTAATGATAATGAATGATATGGTGAGAAACGAGTATGTATAACATAGCCAAATCAACACAGTATATTCCCAAAGGTTATACGATTTGTATAAAATAGTTTGTTATAATAGTTACATGGTCGTTCTAATGACATCAATGAATGTCAGCCGAATTCCGCTAAATTGGTGCATTATATTATCAGTAAGCAAAAGTAACCAAACGAGAACCTTAGCAACACGTATGTGTATATTCGAAATGATTTTTACATGTCTATGTAGGCATGTACTTATAGAATACTTATAAAATAAAGCCACAAAGTTCAACTCGTCTATATCTATCGAAACTTATGAATTTTTAATTTTATTACCTACTTTTTTTATACATTTCTATTTACACTCTCTATTCTCTTTAATAAACAACAAAATATTTTATATATTTAAAGGAAAATATTGGATCATATTTATAAAATAAAAGAAAAAAAGACTTAATTTTATAATTTTCTAAAAGTATCATTTTATTTTGACATTCAACTTACCAGAAGTTACGCCTCTTCTTTTTTTCCATTTATGGAATCTGCTTCAGATTCAATGAATAAATAATTTGAAATAAAATAAAAAAGGGTCTTGAAAAGGAACATCACCCACCTAGGTAATTGCCTTCCTTTTTTTCACCCTTCAGCCACTAGAATTAGGTCTCCATTATTGCTTTGTATTGGATCATATTAAAGAGATCGGGATGTATATATTAATGTTTTAATAGGGTATATTTGAAATATAATTTTTGAACACGTTTTTAATAATTAACCTGTTGGATAACTGAATGCTACGACAGCTAGCGCCACACTGGACCTATCATCATCACAACTGTTTTGTTTACCTTCTTCTCTATATTACAATAACTGTTCGCTACCATAACTTTGCCTTTCTTACTAAATGGATAATAAAGATTATTATCATATAATCCTCAACGTCCTCATGCCTTCCTACAAGCTGTAAGTACCTAAATCTTACAACAATTAGATTATGAGACTGAATATTGCATGAAATTCAACTAACGAGTTAAGACAAAGAAAAAAGGCTTAGCAAAAATGGCGTCACTCCCGAGCCACGATGTAACCCTAAATAAGCTCGACGGCTATAACTACTCACTATGGTCTTTCAAAATTGAAATGCTCTTGCAAAAGGAAGATCTTTGGGAAGTTGTCACCGAAAATATTCCAGATGAACCTAAAATCGAATGGAAAAAGAAAGACTCAAAAGCTAGAGCTATCATTAATCTAAGCATCGCCGACTCACAAATAGTGCATGTCAAAAACCTACTAACAGCCAAAGCTACCTGGGACACTCTTAAAAATATCTATGAAAGAAAAACACTCTCAGGAAAAATTTATTTGCTAAGGAAACTATACAGCTTAAAACTCGAAGAAGACAAAGACATGCAACAGCACATCACTACCATGATGGAACTTGTTGACAAACTGCGAACCATTGGCGAAACACTAAAGGACTCTCACATCACGGCTATACTGCTTTGCTCGCTTCCAAAGAGCTACTCCAATCTCATCACGATGTTGGAATCAAGGCCTGATGACGAGCTAACGCTTGAATTTACCAAGAACAAACTCCTTGATGAACACACACGCAGAGTAGAAAGCTCGAAAGACGAAAGCACCGCATCAAAAGCCTTAAAAAGCCTCCACAGAGCTTCAAGCCAAAGAAGAGAAAAAGAGAAGAAATTCTGTTTTTTCTGCCACAAACCAAACCACTCCAAAGAAGAATGTTGGCACTATCAAAAGCGAAACAACAGCAACAAAGAGTACAAATATGAAAACTTCAGAAGAGGAAACGTACCAAAGTACACAAATCAGTCGAGTGTCACCCAAGAACAATCAACAAATCAGAGAACAACAAAAGGACCTAACCTAAAAGCTCTCAATTGCACTCAACGAGAAGCAAGTGTACACAACTGGTTCATCGACTCTGGAGCCACATCTCATATGGCGTACGATGAAAGCTTCTTCACTGAACTTAACAGAGAACAAACACAAAATGTTGTGGTTGCTAATGGCAATAAGCTGCAGGTCAAAGGGATAGGACAAGGAGAAATCAAAGTCATCACACCCCAAGGAAAGACTGACACCTTACTTCTCACAAAAGTTCTCTACATCCCGGAACTAACAGACAACCTTCTGTCAGTGAGTGCGGCCACCTCCAACGGATGTAAAGTAACGTTCAACAGAGATTGGTGTACCATCGAAAGAGACAACACAGCCCTCGCGAACGGTATACTTGACAATGGAATGTACCGACTCCACCTGGATGACAACCCCCAAACTCGCACATTCAAAGCAAATGTTGCAAAACAAAACCACTGCAAGAACAAAAATTGCCTCATGCTCTGGCACGACAGACTAGGACACAGAAATATAGAATCAATTAAGAAGATTCGAAATGAGAACCTAGCAAGAGGACTAAGTCTAAATAACTGTTCGCACAGCACAGACTGCGTTCAGTGCATTCAAGGAAAACTCACCGAAACCCCATTTCCAAAGAAGACAGAGTACAGAGCAACTGAAACGCTTCAACTTGTCCACAGTGATATCTGCGGTCCATTACCAACTAACTCTCTCAGCGGTAAGAGATACTTGATCACCTTCACTGATGACTACAGCAGATACACGAAGACCTACCTCCTGAAAGGAAAAGACGAAGCCTATGAAAAAATAAAAGACTACGTCATCTCAGCACACACGGAATTTGGAAAAAATATCCAAACCATACGGACAGACAACGGTCGTGAGTACGTAAACCGACAAGTCGAAGATTTCCTGAACCAAAGCGGAATCAAACATCAGCTAACAGTCCCCTACTCACCAGCCCAGAACGGAGTAGCCGAAAGGAAAAATCGATCACTAATGGAGATGACAAGATGCATGCTGTTTGACTCAGGACTCCCACAGTCTCTATGGGCGGAAGCGGTTACCACAGCTAATTACCTACACAACCGAATACCCTCGAAAGCTACAGACAAGACTCCTTTTGAACTATGGACCAACAGGAAGCCCAGTCTGAAGCATCTAAAAAGATTCGGATGTAAAGCCTTCGCCTATATTCCCAAGATAAAAAGAAACAAGTTGGATAGCAAAGTTATCGAAGGGATCTTTCTTGGATATGATGATCGAAGCAAAGGATACAGAATCCTGCACGATACAGACAACATCACAATCAGCAGATCCGTAAAATTTATAGAAAAAGAAAATGGTTTTCACCTCGCTTCCACAAAAACAACTTCACCACAAGTACTAAGTACAGATCTAACTTCCTCCAATCATTTTGGTAATGCAGAGGAAAGTCAGGAACCAGGAACACAATCCGAAAATCTTGAGGACTCAGAAACCGAGGATTACATTCAACCCGGTACAAGCACAGGAACACAAGTGGTCACACAAAGAAGATCCACGAGACCAACAAAGGGAATACCTCCCATAAGAAATGACTACATGCTGTAGAAAACTGAAGCTCAAGACATTCCGACACCCACCAGCTACTCGGAAGTCCTACAATTACCAAAAATAGAAAGAGATAAATGGCTACAAGCAATGAACGAAGAACTAAATTCTCTTGAGAAGAACAATGTATGGGAACTAACGCCTCTACCTAAGGACAAAAAGATCATAGGATGTAAATGGACCTATAAACAGAAACTCAATTCCAAAGGTGAAATAGAGCGGTACAAAGCCAGACTCGTAGCAAAAGGGTTCAATCAGAAATTTGGCCGAGACTACGAAGAAACCTTTGCACCAATTGTGAAGCATTCTACAATTAGAGCCTTCCTAGCTGCATCAGTCTACAAAGGGATGCAAGTGAACCACCTCGATGTCAAGACAGCGTTCCTACACGGCGACCTAGATAAAGAACTCTACATGGAACTCCCAGAAGGACTCCATACAAAACAAACAAACGAAGTCTGCAAACTAAAGAAGGCAATTTACGGTCTAAAACAAGCTGGAAGATCTTGGAACACAAAAATTGCAAGCACTCTAATTAAAAATAACTTCAAACAGAGCATTGTAGACCCATGCCTATTCACCAAAAATGAAGAAAACCATTCCATCTACTTGATTCTATATGTGGATGACATGCTCCTTGCAAGCGATTCCGAAATAATCATCCAAAACACTGTAAAAACTCTCGAAAAAGAATTCGAAATAGAGAACCTTGGAGACCCCACTCAATTCATTGGTATAGAAATCTCCAGGAACAGAGAAGGTGAACTCCTACTGAGCCAAAAGAATAAAATCCAAGAATTAGTTGAAAGGTACAATCTCCAAGAAGCGAAACCTACTTTCACTCCCATGGAAAGCGGATACCCGGTATATCTGATGAAAAACTTCTACCAAACAACGTCCAATACCAACAACTGATAGGCTCACTATTGTACCTAAGCGTAGTATCCAGACCAGATATCGCAGCTCCAGTCTGCATACTCAGCAGCAGAAACCAGAATCCTAGAAATTGTGACTGGAATGCAGCAAAAAGAATCGTAAGATATCTAAAAACTACTAAAGAACTCGAGCTACGCATATCTAACCAAAAACCTCCCACACTGGAAGCATACAGTGATGCCACATGGGCAAGCGACAACACCGACAGAAAATCACTAAGCGGAAACTTGTTCCTACTGGGATCAAACCCCATCTCATGGATGACTGGGAAACAAGGTTGCGTATCTCTCTCATCCACCGAAGCGGAACTAATCTCCGCAGCTGAAGCCTCACAAGAACTGTTATGGCTTCTCGACTTGCTAAAGGATCTCGAACTGGAACAGAAAGCTCCAATCTACTTCCACCAAGACAATCAATCATGTCTCAAGATATGTTCATCCGAAAAAGTGTCATCTAGAACCAAGCACATCGCAACCAAGATCCATCACCTGAAGGATCTTCAGAAGAAGACAGTGATAAAAATGGTCTACTGCCCAACTGGCGACATGAAGGCGGACATTCTGACCAAGCCGCTACCAAGGCCGACATTTGAGAAGTTACGCTACAACCTCGTGATGTCTCCACATTCATGCCGGGGATTTGTTGGATAACTGAATGCTACGACAGCTAGCGCCACACTGGACCTATCATCATCACAACTGTTTTGTTTACCTTCTTCTCTATATTACAATAACTGTTCGCTACCATAACTTTGCCTTTCTTACTAAATGGATAATAAAGATTATTATCATATAATCCTCAACGTCCTCATGCCTTCCTACAAGCTGTAAGTACCTAAATCTTACAACATAACCTTTTTACGTTATTGTTTAAAAACCTCTAATCCTTTCGTCATAACAAATCATTCAAAATATATAATTTTTCAATTTGAAATATATTTTTAAACAAAACGATTTAAAAATAGAGAAAGGCTTTAATTAAAATCTTAAATATTTTTATTAATCTCTTAAAAAATTTTAAATTGTAATTTTAAATGTTTCGAATAAGTTTCAACTTGGACAAAAGTTCTTTTGATGTTTAAATGTTATATATAAAAGATAATTATATATATTAGTATTACACATTTATCACACTATTTGAGACACATTTATATATTTTACATACATTATTTCTTAGGACTTAATTTTATAATTTTCTAAAAGTATCATTTTATTTTGACATTCAACTTACCAGAAGTTACGCCTCTTCTTTTTTTCCATTTATGGAATCTGCTTCAGATTCAATGAATAAATAATTTGAAATAAAATAAAAAAGGGTCTTGAAAAGGAACATCACCCACCTAGGTAATTGCCTTCCTTTTTTTCACCCTTCAGCCACTAGAATTAGGTCTCCATTAAACGCCTACATTCTCGTACTAGAAGCAAACTGCTTAAAAAAAAAACTTAGGATCATTATCGAAAAGTTGGTCATTTAAAAAAGTTTTCACCATCAGAAAGAATCTAATGGTACCCCGAGTGGAATCTGCTTCCACAATGGTGGTTTGATGATTGATAAATTTACAATTGCAGACGACTTTTTCGAAAATCCTAAATAACAGCGACGTCTTTTATAAATTGACCACTTCTACGAAAAAAACAAGTCCATGTCTAAAAATTAAAATGTATATATAAATATATAACATTTATAGATAAAATATATGAAAATATTTATTTATATATTGCAATCACACATATAATATTTATTTTAAAATTTATTTTTAAAATATGCTATAAACGGGGGAGGGGGAATGATAATTTTTAATAAATTGTTGACATTCTGAATATGATAAAATTTTACAATATTAAACGATACTCATATTAAAAAAATTGAATTTTCAATATTTCGCGAATTTATTCACTATAATTCATCTTAATTTATTATTAGGCAGTATATGTGTTGACTTTGCTTAGAATTTTTAATGAAACTGATCCCAAGAATATTATTAATTAAACATTATATTTATTGATTTACAAGAGAGAGAACAAAATATAAAAGGGAAACTAATATTAAACAAAGAAACTTTTTTCTTTCAGTTAGCGCCTATTTACCTGTGAGCTTACACACACTCTGTGGTAACAATTAATATATATACAACAATGTGTCATTTAAATTGTGTTATATTCATATTTTATGTTTAGATAATATTATTATAATTTATTTTGTTTTTTAAAAAGCATATCTAATCTATATGCCGTTTTCAAGGTTGGCAGTCAGGAAGTTCCTATTCCTCGATACTGGTCCTTTATTTTTAGCAGTATGTACCTCAAATCCACTTCTTTAGGCCTTTGTTTTCCTATGATCACTCTATATAGTACAAAATGTTACTATTATATACAGTTTTTTATTATTTTATTCTTTAAATTAAACAAAAGATGCATTAGACCCCTATCAGTTATTGGAAATGTAAACTATTTTACAGCGCTTCTTTTCAAATAAAATAATTTTCTACTACCCTTACTGCGATGATAAAAATAATTGGAAGACCTGACTCATCAGTGGTGAACCCTCCCCTCTATCTCGCCAGTTTAACTGCCTTTATTTTATCATTGTAGTAAAGACAGTAGAAATTTGATAAGGCAAAATTTGGATTATAGATTATAAACACAAGGTAATAAGACCAAATCCAAATAAATAAATAGTGTGTGACGTTTCGGTAACAACGTTTGGTCTTATTACCTTGTGTTTACAGTAGAAATTTGTTTATTTGAAAAGAAACATACGCGCTTTAAAATAGTTTACATTTTCACTATTTTATTCCTATTTGGTCCATCTCCAATACTTGCTGCCAGCATGGAACCACTTCAGCTTTATAGCCAACACAATTTTAAATAGAACTTTATACTAAATGGATGCACAGCAGTTATTAGCCTTCATTCAGTGCTTCAGGAATCTGGGTTATATCTTATTTCCCCTCCCCTATTCTTGTTCTCAATCTCTACAAATAGGCGTTATGATTATCATGGCCAGTACTACGTATATTCGGAATATGAGAGAAATAGAGCAAAAAAAAAAAATCTCTACAAATATTTTAGGTTAATAACATTTTAATGGTGAAATTTATATGCCATCTTTTGACCTGTCCCTGAGCAGATAATTTATTTTGGAATGTTTTACTGCATTGAAAATAATAAGAATATTTTATAGTATTTTTATAGGTCGTTGAACAAGTGGAAGTGGTCTAAGCCATTGGTTTTGGTGAACAAGTAGAAGTGGTCTAAGCCATTGGTTTTTTACCGTTGAAACCTGAAATAAAAAAGCCCCAATGGCCCCGATCCTTGCAAAAGTACAACCCCACCAACTAGTACAAGTAACCAAACGGAGCTCTGGTACACTTGTAAGTTAAAAAGTCAAACTCCTATTCATATTTGTAGACATGTGGTGCACTTACCTTAAAAGTAGTCGCCAATTTCTACCCATCATGGTTATCATGGCCTGTACCATGTTTAATAGGGATAATTTTTAAAACAATAGTATTTTTATTTCTTAAAAGAAAGTAAACTTATTCTTAAACACAAATGGCTATTTTGTTTAAGATCCTGCCAGTTCTTGAATGGCTTTAATTAGAGTCGCCATTTTTTTACTACTACTAATAATAAAACTTTTAAAATACAATATAACGCGGCTGATGATTGTAAAACGAAAATTGAAATTATACCGCGAATGTTTCTTTTATAAAAATCGAAATTTATTTTCAAAGAGAAATAGCGACATTTCTAACTTTGAGGATGAGGTATGGAAAGGTGAAACATGAAGAGTAATGGCGAACGGAAAAATAAAAAGTGTCCAGGGGCGGGAATCGAACCCACACCCTTCTGCTTACCGGGCAGGTGCCTTGTCCACTCGGCTACCCTGGACGTATTTTTCCATTCATAACTAATACTTAAAGTAACATTTAAAATACAATATAACGCGGCTGAATGTTACTTTAAGTATTAGTTACGAACGGAAAAATACGTCCAGGGTAGCCGAGTGGACAAGGCACCTGCCCGGTAAGCAGAAGGGTGTGGGTTCGATTCCCGCCCCTGGACACTTTTTATTTTTATTTTTCCGTTCTCCATTACTCTTCATGTTTCACCTTTCCATACCTCATCCTCAAAGTTAGAAATGTCGCTATTTCTCTTTGAAAATAAATTTCGATTTTTAAAAGAAACATTCGCGGTATAATTTTAATTTTCGTTTTACAATCATCAGCCGCGTTATATTGTATTTTAAACCCTACTAAGTGAACTCCCACTGCCGGCTAAACGTCTCATTGCGCAATTGAGAATTCTATTTGTTTTATATCGAGAAGACCATATAAAATATCTAAGGACAGAAGACTTGTATTGCCAACTATGCAAAAATAGAACCGAAAATGAATTAGAACATTATATATTTGAATGCATGCCTCTTGACACGGAAAGAAAAATACTCTTCTCTAAGATAGGCCATACACACTTCACATTATATTCTTTATTATCCAACTTTATAGACAATAGTTCAGTAGCTCTAAATCTATATAACTTCCATAAAAATGCTGTAAAAAAGAAAGACTTAACCGAACATTCAAACATACCAAAAATTTCTGTTCGATGAGAAAGACAGAACCAACATCCAATTATTTGTTTAGGCAGATACGATAAGTTAACAATGATAAAACGGTGTTTACCTTACAACCCTGAACACGAGGATTTCCTGGGAAATCTCTTAAAGATTTCTTAAAAAATACATGGCCCACCTGTGCTGTGTGAGAGCTTAAATGGTCTTGCTCCATATGTAAATACCTGTTTTCTTTCCTCTTTTCGCTCTCCACTTCTCCCATCCATATTTCCAAAAATTTTTTTTTTTTCTCTTTTTTTGATTTTTTTTATTCTTCTTATTTTTTATTCTTTCTTATAATCTGTATATATTTACCAAATGTATATAATCTTTCTCCATTTTTTATTTCCCACTTTCATAGGTTTCTCCGTTTTGTAACCCCAAGGAGAATCCTCTGTAAGACCTGTGTGTCTTAATAAAGGCTTTTGTGTGTGTGTGTGTGTGTGTGTGTGTGTGTGTGTATTTTAAACCCCTTAAGTGTTGACAACAAAATGTCTGCTAGCAGTGACTGTCTTTTTCTTTCTTATCTCCACTCAATTATATTAAGGTATCAAGCTTGTGACTTTTGAAAAAGAGATTTGACAACCATCATGATTGGGTGAAGTAGAATGCATCTGCCTTTGTCATTAAGACTGGGAGCACTACTTAGTGGCAGGCCGACTTAGCTCCAAAAGAAATGGCCGCCTCTGACATGAGGAACAGACGCCATGTGCAGCCGCTCCTAATATGGAGTACAAACGCTGCTCATCCTGTATCCCTGGATTAGGAGCCCTTACAGAGTACTATCAGCCAGGCCAGCTGAGCCCAGGTTTTTTAGTGAGCTTGTTACTGCTCCCCCCCTCCTTTTTTATCCGGGCTTGGGACCGGCAAAGGCGGAGTTGCAGTGACTGTTATATGAATTAACACAAAGCAAAACGAGCCATCTATATATAAAAATGAAAGGATTTAAAAGCACGAATGTTTCTTTTATACACAATACAAACTTCTACTGTCCTTACTGCGATGAAAAAATATATTGGGAGAGCATGGCTCATCAGTGGTGAACCCTCCCAGCGGTTTCGCCAATTTAATCGCTGGGAGGGTTCACCACTGATGAGCCAAGCCCTCCCAATATATTTTTTTCATCGCAGTAAGGACAGTAGAAGTTTGTATTGTGTATATAAAAGAAATAGTCATGCTTTTAAATCCTTTCATTTTATACTGTTATATGAATTTGATAATCTTAACCGACTTTAATTCAACCAAAAATTTTGTGAACCCTTGGATTAAAGAAGTTGCACTGTATGATGAAGCTACCAGAAAATCAGGAATATTGCTGCTGACTCTGATAACATATAACCTAATGTTTAAACACAAGGTAATAAGACCAAATCCAAATAAATAGTGTGCGACATTTCGGTAACTGAATCATTCAGCACTTTTGTCTGAAGATGGTAACAACGCTGTTACAGAAATGTCACACACTATTTATTTGGTCTTATTACGTTGTGTTTATAATTTATAATCCAAAATTGTACCTAATCAACCTATTATTTAATCCATGTGGGTTCCATGACATCAGCTTTCCTGTATGTAAAGTTTGAGATAATAACTGGGGTAGGAAATGAACTATTTTGACATCTGGTGGTGTGTGCTAGAGAATTCTCTGGATAAAATGAAGTTAGGAAAATTTTTAATATATTTTGAGGGATTGCTCCCTCTTTATCAATTTCTTTCCAGGTATGCCTTTTTCATATACAGTAGAACCTCCCTGTAAAGGACACCTAATTGCAGATCCAAAGTGTGCTATAGGGAGACGTATCCTCTTACTGGAGAGTTGCTAAATAGTAAAAATGATCATTTTTCGAATGAAAACTGTCCTTTGTAGAGAGGTATCCTCTAACAGGAGTGTCCTCTCATGATCAACGAAAGTAACAAAACTACACCCCATTCCACGAGATCATGGAATTCCTGTAATCTTTACACAAGGAGATAAGAAACAACAACAA
>CP092867.1:7767567-7791549 GCA_030710605.1 Cordylochernes scorpioides | reverse complement strand
AGAGTGTGGGGAGCTCAGGGGAGAGTGGACTTGGGGGCTGGAATCTCTGGACCAGGGACGACTGGTCATTAGGGATTTGCCCCAAGCCTGGTCTGGGCTGCTCTGCAGACTCTCTACAGAGAGTTGTGCTGTCTGCGGTGGTGGTAGCCTGCGGTGGAGCTGTCACTGGACCTCCAGAGTCCCGCAGAGGGGGTGGGGGGTAGATGGGGGGAGGAGGGGGTGGACCCCCTGTTTCCTCAGCTGCTCACACACACAGAGTTACCATCAAGGATATAATGCTAGACATAGCTAGTTGATATTTATTCTGACAGATGGTACAAGCCATCAGCAACTTTTATCTGCATGATCAGGAGAAGCCTTAATTTACCCACCTGGTCCCAGTACAATTCCACTTTTGTACTACTCTTTCACATACATAAAACTGATTTAACAGAAATCACAGGACATTAATACAGGCCAAACCAGAAAGATTAGAATCAAATTGGATTTGGTTTTGTTACTTACTACTAGTTAAAGATATTAAAAAACAAAACACAACAACAACAACAAAAAAAGGATGCAGGTGTCGTACCCAATACAAAAGGAATGAATGATGATGGTTGAGCAATGAACTTGCCATCTGTTAAAGGTAGACATTTAATCAAAGTTTGGGGCAGGCACACAGCTAATATGCAACAAGGTGGCATTCAAATACACTCCTCCTCCAACTTCTTTAATTCAACTCTGCCCCAAGGGATTAGATCTTTCAGTTGAATGATGTCTGTGTTAAATTATAGTCAGTTAATATTAAAAGTATAAATAGCCTGATATTGGATTTTGAAAAAGGTTGAATTGATAAGGTACAATTTTGTATTGTTTGATTATAAACGTAATGTAACATGACAAAATCCAAATTATAAAATGTTGGTGACATTGTGGTAACTACGTGGTTACCAAAACATAAGTATTTTATTCATTTGTAATTGATTTTGCTACTTTATGTTTCGAAGTGTTTTTTGAATTATAGTTAGTTGATTTAGAGAGATTATACTTTGTGTAAGGGAAAAACAAAACTAAAATCCATTCAACACCCTCCTCCCCTCAGCAATTTTTGAATTATAAATTAGTAGGTATTTTAGTAGGTATGAAATAAAAGTTTAATTAAAGATGTTATATAGGTTATGATAACATTTTCACAATTTCAGCCCTCCAGAGAAACCCTGGTTTATGTCTATTTCCTCCCTCTATTTAGAAAATTTTCAAAAATCTTATTTGAATGTGAAAATGGATAAAACTCTACATTTGGCCTAGCGAAAAAAAAAAAATTTTGTTAGGAAAAAAAATGGTAAACAAATATGGTATAGAGGATCAATTATACACAAGATCTTGTAATACTTCCTTATAAACCTCCCTGTAAAGGCCAACACCTAATTGCAGAGCCAAAGTATCCTTAAGGGAGAGGTGTTCTCTTACCGGAGAGTTGCTAAATAGTTAAAATGGTCATTTTAGTGTTGAAAATTATCATATGTAGAAAGGTGTTCACAAGTGTGAGTGTCCTCTCATGGAGGTTCTACTGTATATATATAATTAGAATTATAATCCTCTGTATCAATTAGATTAATCAAATATAAATCTCCGAGGTTTCTTTATTACAAACACAAGGTAATAAGACCAAATCCAAATATATTACCTTGTGTTTATAATCCAAATCGTGCCTTTATTAATCATTTCTTTATTACACTTTTAACGAGTTTACAAGATTTCGGGTTTTAAACGACCCTTCTACAGGTAAACTCATTAAAAGTATAATAAAGAAACTTATGCTCGGAGATTTATATTTGATTAATCTAATATAAATAAAAATACCTCTTTAATTTAACCAAATATATTTCAATGCTATTACCAAATCCGGCCCAAATTACTAACTTTAACAAACTATATAAATTAACACTAATTCAAAAGGAAGCACCTATCATTGCTTGGGGGGCATTGATTAAGGCAATAGAGAGAATATTGTATATTGGCAGTTAATGATCAATTGAAAATGGAAACACATCTTCATCGCCCCACTTTATAAATCAATGTTGGACAAAAGTCAACTTTGTGTTAAGTGTTCTGCCTTAAAAAGGGTGAACATCGATTAATACATTTTGAAGATTGATGTGTTTTTCAATCTCAAATTGATTCATTCAAGAACTTTGACAAGACATTCATTTGACAAAGCCCACATTTAATTCACAACCAACAAAAATTCAATCGTTAACACACTCTCTCTTATCATTCGAGCATTTTCAAAATCAGATAGCTTTTATTTAAAAAAAAAAAAAAAAAGAGAGACTTTAAAGTTGAAAATATAAACATAATTGATTACACATTTTCAAATATCATTTTTCCTATAGAGAGTCAATTGGTTATTTTATAATTGTAAAATTTTTGTAAAAAATGGTTGAAGTAATTTTAAAGATGTATCAAACCCTTCACAAAGTATTTATTTTATTCAAAACCAGGCTTAATGGAAAAGGTCAGTTGAACCTGTAGCTACTAGTGTTGGGAGGAGAGAGCCCTTATCAGTCCCTGGGTCACATTATGGAGAGTTGTCTTACTTGGGGATGATATAACATTCCATTCTTTTGACAAACTTCAATTAAAGCTTTTCCACACCTTGAAAAAGGTAACAGTTGGATAATAAACTTTTTGAGAATTGAAGAGTCTCTATATCTTGAGTTAATCCAACCTTACAATTATGACATTATTCCCTATGGTAATCAACCTCTGTATCAGAGCTGGTTATGAAACAATGGGTTGGGTGGAGAAACTTCAGAGATATATAAAAAAGGCTATAATGAGATGTTCTATACATAAACTAGACAAATGTCCATATGTCAATGCAAACAGATCCACAAAGAAATACTTGATAATAGGGAATTGGTGATAATTGGGACTAGAGTAATACTGATGGTAATTGGAAGTGCTAATAATTAGGACTACTGATAATTGGGACTGTGGATATTTGGAAACTACTGATAATTGGTACTCTTAACAATTGGACTACTGATACTTTGACAACATTGAAAGTTGGAACACTCCCATTTAACTTTATCTATAAACCTTCTCAGTGAGTCCAAGGGAGTTGACCAACAATACCTTCTGGGGAGAGGAGGGCGGGCTGGTCTGGGTGCCTACACTGGTCATCTTGGGGCGGATGGTGTTGACCACTATCTCCTGGGCACAGGGCAGTTAGCTGACTGTCTTAGAGAGTGGTTCATAGACCTACCACACCACGGGAGTTGGTGGTCTGGGTGCCCACAGACACACCTTCTGGAGCCTCCTTCACCTCTGTGTTCCTCCGGAGGGTTTGGAGCTTGGCCAGAGGGATGATGTCACAGCAGCCCATGGGTCGGTGCCATACCGTGGTCTGTGTGGTGGCGTTGTAATAGTAGAATCTCGAGGTGTTCTGGTCAAATAACTCCCACCATTGATTCTCATCCGTCCTCTTCCTGCACAGCACACAAGTTCTTGTTTAACTGGGGGTGTGGACCAACCTAACATGTAATCCAAGTTTGTCCACACTGTAGAATACTTCAACACCAAAAATTTTACAAATGGCAGCATACAGAATGGATATTAGGGTAGTATATTACTAGATCTCCATATGCACATAAAAATGTCAAATTAAGAAAACTTCAAATCATAATTAGTTGCCATTAAAAGGAAGCCATTTAGGAAAAAGGAGAAGCAATATGACAAAATCTAGATTTCCACGGAGAGTAAAAGAGTTATCCAACATATTTTTCATCAACCAAAAATACACAGTAGAACTATGTCTTCTCTGTAAAGGACAACACCAGTTGTGTGCAGAGCCAAATTGTCCTTAGAGAGGGATTTCCTCTTACCGGAGGGTTGTTAATTAGTAAAAATGGTAATTTTTAACTATGAAAAATGTCCTTTGTATAGATGTATCCTGTTGTGAATGTGTTCTCTCATTAGGGTTATACTGCATATAAGAAAACTACAAAATTAATTTTTACAACAAAACTAAAAATATGTAGTAAAACTAAAATATACTCCTTCCATAAATTGACATATCATTGAAGAATCAGACAACTTGGCAAAAAAGAGCATGCCACAATAAAGAACACACACACTTTTGAAGAAATATAATCTTATTTAAAAAAATAAATAAATTCAAACTAAAAAGATTTCATGGTACAAACGGACCATTGGATCAAATTGCAGATTTTTAAAGATTCAATGCAGATACCAATAGTCTTCACAAGAAGTGGCCACATATTAACCCCCCCCCCCCCCCCCCAAAAAAAAATCCTAAATCAACAATAACAACAAAAATTACAAAAACCTGTCTCAAGTGCAATCAATATCACATGGTGTTTTTGTTTCAGATTCACCACAGATCTTTTCTCACTTGTGAAAATAATAATTCATCCAGGGAAGAGTTTCTTGTAATAAAAATATATATAATCTAATTGACTCAAGCTATCAGGCATTGGAGCTCTTTTACTGGAGTATTATTAAAGCAGCTTCATTGATCAAGGGGATTTAATTGGAAATGTACTTGTTTGTCAAAGGCACAAAGCCTATGTATGTACCCCACCCCCCCCCCCCCCCAAAAAAAAAAAAAAAGGAATAGAAAAAAGTTGCAAGATATATGGAACATCAATATGTCTTCACATATATCAATATTAAATTTATAAATTAATTGCCATCTATCGATAAAATTTGTAACAATTAAAATTTACTGCCAATGTGTTTCTTTTTAATAATAGCATCAAATATTATCTCTACAGACTACATGCAATGATAATTTGATTATACATTCAATAACGTTTATCATTGCAGTAAGGTCTGTAGAGATAATATTTGATGATATTAGTAAAAAAAGAACACATTGCCAGTAAATTAATTTTATTACAAATATATCAAAATCGCGTTTTGGTTTTTGAGATTCTAAGAAAAACGATTTTCCCCCCTTCTTTCCAACCAACCGATGACGTCGGGATGTATGTATAGAGATTCTCAGCCTCGTGATCGTAAAACTGGGTGTCGTCAGCTGAGTGACTAGATAGATGACCTCCCAGCCGGCGTCCAGACCACCCACGTCTGGCCATCCTCGTCATTCTATGTTTACATTTAGAGATTCAACATACTATTCAATCACGTTTTTTTTTTTTCAAACATGTTATAAGCATATGAATCGATTTCAAGAATTATTCTATAGATTGTGTGACTTGTCTTTCGTCAATCTGCATTCAGTGAATTTGGGTATAAAGAGAAATAAAAAAAATAAAAAAAGTTTATTCTTTTGGGAAGGGGAGAAGAAGAAAAAGAAGGGCCAATTGAGGAGAGTGCAACGCTTGAATAGTCTAAAATAGATACATTTTAGCTCTCTTTCTTTCTCTAGTTTCAAGATGAAGAATACATACCAAAATCCATCACCTATTTCAATACGATATGTATATAAGATTACCGATATCTCTCTATGGGAAAAAAAGCAATTTATCTTCAGTTTATTTCAAAAGAAAATGCCTTTCTTATCCCCCTAACCCACACGTACGTACGCGCGCTCGCACATAGGTGCTAATAAGGAAAAAAAAAAATTACAAAATTATTCAGGCTTCCCATAGAATTGTACATTTCAACACGAAATCAACTCGGCGTTTACTTTGTTGTTATTTGTAACAAATTTTTACAAAACAAAACTTTGAAAGAAATGGAATTAGACCGAATTTAAAGCGCATATGCGCACCAACTACCCAAGTTTGTACTGTCGCAGTCTAGAAGTACGTTTTTAGAAGTCTGTGAGGAGAGAGAAGCTTGTTGAGAGAACAGGTAGCTCAAGACCGAGTCTGGAAGGAGGTCGGTAAATAAACGGTTCGTTTTTAGGGTAAATAATTCGGACTGGAAAAAAAAAAAAAGTCCAAGTGAATATTCTGAAAATGTAATGCTAGAAAATATTAGAAAGAACTAACACACACATATACAAAAGAAGATATATTTTAATCTAGTAGACGAAGTAAAAGAGTTCTAAGGGCTTTAACCAATCCATCATACGATAACAAACACCGTTCCCTCTTCAGGAACAACAACAAAAAAGCCAACACATGCCGGAAGTACTAAAACTGTCACGTCATCGCTAGGACATCATGTGTCAATCTTTATCTCTCGTCATCCCCGCATCTCCTCGAGCAAACACAAACAAATCGCGGCCTAACCACTTCCCAGATCAACCTACGTGTGCGATTTATTCTATACTTAATCGAACAAAATGGTTCACCATTTTTGACCATGTAATTTCATCTTATCTGTGTAAATAAAATTAATTAAATTATTTTTAAAATTTATAAATTAATTTAAAGAGCGATAAATTCTCAATAATTTCGAAGTTCAGACATGGGCATAACGCTGCGGAAACGACTCCGAAATGTCAACAACGTAATGGGACCACTTCTGAATGCACATAAGACAGGTGGTTCGCGCGAGCGGTTCTAAGCCTGAAGATGGCGGAGAAACCGATCAGTTATTTATTCCCCAGGTTCCTGGCGCGTACAGAAATCGATCAATTAAAAACGATAATCACGAAGCAAACACAACTACAAGAGGAAATGCCAAGAACTCATTGTCGGTCGCTATACAGAATATAAATATTTAGCCATGTGGCTAGAAGGATGATTAGACATTGATGTCTTTACATCCCGAGAAGGTCACCTGACAGTTGTTCGTCCTCTGAGTCATACTGGAGAGGTATAAAAAAAAGCTCGACAGACGGTGAAAATAAACTCGCAGTTAAGTGTCGCTGTCGTAGCAAGTTTCTCCAACATAACTTGCGACAAGAAATGGAGTCTCTATGACAACCGGCGACACACAGACTCCGAAACACTTCCCGAAGCCAAAATTGCACCAGCATAAGGTAATAGAGGTAATTGTAACCCTAATACATTACAGGAATCCAGGCTAAACCGCTACAGTGGATAGGTCACAAAATAAAATAAATAAAAAGATGCCCACAAAAATACCAACGAAGCTGTCCGTCATTGATCAACAGAAAAAAAGCCAATCCTTCACGACAGTGCCCAACTCAATGATGACATGACAAAAGCTGCAGAAACTCTTGATCACTCATTATACCTCTCTCGCCTACCAGTTCTTCAAGCACGTCGACCTAACGCAAGAAATGCTTCAAAAACCAAAATGATGTCGAAACTGCTTTTTAATTAATTCATCACCTCTAGAATTTCATGTAATCGATATTTTAAAAAACTTGTTTCAGGAAACTGCTACATATTTATAAGGCAACTTTTTTTTTTAATGGCACTTTAAAAAAATTATGGAAAACAAATGTAAAGGTGACAAGGCGATTTATTATTTTGATCAAGGAGAGAGATATGTATAACCCAGGCTCCTGGAGCGCAGAACGTTTTGATAAAAACAATTCAACCTTATTTACACAAAATAAAAGAGCTTTGCGCAGAGGCGATATCGCAGCCAGTGAGCAACTTCCGAGGCGCGATTATTGCTAGTTGAAAACTTTGAAAACATAAAATAAAACTTGTGGATAAAACAATAAATAATCTCTATAAAATTAAGGACGCCTCTCTCGTCAAAATAGACGTCAAAACTAAACGCCATCTTATTGACTGTCTCCTCGGCCTCAGATCGGTGGACAAAGCCACAACACCAGGTTTGGAAAACTGAGAAGCGTCCACCTAGAGACCATGGTTTCGGGCTTTTTTGAAGCTAGAACTGTCTGCGATACAAACATATGGGAGGAGCTGTGAATCACAAAGACAAACAGCTGGCTGACTCACTGGTAGAATTGGACGTGTGCATTAATCGAGGTTTATTGAAACATTTTTTTAATTTAAAAAAAGTGTTTAATGCGGGGATTCGATCCCGAGCCGTGGACAATGTATGCCCAATTACGATATAACGACATATCGTAACATTCTTACGTCATATTGTATTCGCGCGCGATCACAAAGTAGGAGAAAAGACAAACTCCGCACCCGTTTTTATCATAGGTATTAAATTATTTGTTTATACATGGTGGGTATGTGATGAAAGGGGCGTGGTCAAAAAGCCACGCCCATTAATTTGTCATTGACATGATTGGCTGGTCATCCGAGAGATAAGGTCGGGATGAGAGGCGGACATCAATATTTGATAGTTGGGGGGAGGAGCCGTGGAAAAATGGGCTGGGCGCCATCTTTCAAGGTGAAGGAAGAGATGTTCAACAGAATTACTTTGTGGTAGTAACATTGGATTAAAACAATCACAAAGCACAAAAAATATCGTTTTAAAAAACAAAAAAAGAAGTGGGGTGAGGGCAGGGAAACATTTATTATTTATTTGGTCGACCTAGGTTTCTGGAGTGTGTGTACATATGTTGCTAACTCCCCGTGGAAAAAGAAATTACTACAAAGAAAGGAAAGTACAGTGAAACCGCCGTTTCCGTGATTGAGAGTTTTTCGTTGTAATAGGGGGGTTTACATTGAAGGAGATCAGGCAGAAATTTGTTCATTATATAGAAATTTACACTCATGGACAATACTTAAGGTGTTGTACCTTTTAACATGCATATCGGGACAATAACTCTGAAAGATATTACAATGACCTTTATTAACACACGAGTAATCAAGTGCGAACAAAATTGACACGTCTCCTTCAAAGAAATAAACGACCGGCGTCATCAAAATATGAAACTTCCTTAAGTTTCGCCCATGACTGTATTCATTATAAACAGTTAGTTTTATAATCGATGACACTATGTCGAAATATTCAACTTTACTGCTTAAAATACTATAGCCACAGCCAGGCTATTCCGGTCCAAAATAAGCGGTATAGCGCCACTATAGTATTCATATGAATCAGCAGCCCTATGACTGGTGTACCTCCTCAATATGGCGCCTTCAAGGTGATCGCTCCATAGTTTTCAAATGGTGGTATAAAACTTGGTTTCTCTCTTCATTTGGTTCACTAATGTATAATGGGGCGTCCACTTGATTTGGTTGCCCCCTTAATACATCCTTTCAATCAATCTTTTTAGTAAGCTTACATACCTTAGCAACATGGTCTATCCAGTTCAGAGAGGTTTTTTAGTAAAGAAGTGAAAGGGAATTTCTTTTACAAAAAAAATTGGATCATATTATCTTGCTCTGGAGGCTCTGTTGTCTAGGACGACAAAGAATAAATCCAATACATTATCCCTGTACAAGTTTTACAGGGCTGCGCAAGAGAAGAAACATTGAGGAAAGAGAGCCGTTTATAAATGGATATATAAATGACGATCACCAGTAAATAACTAATATTTTCTGGGCGGTTATCTCCAGGGCGAATCCTGTGTAGGGCATAGGTTCCCAATAAAAGGCTTGTTGTTGGTTTTCTTAGTATTTTAACGAGACATCGCGGTGTTATCTCCCGGTAATAATAACTTTTCTTTGTATGTATAATTCCTCCTCTTCGTATGTGACGACACGTGCGGCTGAAAAACTGGTTCCTACTCCTAAGACACATCTCTCTCCTACTTATATGCAGCAGCCCTCTCTTAGAATGGCGAGGTGTAATACACGACACAACGACGACAGTCTAAGTTAGCAGGTTCCTAAGCAAACACGCTTAGCAAGATCACCAGAGAACACGGGAGTGGTAACATCGATTAGTCATAAGGCCAAGAACATGGAAGAAAGGACAACACTGAGTCACCACTCCATAGGATGATGATCCCCTAGAGAAAAAGGGATAAAAGGAGAGAGGAGAGGTGAGTGAACTGATGAACCACGCCCAGCGTCAAGAACCGATATAGCTCCAGGCAGGCAGACTTTTAGGTAAATATATCAGCGGGCGTCGACTGGACGTTCTTGGATCATCCCTACAATAGATTTGGCAAATCCCAGGTTCTAGGATGTCGATTTTATTCGCTGGAATCCCTGATTGTCCCAGGTGTTTCTCAGCCTTGCCACACGGACTGTCCTAGTCATCCCATTTATGTTTGCGCACACACACTTGTTTGGATCTATTTGCCTTTTTTTGTTGTTATTGTATATGCGCGCGTGTGTGTACAAAAATATGACTAAGATAAAAAAAAAATTAAAAACAATTTTTGGCAACTAACCTCAAAAGGCTAATCTTAAAAGTATCAGAGGTTACAACAAAGACACCATGCCATATTTGTCAAGGGGAATGCTAACCTTATATGTGTTAGATCCTAAGACCATGCTATCCTTGTCAAGGGGAATGCTAACCTTATATGTGTTAGGTCCTAAGACCATGCTATCCTTGTCAAGGGGAATGCTAACCTTATATGTGTTAGGTCCAAAGACACCTTGCCATCCTTGTAAAGGGGAAAGCTATCCATATAAGTGTTTGTTCTGAAGACATCCCCATCCTTGTAAAGGGAAATGCTCCCTCGAGAGAAGGAGAAAGCGAGAACGACTCACGATTTTGCGTCTTCCTTGCGTAGGGGCTATCGCTCCAAACCTAGCAGATATACGGCGGCGGCCGGACAAGAGGTCAATGACCCAGTCACAGCAGGAGGAGTACCTGGTTCCTTGGAAGAAGAGGCCAAACTGTGTGACACACAGCCTCCTCCATCACACGCAGCGAGAGAGAAATCTCTAAATTTAAACAGCCTCTCCACCAAAATAACTCCCTGAGAAGAAGAAAGAAAAAATAAGACGCGAGGGATAAAAAGAGAAAGGGGCTGAGGATAATCTGGTTTTGTGGACGCCGACGTCCAATTGTTGGGATTATTAAATGGAAGGATGAAGCGTTATTCAACAGTTAGAGAATCACACATCCAACCACAACGTTGGGGAGAGATATCAAGCGTAAAAAAAAATAATAATAAATAAAAATAAGTCTTCGGGAAGCCAGTAGAAAACGCAAAATATCCTCAAAATTCACGACCACATGTCTACACTTTTAAAAAGCAGGTCGAATTGAACACCTACACGGTGCCGTAACCCCGTTCGATTAGTCCCACTCACTGGTGAGATTGGACTTCAGGAAATCAAGGGACCATTGAAACAAATCATAAAAAAAAAAAAAAAAAAAAATCATAATTCCATAAAATGTGAAAATCCAGGGATTGAAGAAGAAAAGGACATGAAAATCTGTCCGAGTCGAGAGAAAGGTTTCCTTACGTGTAAATTCAATTATACTTCTTTAAAAAAAAAAAAAAACACGGCTCGGCATATTAGGATTAAATTGAAAGAAAAGAATGAAAAATACATATACTGAGATAGTGTGTTCTCCTCCATACAATACAATGAAGACTTCCATAATCCCCTAAGTATTTCTAAGGAACAATTTTTCATTCAAGAAGACCTTCTCCATGTCTGGAAGAGGACTCTCTCAAGATGGGGAAGCCTTCCTTGCTGAAGAAATTTGTACATATACAACCGTAAATATTTCCCTGCGTTTTTATTTGCCCATTTATTAGCTATTACCCCTTTATTAATTAATTTTTTTTCTGTTACAATTGATTAAAAGAGTCAATGATTTGTTTAAATTGTCAACTCTCTACAAGGAAGAATCGCTCTGAAAATCTTTTCGCTTGCCAATGCTAGGAAGGTTGGAATTTCCAGGCCTTGACCTAAAAACACCAGCCCTGCAGGGGGAGGAGAGAGAATGAACGATGCCAGCGGGAGAGAGATATGTCATTGTAATTCTGCATACTTTTGTTTGATCCGTCCACGGCTAAGCTCTGAAACTAATCGCGTAGCTGATGTAACAGCTTATCTGTCAAGGGCCAACCCTTATCTAGCTAGATAATCTTTCCTGTGGCCAATTCCTTTTTTCAATCACGAAACCCTTAGTGTTTAAAATGCCTACACTACAGAATACAAAGGTGGAATAATATTTTTTGTTGTTTATATTAAAATCAAGAGATAGAGTAGAACGTGATCGACCACACAACTTCGACAAACTTTGTCAATACGGTCTTATTATTTTTAAAAAATCGGACCTCGCTCGAGTAAACGAAACTAATATGCAACTATTTTTATTGGACTAATTAACATATTCTTCGGAAGAAGCTATCAGAGTGAACTCCCCTTTGACACACAACTATAGATACTATTTTGAAAGTTCATCTTTTCACGGATTGGTCATATAATTTGTGGAAATGGCAGCCTGTGAACACACATTCTTTTTGTCTTCTTTTTGAAATGGTGTCACTACGAGAGAGAGGCACCTGTAATTTTTCAATAAGCAGAAATCATATGATCATATGTTTAAACATATGAAACATTGTTGTTTTAAAGTGTGGACGTAAATACTTAGATATTAAAAAAGAAAGTCAACACGTGTGTCTTAATTAAAATTTGAAAGAATAAATAAAAATCAGACACAAAATGTGTTCAATTGAAATATAGCCTTTCTGCCTGAAGTGACCATTTTAAACAAGAAATACGAATTTAGACGAAAAACATGGTGAAGGAAGACGAGTTTCTTTTATCGATTCCTTCACCATGTTTTTCGTCTAATTTCAATTCAGGAAGAATTCTTTATCTATATTTGTAAGAAACACGAATGCCAGCTAGACAACCTATAATTTTTCTTATAGGTTGTCTAGCTGGCTTTCGTGTTTCTTAAGAAGAAATAATTAAACAACAACAACAAAACGGTATGAAGCTCTACAATATTAATAGAGAGAGCGAGAGACAATTTGACAATTAACATATTTGTATTGACATCTTGTCAATACAGGAAAGTGCACAGTCCGCACTAATTATGAGAAATTAACAATAATGAAAACGATAAAAACGAAAAATAGATATAATGCCGATATAATTGAACATGTATATAATTGTACATGCCGCCTCAGCCACCGCTACAGAGCTTGGTGGAAGATCGAGAGAGAGTTTCACTGTTGTAGAGTTGAACGTGTACGCTGAGGTAGTTCTCCCAGGTAGCCGCCTGCAGTGAAAGAATAGCAACAAGAGAGAGAGAGAGAGCGGAAGTCCATTGCACACACACACCGCAATAAAGTTGCCCTCACAAGAAGATTTGGAAGGAAACATCATCAGTCATCATCACACAACGCGGCTTCTATTTCCGTCCTCTCTCTCGGAGTTAACAACGGAAGTTAAAAAAAAAAAAAAAAATCACACACACACAAAGACTGGGGGGCCGATCCGGCACTTTCCAACTTCCAAGCAATAAGATTAACTACTTGTTCTGTTCTTCTTTTTTTTTTTTTTTGCCACTGGTAATCAGGATCTCTATGGGCCACTACAACTCTCGGGCCTTCGTTCTCTGTATATGCGTCATTGTGAGCGTCGTCCCTGTCGAGCGTGCCATGTAGGGGTGTGTGTACACAGCAGAGCCACCACTCCGCCTTGTTGTGCCTCAGAAACGGTGGGTTCAAGTTTTTTTTTTTCTACGTGAAATTATTATAGAGGAAATTTGTGTGTTCATTCACAAGTTTATATATATAAAGGTCGCCTCTCCCGTCAAAATAAAACGCTAAAGCTAATTTATTGGACGTCTCTGCAAACTAACGGATTCCGGTCGGTGACAAAGTCACATCAGCTTTGTCACCGAGCCGAGTCCGTCAGTTTGCGAAGACGGTCAATAAATTAAGTTTTAGCGTTTATTTTGACGAGAAGTTACCTTTAAATATATAAACATGTGAATGAACACTGCCTCTTTAAAAATATTGTCTTCACAAAAAAAAAAAAAGACAAACTTCAGGTGACATGGCGCAACTTATTTAAATCCCAACAATTAAACCTTATTTACATATCAAAAAGCAGAGAGAGGCAATGACGAGGGAAAAAAATTAACTAGGTAAAATATTAAAATATAATCAGTTGCTATAATTATATGTATATTGAGATCTATAACAGCGAAGATGTCCACAACAGACTCATCCGAAGTCTCTAGTTCTTCCTTCTCGATGGTTTCCGGGAAGAAGAAGAAGAAGCTGAAAGACAATCGTTAGCGTGATGAGAGAAAAAAAAGGAAGAGATTAATTGAGGAAGAAACGTCGCCGCAAAGTAGAGAAGAAGGAAGAATTTGTCGCGTGTCAACCCACCATCGACAGTGTGTGGTCGTGAAAACAGGACATCGTTACGCCTCCTGTCGTTGACCAAGTTACCTGTCCTCAGCGTCGTCGATCTTAATGGTCGCATTCACCGTTATGTACTTATGGGTAGGTCCATATATTCAATCAACGCGTTCAGAAATAAACATTTTTTAAAAAATCTCCAAGATGATGATTTCTTCATCACCAGTATTCTATTGAGAGATGGAAAGTTCAATCCAACACAAACACAAATGAAAAAAAAAACTTTGTGTTTTGTTATTTCTCCGTTGTTTTATTTGGTAATAACGTGTTAAGTAGAAAAATGATAGGGCATTGAGAGACAAGGAAATTTATTTTCATCGCCTAACAATTTAACTTACTTATTCGTATCTCTCAAAGAAGAGATGGAATGAGCGAAAGAAATACGCTCTCTCTCTCTCGCTCTGAAGTAATAAAAAAATATTGAAACTAATATCTCGTTGACTCTGTGATAAATATTCTGTTGCATCAACTCCTCCCTGAGGAAGCTGTGACCTACAGCTTATAAACCTTGTTGTTTCTCACTTGGATCTGATGTGTTTTTGTTAAGGACTCCCTGTGCGACCTTATTGCTTGTCCCTAATTGGTTTGCATCATTTAGTCTTGCGTAGTGAAGAATGGTTTTGTCGTCATTTAGTCGATATGGAATGTCTTATTTTTTTTCTTCTTGGGGGAAGTCTTGGCTTTAACACGGTGGTGGAATCTTGGAGATAGTCGCGGTCAAAGGTCTGCTCGGCGATCTATCTTACCCGGCAGCATCTCCACCAAGATGCCACGTAGTAGAAATATGGGAAGACAAACAGACGTAAGGGTAAAATTGTAATTTATTTTTATCTGAGAGGCCACGAAAGAAATAGGCTGAATAATCAAATACTAATAATCTGTTGTCTTTAGTTAAGTAATAATTATTCTCTTATAATATATTACTAACTATTCTCTCGTAATTATGGCTGCTCTGGCGTCATGGCCAGAAATATATTCCCGGGACAACTCGACCAGATCTCTCAGGACAATTGCCTCTACTCTCCAAGCCGTCTCTTGAAATTTCTACCAAAAATTCATCATGGAGAAGCCACCACTACCATCCTCACGGATTATGTACTGGCAGACCTTGCACTATGGCATCCCGAGACACAGACCCAACTGTTTGGAGAAACCACCCTCTCTTCAGCTGCCCGGCTTTCCTGAGACATAGGATGCGAACAGCTGCTTGGACTGACCCACATCAACCCTATGACCAGACCTCAGCATGGTGAACTGGTTCAACTCGGCACTCAGGACGCGATTAAAAGCACTTAACACCAGTCCATACTAATGAGCTGGACAGCCTGGGAAGTTGGCGTTTGCGCTCCAGGAACCTGGTTTATAAATATCTATCTCGTAATTATGCAAATCATTTGGATTCTCCCGCTTCCTCTTCTTCTTCTCCCAGCCACCATCTTCTAAACCATCTTGTAGCAAGTAGTTCCTTCTTACAATGTATATAGTGTCCTTGTCAATTATCTCTCCTCTCTTTCTTATTTGTTATTAAACTTGTCTTTTAGTATAAATATTAAAAACACGAATTATCTAATATATAAAGATTTACTTACAGTACAAGCGCCGTAACATCTATCTAAACCAGTAGTGTACCTCAGGTATATATATGAAATAACATCAACACACACAAAAGGAAAGAAAACTCACATTGAGCTACCATAAGCTTCCGCCCAGAGAACAAGTCAGTTTATGGGCGACTTCCCGCTGTTTTTACTATGGACAAGAATCTTTTAAACTCTCCCTCGTTAGGCCCATGTTTTCTTTGGCTTGTTTTCCTTCATCGTTTTTTTTTTTTTTTTTTTTTTTTTAAGAAACGCTATTATGGTAACAAAAAAAAAATCGAAAGTGTTAATTTGACTCTATGTAGGTTTTTTAACCCCAATTCTGTGGTCCATGGGGATTTCAATATACAAAACTCCAAAAGGCTTATTAACAAAATCTCTCTTTAATTGCATATATTATAATTTGAATTATTATTATTATTCTTTACTCTTTATATATTTTTTATTGGAATAAAAGGGAAATTGGCGCTCACACACAACATTTTATTTATATAAAGATTTAAATATTGCTGTGTGTCGGACTTCATTGTCTACCATTCACGTCGTCTTGGCTCTTGTGATGGCCAATGAACTCACGCCATGAGTCTTAAAGACCCCATGTTAAGAGGTGCGTGGGTATTAAGAGTAATTTGAGCAAATATTGTTTTCTGGTTAAATAGTGACAGTGTAGACTTTATTTGTAGTATCGGTGGCCCTTGAAATAGTGCCTTCTATTTATCTGTTACTCAACTTTTTCATTTTAGGTTTTTCAAACCTTCTTTGGTTTTTAAAAAGTCTCTTTTCACTCGGGAAAGTGCAAGATACGTCAACTGTACGGGTTGATTTGCGCGTCTAGGGGTGGCGATGGAGATAGAAGCAAACTTTAGTTTTAGTTTAGGGGGCAAACATATATATTTATAATTTCTTTGACTTTTTTTTTCTCTCTCTCTTTATATATATTAATTATTTTAATGTTCATTTAACTGAGTAGAACCCGATCATTCAACAAAGTCCCAGAGGAGTTTAACGGATGATGTCTTTGTGTGTGTAAGTATTTGATGTTATAACAGGAAGAGAAGAGTGGAAGTAGACAGGATGTAAATGTGGGTTTACCCCTTGGTCGGTGGTCTGTCAGTGATATATGAACACTGTCGGGTTTCTACAATCAAAACCCGGGATAGGAAACAAATTGCTTCAATGGCCTTTGATTCTCTTGCATAAGCTAACTCCACCGGTATAACCGAACTCTGGCTCCACGTAAATACGAAAGTCGAATTGTTTTCTACATGTATAGGCATGTGGCCGTACTTACATGGCCAACTACCCACTATGATTATCATGTATAACAACTTACACAGGTACGCCGGCGGGAGGGTCCCAGGTACACTCCCCCGTGGCCAGGTTGGCGTACATGTGCTCCTTGGTGCGGGGCTCCACAATCTCCACCCACTCCGCGTGGTGCTGATGTAGCTGATGGAGCAGGTGATGGCTGCAACACCACGCCAGCGTCTCGTCGACACGTCTAACTGTCGGCATACAGTCGATGGAGAACTAAGAAAATATTAACGAAAAGGAATCTCCTGATTGTACAACTAAAATTTTCTGATGGCTTGCGCCATCTGTCGGAATAAATATCAACTGATCAATCAACAAAATAACATTTATTCCGACAGATGGCGTAAGCAATCAGCAAATTTTGGTTTGCACGATCAGATACCTTTTTTTTTTTTCTTAATGTAGCCACCTGATCACAGTATAATTTCACTTTTGTACTAGAAGCACCTAGAAGCGAAAAAACAAAACAAAAAAAGCCGCCAACGTAGAAAACTGGGATTGAGGCAGGTAGATAGATATATGATAGTGATGGGGCAATACAAAAAGAAGCGGGTTAGGTTTGTTAATGATTCAAAAGTGGATTGTAGGATGGCAATGGGGCGGCCCATTTAAACCAATCAATACTAGAACTAAGAGGAGTTAGCACACACTACACAGTCGTTCTATATTTATGAACTAAGTAAAGAGAGAAACCATCTTCCCACCAGACTATGGATCGATAGCCATAGAGAAGTCTGGTTGATGAGACAGTCTTAGGGCTGATTCACCTGGCAACATGGAAAACAGGGTGACGATTTCACGGGACCGAATTTTCTTCAATATGAGATTCTAAGGGGGAAAAAATGTTTTCCACTTTGTCATCGCTTTAACCCACGGAATTCTGCCTCAGGCTAAAGAAAGACTTCTCCTTCATTTTCAATTCTGTCTTCAACCTATTTCAAACCACTCTCTTATACAGATCTATATTTATCTTTATTGTCAATCTCACATTTATATTTTTTTCTAGACCCTGCTCTTCTCCAAAATCTCCAAGTTGAGATATTGAAATTTATAAACATTTTTATTAACGATATATAATTTAATTAATAATTATCTACTTATATAATTGCCTTATTCTGTCTGTGTGAAGTTCACGGATAGATTTTGGTCAGAATGGATAAAATAAAAAAGGTGTCAAGGGATGGGAATCGAACCCACGACCTTCCGCTTACCGGGCAGATGCCATGACGACTAGGCTACCCTGGACATATTTTTCCGTTCATAAAGTTAATATATGATGCCAATATATATAATAATTGTATAAACGAATGCAAGACAAAATCACCGCGAATGTTTCTTTTTTTTAAGGCAATTTCTTTTTAAGGCAATTATCGTTTTGCACAATTACTTAATCTTTTAAAATAAATAACAATACTTAAATGAAAATATGTTTCTTTAAATAAAATAAAATAAACTTTTAAATCGGTAACCTTTATGAGAACCTTTAAATATATATAAAAATATATACGCACTCGGGTAAAACTCGGGCGTTGCCCGGGCCATTCGTCTAGTTATTAATATTAATTTAAATATATAATTAAAATGTATTTATATACAGCTCTTATCTTGCAATGATTAAAAATTGAAAGAGGGAGGGTATGATTCATCAGTGGTGAATTTTTGATCATTGCAAGATAAAGAGGCTATATAAATACATTTAATTTATATATATTAAAAAAAAAAAAAAAACATCGTTCAAAAATATTTATATTTTTCAGTGATAGAAGAGGAGATAAGAAATTGATGGTATTTTAAAAGTTGAGATATATGTTTGGTCATGAGATAACAACCCCGTTAATTAAGGAACTTTAAAAGGTCATTTTACAATAAGAGCCAAGCCCTCCCAATATATTTTTTCATCGCAGTAAGGACAGTAGAAGTTTGTATTATGTATAAAAGAAACATTCGTGCTTTTAAATCCTTTCATTTTATATGTATAGATGGCGCGTTATCGACTTGCGTTAATAAGAACTCTGGAAGAGCGCGGAATCCATCCAAGGAAAACCACCATAGTACCTGCTGACTAGCCAGCGCCAACTGAACCAATCCTCGACAGTACAGAATACAAATGTACTTCCCTGGAAAATACATCCTGTATTGGGTAAGAAAGGTCACCCGCATCATTCGTCAAAGAGAATTTTATAAATAAAAAAAAAAACGCTCGAAGAGAACAATGGGAAATCAATTTAAATCTCTTTAAGACGTTAGACCTTACATTCAGTTCCCCGGTTGTCTATGAGGTAACTTTTGAAACAACGTACATGGTCATTTTAATTGATAAATTTTATTGTGAAAATTCACATTTATATATTTTTTTTAATCACAAAAAATCGTAAAAATATATTAATTATGATGGTAAAAAAATGAGAATAAGTCGCAGTTAGTGTGTATTTTTATATTATGAGTATTTTTAAAGTGGGGAAATATATCCAGCACATATTTTGCAGCCACCCCTCCCTTTGAAAATCAAACGATTTATAGCCCGTCAAAGGATTCTATGGCTACTTTTCCGCGAGGATATCACGGGATTTTGGAACAGCGACCCTTTAAAATGCTACTTCTGCAATGTTGGCATCCAAGACAATTTGGTCCACTATCTATTCCATTGCCCATTCCTACATGAAAAGAAAATGAATTTCGCGAAATTTTGGAGCTAACTCACTACAATGAACAACATGTATATAAAATCTTTACTGCTCTCCTGCTGGATAAAACATTTGTTTATAAATATTTTAAAAATTTCAAGGCGATTGATAAAATGAGAGAAGTGCTCACTCCACAGACAACGGCTGATTGCTCCCCCTCCCCTCTAAATTGCTTTTCCTCCTCACTCATGTACATATATAACCTTTTAGGGGAATCCCCTTGTAAGACAATAGTGTCTTAATAAAGGTTTTTGTTGTTGTTGTTGCTGTATTTTGCAGCCACTACATACTTAAAAATCAAACGACAGATAATAACAGATGGCGAGCTAATACTTGAAAATGTTGAATCATTGCATAGCGACGGTAATAGTTACACACTTCACCTATAAAGCGTAACGCGAAAATGAGCATATTTCCGCTATGTAAATAAAAACGTAGCCGACAATTAGACCCGCGCCATGAGAAAAGTAAAAATAATTCACAAACATGGATTAACTGTGTTGTTTCCTCTCGACCCCCGCCTCTACCAAGTGTAGGTCATATAAGCCGGTCAAGACCTAGAGTATTGGTATGGATTGGCCGTAGGCGTCCAATCAAGGTTCCAATCGTCCCATCAATTTCTTGGATCGCGGATTTATTTGAGGGACACCGCGGCCCCCTTATATTTTGAACCTGTTTAATCCATATCGCGGAGAGGGTACAAATGCAATCTCCCCATTTTTACTGAACTTCCGGATACAAGCAATACCAGTCGTCGACAAATAGTGTGTGGGGGGCAGCTATATTCCACACTGAATCCACATCAAACATTAAAAATGATTGGTTCGAGTTCGCCGATATACAACTTGTATGCACATACCTTCCATATACATAATGTTGAAAATGGAAGTAGTTTTGCGCCATATAACAATTATAATGTTTCCATGTAAGGCGTATAGATTTCGTGATATTTATTGACAGAATTCGTGAAAGTGTTCCTGCATGGGGAGATGAGTAGGTGGTGATGAACGTCCCTCCCTATCCCCGGCAACACCTGACCCCAATAGATAAATTTGTTCACCCGGAAACATAAGCAATGTAAGTTTAGGCGGGTGGCAAGGCAAATATTTACGTAACCACTCTTGGCACGAGTGGAGGAGGGGGGTCATTTGTATATGTAACTACGGTGTAACCAGGGAGAGATTTCCTAGCCGGTACCTCTGTTTCTTGTGGACACTATGTGTGGACAAGCAAGTTATTTTGATCGTTTCGACAAAAATGCATGCTGACGGGAGAGCCCGGGTTCATGAGCCAATTAACCAAGACAAGAAGAAAGGTTTTGATTAAAAAAATAAAAAAATAAACTTTCTGGGGGGGGGGCTGGACTATCATTTTTTTCACAAAGATTATTTTTCAATGCAAGGCATAAAAAATACGAATACAATTTCGAAATAAAGGTTATTAAATAAACAAAACTAAAAACACTGGTATATCTACGAGTATATAATGTACTAATCCTTTTTACACACAACCGCTTTATGAAAAGCACTTTGCCATATTTGGCGTGGTCAGGTGAACCTGGTTAAAATAAATACTAATATAGATGACATCTACAGACTAAAAAACTCAGGTTTTAGAACTAAGGATAGTCTTTAACGAGCAATAATTGCTAATGACAGATCTTTTTTTTTTTTAATTCGGCATATACACATAGGTGCATTCTATTAGTAATATAACACCAAAATGATTATATATATAAAATTATGACAAATAGCCTGTCGTACACGCGGGGAAGACATTTCTAAAATACATAAACTACAAAATACTAAACTTACTTGTGTGAAGTTTCTATTTGAAAAAATTTCAAAAATATACTTGAAAAAAAAAAAAAAAGCCGTGTATCAAACAGAAATGAAGTCAAACGTAGCTAGAAGAGGGGAAAACTCATATATGGGAATAAAATGTAATCACTTTAGAAAACGAATAGGAGCGACTATCCAAAACGGAAATATATTTATTTACGGGACTGCTAACCAAAATGAATGATTTTTGAGCCCCGGTGGACGCATAAAGCGGAATATATGCAAAGCACTGTTGGAGGGAGGGGCTATCCAAAACAGACTACAAACGAGTTTAGCATCTCTCGTTATATCCTTGAATTTCTTATAAGAAGAAGGGGGGAAAGAAAGAAACGAAAAGAAGAGAGGTCCATAAAATCAACAACAAGGAAGAAGACAATAAACCACAACTTACAAGTTGAAGAGCTAGTTGATCGATCCAACACCGGCGAGTGGAGCTCAAGTGGCGAATAAAATCCAATATTGAGGCAAACAACTCCGGCACCACCAGAGGGAACGTCACCTTCTCCTCGTGAGTCAGTCTCCCAGGAGTGATCATAAAAAAGTCAAGGAGGCACCAGCTGTCACGGCGACAGTCCAGGTGCACGTGGTCGACCATCTGCTCTGTTCATTACAACACCGCCCCCCTACGGGCAGAAACGTGAGGGGTGGAGGGAGGAATAATTGACAACGCTGCCACGCTCCACTCTTTGTTCATAGACGGCTATATCCAACCCCTTCGGGAGGAACAAGTAAGAAAACAAGGTGCTACAACATTTTGTTGGCACAAATTTGAACGGTTTCTTTATGTATAAACATGTGCAGTTATGAAATACCAGCTCCCCACTCACGATGGTTATCAAGGTCTGGAGTTATACTACCTAGGGGTATATTGCCCTGGTTTCTTCTGTTCATAGACGACTAAATCCAACCCCATCGGGAGGTACAAGTAAGCAAACGAGATCCTAAGACATTATGTTGGCGCAAATTTGAATTACTTCTCTATGTATAGACATGCGCAGTTTCAACTCACTACCCACGATAATTATCATAGCCTGGAATTATACTACTGAATAGTCCTGGTTTCTCCTGGAGGTAGTCGTTCATCGGAAAACTTTTTTTACAAAAGTGGTCGTCCGAGGAATTGTTCCCTAATCATATGGGTCGCTCGGGGAAAATTTTATTATGCTGTCATGCTATTTTACAAAAAGGATAACTCCCAACAAGAATTCCTCAAGGACAATCAACTCGAAATGCTTTTTCATCACTTTCTAATTCAATATTTTGTTAACAGATGGTGTAATAAAGCCACTACATTGCTAAATCATCAAGGGATTTCGTAAAACCGACACACACTCCATTCGAAGTTCAAGAGCGAGAGAGAAATGATGAGAGAGACAAAGAATCTGTCAGAAAGATGTCAAGGTTGCGACCACCATCCACCCACATCGTACAAGAAGTCATTACCAAGGAAAGAGAGATCCGGTTTACAACACATTCAAATTAAAACAGAATATGCAATTGAGTTGGCGGCCAGCTTGGCACATTCGGTGCTTCCAAAATATGGGTCGGCTACAGCTTGTGCGGCTCACGGACCAAATTTTATTACAGCAGTGCGCTCTGCAATATATATTAGATAGACAATAATAAACAAATAGGCTCTCATTCCTCAATTTTATTTGCATATACATATATTGTAGCGTATAGAGTTCTATAGAATTATAATTAATGGGATATTTTTGTATCTGTTTCACAGACACTTATAAATGATACGCCAAATCTGGATGCCGTGGATATCAGTTGCGGAAACGATTGTCTTAAACGGACCTCTTTATAAGCTAATAAATCAATCAATAGTTTTTTTCCTCCTATGTAAATTCTCCCGAGAGATTCAGCAATGAGTGGGAAAAAAATATGGAGAAAGAAATTAGAATAAACAAAGTTATATGGTAAATATGTACATATAGAGCTATAATTATTTTTACAAAGCATTACATAGGTTATAGGTATTCTCTCCTTTTTATATACCGATTCCCGTAAGTTATGAGAGAGGGTAGGAAAATGCGCCGTTGTAAGCTAAAACAAGCTGTTTGCGGCTACGACCACACACATACAAGTGTAGTAAATGTATTTGAAACTGTGTTAATGGATATTCTGTGCTATTCATGCTTTCCTCTGTCCATTAAGTATACGTAGATTGATTTACTGTATTACTCTAAGTAAGCGCATAATACAGGCCATGATAATCAGGATGGGTGGAATTGCTGGCTACTGTAGGTAGGTAGATACACCACGTTTCTACGCACGTAGAGGCAGGCAGTTTGCATTTACAAGATACTAGAGTATCGCTACTTGTACTCACTGGTGAGGTTGGAATTGTGCAAGGGGGGCTCTCTGAAGATATTTAGAGGAAATTAATAAAAATAAATTTCTTCAATGCAACTAAGACTCCTGCCTTGGATGCCACCATGAAGGAGACATTTGAAACCATCCCCAGAAAAAAA
>CP092867.1:7686067-7767467 GCA_030710605.1 Cordylochernes scorpioides | reverse complement strand
TGACCCTCAATGAGCAATATTTTCCGGAGTAAACTTTAATAATTAACCTACACTTTTAGAATACATTTTTATGGGTTTGAATATTTATAATATACTGGATTATTGAATATTATTAATTATTAAATATTATTTTCTTGTAAAATGGGTCAAGCCAAGAGCAAGCATGAAAGTCGAATGGCTTTTCATAAAACACCAAATGGAACTGAATGTTTGGAAAAAACTGTTTATTATATGAAATGTGCATTCAAACCTGGTAAGTATATATTTCAGCGTTATTGGGTATTTAATATTAATGGTTCTAAAATTTATAAAAAAAATTGAAAACTATTAAAAATAATTTGTCAATAACAATTCAAGGTTATCAAAGAGTTAAAATAATAATATTTGATGCTGTTTTTTTCTACGTAACTCTTGGTGTTATACGATAACAATGCTACATCGAATATAGAGAAACACCTTAACTTATTTTGTTTTATATTGAAGTCTAAAAAGAAAATTCATTTTTAAAACATTGCAGTGATTTTTTTGTGTTTATTTTTTAATTAGATGTAACTAGACAATATGATTAATAGAAAAATTAATGTCAAATATAAATTTAAGGCCCAGATCACCATTGCTTAAATCACATCCAACAGCCATTAATTAAATGTAGCTTTATTTCGTGATAATAAATTCTTTTAATAAATGTTAAAATACTAGTAAATATTAGAGAAAAATATATCTTTATATATGTATGCCTTTGAAAATATAGCAATTATAGTAAATAGTTGTGGATTTTTTTATAAAACACTTTATTTAATATAAAAAAAATCAATATGGGGGAGAACCAGAGAGATTTGGGTAAATTCAAAATTAAAATGCAACCTGAACCTAAACGAATGTGAAAAAATGTTTTTGAAAAATTGCTAATATAAAATAATAAAAAGTCCTTTATAAATATAGTGACAATATAAATTAATCACAGGTATTTAAAATAATAAGTAAATCTTGTTTAAAAAAAAAAAAAACAATAAACCAATCATATCCCTTGTTTACATCGGGCGTCACCATGAAGTCACAACCAATGAGAGGCTTAGTCTCAGATTAGGCCAAATGTCAAGGGGTCACCCAATGTTTTTTTTTTTTTCATTATTATTATTTCAACACACAAAACGCGATATCCCGGCTAGGGATAATTTACGTTTACACACTCCAACCAATCAAAGGCAATGTTTGGATTAGAGTTCCATATATAATGTGGCTTATACCATACTTCATCCCTAAGGTTAGAAATAATCGTTATTTCTCCTTAAAATAATTTTTTTCGTTCAAAAGAAACATTTGCGGTATAATTTTCAAACTTAGTTCCATATATATACCTCATTAATTTGACATTTGTGCTAATTCAACCCTGTTTTCATGTCCTGACCTCCAGCATATCAAATAGCAAAGGTTTATTCGACACTATTGATAATTTGACTAATTTTTAAAGTCAAATATTGGCAACTGTTGTATTTCAATTTGATTACACACACACACAGCGCTTAACGTTAATTATTATTTAATTAACTACAACAAGGTGAAAGGATTATAAATATTGATGAAATGGTAATCATGGGGAAAGAAAATATAAGTCAGCGCGGCTTTGCCGATGCAGGATACCAAAACAGATTGTGAAAGTACAGGTGTGACGTCAGCTCCGGTGTTGCCGAAGCCAGCCGCCCACCGTCACGGTCCAGCAACAACATTATATAATTCTTGGTAAAAATACAAATTTATTGTTAAAAATACCATACTTTGGCATTGAGGGGACACAGCACAGCCATAGTTGTGTATGCGCACCCATGCTTAACCCGGCAGCGGTCGCGCCCTCTTTTATACCTTGAAAGGTCGCGGTGGGTAAAATTTACCCACTTTTAAAAACCTAAATAAATCTAATATTCTTTTCAATATTTTATTGTTTTCTATGTTAGAATAATGATTTGTCTATTAAATAACTTTACATAAAATACTGAGATATAAAAATCATATTTTATTTATTTTATTAATAACAAATAAAAATATCAAATATTTATGATATATTTGACTATTTTATGAAAAATAAAAATATATATTGAAGATAGGTTATAAAATATAAATTTGTATGAAAGTTATCACTTCCTTTCATAGAAATTAGGACTTGTTTCGTCCTTTATGACATTCTTGACAAATTATTACAGAGTGTTCCTTACACAAAAAAGCAAAACAGTACTGGCAATGTTGAATGGTTTTTCTGTCCTTTTTTTCTTTCTGGCATTTCTTGCATCGATGTCTTTCTCCTATTTTTGGCTTTTTAGATGGACCAGGCTCTAACAAATTAAAAATATCGGATGCCTTTTCCTTTATTTCACATGGCATTCTTCCGCTTACTGTGCGAACTTTGACCATCTCTTCAATAAGATCTAAGGATAAGGTTTTCAAAAAATGACGTCTTGATTTAACCTTTGATGCGTTGCCATTTGCAAAATGAATTATCTGGGAATTTATTGCCCCAATATTTAAAAGTGAATAAAAAATAACCATGGGCCATCTACTTGAATTTCTAGCACAGTTATATGTAGCTGTCATTTCGTCCATCATATCTACACAACCCTTTGTCATATTATAAAACATTATCATCTCTGGCTTTTTCAATTCTCCCTTTGAATCATCTATATTTGCATCGTGGTGCAGAGTTGAAAGCATGAGTACAACTTTATTCTCTTTAGGCTTGTATGAAAGAAGTGTCATTTCACTTTGAAAGCCAAAAACACTAGTGTGTACATTTCTACCTCTGCTGATGACAAACTCCGAGGGGATTTCCTTTTTATTTCTTTTTAAGGTACCAACAATTGTTAGTAGAATTGTTGTAAAAGTTTTAGAGCTAAAGAATAACTGGTGAACCAGTTATCCATTGTTACATTGCGGCCAGTTCCCTTGATTGGCTCACACAATCGTTCCACAACGTCACTTGGACTGTTGCTGACATTGTAAGGACCTTCAGGGTTTTTTCCTGAATAAATCTCCAAGTTACAAGTATAAAACATTTTTGAATCCACGAGAGCAAATAATTTTATTCCATATTTATTGTGTTTTACTCGGAATATACTGCCTGAAATTGCATTTCCCTCTGAAAGTGTCAAGCTTTTCATCCACCGTTATATATTCCGAAGGAGAATAATGCTTTTGGCAATATTTTACAAAAGTATCAAGAATCAATCTCACAGCTGCTAATTTTTCTTGACGAAGTCTTTCATTTCTTGTAGCTTTGTCATCAAAACGAATTACTCTGAGAAGAAATCGGAATCTGTTTTCAGACATAGCTATTCTACACAATTCAAATCCAGTACTATCTCTTGCCCATGCATCATCTGTATTCAATTTATTCGCTTTCATGACCCCAAGAAAGTAAATAATTTCCAATAAAGCTTTAATTTCATGTAGGTTTGTCAAATTAGCATCTCTTTATCTGCTATAGTTCTGCTGAATATTCCTAATGTAAATGGTAGTATTTGTAACTATGCATTCAAGTATATTGTCATCTATAAAGAGATTCCAACAATCTAATATCGATTTAGCATTTTTTGCTTCACCCTTTACCCCTGTAGATGGGTGATAATATTTTCACTGCGAGTTCGAACATTTTTTGGGGGAAGAGCTTTCTTCCATTTAGTCTTTTGGTCCTTTCCTATATAGTAATTGAAGCTTGGATCCTCATTGTTTTCTTCTTCTGATAATGTATACTGTTCAGTGTCTGTACTCCAATTCCTCTCTTCTATATGATCATCAGTTTCTGATTCCTCATCATCGGGATTTGGAATATTATTATCATCACGGAGAAAATCAGCATTTGAAAGCATTTTATGTAAAATAATGTAAGAAGATGAAATAAAATATAAATCCTACCTTATTGTTGGAAGAATAGATTGTATTATTGCACTTGTGGCAGCAAAACCAAACAACAAGAAGCCAGAAAGTAACTCGAAACTTAATTATGCAAACCAAAACCAAAAGCGTTAAAAGGTCGCGCTGGGTAAAAATTACCCAATGACGAGAACTCAAAAGGTCGCACTGGGTAAAATTGACCCAAACATGCTAATAAAATGAATATATGTCATAAAATTAAAATTATAGGTTTATTATAATAATCTTTAGATAGATTTAGAAAGGTACTGAGAATATATTTTAAATATATATATTTTTTAATATAGAAATATTTTCGAAAAGTTCCTTCTGGGTAATTTTTTACCCATTGCGACCGCTTAAGGGTTAAAAGTGTTACAATGCATCAAAAAAGTCATCGCTCATTCATACGCTCTTTTTTTTACTTGACGATTGACGAACTTAAATGCCATATTTGTCATTTTTCCTTTGTTCAAAAAAGTATATTAATACAATTTTATATCCATCGCTAAAATGAAGAAGAAAAAAAAAGTCCCAATGCTATGCATCAATTCAAAATTATTACGACAGTATTTTCAAAAATTATTTTTCTAATTATTTGGTTATCATATATAAAGATATATCCACTAGAAATGAATGTTGTGATGAAATCCTCTAATTTTCATTACATTCATTAAAGAATTAAAATGAATTAAATCAACCGAAAGTTCAGATCCCTTGGGGTATTTGAATTAAAGAGGTTTGACTGTATATTAATTCTTCGAATAAAGAAAAAACTAGATTTTTGGGCAAAGAGTTTCTTCATTTTGAGGTATAACAAGAGCTTTCATGCAAATTTTGATCTCCAGTAATCTCACGCGGCTCTGCTCCTGGAGCCACTGCAGAATTTTGCTCTTCAACAGGCAAATCCAAAAATAAATGAAGTTATCGGATGCGACTATATTACAGCCAAATATGATCCACACCTGATGATAACATCTCTCATCATGTTTGATATAATTGTTTATTTGTTTTGCATATTTTTCATTTAATCTCATAATTTAGTCTGTGAAAATAAAATATTGGACCGGTGACGAAAACAAAACTGAAAATAGATGGCTTAATGTTATGTAGTTATGATATATCTTCTTCTTCTTTCTTATCTCCACACTGGGTGAAGTAAAATGCGTCTGCCTTTGTCATTAAGACTGGGAGCACTACTCAGTGGCAGGCCGACTTAGCTCCAAAAAAAATGGCCGCCTCTGACATGAGGAACAGACACCATGTGCAGCCTCTCCTAACATGGAGTACAGACGCTGCTCATCCTGTATTCCTGGATTAGGAGCCCTTACAGGGTACTATCAGCCAGGCCAGCTGAGCCCAGGTTTTTTACCGAGCTTGTTACTGCTCCCCCACCTCTTTCATCCGGGCTTGGGACCGGCAAAGGCGGAGTTGTTATGATATATAATTAATTGTAATGTAATTTTGATCTTCATTGAATAAAATATATAAAGTTTAAATGTGTTTTAAACTCTAATAACAAGCACAAAACAATGTTGTTCTTGGATTTTGCCCGTTGTAGAGCCAAATTTTCTTGGCCAAACTTGTTATATACCTCAAAATAAAGAAATGCAACGCCCCAGTTCCATATTTGTGGGTAACTATTGCTCTCTTAAATATTGAAGATAAGAGGTTGCCCGGCATTCATGGTTCTTGACACTTTGGCCAGTAAAGTTGTTTTTTAATTTTGTTAACTCCTTGCCAAATGCTCTATTTTTCCTGATAAGGGCAAAATATTTATTCTTGAAATGTTGAGAAAATAAAAATTATAATTTTTCTGGGCCAAAGTAGTTTCGTTTATTTTAAATAAATATTAATTCTCCTTGTTTTGAATTCTCTCATTGATCAGTTTGGTGCTAAGTGTTTTACCTACAACCCAGATATCTCCTTCCTCAGATAAACTTTAACATGTGAATCCATGTGGATGTAGTGTTTGAGGTGGGTTTGTAATTGTTGGGGTGCAGATAATGTGAGATTACTACAAGGTAATAATAGTTTAAAATACAATATAACGCGGCTGATGATTGTAAAACGAAAATTAAAATTATACCGCGAATGTTTCTTTTAAAAATCGAAATTTATTTTCAAGAGAAATAGCGACATTTCTAACTTTGAGGATGAGGTATGGAAAGGTGAAACATGAAGAGTAATGGAGAACGGAAAAATAAAAAGTGTCCAGGGGCGGGAATTGAACCCACACCCTTCTGCTTACCGGGCAGGTGCCTTGTCCACTCGGCTACCCTGGACGTAATAGTACTCGTCTGCTGCTTCTTTCTTATCTCCACTGAATCATATTAAGGTATCAAGCCTGTAGAGTGTGGCAACTATCATGACTGGGTGAAGTAGAATATGTCTGATTTTGTCATTAAGACTGGGAGCACTACTCAGTGGCAGTCTGACTTAGGTTCAAATGGCTGCCTCTAACATGAAGTACAGAAGCCGTGTGCAGCCGCTCCTAAACATGGAATACAGACATCCTGTATCTCTGGATTAGGAGCCCTTACAGGGTACTATCAGCCGAGCTAGCTGAACCCAGTTTTTTTTTTAACTAGCTTGTTTACTGCTCCCCTCCTCTTTTTTTCATCAAGACTTGGGACTGGCGAACAAAGGCAGAGTTATTAATAATAGTACTCGTGTGAGAGTATTAGATTGTTGTTATTGATATCTCAGAGTAATCAATTTGGTCATACTCCCCATTTATTCTCTCCCTTTAGAGGATGGAAGGCATATCTCTGTTTTCTTTCTTTTTTTGTAAATAATTTATTTTTATTATTCACTGCTGCTTCTCTCGATCGTTATTTATTCCTCAATTTTTTTAAAACTTATTTTATTAGTGCTTGTGTGTGAACTTTTTAAAAACATGTGTCTTCTAATTCTGTGATTTTTTTCTTTAGATGAGTTAATAAACAAATACACAAGGTGGTAATAAGACCAAATTATCTATTATTATTAAATTATTTGGATTTGGTCATTTTTGAGTGTTTATAATCCCCAAATATTGTGCCTTATCATCTTTAGATGAGTTGAAGAAATTTAGTTTCCTTTACAGTAATGAAGTTATAATTTGTGTGGATTTATATTGTCACAGCCGACATAGGCCCATTTAAATATTTTCATTAATAATTTAACTTATTAAACAAATCTCTACATCTCAAGATGTAACAATATATACAGTAGAAACTGAAGAGTGGCTGAAAGAAGTGAAGTCTGGTCATCTACGGACAATGACTTTCCAGAATGGGTTGCAAGGTTTTCCCACTGTGTACTAAGTGTCAACCCTGACTGAAATGTCACACACTTTGAACCCTTGTGTTGATGAGAGATATATAGAGGTGGCTGTGTCTTGTGAATGACCTTGTTTGTCGCCCAATGTCCTAAATTATAAGCCACAATTATAGATACACAAGGTAATAAGACCACATAAAAATTCCACCTTTGCCGGTCCCAAGCCCGGATGAAAAAGGAGGAGGGGGGAGCAGTACCAAGCCCACTAAAAAACCTGGGCTCAGATGGCCCGGCTGATAGTACCCTGTAAGGACTCCTGATCCAGAGATACAGGATGAGCAGCGTTTGTACTCCATGTTAGGAGCGGCTGCACATGGCGTCTGTTCCTCATGTCAGAGCCGCCATTTCTTTTGGAGCTAAGTCGGCCTGCCACTGAGTAGTGATCCCAGTCTTAATGACAAAGGCAGATGCATTCTACTTCACCCAGTGTGGAGATAAGAAAGAAGAAGAGACCACATAAATAAATAGTGTGTACACATGTCCCAAATTTCTTTGCAGTCTAAAAATTTACAGATAGCAACAAGATTGAAAAACCTGGCTAAATAAACATATTTTTTGCATTAAAAAAAAATTTTTTTAGATCTTTTGTTGCCAGCTTTAGATAGATCAAATATATAGAGCATCTCTCTCTCTATCTATCTTGAGTTTAATTCTGATGTTTTTGTTGAAGTTTGAGATTGAATCAAGGAATAAAAAGATTATTTATTAAACAAAGTAACTTAAAACAAGATGTTAAAGTAGCAAAATTTTAAAGGCAAGTATATATAGAAAGGCGAGAGACAAAGACTATATATATTGACGTCGACCGCAGCGCCGCCGCGGCCGTTGATTGGTCGATCCCCCAATGCTCGACGCCAATTTTTGATCGCTATTCCAACAGTTTTAAATTAAAAAAATGTTTTTTTTTCTGATTTGTCCTGGTTTTCCACTTTAAACCTTGTATTTACAAGATGTCAATAAAGTATGCTAATTGTTAACACAAGGTAATAAGACCAAATCCAAATAAACAAATAGTGTGTGACATTTGGGTAACAGCATTGTTACCATCTTCAGACAAAAGTACTGAATGTCACTTATGTTAATTGTCAATTATCTCTCTCTTGAGTTACCAGATAATGAACTATGATGAGGCACAATTTGGATTATAGAGGAACTACAAGATGGTAATATAAAACCTAATAAATCAATAGTGCCCTGATGATGGTAACAACGCTGTTACCGAAACGTCACACACTAATTAATTAATTTGGATTTGTGGTTTTCCAAGGTAAATAAGATCAAATCCAGATAAATTAATAGTGCGTGATGTGTTTCGGTAACAACGCTGTTACTGAAACATCACACACTATTTATTTATTTGGTTTTATTATTACTACCTTCTCTCATCTATAATCCAAATTGTGTGTCTGTGCCTTATATCAGATTTGGTCTTATTCGCTTGAGATACTGAACTACTATAATCTGCTCAAGGTAATAAGACCAAATAAATAAATAGTGACGTTTGACGTTTCAGTAACAGCGTTGTTGACAATAGTACTGAATTCAGTACTTTTGTCTGAAGATGTTAACAACGCTGTTACCGAAACGTCACACACTATTTATTTATTTGGATTTGGCCTTATTACCTTGTGTTTATAATCCAAATTGTACCTTACTACTACAATCTTTTGTATTGATGAAATCCGTGTGTGTTCCAGCGATCGCTCTAACTGTATTAGATATTTTCGTCATCTCCAAAGCCAACCGGCTGGCCCTGGCAGCTGGCAGTTTGATGAGAGTGGGGGTTCCAACAAGTGAGTCTGCTCTTGTGATATTCCTTAGAGCAGCTTGTTTAATAATTATACCTCAGAAATACACAAGGTTGTCCCAAAAGTTCATAAACACTTGCAATAATTGAAATACCAATATTATTCGCCGTTATGTATTATGTATAAAGTAATTGTATTATGCATTATTATGTATTTGTAATATAAATTGATTAAATTTATATTACGATACATTATACATATGTACATACACAATACATTGATAAAATGATTATAATCAACACTTGGTCGCTTCCAAAGGTCCCTTCATTCTTATAGTAGAGATACCACAAATTTACATAACAGCCATATTTCCATATAAAGCAATAATGCGCCATATATATATATACAGTAAAACCCCGCTAATACGAACCCTGGATATAACAAACCTTCCCTTATAACGAACCCACGCCGATTCCCAATTCCATTCCATTGAAAATACCATCGTTATAACGAACTTTGCGATTTTTAGAATAACGAACTACCCCTATAACAAACCTATTTTCGGTCCCAAAATAATAAAATCTATTTAAAATACTATGCTTATAACGAACTTAGAATTGTAATTTAAAAAAAAAATTAAAACAACCAAATTTTGAGCATGTTTCAGCTCGCGGATCGCGATTTCAAAACAATAAATTTAGCGGCATTGTTTGTTTTGAATTTTGCACTTTATTTTTGCTGTATGTTGTATAAATTTTAACACATTATACTTTTTATTAAATAGAATATATTTGCATCCATTAAATTTGAAATATAAAAATACAAATGGCTTCCAAAATGAAGAAAACAAAGGCATTTTAAAAACAAAAGCGTTATTTCTAAAAAAAAAAGCCATTTTCAGAACTTTTCAAAGTGAAACAACACAGGCAAAATGTTAAGAACATATTAAAATAAGAAAATATAACTTTTTTCTTTATAAAAGATAAAATATAAAGCTATTAAAAATTGTTACAAAGAGGAATCAACCTCAACTTTTGCCGCGATCGCGATCGTACGTTTTAGGGCTAAAAAAAAAATCCAAATAAATGGTCCCGTGATGAAACAAAAACTATTTTTATGCCATTAACTATGGTGATTTTAAAGTCAGCAATGTTTTGCATGACAGGTTAAAAAAAAAAAAAAAACTAAATCTAGACCTAGAAGAATATGTGGGAAAATGAAATGAAGAAAAACACTAACTTTATTTGAATGGTGCAATGCTTGAAGAATGCATTGAAGCAACAAGGTGTTAGAGCCATTTTTCCAAGTAAACAATGTATTATATAATGTGATAATGATGTTTTAAAATCATTTATATCTTTGAATATTTAACAAAACTTTGCCTAGGATTTGTCTTGATTTTTAAATTAGACATAGAAGTACATGTATGTTAATGATAAGAAGAACCTATCATCTAATGATTTCTATTATTATTCAGTATTAATGTAAGGAAATTGGTCAATTAAGGGAATTAAAACAAAGTGACCACTATTAAGAGGAAGCCTCTTCCAGTGTGTATGGCTGTCCTTTAATTATACGGTCTAAAAATTTTGGAAAGTAAAAAAAAAATAGCCAAACTGTGGCTATAGTGAACCTAAAGCTCTGTCCCATTGGGGTTCACTATAGAGGGGGTTTTACTGTATACGGGTAATGAAAGCTTTTTAAGGATGTATGTTTCTTTACAGACAAAACAAACTTTTATTCTCCTTACTATGATGGAAAAAAAAGGTTTATGTAATTGTACTGTCCCTTCTCTTTCTTTCTTATCTCCACTCAATCATATTAGGGTATCTGGCTTTGACAACCATCATGACTGGGTGAAGTAGAATTCATCTGCCTTTGTCATTAAGACTGGGAGCACTACTCAGTGGCAGCCACTGACTTAGCTCGGAAAGAAATGGCTGTCTCTGACATGAGAAACAGATGCCATGTGCAGCCGCTTCTAACATAGAGTACAAACGCTGTTCATCCTGTATCCCTGGATTAGGAGCCCTTACAGGGTACTATCAGCCGGGCCAGCTGAGCCCAGGTTTTTTTACTGAGCTTGTTACTGCTCCCCCTCCTCCTTTTTCATCCGGGCTTGGGACCGGCGGAGTTATGTCTCTCTATAGTTTGCCTGAGATTCAGTTCAGTGTATAGTTGATTAAATTGGCTAAACCACTGGGAGGGTTCACCACTGATGAGCCAAGCCCTCTCAATATTTTTCATCGCAGTAAGGACAGAAGATGTTTGTTTTGTCTGTAAAAGATGCCCTTTTTTTTTTTTTTTGCTTATCCCTAGTACACGTGGTACAGGCCATGATAATCATGGTGGGTAGTTAGCGACTGCTTTTACTGTAAGTGCACCACATGTCTACACATGTGAAAAGCAGTTCGACTTTGCACTTACAAATGTGCCAGAGCCCCGTTTGGTTACTTGCACTCGCTGGTGGGGTTGGACTTTTGCAAGAATCGGGGGCCATTGGAGCAATTTTTTTTTAAACAGAAATAAGTGTCCAATGCGGGAATCGAACCCGGGTCCTAGTGGTCGAAAACCAAACGGTTTAACGAGCCTTCACCGACCCCCTCATTGTGTAGTTTTGTGGTACAGAGTTAGTCTCTCATTAATTTGACAAACCATAATTCAACAATTCAAGGCTCCAACGTCGCGCACAATTTTTTTTTTACCCCTCTTGGATGATTAAGTGACCTCTAGTCACCTGCATAAACAATGAGGTGTCATAGATAGCAACTATCTACTAAAAGAGAAAATTGCTATAAAGTATTCTATATACAGTTACGAACGTCATTCCTCATCTCTGTCACGGTTTGCTTTTTTTTTGGAATGGCGCCCTCCTATTGGTCGGCTACGATCACGCCACCTTTGCTCCCCCCCCCCCCCCCCCACTCGCTTTTTTTTTTGGAATGGCGCTCTCCTATTGGTTCACTATGATAGCGCCGCCAATGCGCGAGACACTTCTGTCTACCGTTTGCTTTTGGTTCAGTGGTAGAATGCTCGCCTGCCACGTGGGCGCCCCGGGTTCGATTCCCGGCCGATGCATTTTTTTTTTTTACCATTTTTAAAACTCATTTATATATTACTAGACGAATGGCCCGGGCAACGCCCGGGGTTTTACCCGAGTGCGAATATATTCTAAAAACGTTGACTTGGGTGGTCGCTATTAACAGGGTGGTCCTGTATAGACAGGTAGATGTATCACACAGCTGATAACAGGGTTGTCTAGAGTGGTCGCTATAGACAGGGTGGTCTGTATAGACAGGTTTATGAGAGAGGCACAAACTTACAGGTTGTTGACGCCGCAATCCCCAGAGAGAGTGTTTTTTGTTGCATCATGCTGTGACTCACACGCCGACCCAAGGTCAACAGGGGTGGAGCAGCAAGCTTAGGCCTATCACCGTCTGGCGGCGCTGCTTGCGAGTTATATCTACAATTCTGCAAATAACTCTAAGGATATTCAAGATATTCAAGAAATTATTTTTCGAAAACCTTTCCGGGGATATACCTAATAATATCCCAGAATTCCATGGCGATTGGATGTATGGTTTTTGAATAACAGGGTTGTCTAGAGGGGGGCAGGGAGGACACGTGTTCCCTTGCAGCCAATGAGCGCGCATTCTATCCGTGAGCTTCAGACAAACAGACAAACAAACAGACAGAATAAGGCAAATATATAAGTAGATAGGTGGCGGGCGCCCCAGGTTCGATTCCCGGCCGATGCATTTTTTTTTTACAATTTTTAAAACTCATTTATATATTATACAAGAATGACATCCACGGCGCCAATTTATAATTGTAACGAATAGTATTTTAATAAAAGCATTTAATCGGGTAAACCCCGGGCGTTGCCCGGGTCATTCGGCTAGTTAAAATATAAACAGCAGCACTGCGTTTCTTTATTTGTGCAAAGTACAAACTTCCGGATCTTTATAATTCTTCCAAAGGCATAGCTTTAGGTTGAGAGAATATACAATATATGTAATATTATAAAGAATATTGTCTAATAAATAATTATGTACCATGTTGGATATAATGTATTCTGTATGGATTCAAATAAAGATGGCAGTCAAAGGACGTGGAGATGGAAGAAGTAGAAGAGAAAAGAACGACAGATCCAAGTCGTGTATCTAGGTCACTTAGAACAAAGAGGCCCTCATATTCCAGAGTTGAATGTCCTGAGAGATTGGGATGTTAGGCAAAGCTCCTTCCCGACCAAATTCACCATCATGGCCGACAGAGACAGGGACCAATCAAAGGTCAAGCAGGGTCCCACATGACCCAAGCCGGGGGGGTGGGGCAACCGCAGTTCGGTCGGTGTAACGTGTGTGTCAAGACGTGTGTGTGCATCTTCTAAAAGTAGTGCCTCGAGGTCCAAGATGTGAGTCATCTCAATCCAATTTAATCGCGAAAATCCTTCCATCTCCTCTCCCGAGCCGCCAATGATTAATATTCCGAGGTGTTTTGTGATTCATTAATCGATATAGTGTGCCGATTTTCATCCACCGCCATCGATAACGACTGCCCAAACATACAAAACCCCATCCACTCCCGAGGATTCTCAGGACAAAGCACTTTATCACAGTGAAGTCGACAAGCATTTTTTTTATATTATAGAGAGTCGATAAGATTCTCAGGATCCTTTTCCCATATATAACAGAGAGTCGACAGGATGGACGAGAAAAACGAAACGCAAAACGCGGAGGAAGACACCGCAGAGGGAGAAAACAACCCCGCCGTAAGTACTCCCAAAATAGAACCACCCCCTCCGTCGGCAGAGTTGCCGGCCGTCTTGGCACGCCTCGCGGCGTGTTTATCTGCCCTTCAGACCACCAGCGACCGCGTGACCCATCGGACGGAGATAGAAGTCCAGAGCTTCGACGGGACCTACCCAGCCGCCCAGTTCTTTCGGACATATGACCAGAAAACAGACTGGGATGGTCTCACCAACACGGAAAAAGTGCTCCGCCTACCCCGTTACCTGAACAACAAACCGCTAGAACACTTCAGGAGGCTTCGGATGGAGACCCAACATTACATCCAGGTGAGACAGACCTTCCTGGATCTCTATCCGGAGACCAATGAGGCCACGTATGCCCAATACTTCTCCATGAAGCTGGCCGGACAGCCCAACCTGGAAGAATACTATCGGAATAAGACCGCGCTGGGTCTACAACTGGGCCTCCCACAAGAGGTCATCTTGGAGACGCTCACCGAGGGGCTGCCACCCTCCGACCAGCGCCTCGTCCGCATTGTGCCGCCAGAGAACCTAGGTGCATGGTTCCGGCTGGTGCAGCGGATCCGCGGCAGCGGCGCACCATCTCCAAGGCACCCAGACGAGCACGCACCACCCCTACTGGGCCCCTACGCACCGGTGCGACCTAGTCCAAGAACAGTGCCAACCAGGTCGACCCCGCCAACAGACTGCCGTTTTTGTGGTGACTACACTGGCACTCTGAGTGTCGTCTCAGACAAGCCCCGCAGTTGCCCCGTGCCTCCGGAGACGCACGAGCAGCGCGCTCCGCGCAACTAGCGGAACAACGGCCGCAAGCCCAGCCCCATCACCAAGCGTCACGCGCACAAGCCACTGGGATAACCAAGGGAGCCCCAGACCAGCAGCCAGCAGGTAGGCCTACTGACCAGGCCTTTCGTCAACCTGACAATTAGACTGCCAATCTCCCATGGACTGTCCCTACCATTCCTGATAGACACGGGTGCGTCCGTTAACCTAGTGTCATGTGCCATATATAAGAATTTAAAGAATAATTTCCCTGACCTAAATTTAATAACTAAAAAAATAATAAATTTACAGACAATAGATGGCCACGTGCCAACAATAGGCCAGATTACCTTCCCCCTATCCATTCATGCCATAGCCCAAAACGAAGTATTCCACCTGGTGGACGCCCCTCTACCATTTGGAATACTTGGTATTAATACCCTCCGTAAATTCAAATTAAAATCGATTTTGCACATGGCACTATGTACCAACTCGACGCACCTTTGTCGCCCCTGACCTACCACTTTGCTGTGTTGCCCGAAAGGTGCACATATTGGGAATGCCAGGCGGACCTATGCAAGGCCCACACTATTTTTCCGCCTTCCGCCAACAATACCCAATATGCGCATTTTTCGGACAACACGTCCACAACCCAGGGACTCACCCAACCACCGCACCATGTCCAATCAAAGAACTTTTTTAGAGCCAACTGCTCTTATTATAGGGTCAAGGTACCAGAACAACCACCCAATGCCAACCTCTCACACCCCACCAAGGTCCAAACGGACCACCTTCACCATACACCCAAACATCCCCATTCCACACACCATTCCATGTACCACACACACCACCCATCATCACCAGAACACCTCCCAGGGATCCCCATAGACAATCAACCGCAGCCACCGTATCCACCTCAATTCCCGGCGCTATTGCGCCAATACCAACACGTGTTCTCCCGGAACAAATTCGCGGTCCCATGCCTAAAGGTTCCCCCAGTAAGAATCGCCACCAACTCCGACAAAATCGTCACCATCCGCCCATATAGGGTACCGATATGCGACCAACGGGAAATACGCAGTCAGATCCGACAGATGTTGGATAATGACATCATTGAGCCGTCCTACTCCCCTTTCTCTAGCCCGGTCACCCTAGTGACCAAGCGAGACAAGACCAAAAGGTTTTGTATCGACTATAGGAAGGTGAACGAGGTCATAAGCTCCGATGTCCATCCACTCCCGAGGATCGAAGATATACTGGACCGTCTCGCGCGGGCCAAGTATTTCTCGACTGCCGACGTCTCCTCCGCATATTGGCAAGTGCCGATACACCCTGATTCTCGACCACTGTTGGCCTTCGCCACGATAGACGGGTTGTATCAGCCCACCCGATTGCCTTTCGGACTTAAGACCAGTCCACAGATCTATGAAAGGGCAATCAATCAGGTCCTGCAGGGGCACGGACTTGATTGTGTGGCGCACTATTTTGACGACTTTGTCATCTATTCGGAGACACTGGAGGAACACCAAGAACACCTGCGCAAGTTTTTCGCGTTCTGCGACGCGGAGAACTTGCAACTCAACCTCACCAAATGCGAGTTTTTTAGGCAGACCATCGAATTTCTGGGGTACACAATCACCGCTGGTACCACCACCCCACTTATCCGCAATACCGACGTAATCCACGCTATCCCACCCCCGAACAATCGCAAAACGCTGCAATCCTTCTTAGGCGCCGTGAACGTCTATAATAAGTTCATCCCGGACTATGCCCGTTTGCGGACCCCACTCAACAACCTTCTCAAGAAGGATGTGACGTGGGACTGGGATGACAAATGCCAAAAGGCGTTCACCAGCCTGAAGGAAAGCCTCACACAACACCCCGTATTGCACCTCTACAAGGATGAACTACCATGCCAGGTATATTGCGATGCATCAACACTTGGCATTGCAGGCGTCCTCAAACAAGTCCACTCCGCTGGGAAGGCCTACCCAGTCCAATATTTCAGCCGCGCTCTGCGTGTACACGAGCGGAACTACACCATCTCCGAACTAGAATGCCTCGCCATTGTCGAGAGCGTGGAGAAGTTCCGTGTGTATCTAATGGGCAGAAAATTCACCATATTTTCTGACCATCACGCACTGCAGTGGCTGAAGACGATCAAAAACCCGTCAGGCAGATTATTCCGATGGAGTTTGAGGTTATCGTGTTACGAATACGAAGTCCGCTACATAAAAGGAGCACTACAACATGAAGCGGACCTCCTATCCCGTAACCCGTTTTGTGGATTCTTAGACGCCACCCTCATTAAGAACCACCAACTCACTCCTTCGGGAGAATCTAAACTGACCATTGATCGAAACGGACTACAAACCCTAAAGCGTAGAGGTGTAACCAAAATTGTCGTCCCTGACGCCCTCGTTCCCGACCTACTAACAAAGGTGCACAGTCGGTACAACCACCCGGGCATATCCCAGATGACCAGGCTCATCTCTCCCCAGTACTACTGGAAGGGGATGTCAGAAGACATCTCCAAAACCACCAAAGCCTGCGCCATCTGTCAGTCAACAAAACCCCCTCGAGGTCCCACGTTTGGGGAACTAGGACAACTTCCTGTGGCCACTCAGCCTTTTGACCTGGTCGCCCTCGACACCATAGCTGGACTTGCCAAATATGGTAACGCCAAAGCTTACCTCCACGTTGTGGTGGATCACTTTTCGCGCTACACGTGGACCTTCCCCTCAAAATCTACCAGCATCACCACCTATCAACAGGTGATAAAGCGAGTGTTGCAGGACGGCTCTCCGAAACGCCTACTCACGGATAGAGCGCCTGCGTTCACCTCACCAAAGTTCAGGAAGTTCCTGATTAACAGGAACATCCATCCCCTGCTCACCACCAGTAACAACCCCCAAGCTAATGGTCTATGCGAGCGCCTGAACGCTACCTTAACAGGCAAACTAAGGTTACTCCATTTGGAAAACCCCAAAGCCGCATGGACTAAGCTGGCGAAGCGCGTTACTGTGGTGTATAACAACACGCCCCACTCAGTTACCGGGTTCCCACCTGGCTACCTGATGTTCGGCGTTCTACCTCCCGAGCTCACTGAGCATGTAAACCCCTACCCCGTTTTTAACCACAGCCCGACGGATAGCCCATGAACGTACCCAGGCCAAGCACCTCAAAGACAAACATGCCTACGACCAACAACATAAGACACCCCATTTTGAACCCGGAGATCTCGTGTTGGTAAAAGTTTACCATCACCCCAATACAGGCAAACTGGCTCCGTATTTCACGGGTCCCTACGAGATCTTAGAGATCATCTCTCCCAACGTGGTGAGAATAAACCGACCCAACCAACCTCTAAATCGGAATACCGACACAGTCCATGTAAATAAATTACAGTACTATAACGAAAATATTCGTTATATCGCACCTCCCACTCTGATACCACACCCTGCTAAACCCCAATCTAGGACGCTACCACCACTGTTCGAGCACCTCACCCCAGACCTCTTTACAGTTGAGCGCTTTGCTCCTACAATAGGCAATTGTACCACTACCACCCCTGTTGACCCACAATGTAACATTATCGCCCAACGCGATATTCCCCAACCTGCAATATCCCGTCCAACCCATATAACCAAAGTTAAAACCCCAATCCCTACAGTTAGGGCTGATCCCAACCCAATTCCCTTACAGGCAAGGTTTTTTCATAACGTGAAAACCTTCCCCTTGTTCCACCTCCTATACCTCATCAACCTTTTCATCCTACCCACTGTACTATTACCCATGGCCACCCTACTGTATGTCAGTGTCTATACACTGCAGCCCAACCGTCTCTTCCAACTACAGGAAGCCCTATTCGAAATAACCATCACCGTAGTGGAACTAATCCATCGAACCATAGGAATAATTCTCCCGGAGTTATGGACCATCCTTGTCCACAGTCATGCCTTGGTCGCTCTAATAGGTGAAATCATAGGAGAGATTTTCCAAACCCTCTTTAGAGCGCGCCAAGTCGAATAGCAATCTCCCCACCTTTACATCACTCGTCGATCACCCCGCTGTCAGCTGGCGTCCACTTTACAGAAACCTTCCGCCGCGCCGACGTCACGTCCTTTCCGATCACGTGACCGACGTCACATCCTCCCTGCGGAATGTAAACAAACCCGCCGTCACTTTTCGCGTGTCACCACACTTAAAGTTACTTTCTGGAACATACACTCACACACACTCGCATACATTCACGCACCTATATAGTTTTGGCAACCTTATGACCTACGACCCTATAATAAACAAAGATTGGACATTGTTATGTAAAAAAATATTCTTCTTTTGTGTATATTTTTGTTAACCAATTTTAAAAGTCTTGTACACAACCAGCACTTTTATTTTTTTTTATTTTAATTTTTATTCCCACCATCCATGTCTATCACCCTTTCAATTTCTTAATCACCTCAAGTTTATTTTTTCCTTTTATTGTTTTAAACCTTGTTTTGTCCTAACTGAATGAACAACTGACCTGACGCAATACTTCTCATGTATCAGCCTTCAGTTTATCATACAGGAGCTTTGATTTCTTTTTTTTTATATTTTGTTTATATTTTTTCACCGCCCCAAAGGCTAATCAGATTTCTTTTTTCTTTTTTTTTTTCCTCCATCACCAAATTTTATTGTCTATAGTTTTCTTTTTATTTCTGTTAATGTCTTATATGTTTTGTTTGGATTGCACCTCATAGAGTTTCCCTTGCTGTGGGTTTCCACACAGCAAGATTGAACACCTATGCAGGCAAAATTTTTTTTTTCCTCCAAAAAATTATCATATTTTTTCCTAGTTTAGCAAGCACCCCTATCTACTCAAATTTCTTTTTATTACTTATTTCCATCATTTACTTTCTCCCCAATTGTATCTAACCACTCACTATTTTAAAAAAATTTTATATTTTTTTCTTTCCCAAAAATTATTTTTCTTTTTTCAGAATTTAATACAGATCCCTTTTAAAATTCTTATTCATAGGGGGCGCATCTGTAATATTATAAAGAATATTGTCTAATAAATAATTATGTACCATGTTGGATATAATGTATTCTGTATGGATTCAAATAAAGATGGCAGTCAAAGGACGTGGAGATGGAAGAAGTAGAAGAGAAAAGAACGACAGATCCAAGTCGTGTATCTAGGTCACTTAGAACAAAGAGGCCCTCATATTCCAGAGTTGAATGTCCTGAGAGATTGGGATGTTAGGCAAAGCTCCTTCCCGACCAAATTCACCATCATGGCCGACAGAGACAGGGACCAATCAAAGGTCAAGCAGGGTCCCACATGACCCAAGCCGGGGGGTGGGGCAACCGCAGTTCGGTCGGTGTAACGTGTGTGTCAAGACGTGTGTGTGCATCTTCTAAAAGTAGTGCCTCGAGGTCCAAGATGTGAGTCATCTCAATCCAATTTAATCGCGAAAATCCTTCCATCTCCTCTCCCGAGCCGCCAATGATTAATATTCCGAGGTGTTTTGTGATTCATTAATCGATATAGTGTGCCGATTTTTCATCCACCGCCATCGATAACGACTGCCCAAACATACAAAACCCCATCCACTCCCGAGGATTCTCAGGACAAAGCACTTTATCACAGTGAAGTCGACAAGCATTTTTTTATATTATAGAGAGTCGATAAGATTCTCAGGATCCTTTTCCCATATATAACATATATTATTTACATATTGTCTTCTTGTTGTTGTCTTTAAATATATGTAAATAATATATTTATGTATTCTCATTCTCTCAAATCTAAAGCTATGCCTGTGGAAGGATTATAAAGATCCGAAAGCTTGCACTTTTAACAAATAAAGAAACACGTTTCTACTGTTTATTTTTTCAGCAGCCTTTGATTACCAGACTTAAGTCTGTTCATTTATGGACAATGACCTTCCAGAATGGTTGCAAGGTTTTCCCACCATGTACTAATTACAATTCTCAACCTGCAACCCCAAAACACATTATTGACTCATCCATTGATGAGCTCTACTCATCCCCAGCAGACACCATCAAGTCTCAAGCTCTACAGGCTTGATATCCTGATATGATTGTTGAGTGGAGATAAGGAAGAAGAAGATATTTTTATTTACACTATTATCTACTGTCTGATAATGTACAATTTGGATTATAGATTATAAACACAAATCCAAATAAATATAATTGATAACAGTAACTATTTAAAACATGCTGTAGTAAAATTTCTCATTCAGTACTTTTGTCTGAAGATGGTAACAACACTGTTACTGAAGCATCACACACTATTTATTTATGCGTTCTGGAGCAGTCAAATGTTAGTGTTGCCAGAATTGCAAAAACACGTTGATCACTGAGGAAAATACATTGTTGCCAGATTGAAATGATGACAGAGTAAAATATAGCTCTGCCAGTAAAACCCTGCTAAAATAAACCAGAGATTTAGTGAATTTTTCCTTATAGAGAACCTAAGGTAATATAAAATTTATTTCAGTGAAAAATACCTTTTTTATTATAAGCTATTCCCATAAAGCATAAAAGTCAGTGGACGAGTGGGTAACACCCTCGATTCCCGACAGTCATGAACCGGGATTGAATCCCGCGTTAACATTTTGTTTAATATGTGAATAAACTTCATATATTATTCATTGCTTCAATTATCATAAACTAGGTTGTTCTTGTTGAGCGGTACCTAATAAAGTGATTTTGGAACCAAAGCTATTCCTTTTTATATGCAAATATCAGCTCACTTATCACTAATTCAAAACAAAAAAATTGGACGGTTTACATCCACCTTCTAATTTTGGACATACTTCTTATATTTGTATTTTACACTTATATTGATCAATAGAATATCTTTATCTCCCCATCACAAATTTATTTAAAATAAACCTTGTAAATGGCTTCCAAATTGAGAAAAAATGTCAAAGAAAAAAAAAAAAAAAGCCGAATGTATATTATATAAAATAATTAAATTTCTGTTGTATTTTGGAATTAGATTGATATATTAAATTATTATTATTTGTTGCTTTATTTTGGTATACATATGAGTATGTTACGATATTGTTTTGCAGTTGTGGCAATAATAATAATAGTCTTGATCAGAGATTGCTTTAATTGAGCTTATGGGATATATACAGTAAAACCCCTCTATAGTGAACCCCAATGGGACAGAGCTTTTGGTTCACTATAGCCACGGTTCACTATAGCCACGGTTTGGCTATTTTTTTTTTTACTTTTCAAAATTTTAGGCCATATAATTAAAAAACAGCCATACACACAAGAAGAGGCTGCCTCTTAATAGTGGTCACTTTATTTTAATTCCCTTAATTGACAAATTCCTTATATTAATACTAAATAATAATAGAAATCATTAGATGATAGGTTCTTCTTATCATTAACATACATGTACCTCTATGTCTAATTTAAAAATCAAGACAAATCCTAGGCAAAGTTTTATTAAATATATATTCAAAGATATGAAATGATTTTAAAACATCATTATCACATTATATAATACAATTTTTACTTGAAAAAATGGCTCTAATACTTTGTTGTTTCAAAGCATTCTTCCAAGCATTGCACCATTCAAATAAAGTTAGTGTTTTTCTTCCATTTCATGTTTCCCCATATTCTTCTAGATCTAGATTTCGTTGTTTTTTTTAAACCTGTCATGCAAAACATTGCTGACTTTAAAATCACCATAGTTAATTCCATAAAAATAATTTTTGTTTCATCACGGGACCGTTTATTTGGACTTTTTTTTTTTTTTAGCCCTAAAACGTACGATCGCGATCGCGGCAAAAGTTGAGGTTGATTCCTCTTTGTAACAATTTTTAATAACTTTATATTTTATCTTTTATAATAGAAAAGTTATATTCTCTTATTTTAATATGTTCTTAACATTTTGCCTATGCTGTTTCACTTTGAAAAGTTCTGAAAATGACCTTTTTTTTATTTAAGAAATAACGCTTTTGTTTTTAAAATGCCTTTGTTTTCTTCATTTTGGAAGCCATTTGCATTTTTTATATTTCAAATTTAATGGATGCAAAGATATTCTATTTAATAAAAAGTATAATGTGTAAAAATTTATACAACGTACAGCAAAAATAAAGTGCAAAAATCAAACAAACAATGCCGCTAAATTTATTGTTTTGAAATCGCGATCCGCGAGTTGAAACATGCTTAAAATTTTTTTTTTTATTATTTTTTTTTAAATTACAATTCTAAGTTCGTTATAAGCATAGTATTTTTAATAGATTTTATCATTTTGGGACCCGAAATAGGTTCGTTATAGGGGTAGTTCGTTATTCTAAAAATCGCAAAGTTCGTTATAACGATGGTATTTTCAATGGAATGGAATTGGGAATCGGCGTGGGTTCGTTATAAGGGAAGGTTCGTTATATCCAGGGTTCGTATTAGCGGGGTTTTACTGTATATAAAAACATAATTTGGTAAAAGTACTGCCTGGCTTAAGGCGTAAGAATTAAAAAACTTATTTACATAATGTACAAAAGATTTGAGCCGGCCAGCTGGAAACAACAACAATGAGTTTTTATAGGGTAAGCATGACCTCTGGCAGTTGATTTAACAGAGTATTTTTATATCTACGAAATATAATTTTAAATAAAATAATATTTTAATATGACATGTATATATAAGATTCTTGCTAACACTTTGTGTTGGTGCAGTGCTGTTGGCTGGTACGTTCCCCGCTGTGGCCTGTATGGCGTGTGATCTACGTAAGAAAGAGGATGTCGTCAACTATGCCATTGCAGGCTTCGCCACAGGCTCCGTCTTCGCCTACGCCAGTGAGTAAAACACCTTTTGTTCTTTTTTCTATTTTAAATGCAGTTTTGCATATGCAGTAGAACCTCCATGAGAGGACACTTTGGCTCTTCAATTAGGTGCCCTTTTACAGGGGCGGTTCTACTGTATACTCTTAAAATTATTTATTTCTGCTGTTCCTTTTTTCTTAGAATGCAAATCTTCTAATATATGTAAATATGCAGATATATAAATGATGCACTAGCGCGCCATCTGTTATCAAAATTCGAAACTATTTTAAAGGCGTAAGATTCTTTTTGAAATTAAACAATTTCTACTGCCCTTACTGCAATGGAAAAATTAAAGGGAGGGCCTGGCTCATCAGTGGTGAACCCTCCCAGCGGTTTGGCCAGTTTAATCTACCTCCCTTTAATTTTTCCATTGCAGTAAGGGCAGTAGAAATTGTTTAATTTCAAAAAGAATCTTGCGCCTTTAAAATAGTTTTGAATTTAGATATATAAATATAAACAATTTATCTTCTTAAACGTTTCCTTTTTTTTTTTACCCCTGTAGAGGGTCAGAGATGCTCGAAAGAATCGGCTAAATAATAAAACCTTAAAAGAAACATTTTTTTTTGCCTCAAGATTTTGTACTTTTTATTATTTGCTCCAGGCGATGATATAACCAATGAATGGTGTATTCTCTTTTGCAAATAACTCGAGATATTACTGGGCCTATTCTTGATTGGGCACAATTTGGATTATAAACATAAGGTAATAAGACCAAATCAAAATAAATATAATTTTAAATAATAATAAATATAATTGGGGGTCGGTGGAAGGATGGTCTAAACAGTTGGTTTACGACCACTACGACCTGGGTTCGATTCCCGCATTGAGCACTTTTTTCTGATAAAAAAAATGCTCCAATGGCCCCCGATTCTTGCAAAAGTCCAACCCCACCAGCGAGTGCAAGTAGCCAAACGGGGCTCTGGCACATTTGTAAGTGCAAAGTCGAACTGCTTTTCACATGTGTAGACATGTGGTGCACTTACAGTAAAAGCAGTCGACTTCTACCCACCATGATTATCATGGCCTGTACCACATGTAATAGGGATAAGCAAAAAAATAAATAAATATAATTTATAACAGTAACTATTTAAAACATGCTGTGGTAAAATTTATCATTCAGTACTTTTGTCTGAAGATGGTAACAATGCTATTACTGAAATGTCACACTATTACCTTGTGTTTATGCCTATTCTTAAGAAATAAAACTATAAAGCACAAATGAAATATTTCAAAACAAAATGAAAAATAAAAAAATAAAAACTTTCTACACTCCTTACTTGCGTGGAAAAATATATTTGGTGGGCTTGGTTCATCAGTGGGGAAACCCTCCCTGATTGCTTCAACTGTGGTTATAACAAACACACTGTCAAAATCCTAGTCCCAAGCATGATGTTGTTATAGCGAGGTCCAACTGATTATAATTCAGTGCCATTTTTCATCTTTTTTTAAATCGCAACGAAACATGATTAACCTAATTTAACCAATTTTAAAATTGAACTGGAAACGCCTATCTTTGAGAATGTTTAATAAAAGAGGTTTGACTGTATTATTATGGCAGAACCTTTCTGTAAAGGACACTGCCTAGTTGCAGAGGCAACATATCCATTGGGGAGAATTACCACAGTATAGCTAATCAGTGATGGTTGTTACTTTGGTGTTGAAAACTGTCCTTGTTGTTATTTCTTATCCCCTTGTGTAAAGATTACACGAATTCCATGAGTTCATGCTCCTCGAGCTGTTTTATGATGAGCAGCGGCCTCTCCCAAAGGTCCTGTTTAGTACATCTAATGCAAGCCAAAATGTATTCTGGAGCTGCAGGTACCAAACTACATTTTGGGCAAGTGGGATAAATTTTGTTATTATTTTCCATCTTCAATGGCTTGAGATGGCCTGTTCTAAAACTGTCCTTTGTAGAGAGATTTCATCTATAGATAGTGTCCTCTCAAGAAGGTTCTATTGTATATACAGTAAAACTCCGCTAAAACTAACCTGGTATATAGCAAGCCTTCCCTTATAACAAACCTGAAATAAATCCCATTTTTATTTTATAATACAGTTTTTTAAAAATTGTTCTTATTCCAAGTATTGTCCGGATGTGGTCAGTTTAATTACTTTTTTAGGGATAAGTAGAAGTGTGTAGGTAGATGGGTTTGATACACTAGACGTTGTGTGCCGCAGGGAGATCCGTATTCTGGGGACCTCAGATTGCGGTGTTTGGAGGAATCCTGGCTGCGGTGCTGTACAAGATGACCGAGGCCCACGATATGTTCTACATCGCCTACCGCAATGACCCTTATGTGCCCACCCTCTCCATGCTCTACTTCAAGGGCCAGAACTACCACACTGGCCTCTACATCCCCCCTGAGTATGACGTCACCAAGCGGCCAGATCTCCCCCTCGTTGAGAAAAAGTTGGCAACCTTCAAATATGAAATCTACTCGGGTTCATGCTCCCTCCTGAAGACTCCAACTTCTTTTGTCTCTGATCCTAATGCCATAGTGACAGCTGAGGCTGAGGAATGAAAGTTTTTTTTTTCCCTTTCTCAGATTACTTAGGATTTATAAAATGGAGGAATAAACTTAGTTTCTGCTAAGTGTAAACATTTATTTATTTACTTAAACAGAGACATAGGTCAATAAGACCAAATACAAATTTATCCCACTTGCCCAAAATGTAGTTTGGTACCTGCAGCTCCAGAACACATTTTGGCTTGCATTAGATGCACTCAACAGGACCTTTGGGAGAGGCCGCTGCTCATCATAAAACAGCTCGAGGAGCATGAACTCATGGAATTCGTGTAATCTTTACACAAGGGGATAAGAAACAACAACAACAAATTAATAAATTGTGCGTGGTGCTTCAGTAACAGTTTTTTTTTTTTTTTGTCAATTTGTTATATAGTCAGGTTTAAATAAGTGTACTCAATTTCAGACTTTTAGCTACTCTATATCAATTACAAAAAAAAAAAAAAATTGCCAATTTTCAACCACACAGAAAACTGATACTTTGTCAACTTGTTTTGTCATCAGGTTTGAATAAGTGCACCAGATTTCAGACTTCTAGGTGCTTTGTAAGTACAGTTTGAACATGTCTATAGCGCACGATTATGTAGTACGATGTGATTTACATTAAAAGTGACCTGTTTATAGCACCTCCCTCTCTATAGCACCCTATTTTGGTGAGTCCCAAGAGGGGGCGACAGGTTTAACTGTATGTGGACAGACAAGCAAGTGAAATAAAAGCTTCTAGAAAGAGGATGTTATAAGGAAATGTAATTTTATAACAAATGTTTCATTTTAGTAAATTCTCTCTCTAAAGAAATAATTTGTTCAAACCTGATGACAAAGCAACTTAACAAAATATCAGACTTCTGGGGGGTCGGGAATTGGCTAATTTCTATTTTTCCTTTTAAATTTTGTAATCAATTTTTAATACTTCCCCAGGACCATACAGAAGTCTGATAATTAAAAAAAAAAAACTCCCTCAATACAGCTAATAAAGCAATGATAAAGCACAATTTGGATTATAGATTATAACACATGAAAAAAAGACCTAATCAAAATAATATAATAGTGTGCGACGTTTCGGCAACAACATTGTCACCATCATCAGACAAAATAATAAAATCATTTTATTCTTTTGCCTGATGATGGTGACAATGCTGTTGCCGAAACATCACACACTATTAAATTATTTGGATTAGGTCTTTTTTTCTTGTAAGCTAATAAAGCAAGTTGCCAAAATATCAGACTTCTGATTATTCAATAATAGACTATATTTTATTTAAAAAAAAAAAAAAATTTTTTTTTAATACATTCTGACCACATAGAAGTTTGGTATTTATATTATAGCATTGTCCTCGATAGCTTGCATCTTATCAATCAATAAAAAACACCTAGGTCCTACACTTTTTATTTAAATGATAAGGCACAATTTGGATTATAGATTATAAACACAAGGTAATAAGACCAAATCCAAATACCAGGTCTATTAGTATGAAACGCGAAAATTTTCAGTGAATTTAAAAGTTCACCAATTCCATACAACAAAAGATTTTTTATTCAAAGTAATTGCCCTGATTAGCTATACACTCGGACCACCTTTCAGGCAATTTTCGAATTCCTTGTCTGAAAAATTCTATTCCTTTTGAGTCGAACCAGTCAACAAGCCATTTTCGGAATATGTCTGAGTTCGAAAATTCCTGGTTTTTTAGGGCGTGTCCTAAAGATGTGAAAAGGTGGTAGTCCGACGGCGCTAAGTCTGGTGAGTACGGCGGGTGGGGTAAGAGTTCCCAGCCCAAGTCTTTTATGGTGTTTTTGACCATCGTAGCGTTGTGGGCTGGAGCGTTGTCATGCTGCAGTATCAGCTTGTTGGGCTTTTCACGCCACTCCGGTCTTTTTTCATTCAACGCATCTCTCAAACTGTGCATTTGTTGTTCGTAGCGACTAGTATTGACCATTTCGCCAGGTTACAGGAGCTCGAAATATACTACGTCGGTCTGGTCCCACTATACGCAAAGCATTGCCTTTTTTCCGAAGCGATTGGGCCTAGGCGTCTGTTTTGGAAATTGGCCGGGCAGGCCCCACGACTTTTGGCGCATAGGATTGCTGAAGTTGATCCATTTCTCATCAGAAGTTACGATTCGGTGCAAAAATTAATTCTTTTCATGCCTGACGAGCAGCCCTTCGCAGGTTACCAGACGCCGTTCTTGCTGCCTTTCGCTCAACTCGTGGGGGACCCATCTGGAAAGCTTTTGGCTCATTCCAAGGCTGTTTAAACCTAGGGAAACAGCACCTTGAGACACCTGGAGCTGTTTCGCGAGTTTCTCCTGCGTTTGGGTACTGTCCTCATCCAACAAAGCTTGCAGCTCAGCTTCCTCGAACTTTTGGGGCGGTTTTCCACGTGGTTCATTATCAAGTTTGAAATCGCCACTTTGGAATTTTTTAAACCACCTGTAACACTGCGATTTGCTCAGAGCATGGTCGGCGTAAACTTCCTCGAGAATTCGGTGGGCTTCAGTGGCACTTTTCTTCCAGTTGAAGGCGAACAACAAAACTTCCCGCAAATGGGCACTTTTTGGCTCGGAAATCGCCATTTTCCACAGGCTCCAGAAATTTTCCACGATTTGAATTTTTCTAAAACTGCACGCGTGCTGATGCCACGTGAGTCTAAAAACAAAACGCCTTCAACAGCGCCACCGTCGGCTCAAATAAAGTTGCACAACACCCTCTGGCAGCCATTTTCGCGTTTCATACTAATAGACCTGGTAAATAGTGTGTAATGTTTCGATAACAGCATTGTTACCATCTTCAGACAAAAGTACTGAATGAGAAATTTTACCACAGCATGTTTTAAATAGTTACCTAACTATTAAACCTACCAAACTATTTAAAACATGCTGTGGTAAAATTTCTCATTCAATACTTTTGTCTGAAGATGGTAACAATGCTGTTACCGAAACGTCACACACTTTATTTATTTGGTCATTTTATCTTGTACTTTTTATGTAAGAAATATTGGACGAGTATATTTGTGATATAGTAGAACCTCCCTGTAAAGGACAACACCTACTTGCAGAGCCAAAGTGTCCTTTAGGGAGAGATGTCCTCTTACGGGAGAGTTGCTAAATAGTAAAAATGGTAATTTTGTAAATGAAAACTGTCCTTTGTAGAGAAGTGTCCGCTAAAGGGAGATTTTACTGTATTTGATTATTATTATAGGTTATCAGCTATATTAGATAGTGTTGGTGATGGAGACACTCATGAAGCAGTTCATTTAGGAAACATGTTGTTTATTTATTTTTCTTATCCCTAGTACACGTGGTACAGGCCATGATAATCATGGTGGGTAGTTAGCAACTGCTTTTACTGTAAGCGCACCACATGTCTACACATGTGAAAAGCAGACATGTTTCTTATCCCCTTGTGTAAAGATTACACGAACTCCATGAGTGGAGTGTAGGTTTAAGCTTTCATTGATCATGGCACCATGATCCTTGCACACTTTGATGAAAGTCTGACTTTGCCTGTATTATGAAGGTCATTCCTAACATTCCTTTACTGCCGACTCTAACATAAGTACAGATGCAGCACCTCCGTATCCCTGGAGAGGGCCCTTGCTGAGGTCTATTAACCGGGTCAATTGAACTCAGGATTTTTAAAGATGTCTTTCTCCTCTTCTATCAATGCTGCTGTTGGTCCACAACTGCTTATTCGTCAAAGTCATTCTGCTTGTTTCGCAGCTGGCCTTCATATCTGAAGGTCGTTCCCCAATCTTCCACCTGGGACGTGCCCTATAGCCGTCAGCTCTGCCGAGAGATTAAGGAAACATTCTGATGATAGAAACAAAGGGCTTCTTTATGCCTTAATCAGAAACTCATCAACTCTTTGATTAAAAATCTGTATTTGGTTATAGAGGATGTCCCTCGGCAGAGCTGACTGCTACAAGGCACATCCCTAGGTGGCAGATTGGGGAACCACCTTCAAATATGAAGGCCAGCTGCCAAACAAGCAGAATAACTCTGACGAAAAAGCAATCGGTGACCAACAGCAGTATTGTTAGAAGAGGAGTAGACCTCTTTAAAAATCCTGAGTTCAACTGACCTGGTTGATAGACCTCAGAAAAAGTCTCTCTCCAGGGATATGGAAGAACTCCATCTGCACTCATGAGTCGGCAGCAAAGGCTTCCATGTTAGGAACGGCCTCAAATTAGAGGCAAAGTATGTCTGGATCATGGTGCCATGATCAATGAAAGCTGTACTCCTACACCCCATACCATAAGATTAGTCTCAAGTACAGTTTTTCGAGATACGAGCCGACGAGCAAGTGATTTTTTGCTTTTAGTTACGAGCGAAATTCGAGATACGAGTTCGGTTCGGTAGTGTTGAAGATATTAATCTGTGATTTTAAATGTTTCTTTTTGACCAGTACTTTTGTTTTGTTTTAGCTTTTCCTAAAATGTTTCTTTCTTCTTCTTCATTATTATTTGTTCTATATGCAAAGCTTTGTCTTTTGAGACTTGAATAAACAAATTCAAGTTTATTATATTTTTGTGTGCTTTTAAAGTTAAAACACAACAGGTAGTAACACGCAGTCACGCCATAACGATCAGTTAGCAGCGTGCTTCCGAACATTCTGAGAGGGAGGAAGAAACAAACCTCCTTGGACATGTTTTTTTCTAAACGGCCTACAGGTGAAAGCGAGAAAAATGTAGCGAAAAAGGCAAAGACCAATGAAGATATCTAATTTATTTCTTTACATTCTCTTTTTTTGTTTTGTGCAATAAATATTTGATATTTATAAATACGTTTTTATTATTTAAAACCACATAACAAAAACTAAAAACTAAAAGAAATGAACTACAAAAAAAGTGCACCCAAAACCAAACAAATTGTAGAACTGAACTGAACATTGTGAATGCAAAAATAAAAAGATTATACGTAAATATGAAAAGTGAAAAATGGAAACAAACTTGTGAAAACCTGAACCCAAGAAACCCAAATACAAAACTTTGGCATTTGGCAAAACAAATTGACAGAGCCCAGCCACAAACTGAAAACACAAATATGATTAAGAATACAGATGGTACCCCAGCAACTAATGACAAAAATGCTGCTAATCTTTTAGGTAATTCATATCAAATAAGTAGTAAAATCAAATTTGAAATAAAAGATAAGAAAGTTGAAAAAAAGGCCCGAAAGATTATCCATGACTGTAAAAACGTCACTAGCACTCATAATATTTTCCATGAAAAAATCAATATGAAAGAGCTAGATTATGCATTAGAAAACACTGACCTAAACAAGACTCCTGGGCCAGATGGAATCCATGGCCAAATGATATCAAACTTGGGCAAAAATGGCAAAGAAAAACTTGATATTTTCAATAACTCCTGGAAAACTGGAAAATTGCCTCAAGACTGGAAAACTGCAACAATAATTCCTATTAAAAAACTTGACAAATCTGCTGATGACCCAAAAAACTACCGACCTATCTCCCTCACAAGTATTTGCTGCAAATTAATGGAAAAAATTATACTCAGACGACTCACCTACCACCTCGACACAAGAAATCTCTTACCAAAAGAACAATATGGATTTAGGAAAGGACATGGGACAATAGACCAACTCTTATATTTCACACAAAAGGTAAAAGATGCACAAAACAGAAAACCAACTAGCCACACCATAGCCGCTTTTTTAGACCTTACACAAGCTTTTGATAAAGTATGGAAAAACAAGTTAATTACAAAATTATACAAGCATTTCAAAATTGATGGAAAAGCTATCACTTGGATAAATGATTTCCTTAAAAATAGATACATCAGGGTCAAATATAATGGAAGTCTATCTAAAACCTTCAAATTGTACCAAGGATTACCACAAGGATCAGTCCTTAGCCCAACTCTCTTCACCCTATTTATTGCAGGCATAGAAGAAAAAATTTCACATAAAACCAATATTGGACTATTCGCTGATGACATTATTCTATGGAGCAGCAATACTAACTGGAAAAAAGCTGAAAGGGATTTGAACAAGACTCTTTTCCACCTAGAAAAATTTGCTAATAAACATAAATTAGAATTTAACCCCCAAAAATCTGAAACCTGTCTTTTTACTACCGATAAGAAACTATACAAAATAAGACCAAAAATTATTCTGAAAGAACAACAATTGCAATATAATAAACATCCTAAATATCTTGGCTACACCCTGGATCCAGAAATTAACTCCAGTAAACATATTGAAGAAGTTATTAGAAAAGGAAGAGACCGACTAAAAATCCTGAAATATATTTCAGGAAGAGAGTGGGGAGCCGATGCAACCACACTAAAATTAACTTACACATCTCTAATTAGACCTATCCTGGAATATGGATATCAAATCTATGGTACAGCATCTGAAACAAATTTAAAATCACTGGAAAGGATACAACTAAGTGCAGCTAGAATTATTACAGGTCTTCGAAATACCTGCCCTAATGATATTGTACTTTACGAGGCCGACATTATGCCCTTAAAGGATAGAAGAAGCTACAATCTGCCAAAATATATAAACAAAATCAAGAGTTATGGAAACAAACACAGAACTTCCAAGTACATACTTAATTGGGAATCCAATTTAAGACTCAAAAAAGAGGGCCCTCTACACCTGGCCAAAAGAAATGAATTTTTAAAATATAAAGTGGAAAAAAATTATTTAGCAGAAAAAATTTCTCCATGCAAACCACTACAAAATGTTATTTTTAATGCCACTTTAAATGAGCCCACCAACAAACAATACCAAAATCCAGAATACTTAAAACAATTATCATTAGAAATAATTAATAACATTCCTAAAAATGCAATAACTATTTATACCGATGGTAGCAGAGATGAGTTGGGACACACTGGCAGTGGCTGTCTCATCAAAACTACAAATGGCATTGAGAAAATGAACAGAAGAAACCCAGATTTTTGCTCAGTCTTCAGATCAGAACTCATAGCCATCTATGAAGCCTTAAAATCCATCAGAAATACTAATTATCAAGATATCTGGATTCTTACTGATAGTAGAAGTGCCATACAACACTTGAGTCACACAGGGGAACTCAGAGACAAAGTAAGCAGGAACATAATTGGTTATCTCCAAAAACTCTCAAAAACCTCAAAAATTCACCTTCAATGGATACCCTCACACGTTGGCATTGAAGGCAATGAAGCTGCTGATGTGCTAGCGAAAAAAGGCACAAAAGAACCCTTGCCACAGAAAAATAAACTTACTTTTAAAGAAATAGAAACAATAGCCAAAACAAAAATAAACAAGAACTGGAGGATCCCACCTAAGCACAGTTGGTACAGTGGAGTGAACCCAGGAGGAGCTCTGAATATCAGAAATAGACAGCATCAAACAACACTAACAAGATTTAGAACGGGCCATCTCAAGCCATTGAAGATAGAAAATAATAACAAAATTTATCCCACTTGCCCAAAATGTAGTTTGGTACCTGCAGCTCCAGAACACATTTGGCTTGCATTAGATGCACTAAACAGGACCTTTGGGAGAGGCCGCTGCTCATCATAAAACAGCTCGAGGAGCATGAACTCATGGAATTCGTGTAATCTTTACACAAGGGGATAAGAAACAACAACAACAACAACAACATAACAAAAATAACTGGGGTGACATTTTGGAGGTTGAAACGGATTAATGGTAGTTCAATTATTTTGTATGGGGAAATTTGCTTCGAGATACGAGTAATTCAAGATACGAGCAAGGTTGCGGAACGAATTAAACTCGTATGTCGAGGTACCACTGTAGTATGAACTCATAGAATTCTTGTAATATTTGCATACTGGGATAAGAAACAAAAACAATTGAGGATGTTATGAAAAAGGTTGAAAATAGAGAATGTGGGTCGCTGAAACATCAAAAACAATAAAAAAAAATTAAAAAGGTTGAGAGAGTGTACAACTTGAATTAATCAAAATCCAACTTACAATTATTGTGTTCTATAGAATGCTTCATAGTTTCGTTAAATAGTATCATCAAGATAAATTTTTAAATGAAAGCATTAAGACACAAATGTCTTTTTTATAAATAAAATAAACTTCTACTGTCCATACTGCCATTAAAAATATGATTGGGAGGGCTTAGCTCATCGGTGGTGAACGCTCCCAGCAGTTTCGACAATTTAATCTACCAGAGTGCTTTTTAGAGCTCTAATACTGTATTGGACAATTCTGCTTATATAGGTTACACTGAAGTGTGTAATATTTGAAATGGTATTCAAGAAAACTTCTAAAATCTTTATGTACATAGTTGCTTGAATACCATTTCTAAGATTCCACTCTTCAGTGTAACATATATAAGCAGAATCGTCCAATAAGAGTTCTAAAAGGTTGTCTGGTAGATTAAATTGGCAAAACCTCTGGGAGGGTTCACCACTGATGAGCCAAGCCCTCCCAATAATATTTTTTCATGGCAGTAAGGACAGTAGAAGTTTCTATTCATGATAAAATTGTGTAAAAGTTTTAAAATTCACAGTTTATAGTTCATAGTTTACAAATTCAAGGTAATAAGACCAAATAAATAAATAGTGTGTGATGTTTCAGTAACAGCGTTGTTACCATCTTCAGACAAAAGTACTGAATGAGAAATTTTACCACAGCATGTTTTAAATAGTTACTGTTATCAATTATATTGACTTTATCCTACCAGAAATATTTACAAAAACAAACTCGCGCAGCGTGGATATTAAAAAACGCTAGCTTTCAAGCGATAATCGCTCTTCAATATCCACGCTGCGTGCGTTTGTTTTTGTAAATATTTCTGGTAGGATAAAGTCGATATTTTATTAAGCCTGTTGAAGAGCAATTATCGCTTGAAAGCTAGAGTTTTTTTAATAAAAGGAAACTCATTGTGAGAAAATATTTGTAATTTTAAAACAGTAGAAGTTTGTTTTATGTGTAAAATATATATTCATGTTTTCATAGATGTTATTGTCTTTTTTTTTGCTTATCCCTAGTACACGTGGTACAGGCCATGATAATCATGGTGGGTAGTTAGCGACTGCTTTTTTTTTTACTGTAAGCGCACCACATGTCTACACATGTGAAAAGCAGTTCGACTTTGCACTTAAAAATGTGCCAGAGCCCCGTTTGGTTACTTGCACTCGCTGGTGGGGTTGGACTTTTGCAAGAATCGGGGAGTCATTGGAGCATTTTTTTTTTTAAACAGAAAAAAGTGTCCAATGCGGGATTCGAACCCGGGTCGTAGTGGTCGAAAACTAAACAGTTTAACCAGCCTTCCACCGACCCCCCCGTTATTGTCTTGTGATCAATAAACCTTCAAATGCAGACTATATAAACAGAATGAACATAGAAGAGTTGTAACTATCTATTGGATTAAATTGGAGACATTGCACTGCTGAGTAGGACTTCCCAAAACATCTCAATGATTGTAGAAATCATTTCTATATTTATTACAAAGAAATACCTTTACATTGTCAACATACAGTGTGCCACATGTGTGTGTGTTGTTTATCTAATATGTTCTCTGACACTGGGGTTAGTGGTTACAAATTGATTTTACTTTTAAAGCTATAGAAACAGTAGCCAAAACAAAAATAAACAAGAACTGGAGGATATCACCTAAGCACAATTGGTACAGTGGAGTGGATGAGCTCTGAACCTCAGAGAGCATCAAACAACACTAACAAGATTTAGAACATGCCATCTCAAGCCATTGAAAAGATATAAAATAATAACAAAATCTACCCCACTTGCCCAAAATGTAGCTTGGCACCTGCAGCTCCAGAACACATTTTGGCTTGCATTAGTTGCACTAAACAGCACCTTTTGGAGAGGCCACTGCTTATCATCAAACAGCTCGAGGAGCATGGAATTTGTGTAATCTTTACACAAGGGGTTAAGTAACAACAACACAAATTCAAGGTAATAAGGCCAAATAAATAAAAAGTGTGTGGCATTTCGGTAACAGTGTTGTTACCATCTACAGACAAAAGTATTGAATGAGAAATTTTACCACAGCATGTGTATTTGTTTGTTATTTCTCATTCAATACTTTTGTATGAAGATGGTAACAACGCTGTTACCGAAACATAAAACACTATTTATTTGGATTTGGTCTTATTTACCCTATGTTTATAATCTATATAAGATTGATTTCTTCAGGCCCCTGCAGCTCTTAGAAACCTCCACTAGTTCTACATGGTAAGTTGGTGTTCTAGAATGACATTTTACTAACCAGCATTCATTTTCAAAATTCTTTTTAAAAACAGATAAGGCACAATTTGGATTATTCTATATACAGTTACGAGCGTCATTCTTCGTCGCCTCTGTCACGGTTTGCTTTTTTTTTGGAACGGCGCCCTCCTATTGGTCTGCTACGATCACGCCACCTTTGCCCCCCCCCCCATTTTTGTAACTATTGTGTTGGAGCGGGTCGCTCCTTAAATAAATGCATATATTAGTTAATAACCAAATGGAATCCTCTCTTTCTTTTTCCCAGTAAGAGACGCCTACGGAAGCCAAGAGTACATAGACAGATAAAGCACATAGGCTATAGTTATTAACTAACATATGCATTTATTTAAGGCGCCAATTTATAATTGTAACAAATAGTATTTGAATCAAAACATTCAATCGGGTAAAACACGGCGTTGCCCGGGTCATTCGGCTAGTAGATTATAAAACAAGGTAATAAGACCAAATCCAAATACAATACTTGGTCTTACTTGGATTTGGTCTTATTACCTTGTTTTTTAAAAACAGTTATAGAAACTCTTGGATTTGAAACTCAGTGATTTCCCACAGGCGAGACATGTGACCAAGTGGAGCAAAATTTGACAGCTGTCCACTCATGCACAAAACGAAGTGGAAATCTTTTATATCGCTGGTCGTCTATTTTTTTAAGGAGACAGAGGTTGTTCACACTTGGTTATCTTATGTGTCTTCAATAAAGGTCACTGTAATATCTTCCAGAGTTATTGTTTGAATCCCGATATACATGCTAAAAGGTTCAACTTGCTTAAGTTTTGTCCATGAGTATACATTTATTGTTTTATGAACAACTAGCGGACGTACCCGGCTTCGCCCGGGTTTTTACCCGAGTAAAAGTTTGTCTAACGAATCTCTCGATAAAGTGAACATTTTTTTCCCGGTCCCTTGAAAAATACTCGATAAGTTGAATAAAATCAATATTAATTGGTTCCCTCGGTAATTGGAAGTTAAAGGAATAGTATCTTGCCTTGGAATTGTATCATTATTCTTGTATGGATGTACCCGGCTTCGCCCAGGTTTTACCCGAGTAAAGGTTTGTTTAACGAATCTCTCGATAAAGTGAACATTTTTTCCCAGTCCCTTGAAAAATACTCGATAAGTTGAATAAAATCAATATTAATTGGTTCCCTCGGTAATTGGAAGTTAAAGGAATAGTATCTTGCCTTTGAATTGTATCATTATTCTTGTCTCAAATAAATTGTCGTGTCATCCTGAATTTTGTCTTTCCTAATTTTCTACATTACAAAATCATCGTATCATCATGATAATATTTAGAGCAGATTGTTGAATTATAACAGATAAATTAGAATATTTATCTTGATTATTTCTAGACGAAAAGTTATTTCAAAAATTTTATTTGCTAGAAACCTTCACAGTACTATACTAAATAACTTCCCAAAGTTTCATGGCGATCCAATAAGTTGTTTGGTCAGGCATAAAGGACAAACAAACAGACACACATACATTCATTTTTATATATATAGATTCTTTTTGGACTTTTTACTATTTATCATCTACAGAGATCGTTATTTGAACAACATGATTTTATTGACATCTTGTCAATACATGTAAAAGTGCACACAGTCTGCACATTATTAATTTGCACAAAAATATGATAAATGATTAATTTAAAGTACACTCATGGAAACAAAACTTATGCAGTTGTACCCTTTAGCATGTATATCTAAATTCAGACAATAACTCTGAAAGATATTTGATACACGGTGATTTTTATTGAATAGATACAAGATAACCAAGTGTGAACAAAATTGCCTTTTTCTCCTAAAAAAGACAACTGTCGACATCAAAATATGAAACGTCTTAAAGTTTTGTCCATGTTGTAAATTAGATGTACAATGAAAATGACGCCTACTTGCAACTACTTTCAGAGTTTGGTGGAGAATCGCCAACGGGTCTTCAGCGACAGCACGCATTTCGCGATCTACAAAGAAAACTTAGATCGCGTGATTCGCGCCGCTGAGGAGATGGCGTGGTCCTCGAGACCAACCGGAAGGATTATTATTTAGAAGAATAGTTCCTTTGTTTACTAACCTCGTCATGTCTTGTAAACACTTAAGGCTTTTATTAGGGTTAATAAACAAAGGTAGCTAGTCCCAAGTCCTCCCATAAACCTCATATTTAAGGCAATAAAATCAATATAAAAAAAAAATGGAATGTTCGGTCTTTACTCCTATCTAGTTACAATATAGAATTAAGTGAGAAACTCATTTCTGCGGATCACATCGTGCCGCCGAGTGCGTTAGTTTAATTTGCAGGAGGTTAAATTAGGTTGTGTTCTAAAAATGGAACTATTTTCCTTTACCGCGAGTAGGCCTAGTGCGGAATAAATTACAATTGGCGGGTTTTTTTTTACGTGCATTCGCAGAAATGAGTACTGAGAAATGAATAGATGAATTTAAAATACTCGTCTGAAAAATGTAATTTGGCCTTAATTTAATATATATTCGACTATATATAATAATACACCATTATTTTTTTAATGCAAAAACGTTCTTATACTAATAGCCCTTTTTTTTAATCTAGCCAAATATATCAAACGAAAACTTTCAGGATATCTACGGATGTCTAACGATAAAACATTATATTTACTAGACTTAAAACTCTTTACGATACATCCCTTTCCTTATATATTTGGAAATCATTTAAAAAAAAAAAAACATTTCTGAATGAATCATACCCTTTATTTTACTAGAAATTTCCACAAAAAACTTATCGTATCAAACAATAAGTGGGCTCATTTACCAATCAAAAGTAATCATTTGTATTAAAAATGAACATTTTAAATACAATTATTTAGCTATTCATTTTACTATTTCGTACAACATATTGTATTTATTATTTATTTTTAGAAAAATTTAGAAGTTTAAAATACTCATAAAAAAAAAATTGCCCTAATTTTAAAAACGCGAGAAACAAATATTTTAAAATATTAAGTGGAATGATTTCTTAGGTGTTGTATATTTAAAAAATTAATAATAATTTAAAACAACAATTATTTATTGACATGGATAATATATATATATATTGATACAACAAATATAACTTGAAAAGGCTCATTTCAAGCACACATAAAAAATATACAAGATACCCTCATCCTTTACATTTTATATACATTTTATGATAAAATACAAAACATAAAAGCATATTTTAATTTGAATTATGCGGTAACTCACACATATACATTTAGTTAAAATATGGTTAAACATATTTAATATCCTTTATTTAAAAGGTTTTGATAGATATGTCCATTTGGCGTTCATAAGAATGAAGTTCCAATTAATTATATAAATTCTTCTGATTTAAATTTATTTTTGACAATTCCATTATTTTTTATTGAACGACAAAGATCAATGAGCAAAGTTTCAAATGTCCTCATATCCAAATTCTTGCCAATCAAATTGATCAGAAACCAATCTCCAATCGGTAAACATAGGCCTAAATCAATTAGCACTTCGGGAGGTATATGCGAATATCTTAAGCGTAAATCAATAACTCGAAGGCTGCAAATGGATATCAGAAGAAGTCGATAAAAAATAACTAAGCCACTCATAATTGCAAGAATTAAAAACCAGAACCATAAGATCAAGTAAATTTTCTCATTTAGTATATTTAAAGGTAGTATACATATGGCATCCATCTTTTCTATATCTCCGCTGTCACCGTAAATATAAAACAAACATTTCGACATCTTTGGAAACACTTTATCCATTGGATCTACTTGAAATTGTTGAGTTTTGCTTACAATAGTAGAGATGTAATTTAAAAATTCGCTTTGAAAAAATAAGTTGATCAAAATAAGTTGAATACTTACGTTCAAGAAGGTCAACAACTCGCAAATGAAATAGCGATAAGCATAAGAATTATGAAATGTTAAATTTTTCATTAAATACCGGATAATTTGTTTTTTGCTGGTTTCATCTTCTTTATAAAAGCTTTCCTTTATTCCATTTAATAATTGTTGAAGCTTGAGTCCTTCCCATTGTTTCCAAAGCCATCGAGGCATATAGAAAAAAATAGCTTGAAAAAATAGGGTTATGAAAACCCATTGATAGTACCGATGGTAAATTCGATCTTCGTGCTTACCTCTATCAATTCCCGGATATGGCACTTCAACGCCAACTGTTTTATTTAATGCTGAGCGTATTGTATATGTTGAATGTATCCAGCAATACATATTTAGAGCCTCTTGCGTCACTTTTGTTGTAGAACTAATGCAGAAAATTGGTTGTCCCATAAGCTGTTTCGTAGTAATAATGATGAAAAAGCTTAATAATATTAAAACAGTAATGGAATAATGTAATCGAAAAATCCAATTATCAATATGCACCGTTCTTATTTTTAAAAATCCTTTAAGAAGTTTAAATATATCTAACATTTTTTAAAACTATAAACCAAAAAATATTTAACTTTAGCTCGTTTTGCACTAAACTAAAGCGCGCTTACATTTAAATGATGATGATACTAAAAATAATATAAAACAAAATATTTTACCGCGATAAATATTTTCTGTAACTCATTTAAAAAATTTCAAAATATTTTTTTAAATTTTAAATTAATTTAAACATATTTTACAATATATGTATTTAAAAATATATATGTACTAAATTCGATGTATAATAAATTAAATTATCAATAATTATTGATTTATTTATAGAAAATTAATATTTTCTATAATTGTTTTGTCAAAATGCGTATATATATATTATTATTTTACTATTTTAAATTAAAACTTATTGCACACAATTCTTATAGCATACTTATTTAATAATATCTTATTTAATTATAAATGATTCACAATGTTAGCGACGTATACGCTGTAATATTCATAATCAACAGAGGGATGCGAGTTTAGACAATAAAAAAAAGAGTAAAAGATAACGTCGTAACCTTTTTATAAAAAGGAATTACCGAAGCTTTCGGATAAGTCTTACGTCAGCTTTTAATGTACATTATAATAAAAATTAATAAACAAATTCCATTTAGTAAAAAAGTTGGGGCATTATCCTTTACTCTTTTGACGCTGTAAAAAATTCATTTAAAATGGAATACAGTTGCATTTACGAGCATTGTAAACAACACATGGTCCATGGTAGATTACATTATATGTATCACATCCCCTCACCCCTATCTGTGACAACTTCTTTTAAGTACTCAGATGGCCGTCTGTTTCAAGCGGATCTAGTTTCTTTAGTCGTTACTTCCAGAGTTCATTGTGTCCCATTTGACTTTTCTAATTTCATTTCTTCCACTCATTTTCTTGTATTAATCTATTGAATCATTGTCAGTAATCATTGAAGATAATACTGATTTTGCCAATGTTGCTCTCGTTTCAAGCAGTTAAAGAACGACTGGAACGGTGATGATCTTCAATGGCCATTCCCCCATTTTTAACCGTGAAAACCATTCGTTCATTTGAGTTTTACTAAGAGCATGATATCTGTAAGTTGTTTGCATAAACACAACTGTTTCCACTTCGCCAAATAAAAAACTTCACAACCTAGGATTTTTCGTGAGAATCAACCTTTTTAAAAATCATTTTTCCTGTCACGAGAACACTGAATGGTAAAGAAACTATTCTCATCGTTGTCGGATGACGTCATTTTGCATACTGAATTAGAAGAGATCTTACAACAGCTCCCTAGCGACGCAAGATATTTTGCAGAATGAGAAATATATTAAACGCTAAATACTTAAGTTTTTATAGTATATCGCAGAAGCTTATGTCCATAGGTCCTCCAAAAACCTTAAAATCCACCTTATAATCCATGGCTATATAAACATTGAGCAAATACAATATAGGTCTGGAGATTAAATTGACAAAACCATTTGAAGGGTTCACTATTGACAAATCAGGCTTCTCAATATAGATTAGGTATTTTAATTTTTAATATAATACTTCAGCGTATTTACGCAAGTTTGGCTTTAAATACCCATTTCTTGATTTCTCAGAAAGCCTCTGGGACAAAATATTTTTGGTCGTAGAGGTACAGCCTGCACCACGCTGACGAGAGACAACAGCCCGAAACGTGTTCATGCTTGGCTTTTCTTGATTTATCAAGAAAATGGGTTGACCAAATATCAGGGAGAACAGGCTAAATCAACTTTTAGATTATTTCTGTCCCATTAGATGGCGCTCTGCCATCTAAAAAGTTCATGTGCTCTTGGTCAGGATATGCCTTTTTAAAATTGTGTACAAGTTTTTGATTTTTAAAGTTATTCAAATGTATGGATACGAATAGGTGATTTAAAATATATAAATATTTATTTTATTATTTTAAAATATATATATTAAAATACTTGTTTGCTTTAAGAAAACTTAAAATATTCAAAATACTTTAAACTTTTCCAAGGACTACCTCAAGGATCAATACGTAGTAAACTATTTTTTTAATCCTGTACATGTCTGGAATTGAGGGAACGATAAGCTATCAGAACAAAAAAAAAAAAACAACCTTTTTGCATATGATAATAATAATAATCTAGAACACAGTCTCACCCAATGACCTTTTCGAAACAGAGACATTTTTCAGAATAATTTATAAAATCACTATTAAAATATTACTAGAAATCTCAAATTTACAGTCAATTCTTTCAAAGTTATATTGCCACATCGAAAAATGTGGCAAAGCAATTTAATCTGTGATCAATTACCAACTTATTTACATGAAAGAATAGAGGCATTGGGAGAAAGATGCTGAATAACAAAATATAGCCGAACTTGGAAAATTCGAAGCCTAAGGGACCAAAAAAAAAAATCGATTTATTCAAAAATTTGAATTAAAAACGTTTTGAATAAAAGGATCAAAAGTCTAGGGACCAAGATAAATATTTGAATTAAAGAAGTTCGAATTATCCAAGTTCTACTGTATATGTAAAATAATAATTTGTTGATTAATTTTAAAATCTTCTGCCACACTATTCTGCCTATATATAAAAACCTATTCAAATATTGTCAAACTCAAAATAGCCCTCAATTATAGTTTATTTTCCGAACAAACAAAAATCATAATATACATATTGGCATTACACTCTAGATAAAAATATCCTAAAACTTTTCTCATTAAGTTTCTTTATTGCAAAACACCGCGAGCTTTAGAGCTCTCGCTAATCAACAGACGAAAGTACAACTGAGAGTGAGCACGGGAGGTCGAGATTTACTTAATGTTGGCTGTTTATACTTTGATTTGGGATATAACAGAATTGCTCTGGGATATCTATACTTCTGTTGATGCTGTTCTTATTTTTAGATATACTAAGAACAGAATAATCAAAAGAGAGAGGATAGAGATCCCAGTGCAATTCTGTCATACCCCAAATCAAAGTATAGCCATCATTAAGTAAATCTCGCCCTCCCGTGCTCACTCTCAGTTGTAATTTCGCCTGTCGAAGAGGAAGAGCTCGAAAGTTTGCGGTGTTTTGTAATAAAAAAAAATTAACGAGAAAGGTTCTTAGATATTTTTATAAAAATGTATCGCAGTTTTCTTATATTTGATTTCTCTAGATCCCGAGCTTAGATAGACTCAGCACATTTAGGACATAGTACAAAAAGTCAGATATATTAAAATGTATAAGTGGTAGAGAACAGGTATAGAAACTAAGAATGTACTATGTATGGTAAATTGGTAAAAGAAGTTTGCAGCCTGAACCTTCTATGAAATTTATTACTGGCTTACATTTGGCGGGTGGGAGAAGCAGCACAAGTAAAGGACTTCCCTGTAGGGAGAAGTACGGTGTCGTGAGCCCCGAGCCGCTACGGTAACCGTGAAGGCCTACAGGGAACTCTGAAATGTGGTTAATAACGGGGCAATGACATCCCCCCTTCCATGGAGCAACAAAATCAGACAAAACACCACTGGCTCACATGGGAAAATATACGCTTTTTTTTTTCAAATAACTGTTTATAATAAACCGAAAAATCCTACGCCTATCCTTGGTATATATTTTAAAGAATGAATAAAAGTAAATACAAAACCCTAGGAATTGTCAACAACCTCACGACACCTCAATTCTTTCAAGTTTACAGTCAACATCAAGACCTTTACAACTGGTACCCAGTTCCAGTCGATAGTGTCGTTTTTCAACATCTCCTTGATTGTATCCAAGACACAAAACAAGACATTTTTTGACAGATTTGGGACAATCCAGGAAAATTATAAAGCTTCTGAGACCTCTCACAGTATGACGTTGGTCTGATATTCCATCAGTCCATATTGTAGGAATAAGTTACAGAAACTTGAAATAAATGAATACTTGGAAACTCATGTGCAAAGTAAACAAAATACTGTGTTTACGTGTTAAAAAAAAAAATTGTTCAATTTTAAAGAAAATCAAAAAATTGCAGACTATATTCAATGACCTAAATTGTAACATTAATCACATTTCTATATATTATTTAAATTTAGTCTCTAATCTATTTATTATTATTATTGTATTGAGAGAGATATTGGTAACTTTTTACGAAAATATATTTATTTTTAGATTCATGAATTTTTGAATATTATTTTAGCGCGACTACAGCAACTACCTGAAATAATGAGGAAACTAATCAACCGGTCAAATTTGTGAGTTCAGGGGGGCACAAAAGTCAAAACAGGGGGAAGTGGGGGGTTGGCGCCAGACGAGGAGGGTGAGATAATAGATTTCGTCTGCAGAAGATAAGCCCTTAAAGAGGGTCCAATGGGAGGGAGAGAACTTGAAGGTTGTTTGTTTCTTTTGTGGATGTGAGCCCGTGGCGCCGGTCGTCTATCACGCTATGCGTTGCTACTGCAGGTAACGTTTGGTTTTATTTTTTATTTCTTTTTGAATATATATTTTTTTACTTTAATTTTTTTTATTTTATCTTTCTTACTATACAAAAACATTGCGTTATATATGATTATTATTAGCTTTCTTATTTTTGCCTACTCTGAAATATTATGCTTGTTATATATTTTAGAAAATATTTGATAATTTTTGTGTTTAAAGCTATTTTAAAATATTTCGTTTAATCACTGAATTATTGCATGTTGAATATTTCGAAAAGAATAATAAATAAACAATTTTAAAATATTTAAATTTTAAAAAATATATAGAGATAATTATTTTAATGCAGATATTTTAACAGAAAAGAGAGAGAAAAATTTAACGGCAATTTCTGGCGCGCATATCGCCAAAACAGACGATATTTTCTCGTGTTTTTCTTTTGAGGGTGAGGAGAGTATGATCATTTTACACTCACACTCATTTCAAATAATATTAAGATTATTTATAGGTTTTTAACTTTTAATTAGACAATTTTAAATCCAAATAAATAAATAGTGTGTGACGTTTCGGTAACAGCGTTGTTACCATTTAAATTTAAAGATGGTAACAACGCTGTTACCGAAACGTCACACACTATTTATTTATTTGGATTTGGTCTTATTACCTTGTGTTTATATGAAGATGGTAACAACGCTGTTACCGAAACGTCACACACTATTTATTTATTTGGATTTGGTCTTATTACCTTTTGTTTATAATCTATAATCCAAATTAGACAATTTTAATTTATATTTAAACATTTTTCATTTTAATTTAGACATTTTCAATTTTAATTTAGACATTTTTCATTTCAAATTCGACATTTTTCACTTTAATTTAGACATTTTTCATTTCAATGTCTAAATTAAAATGAAAAATGTCTAAATATAAATTAAAATTGTCTAATTAAATGTTAAAACCTATATATAAAATAATATATAATTATTTCTTTTAGTATATGATATACTCTTGATACAAAAATCCTAATATATATTTTTAAAATAATAATTTCACATTAGTGTTGGTGAATATTTGTCAAATATCAATAAAGATATGTTATATTAAAAAAATATATATATTTTAAACCATTTATAAATTACGTTGAGAGTGATTTATATAATCCGGGTTTCTGTAGCGCAGAACGCCAACTATAATGCATAACCATAAAAATAAAATAAGGACTTTGACCTGAATTTTCTTTTAACGAAGGTATGCCGCGTGCGTAAAATGAAATAGATAAAAATATTATTGTAACAAAAATTAATTTAAAAAATATATATATTAATTTTGGTACGTATATATATGCTCTATATTTATATTAGATTTAATTAATAATTATTTATTGTTTTTAAAAAGATTTATTAATGAAATTAAGACATTAATTGTTTAAAATAAATATTAAATATATATATAATCAATAAATACGCAAAAATAAGCTGCGGTTAATATGATTTATAAACCAGATAGTTTTAGAATAGTATATATTTACCTATTGATGACAAGTCTGTTTCTCTTGGCAATGGTTAATTCTTTTTTTTTTTCTTCGGTGTTTTGCTTGAATCATTCCTTTGTATTGAGTATTATTTTTTCATTTTTAACATTCTCATAAAGAAATATAAAAGCGTTTCCTTTGAAGTGGGAGTAGTTATTTTGATATGTTTAGCGCTATCATAAACTTGAATAATTTATTAGATTAAGAATTTTGTCCTGTAAGGATTTTTATCTGTAGTTTATTTAATTAGAAATTCTATTATTATAATGTGATGTTTTATTTCTTCTTGAAGCAGTTCTATATTGAACAGTTATTAATTCCTGTTGGATAACTGAATGCTACGACAGCTAGCGCCACACTGGACCTATCATCACCACAACTGTTTTGTTTACCTTCTTCTCTATACTTCAATAACTGTTCGCTACCATAACTTTGTTTTTCTTACTAAATGGATAATAAAGATTATTATCATATAATCCTCAACGTCCTCATGCCTTCCTACAAGCTGTAAGTACCTAAATCTTACAACAATTAGATTATGAGACTGAATATTGCATGAAATTCAACTAACGAGTTAAGACAAAGAAAAAAGGCTTAGCAAAAATGGCGTCACTCCCGAGCCACGATGTAACCCTAAATAAGCTCGACGGCTATAACTACTCACTATGGTCTTTCAAAATTGAAATGCTCTTGCAAAAGGAAGATCTTTGGGAAGTTGTCACCGAAAATATTCCAGATGAACCTAAAATCGAATGGAAAAAGAAAGACTCAAAAGCTAGAGCTATCATTAATCTAAGCATCGCCGACTCACAAATAGTGCATGTCAAAAACCTACTAACAGCCAAAGCTACCTGGGACACTCTTAAAAATATCTATGAAAGAAAAACACTCTCAGGAAAAATTTATTTGCTAAGGAAACTATACAGCTTAAAACTCGAAGAAGACAAAGACATGCAGCAGCACATCACTACCATGATGGAACTTGTTGACAAACTGCGAACCATTGGCGAAACACTAAAGGACTCTCACATCACGGCTATACTGCTTTGCTCGCTCCCAAAGAGCTACTCCAATCTCATCACGATGTTGGAATCAAGGCCTGATGACGAGCTAACGCTTGAATTTACCAAGAACAAACTCCTTGATGAACACACACGCAGAGTAGAAAGCTCGAAAGACGAAAGCACCGCATCAAAAGCCTTAAAAAGCCTCCACGGAGCTTCAAGCCAAAGAAGAGAAAAAGAGAAGAAATTCTGTTCTTTCTGCCACAAACCAAACCACTCCAAAGAAGAATGTTGGCACTATCAAAAGCGAAACAACAGCAACAAAGAGTACAAATATGAAAACTTCAGAAGAGGAAACGTACCAAAGTACACAAATCAGTCGAGTGTCACCCAAGAACAATCAACAAATCAGAGAACAACAAAAGGACCTAACCCAAAAGCTCTCAATTGCACTCAACGAGAAGCAAGTGTACACAACTGGTTCATCGACTCTGGAGCCACATCTCATATGGCGTACGACGAAAGCTTCTTCACTGAACTTAACAGAGAACAAACGCATTATGTTGTGGTTGCTAATGGCAAAAAGCTGCAGGTCAACGGGATAGGACAAGGAGAAATCAAAGTCATCACACCCCAAGGAAAGACTGACACCTTACTTCTCACAAAAGTTCTCTACATCCCGGAACTAACAGACAACCTTCTGTCAGTGAGTGCGGCCACCTCCAACGGATGTAAAGTAACGTTCAACAGAGATTGGTGTACCATCGAAAGAGACAACACAGCCCTCGCGAACGGTATACTTGACAATGGAATGTACCGACTCCACCTGGATGACAACCCCCAAACTCGCACATTCAAAGCAAATGTTGCAAAACAAAACCACTGCAAGAACAAAAATTGCCTCATGCTCTGGCACGACAGACTAGGACACAGAAATATAGAATCAATTAAGAAGATTCGAAATGAGAACCTAGCAAGAGGACTAAGTCTAAATAACTGTTCGCACAGCACAGACTGCGTTCAGTGCATTCAAGGAAAACTCACCGAAACCCCATTTCCAAAGAAGACAGAGTACAGAGCAACTGAAACGCTTCAACTTGTCCACAGTGATATCTGCGGTCCATTACCAACTAACTCTCTTAGCGGTAAGAAATACTTCATCACCTTCACTGATGACTACAGCAGATACACGAAGATCTACCTCCTGAAAGGAAAAGACGAAGCCTATGAAAAAATAAAAGACTACGTCATCTCAGCACACACGGAATTTGGAAAAAATATCCAAACCATACGGACAGACAACGGTCGTGAGTACGTAAACCGACAAGTCGAAGATTTCCTGAACCAAAGCGGAATCAAACATCAGCTAACAGTCCCCTACTCACCAGCCCAGAACGGAGTAGCCGAAAGGAAAAATCGATCACTAATGGAGATGACAAGATGCATGCTGTTTGACTCAGGACTCCCACAATCTCTATGGGCGGAAGCGGTTACCACAGCTAATTACCTACACAACCGTATACCCTCGAAAGCTACAGACAAGACTCCATTTGAACTATGGACCAACAGGAAGCCCAGTCTGAAGCATCTAAAAAGATTCGGATGTAAAGCCTTCGCCTATATTCCCAAGATAAAAAGAAACAAGTTGGATAGCAAAGTTATCGAAGGGATTTTTCTTGGATACGATGATCGAAGCAAAGGATACAGAATCCTGCACGACACAGACAACATCACAATCAGCAGATCCGTAAAATTTATAGAAAAAGAAAATGGGTTTCACCACGCTTCCACAAAAACAACTTCACCACAAGTACTAAGTACAGATCTAACTTCCTCTAATTATATTGGAAATGCAGAGGAAAGTCAGGAACCAGGAACACAATCCGAAAACCTTGAGGACTCAGAAACCGAGGATTACTTTCAACCCGGTACAAGCACAGGAACACAAGTGGTCACACAAAGAAGATCCACGAGACCAACAAAGGGAATACCTCCCATAAGAAATGACTACATGCTGTACAAAACTGAAGCTCAAGACATTCAGACACCCATTGTGAAGCATTCTACAATTAGAGCCTTCCTAGCCGCATCAGTCTACAAAGGGATGAAAGTGAACCACCTCGATGTCAAGACAGCGTTCCTACACGGCGACCTAGATAAAGAACTCTACATGGAACTCCCAGAAGGACTCCATACAAAACAAACAAACAAAGTCTGCAAACTAAAGAAGGCAATTTACGGTCTAAAACAAGCTGGAAGATCTTGGAACACAAAAATCGCAAGCACTCTAATTAAAAATAACTTCAAACAGAGCATTGTAGACCCATGCCTATTCACCAAGAATGAAGAAAACCATTCCATCTACTTGATTCTATATGTGGATGACATGCTCCTTGCAAGCGATTCCGAAATAATCATCCAAAACACTGTAAAAACTCTCGAAAAAGAATTCGAAATAAAGAACCTTGGAGACCCCACTCAATTCATTGGTATAGAAATCTCCAGGAACAGAGAAGGTGAACTCCTACTGAGCCAAAAGAATAAAATCCAAGAATTAGTTGAAAGGTACAATCTCCAAGAAGCGAAACCTACTTTCACTCCCATGGAAAGCGGATATCCCGGTATATCTGATGAAAAACTTCTACCAAACAACGTCCAATACCAACAACTGATAGGCTCACTATTGTACCTAAGCGTAGTATCCAGACCAGATATCGCAGCTCCAGTCTGCATACTTAGCAGCAGAAACCAGAATCCTAGAAATTGTGACTGGAATGCAGCAAAAAGAATCGTAAGATATCTAAAAACTACTAAAGAACTCGAGCTACGCATATCTAACCAAAAACCTACCACGCTGGAAGCATACAGTGATGCCACATGGGCAAGCGACAACACCGACAGAAAATCACTAAGCGGAAACTTGTTCCTACTGGGATCAAACCCCATCTCATGGATGACTGGGAAACAAGGTTGCGTATCTCTCTCATCCACCGAAGCGGAACTAATCTCCGCAGCTGAAGCCTCACAAGAACTGTTATGGCTTCTCGACTTGCTAAAGGATCTCGAACTGGAACAGAAAGCTCCAATCTACTTCCACCAAGACAATCAATCATGTCTCAAGATATGTTCATCCGAAAAAGTGTCTTCTAGAACCAAGCACATCGCAACCAAGATCCATCACCTGAAGGATCTTCAGAAGAAGACAGTGATAAAAATGGTCTACTGCCCAACTGGCGACATGAAGGCGGACATTCTGACCAAGCCGCTACCAAGGCCGACATTTGAGAAGTTACGCTACAACCTCGTGATGTCTCCACATTCATGCCGGGGATTTGTTGGATAACTGAATGCTACGACAGCTAGCGCCACACTGGACCTATCATCACCACAACTGTTTTGTTTACCTTCTTCTCTATACTTCAATAACTGTTCGCTACCATAACTTTGTTTTTCTTACTAAATGGATAATAAAGATTATTATCATATAATCCTCAACGTCCTCATGCCTTCCTACAAGCTGTAAGTACCTAAATCTTACAACAATTCCTTTCGTTCTTTTGATAGATGTCGTTTGGTTCGACTTGACAGTAGGTTTTTTTTTTTTTTGCATTCTGTGAAAAGAGAGGGATTCTTATATCGAGAGAATAATTATTTCATTCTGCTAGAAAAGCAGTTTCAATGTATTGATGATAGGTCCTTCATTTTATCCTTGATACTCTATTTTGATTTAATTCGTTCCGTATTCTTTCTTGCTGTGCCAGATGCTATTTATTTTGACAGCGCCGCGAGTGCTATTTTATTTTTTGACGTTCAAAGCTGGGGAAAAAAAATTGTCTTGAGATTATTTATTTCATATTTCTTTGCGCTTTTAGAAGCATTGTTTTTTTTTTTTGCTAAAATTTTCTTCTTTAATTTTATTTTTGAATTCGTATCATTTTTTCGAGATAATAATTTTTAAAATGGAATTTTCGTTATATATACATTATTTATAATAATATATAGATAAAATAATAATCAATTTCTTCCATTAGGCCTTAGTATTATAATATTTTTAAAAATTAAATCTGGTTTAATAAAATAAGACTGGCGATGATCATACTCTCTAAACATGGTCTTAAGGTTTTTCGTGAATTTGCCAAAACTGGTATATTAAAAATTTAACGATTCAAGAGTTTTCAAGTTTCCAGAAAAGGTGGATAGAGATGGCCAATGATCTTTTCGGTGTATCGGGAGAGTTGATTTTTAAATCTTATATTGAACTTGTTAATTCCTATCCATAAATATAATAAACATTTTCAACTCAACAATGAAGGTTAATTTGCTACACAACCCTCCATGGCCCTTGTTAAATATTCGATTTTATCGTATTCGGAGAATATTTTTAATGGGAATTCAAGAGTTCAAATCCAGTCGATTAGTCAGTCGTTCGTAACTTGTTACACTCTAGTATTCAAGATAAAATTGTGAAAAAAGCGTGTTTAAAAAAATACAAAGATTTCTCACAATGAGTTTCTTTTTTTAAATTTTATTTTAAAATGCAAGCTTTCAATCGATAATCGCTCTTCAACAGGCTTAATTAAAAACATTGACTATTTCTTACAAGACATGTTTACAAATCTTCTCTTGAATCGCTTGAAAGCTATCGTTTTTAAAATTAAAAAAAAAACTAATTGTGAGAAATCCTTGTATTTTTTAAACACTTTAGTATATATTTATATAAAAAAATAGATACTTCGGCCAGTTGGAGTTTTTAATTTCTCAACGTTTCTACAAAAATCTTTTGTCTTCGTCAGGAGAAGTAAATAAAAATAAAGCATTTGGCAAGGCGTTAAAAATTGTTCTGAGGTTTGCAAGGGCGTTCTCACGTGATTTTTCGAATTTAGTACAACATCTAAAGCGCGAGTCAAAAACAAATATTAAACTCGTCAAAGACTATGATCTTGGAAATAAAAATATATAATAATAAAATTATAATAAATTAAGTAAAAATAAATAAATAAAGTAATATAATAATAATAATCACAAAGATTATTATATAGATTTCTCTAACTATTATGTCCATTTTTATCTAGCTTATTAACTACTTTTTAAATTTAAAAATGAAGCCTATTGTTGCGGAATATCTTTTCAAAAGTATTTATAGTTCTTTACCCAAATTCTCGTGATATCCATCCCTCTAAAAATAATCTTTCCTTTTTAAATTTTATATTCCTGTGAAATATCTCAATATCATTCCAATCTGGCCTATGTCCTGAAAATAATGCATGTTCCCCAATTTTGCTTAACGCCCTTCTCCCCAATAAACCCTGTTGGTGTTCCTTAATTCTGGTCTCTAAATTTCGGCCGGTTTCTCCTACATAAATTTTGTCACATTCTGTGCATTTAATCCCATAAATTACGTTATTTGGTTTTGATGTGCTTATGTTATCCTTCATTATGTTATTTCTAGTTAAAAATTCCCTTTTTGTCCCAGTACTGTACCAAATATTATATTTACATTTTTTCAAAATTCTAGATATTTCGTTATCAACTTCTCTAATATAAGGAATTATTATATTATTGTAACCTTCTGTAGTTCTATTCGAATTTGGCCTATCTATTTCATATCTTCTAATCCATTTATTTATGAAGCCAACTGGATATTCGGATTGTTTTAACTCCGCTCTAATTTTCTTTATCTATATTTTTTTATAAATATCTTTGTCTGTACATACCTGTTTGGCTCTTTGTACAAGAGATTTTATCACCTGCCTTTTGTGTAATATAGGATTGTTAGAATTAAAATTTAGATGTATCCCACAGTCTGTTGGCTTTCTGTAAACGCTGGTTATAATAGATCCATCTTCTTTACGGCTTAATCCTACATCTAAGAATGGTATAAATCCTTCTTTTTCTGTTTCAACAGTGAATTCTATTCCTATTTCTAAATCATTTAATTTGACAATGATCTCGTTAAGTTTTTCTTTTTGGATCACTGCGAAAACAACATCTATATACCGTCCCCATATCTTTATTCCCTCTATTAAAATTGCCTTTCTATCTATTGATGCCATTACAATGTAAGCTATGATCATACTGGTAGGGCAACCCATAGCAGTACCGTCTTTTTGTCTGTAAAATTTAGCCCCATATCTAAAATAAATATTTTCTAAACATAACCTAAAGCCTTCTATCATTTCATCGATTTCTAATCCTTTGATTACGCAATCTTGTCTTTTCACCTCGAAATATTCTTTTAGCTCTTTAAGAGCTAGACTTCTATAAATATTGGTAAAAAGCGATTTGACGTCAAAGGATACCATTATATCATGTTCATTTAGCTTTAAATTTTTAGTGATATCTAATAACTCTTTCCTTTTTCTAATTTCTAACCCAGAAATCTTTCTTGTAGTCGGAATTTGGTTTTTAAGCTAGTCCGCCAAACCTCTGGTGGGGGCCATGAATCCTGACACAATGGGCCGTAGGGTAACTCCTTCCTTGTGGGTCTTTGGAAGTCCTTTGAAGAGAGGTGCAGTGACATCTTCTAGCTTCAATTTTCTTTTGTCCAAGGCCTTAGATTTCATGCTTCATACTTTAGTATACGTCAAGAGATGTGTATAAAAAGGAAATTATTTTTTACTCCCTTCTTTTTCTTAATCATTAATTTAATTTATCTGTTCCTACCTATCCTAAATATATATGATATTCATGGCTCGTACTCTAGGTTATATGTCCCATGTTTACACACTTCGAAAGTAGTTTGACGTTTATATTTACATCCCTCCAATTCAGCAGTTATGTTCACTTACTGGTGAAGTTGGATTTGGTGTAAGAAACGGAGATATATTAGAATATATTTAATAGTTTCGATTTTTTTTTAAATCATAAGCGAATTACGTACAAAAGACCTCTGGTTACAGTCGATCAGTCAAACATTTTTTTTTTATTTTACAAATATTATAAAAATCCATATGAGAAATACCATAATTACAAGGCAATAACGTGCTATATATATACATAATAATTAAAAATCATTATACATAAATGTTTCAGAATATAGAGCAATCCATAATATAAATATTTAAAAATAAGGTTTATTTTGGATAAGTTTTATTTATCCAATATTTCGAAATATTCGAAATAAATAGGTCCATCCAAATATTAGATAGATAAAACTTATTAAATCCAAAATAAGCCTTATCTACTTATATAATTGCCTTATTCTGTCTGTGTGAAGTTCACTGTGTGAAGTTCACGGATAGATTTTGGTCAGAATGGATAAAATAAAAAAAGTGTCAAGGGATGGGAATCGAACCCACGACCTTCCGCTTACCGGGCAGATGCAATGACCACTAGGCCACATGACCACAATTTATAATTGTAACAAATAGTATTTGAATCAAAACATTCAATCGGGTAAAACACGGGCGTTGCCCGGGTCATTCGGCTAGTTTTTAAATAAATGTTTCTTTCACAAATAAAATAAACTTTTCTACTGTCCTTACTGCGATTAAAAATAGTGTGAGGACTTGGCTCATCAATGGTGAACCCTCCCAATGGCTGTAATACTGTATTGTACGATTCTGCCTTTATATACGACAATGTAGTATGGGATATCAGTTATGGAATTATCGAAATAGGACAGTAGAATTACATGTAGATACCTTAATATTGATACGCTTTTTGTGGGTCGATAAAAGAATGATTTCAATCAAGAGAAGCCACTGAAGGATATTTGTACGTAATTCTACTCTGTTCTAAATGCTTTATGTCCATAGTTTACTTAAACACCATTTCTAAGATTCCACCCTTCAGTATCCCATATATAATAAGAATCGCCTAATACAGTATTAGAGCTTTGAAAATTGGTCTGACGGATTAAATTGGCCAAACTGCTGGGAGGGTTCACCACTGAGGAGCTAAGCCCTTCCAATATTTTTTCAACGCAGTGAGGACAGTGGAAAGTTTATTTTATTTACAAATGTAAATTAATTATTTCATCCTGATCATTCAAACGAGTATACAACTAATTAAATATATTGTTCTAAAATAAAATTTTCCCAAAAAATTGATATTTTAGAGCTCAAAAACGCCCAATAAGTTTGTGAAATCTATATTTCTAATCATGCGTTCAAAGAAAATAAAAGAAAGAAAAGGAGGGGTGGGTGTGTGAGGGGTCTTTTTTTCCCAGACGAAGGTGGGGGACATGTCAAACTGTCACAACAGTTGTCTAAATCCTTTCACTTGATCACCCTTGGATCTTTTGGTGGTATATATCCCCCCATCTTTGAAAACCAAACGACATGTCAACACTCCACGACATCCGTGTGACATGTTGGAAAAGAGATTAACATGTCCTTCTGTCTTGAGTTTGTTACATTTTGACCCTTCTTTGCAAGTTCAAATTAAGCGGTATATATGGTCTTGTGTGTATTGAAATGTATAAAAGTATTCTTCTTGTTTCTTTTGTTATATTTCACAAATTTTAAGATATATTTATTCATGCTAGACATTGACACACACACAAACTGGAATAATTTTTTAAAAAGTTGGTTTTTCTCTGGTGTTCTCTGGTGAAGCAGATTCTGAAAGACAGTGGTCTTCTTCATTCTGTTCGACTTTTGGTCAGTTGTTTTATTTGAAAAAATCAAAAAATGAATTTGTGTTTAATTTGACAAATTTCATATTACCATTAAATGTGATTAGCTTTTAAAATAATAATAATAATAGCATTGCTTTTTAAAAAATTATTTTACCGATATTATTACTGTTTTTCCTGAATGTACCCCATACGTTTCTACTTAGAGAATCTGTGTAAGACTAAAAGGTCTTAATAAAGTTTTTTTGCTGTTGTTTAATTTGACAATATTCTGGCCATTTTGCCCATGTTAGTTATTTAGATTCCTCTTCTTCTCCCAGCCACCAGCTTCTAATCCATCACGTAGCAAGTAGTTTCTTCTTACAATGTATATAGTATCCTGGTCTACTATATCTCCTTTTTCTTATTTTTGCAATTGTCGCGACCAGCTCATCTCTTAGATTATTTTCATTGGATATTTCATCTATCAACCTTAAATCTACTTAAATTTTCCTATTCTGCTCCAATTCCAGATTTCCACACATTACTTTTAATATATAATTTTTCTATAATCTCAATATGGACAATGCTTAAATTTCCTTTATAGAACCTCCATGAGAAGATACTCACTCTAGAGGATACCTCTCTATAAAGGACAGTTTTCATTGCCAAAAATAGCCATTTTTACTATTTATCAACTCTCCGGTAAGAAGACACCTTTCCCTAAAGGACACTTTGTATCTGTAACAGGGAGGTTTTCTACTGTAAATATAAATATTTCATTGTTTTACACATGTGTAATTAAGGTTTGTAATTGGAATTTTTTTTTTTAAATCAATTACATATTCACATAACATCAAAAAACCTAATTTACATATCATGTGATATGCATGTTCATCATTTTACTTGATAAAAGGTATCCTTCGAATGCTTTTAAAAAACCGAATAAATAAAAAATAGTATTTTGCCAATATTATTAGTTTACGCTTCCACAAAAGTGATCTTGCAGAGAGTTCTGAAGAAAAACTCGTTTCTCTCTCTCGAAAGCCATGTCCAACGTTTTGAGGTAGAGAAAAGCTTTAACTTTTCATTATCGATTTAATATATATTTTTATGCCATTTTTTATTATCATTCCTATATAACTAACTTAATCATAGTCCATTATATGTCGTTTTCATTTCTAATCCCACATAAGTTCACGTTCTTATTTGTTTTCCATTTTGAAGTTAAACTTTTTTTAAAAACTAATACAAAGCAATATAACGCGCCATCTATTTATAATGAATGAATACATTAAGACGCGAATGTTTCTTTTCATAAATAAATCAAACTTCTACTGTCCTTATTGCGTTAAAAAAAATATTAGGAGAGTTTGGTTCATCAGTGGTAAACCCTCCCAGCGGTTTCGCCAGCAATACAGTATTAGAGCTCTAAAGAGAAGCGGTCTGGTAGATTAAATTGGCGAAACCGCTGGGAGGGTTCACCATTAATGAGCCTAAAACCCTCCCAATATTTTTTTTTTATCGCAGTAAGGACAGTAGAAGTTTGATTTATTTATGAAAAGAAACATTCGCGTCTTAATGTCTTTTTTTTTTTTGTTAAAAAAAGTTATTTTTTTAATTTTGAAGTTAAATGGAGACTTCAAACAGAATATCAGTTCAGTTGACCTCAAGTATGTGTTATTGTTGGTTGACCAACCAATCACTATATTTTGTCTTTTAGCCACATAGTTTAGTTTTAGTTTCGGTTTCCTAGATGTTGTTACAATTTTTTTACAGAAAATGGAACAACGAGTTGAATCTATTACAACAGAGGATGGTAAAATTAAATTTTAAAAGAAATCCTGATTTTTGTAATTTTTTTGGTCAATAGTATGAAATAAATAAAACGTTCGGTTTTTAAAAAATATTTATTCCGATAGATGGTGAAAACCAACATTCAGTTATACTATTAGGAGATGCTTTGTTCTTAAGTATATGCAAATATTTTATAATATATCAAATAATTTTTGAACCATACGTCGTGATTACAATTAAACATTTAAAACAAAAGTATTTCAACAATTAGATAAAACAAATAATAGATATATGTTCTTAAATTATTTATATATTTATCGTTATTTCGGCATCTCACTCTGACCTTCCTCAGGGGAGTGAGAACTGTGAGTCGTCGAATTCTCGGGAATAATTCAAGAGCGGTTGATGTATTTATATTGTTTTTTTTTTTAAACGTACACTTCCAACTATTAAATGATTTATTAAAACTTATAGTATGGGCTCTCCCTTATTTTTGGATACCTATGTTTATTGATATAGTTGGACCCTAATAAGACCGGTGGTCTTAATAAAGCTTTGTGTGTATGTGTGTGCCGGCAAAATAACAATATCATAAAGTATAATACACTTTCTTTATGAAACGACATTTGAAGTTACACCGCATGAGTTTCTTTTCAATGAAAAATCAGAAATTATTTCAAGGTGAAATATTGACTATTTATAACCTTTTTGGATGAGGTATGATAGGGTGAATTATGAAGAGTAAGGGTGAACGGAAAAATAAAAGTGTCCAGGGATGGGAATCGAACCCACAATGTTTCGCTTACCGGGCAGATGCCATGTCCACTAAGCTACCCTGGTGTGTATGTGTGTGATATAGTTGGATCCTTTATAAGCACACACACACAAATCTTTATTAAGACCAGTGGTCTTATACAGATACACCACAGGAAGAAATAATAGATGGAGCTCCTATACTCCAGGCAGCGCAGCACCCAACAAGACCTTTTATAAACATCGAAATATCCTTCGGAATAAGAGCTTTATGTAAAAGTTGATTCTCCGTCAGTAAGAACGTGGGCCCTTGTTGCCATAAATTATATCAAGAACTGGAACAAGAATAATAAAGAAAAAAATTTTTGCTTTTTTTAAAAAGAGTATAACGATAGCAAAGGTAGCAAAGAGAGAGATTGAAACATATTGATTAATCGTACATATAAAATTACTAGCCGAATGACCCGGGCAAACGCCCAGGTTTTACCCGATTAAATGCTTTTATTCAAATACTATTCGTTACAATTATAAATTGGCGCCGTGGATGTCATTCTTGTGAAACGTCCCGCTCCAAACTTTGTGCCTGAGAAGCGATATTTTTATAAAGAGATGATCTGGCTTTGTGTCTTCTGCTCGAATAAATGTTTTTCTGGTAGAATTTTGTTCCTGCATACTAAAAATGAACTGGCTTCACCCGTGGTCTCTGCTTTTTGGAATTTTTCCGGATATAATTTTGTATCTGATAATCAAATATGATACAGCAATATTGTCATAATCATTTCTGACTAAAAAAAAAAAAAACCAACTATTTTTGCCCAGAACCTGTCAAATGCTTATAAAAAATGGCCATATTTGGGTATTTATTCCATTCACAAAAGCAAACGGTGACAGAATTGTTGATTATGACTCTGATACTTGAATATTTTAATATAGGGTTAATATATATTTAAAAAAAAAATAAATTTGAATATTATTTTCATCAGACGAATCCAAAGAGAGAGAGACAATTGACATAGTTTTATTGACTTCTTGTCAATAAATGTAAAGTGCACAGTCCGCCACACTATTTATGTGATAATGAGAAATTTACAATGAGAGAGAGATTGAGATTGAAACTGATTTATTACAATTTACATATAAAATTATATAGGGTTAATTATATAGAGAGGGGAAAAAATGTATAAAACAAAATAATTACAAATCGTTTGTATCAGACGAGAGAGAGATTGAGATTGAAACTACTTTATTTTAATGTCCATATAAGATTATATAAGGTTAAATATACACATAAATATGAATAAATAAGATTATATAGTAAGAGAGAGAAAATTATTAAGTTTTTTAATAGTGTTGAGGCTACTTTATATTTGAAATAGGATATTCATTATATAAGACAATTTAAACTTTTTTTGACGGGTATGATTCTTTTTAAATACGCGTCAAAAAAAATAGTTTGAATTTCTTATAACAGATGTGGCGCGCTAATTCATCCTATTAATAGGATAATTTGTTTACATTTTGTTGTGTTAAAAGTACACAAAAATATAATAAACTTGAATTTGTTTATTCAAGTCTCAAAAAACAAAGCTTTGCATATAGAACAAATCAAAATGAAGAAGAAGAAAGAAACATTTTAGGAAAAGCAAAAACAAAAAAAAAAAAAAAGTACTGGTCAAAAAGTTATAGAGGTAATAGTTAAAATCGTATGATTATTAAAGTACTGATCAAAAAGAAACATTTAAAATCGCATATTAATATCTTCAACATATTTTAACCCAAAAATGTTAATTTATTATGTATGTTATAATTTCCCATTGGACATGCGTCGGACCTGGAGGCTGTTGTTGGGTGCTGCGCTGCCTGGAGTATATTATTTCTTCCTGTGGTGATTCTGTATAAAGCTTTGTGTGTGTATGTTATAATTTCTTTTAAACTATAAGTATTACATGTGTGCTAACGATTAATTTGTGTTTCAGAATTTTGAGCTTGATAGCGCTGACGTTGATATTTTGTCAACCAGCCGAATCCAGAACAAAGGACAAGTTCATTGATAGCAATAATCGTTTGGCGTTGAAGATGCAAGATATATCACCTCACGATAACTTCATCTGGTCACCTTTCGGCCTTACTGAAGTCCTTTTCATGATCTACGGGGGTACCACAGGTTCAAGTAGAGCGACCTTACGTAAGACCTTACGTTATAATTACCAGCAATCCATGCTAACCTATCTTAAACTACGCCGTTATCTAACAAGAGACTCCATTCTACAATCGCACAATCTGCTACTTTGCCAGAAAGGTTACAAAGTCAAGAATAACTACGAATTAACTATTAAGAAAAAGCACAATGCTTCAATTGCCTATGTTGACTTTGGAAAAAAACAAACAAAAAAGTTAATTGACAAATGGATTAGAAAAAGAACAGATAACAAACTCAATTATCCTTTTGAGCATGATGTCGATCCAAAAACAAAAGCCATTTTTATTAATGTAATTGCTTTCACCGATCAATGGATGAATGAATTTTCTAAAAGTTACCGAAAGATTGCATTTAAGAATTTTAATAAAAAAAGAACGTTAGTCCCATCGATGAAACTAACAAGTGATATTCTTTCTTATAAAGATCGATTTGCACAAGTTATTGCTATCCCTTATAAAAATTCTGAAATCAATTTTCTAATTTTCATGCCTAGTATTAATATAGCGAAATTTGAAAAGCATTTAGCGAAACGGAATATTTTCGATAATTATGTGAGTAATTTGGAGTCTAAATGGATGGAAATTTTTCTCCCCAAATTCCACGTAGAAAGCAGTGAGGATCTATCGGCTGCTTTAATGGAACGTGGATATGAAGAGTTATTCAGAAATAAATTAAGTATGTATAAGATGTTTGAAGATGGAGAGTTTCAATTAACAAATTTAATGCATAAAGCAGCATTTGAAATTAATGAAAATGGAAGTTCTGCTTGGGCAGCTTCTTTTGCAACCTTAAAGTGGAGAAGTGGAAATTATCCAACTCGAAAACTTCGTATTGATCGACCTTTTGTCTATTTTCTTTATGATACCTACAAAAAACTTATATTATTTTCAGGACATATAGTCAATTTGTAATAAATAAAACACACGTATGATTATACACACAAAAAAAATCTACTAATCTAAAAATATCGAAATATTTATTTTTATTCTCTAAATCTTAAAAGAAATAATTATTTCCTCCTATAATATTTACAGATTTTTTTTTCTTTCTTTTTAGGGACTTTTCTATATATTTCATATATATATATATTTTTTTCAAAGAAAAATGTTCTGGGAGTTAAAATTGAAAGCATTGAATGTTTAAAAGCGATCTGATTATAGCATTTTTTAAATGTTTCATTAACTTGTATATATTTTCATTTTTTAAATTATTTTATATTTAAAAAAATATACAGTAAAATATGTATATAGAAAAAAACAGATGTGATTTTAATATAATGAAATATTTGACTAAACAAGAAAAAAAAAAGAAATGTTCCCACTTATAGATATAAAGAAACAATTTAATTAATGTTTCAATGGAAAAAATGTATTTTTTTTATATTAAAGTGTGTGTTTGTATAATATATTTACAGAAATTAAAATTGCCATTAAATAAAAAATCCATTACGTCAAAATGCCTTGAAAATAGTTTAAACTATTGTTAATAGATGGCGTTAGTTGATCGCCTAAAACTTATTGCTGCGATTTCCTAGACAAGCAACATAAGCGCTGGTAGAATGTAAAACTGATTTCTTAAAATTTTTCAAATTATTTATTTTATGCCCTTTTTTTGTTTAAAACGATTTGTGTATATTAATTTAATATTAAAATGAACACCTGCTTATTACTAAATATAAGTATTATTTTTTCAAATGTAAATTGTCTATTTAAGTATTCTTTATTTTATAATTAAAATTATATCTTGACATTTATATATAAAATAATAATGTATAAAAATTAAAAAATATATATATAAATGCACATGTGATGACCTTTCTCCTTTTTTAAAAGTGTTTTTCTTTTTTCTATTTGACTTTTGACAATTTACTAAAATAAGTTTTATCTAGTCAATCAAAAGAAAACTGTAAATTTTGTAAATATATGAAATTGTGTAAAAATAAATTCCAAGTTTATTAAAAAAATATTTTTAAAACGAATTTTAAGTGTGATTCTTGAAAATATTCAAATCATATGTGTTGTGAGTATTAAAATTTTCTTTTTTTTTTTGGCTTCAAACTATACTATGTGTCGTTATGTTTTGCTATTTAATATTTTTTAAATGAATAAATAACGAGGGGGGGGAGATAGAATAAAATGGGACGCGATATTTAATATGCGATTAAAAAATGTTAAAATATAAAAATATTTGCAAAGTAGTAATATATAAAATATAGTTTTGAAAATAGAGCAATCCATAAATAAATATTTAATTAGACAAAAGAATTGCTATAAATTTCATTAAATAAAAACAAACGATAGCATTGCGTCTCTTTATACATGAAATTTATTATGCTAGCTTTCGGATCTTATCGATCCTTCCACAGGCTAAGCTGTAAGTTGAGAGAAAGAGTATATATAGTTGTACAATATTATTTATATACACCTAACGAAGATAGAAAATAAAATATAAAATAAAATAAATATAAACACATTTCACGAGTTCACGTTTTCTCGTGGCCAGGCTGCAGTTGTTTCATCTTTGTCCAAAGCTCAGTTTGTTTTCTATTCATAGTCAATTGGTCCCTTTATTCCATTTACCTGTTGAAGGGCGTATATCTATCTACATGCGAACAAAACATGGTGTATGGGGTTATGGGTGTGAATTTGAAACTGGGGAAGATGAGGAAGGATCTGGTGAAAAGGAAGGGCTGGGCTGTTTTTTCTTGAATGAGTGGTACTGAGATGGTAGTTCTATACGCCTGTTGATACTGTTTAAATCATGAGAGACAAAGGATTCTATTAATAATCTTTGATATTTGGATTTGATGTTATGGTAATGACAGGTTGGGTCGGAAAGGTTAAAGGCATGGCCGGTTTTGAGGTATGCTGAAAGATCAAAGATTTGGGATCTTTGTTTATTATATTTCTGTTGTGCTCGGAAATTCTGTTGTAAATGAAGCGGCCAGTCTCACCCACATATTTTGCGTTGCAATCTTGGCAACCTATGGAGTAAATGGCATATGGTTGCTGGTCGGGACGTTTCTTAATATTAGATCTGGTGATGGGGTTCCGGAGTATTTGGCCTATTGAGAGGTGGTTGGTGAAAAAGGTTTTTAAACCAAATTTCTTGAGGGAGTGGGCTATTGATTGATTTTCAAACGAATAAGGTATAATGCAGGTGTTACGGTTTACTACGGGCTGAGTGTGTTTGGAAGGGTTGAAACTATGTCTAAGTATGAAGGGAAGTGGATAGCCACTTGCTGTTAGATTACTGATGATGGTTGTCTTTTCTATTTTTTTTTTTTGAAGGCTGGGGTGGAGCAGTGTGTATGTATTCTTTTCGTGAGTGTTCTGACGACTGTGAGTTTGTGGCCTATTGGGTTATATGAATCAAAAAGGAGATAGGATGGTTTTATGGATTTTTTGTAATAAACTCTTGTGTGGTATGATTCATCAGTTTTGATAAAAAGAATGTCCAAATATGGCAGAACTTTGTGGGACTCATGTTGGATCAAAATATCATTTATTTTACCTTTACTTACAAAATGTGTCGATCTTTTTTTATAAACCTTATGTCTAAACTTTTACACCATCTTATGATTATAAATAAATATATATTAGTTTTTTAAAAATATTTTTAACATTTATAAATAGCTTTTTAATGTATTATTTAATTAAAAAGGCATATATTGGATCAAAATAAATTATTATCAAAATATACGCCTTTTTAATTAAAGATTTATTTATGGATTGCTCTATTTTCAAAATGTATTATTTATATAATATATAATTTGCTTTTTTTTTTCTTTGTGTTGTTTTCTCACTCTTTTTTTCTTCTAGAAGTTAATGGTAAAATTTTCCTTTATTTGGTCGTGAACTGTACGTTTTGGCTAGGTTATTTGCAAAGTAGTAATATATAAAATATAGTTTTGAAAATAGAGCAATCCATAAATAAATATTTAATTAAAAAGGCATATATTGGATCAAAATATCATTTATTTTACCTTTACTTACAAAATGTGTCGATGGAGCGTACAGAAGTCGCCAACTACCCGGGATGTCCTTCTGAACTAAGTCTTCTTGGATTTATATACAATGCCAGTGGAAGTCCAATTAATGAGGTGTCGCCAGGCAGATTTCTTTCTTGGGAGATTTTCTAGGGATGCTGGACATATGTTGGTGATACCTAGGAGAGTGGCTGTCTGGAATCTTTGGTATTGGAAGGTTGGGCAAGTGAAGAGGAGGTGGTCTACGGTTTGGTCTTCATCTTGGCAGTAGGTTAAGTTAGCTATAGGTTATCGATCCGCATATTTAAAATATTCACGTGTAAGTGAAACATGAGCGTGTAAGCGATCAATCTAAGGGCGTTATTCACTTCCAAGTAAACAATGAGATGTCAACAAAACGTATTATTAATCGATTCACATTATTTTTTCAATTTTTTTGACATTTTTTATTCAATTCTACACATTTTCAAAAGTTTCAATATATCTCGTTTATCACGCAGATAATAATTATGAAGATAGAGAGGTTTCCTGGCCGGCATTCATAGTTCTTAGAATTAAGAGACACTTCAGCTAGTAAATATTTTTTATTCTCTCGGCGTTTCGACAAAAATCTTTTGTCCTCGTCAGGAACGTCAATAAGATAAAAATATTTACTGGCCGAAGTGTCTTAATTCAAAGAGAACGTAGATAATAAGTTTATAAGAGTTAAATCCCAGAAGAGATGATGGGCGAACAGCCTCGTCGAAATATTGAAATAAATACAATTGATCCCCAAGATTAGGATATATATAATAAATATCTCTCTCTATATAAAAATGAATGTTTGTATGTCTGTCTGTATGTCCGGTATACAAATTCGCAGTAGTTCACTAATTCAAACCAAAATTTCCATACATAGGTAAAAAAATACGGGGAAGACGATAGGCTATTTTAAAAAATATATAAATCAATTATTAAAACTATATATTTTTATTCAGAAAATGATGATGACGATATTGCTGTATCATGTTTGATTATCAGATACAAAATTATATCAGGAAAAATTCCAAAAAGCAGAGACCACGGGTGAAGCCAGTTCATTTTTAGTATGCAGGAACAAAATTCTAACAGAAAAACATTCATTCGAGCAGAAGACACAAAGCCAGATCATCTCTTTATAAAAATATCGCTTCTCAGACACAAAGTTTGGAGCGGGACGTTTCACAAAAGTGACATCCACGGCGCCAATTTATAATTGTAACGAATAGTATTTGAATAAAAACATTTAATCGGGTAAAACCCGGGCGTTGCCCGGGTCATTCGGCTAGTAATAAATATATATAACAAGAACCAATAAAAAAAATAATTCTATGTTGATCACTGAAAATACACACTGCTTACTCTAGTGTAATAATTATAACACGAACTAAAGCATCTAATTTGGTTGTGAGAAAGAAGCTATGAAGAGATCAAGATAGATAATCCTGACGCCAATGGAGAACAAGGACACGCTCAAGAAAAGAGAAACTGAAGAAGCGTTTACCTAAACGTCAAGTTTTGAAGATCATTTGTTGGTTTGAACAAAAATATAGCTACATCAACCTTCAGTTTAGTTGAACCATCTCGGATTGGTCTTGATACCTTTTAAACAATACATATTCTTAGAGAAACATTTTATTTTATAACCGAAATTTGATCCCTAAAAATATCTAAGCCTTTGATTTGTGAAAAACGCAATTTGCGTTTCTTTATGCAGGATATATTTACTGTTGTATTTCTTTTTACCACAATATAAATTCTGAAACAAACAAAAAAAAAAAACTTTAATATTCTATGATTTTTCAATAGCTCAATGTTTTTCCTGTATTGTGCCCAAGATGCTGTTTGAAGGTATGTAGGTAATCAAGACTATGTTAGACCTTATGGGTTTTTGCACGTGGTGCATATTGTCTTAGTCTTCTTCAGTTTCTCTGCTCTTTAGCAGGTCCTTAGTCTCCATTGACGTCATGCTTCTTGAGTTCTTTTTTTTTTTAATTTCTCTTCGCACCCTATCCCCCCATCTAGTCTAAGTCTTCTTCTTTCAACCCTTCTATTTCCAATCTTTTTATTTTTTACCCCCGAAAACTCTTTTCATCTATCCATTTTCTCTTAATCCCCGTCCAATTTATTCTGTATTTTTCTGATAACCTCCATCAGGCCTTGCTGATACCTGTGAAACTTGAGAGGCTCAGTATTGAATTGCGTAAAATTGTTGACAAGCTCTCTAGGTAGGGTTATGTAATGTTTTCCGTCAGCCCTTCTACAGCTATATTCCAGAGGAGAGTAAGGAATCGCCCCAAAAAGTAATGTACTTATTTACATATTCATCTACAAATGAAAATTGCTCGTACGTGAAGGCGGCTATAGTAATTTGTTTCAAAGTCGCGAAGTACTTTGTTTTCTACGTGTATGACATATTTTATAGTATACTTTCTCAAAAACAAATTTCTGAAAGGGGTTGAGCAAGTTATTTAATTTATCCTAAATACATATTTTTTAAAAGTCGCTACATGTTTGTTATATTGCTTGTACATTAAATACACGACGTATCAACATCCTAAAAAAAAGAAATAATTTCTTTTTTTTAAAGAGGCTAAAACGCTATTCGTGTTTCTTGCACACTCGGTTTGCTATTTTGCCATCACACCATCTTTGGCAGACTCGGAAAGTCCTCCTAAAGACCTTGGTTTCAGGCTCTGATACGCGTCAAACCAAGACCTCTTCAATTTCAGTGATCGGGTCTACAATATTGCAGAGACAGACGGTTAGTAGGCCCATAGTTTTTGGGCCTATTTTGACAGGAGAATTATTTTTTTTTAAAGTGTGCGTTACTTTCCTCGCGGCAAAATATATTTCTGTATATTTCCAAAGCATCGATCTACTCAGGGCCTCCTCGTCTACTTACTTGTAATTGAGTGTGATTGGAACCCGGCGAGATTTTCGGATGAGAGAACTCCAATGAAATTATTTTGTGCATCTAAATATAATAAATATCCACTAAATATAAAATGGCACCTTTCGATTTGAGGGAAGCTTTAAAGCAACAGCTAAATCTATCTTTTGAGATTGACAACATGTAATTGACGGTCAGAGAGCTGGTGTTACCCCCGCGGGGATTTTTAATATGCCGTCATCAGTTCCTTCCTCTCACCCAGCTTGGTCCTCAGTTCCTCGACCTCGACGAAGGCCTCGTCGATCCTCTCCGAGACGTGGTCCGGATCGAGGAGTGTCCTGTCGGCGTCTCTCACCATGTCCAGGATGTGTTCGAGTCCTGCTATGATCAGCCCCTCTTGCTTGGAGACCGAGTCCTCCACTTTCTGGAGCAGTTCCTCGAGCCGTAGTCCTCCCTCGTCGTCACGAGCCCTCGCTGCCATGGTGTTCCGGAGCTGCAGGCATCTATTCCTGACGTCCGAAATGGCGGTGGAGTGGCCGGCTCGGGTCTTTTCCAGGGTGCCGCAGAGGGTCCTCAGTCTACGGGAGATGTAGGAGCCCACCAGGAACACGAGGAGCTCCCCGGCTAGCGCAGGAACGGTCAGCAGCCACTCGTCGACTTGAGACAGCGCTTCCTCTTCCACGGGAATGGTCGTATTTTGACATCGTTGCGAGCTGTTAGCCTCCGGCGGCGTTAACCCAACCTCCAGCTCTAGAGGCCGACTGTCCGGGCTGTCGATCGACTCCGTTCCATTGCCGTCGGTTTGAACGATCGCAGGAGCGGGCGGCGGTACCGAGGCCCACCAGATCCTGGATAGTGAGACCACCGCCATGCCGCTACATAGGACCATGGACCATCGCAATGACATTTTTGTTTCTTTATAAACTCTCCTTATTATGATTATTTTAGAACCTATAGTTAACCATTGTTAGCTATAGATGACATGTGGAAGATTTATATACCTAAATGATTTAAATGTGAATCATATTACCCCTATATTACAAACATTTCCTTTAGAAAACAACTTTCCTATATCTGATTGAAACTAAATAGAATGGGATGGAAAAATCTGATGGAATATCCTATATGATAATTGAATCACAATGTAGTGCTAAAATAATAATATTTTTTTAAAAAAGCTTCATTTTTAATTCAAGAAAAGGATAATGAAGGTCACGAATGGTGCAAAATACATCAATACATTTAAAAAATCAATAACTAAAAAGTGATATTTATCGTGTCAATAAAATAGAAGAAGGTAGTAGAAATATTTCTGTTTATAAAAATCGTCAAAACTCTAAATGGCTTACTGCAATGATAGAGAATAAATGAAAAGACACTTCGCTTTTACTGTGGTGAACACACTATTTGACGAGGGTCCACCACTGATGAGCCAAGCCCTCTCATATAATTGTTCTGTAGAAATATAGTTTTTTTTTTTTTAATATAATTTCTATAGAAAGAGATAAAAAATACTTGATGTAAAAAATCGAAAATAATTATTTATACGACAAAAAAAAAAGTTTTTGAAATGAGTTACAAAACTCCTTGTTTTATAATCTGATTTCTACTTTATATCTCATTTTAAAACAATCAGTTTTATATATAGAGATGTATATATAGAGAGAGAAAATATGGTTTTACGGGTTACTAACCAAAGTGTATGATTTTCGAGCCCAAAAGACTGTAATATATACATAGCCTTAAAGTTTATATGGTGTCCATTTTATCTGTTCACTGATTGGTTCTTTAATTCCTCGTGACCTCATTCAGCGTTAAATTGATTGGCCAATCAGAGTGCAATTATGTTTTTTTTTTGTTAACTCAGTGGGTGCATTTATAAGCAAAACACACTAAAATATAATAAACAATAGAGCAATCAACGAACGGGTTTAGAACGAATCTCTCTATTTAAAAAACTTAATTAATTAAAATTATATCGTTTTATATATATGTTATATTTATAAGAACATCTTATTTTTCTTTTCAACCCCAGAATATCTGATAAATACCACACCTGGACAAAAACTTAAGGAAATTGAAAGTCTTTGATGTCGCTGGTCGTCTTTTTTTTTTTTTTTTTGGAGACGGAGTCATTTTGTTCACACTTGGTTATATCGTGTGTCTTCAATAAAGCTCCACTGTGTATCAAATATCTTTCAGAGTTATTGTCTGAATCCCGATATTACATGTTAAAAGGTACAACTTACGGAAGTTGTGTCCATGAGTGTATATTGTGATTCCGGGTTTGGAACTGTGTGAGAGACTTTGTATACTTGAGAGAGAAACAAAAGTCAAGATTGTATTTAATAATCTGATTGATAGTTGGATTTCTAGTCTTTGTGTATTATAGGGATTGATGGAAAGGTACATTTTAGTGCTGTAAGAATAGCTCGAGTTTTTTTAAATATTTCATCGATTTTTGTTTAATTTTTCTGTGAATGTTCCCTCGTACATGTTCCAGTATAACTTTGTAAGTCGTTACAACATGTTGGTGAAGGAATTCCCCCCACAAAATCTCCCATTTATATAAGAAATAAAATATTTCGTTTCGTGATTTGATTTTTGTATATTACAATAGTACATTAGTATTAACTAATAATCCATAGTTTTATTATTTAACTGTATTGTGTTAATTAATATTTGCATATATCATACACACACACACACAAAAACCTTTATTAAGACACACAGGTCTTACAGAGGATTCTCCTTGGGGTTATAAGACGGAGAAACCTATGAAAGTGGGAAATATACAAAGGGGTAAAAATGGAGAAAGATTATATACACATGATAAATATATACAGATTATTATTTGAATGATCCTATGGAAAATAAGAATATGGATTTGGAAAAATATATATATATTTGCATATATCCATCTCTCATATTTCCTACTTCTTTATATGTATGTATGTATGGATGGATTTGTTTAATTTCCAAGTTTTAGTATCATAATTGTACCACCTGTTGAAAGGCTGTTACACCTGTATTGTCACCGTGGTATAAACTTTACCCTCAGCAGATTTATTTATGGTTTTGGTGCTTATCTCCATGGTTAAACCAATTCCTGAAGTCCAATTTTGCGATGGTAGTTATAAGCCTGGAAAATAGTCTTATATTTATAATTAATTAAAAGAGCAACTATATACACCTATCCCCCGAATTACACGGTACTTTTTTTTACACGTTTTCGCTTTTACACGGTTTTCCAAATAAGTTTTTTGTTTTTGTTTTTATCGCACTATACTAAATGCTACTGTGGTTGAACACATGCGCTGTGTATACATCTCACGAGGAATCCCGAGCTTATGTGCTGACTACATATTTTAACCTGTTAATGCATTTTATTTCTGTGTACACCTATCCCCCGATTTACACGTTTTCTCAGGAACGTATTTACCGTGTAAATCGGGGGATAGGTGTATTTGTCAAAATTCGAAACTATTATAGACGAGTATGATTCTTTTTTAAAATAAACAATTTCTACTTATGCATCTCATACTATATACTTGTATATTAAAAATGGTTATAAATTGGTTTAATTAAATAAAATAGAGCTACTTATTGTGGGCATTAAATTTATTATTCGTTATACGTAAGAGAGAAACATTGGAGGGAGAAATGACTTCCCTTCCATCTCACTGAATAATTACGCGAATAATTAATCACAGAACATTTTCCTTCCTTTGAAAGGATCACATATTTTTTTCCTGGAACTAATTAACTTTGATTAACATATTTTTATATATTTTTTGTGACTTTAAACTTTTCCTCTTCACCAAGAAATAATTTTAACGAAAAAGAGAGTGGAGGGAGGGGGGATTTATCTCTCTCTCTCTTAATTATTCCTATATTTATCATTATATAATCTTATTTATTCGTATTTATTCTGTATTTAACCTTATATAATCTTATCTGGACATTGTAATAATAAGAGATTAAAGCCAGACGATTAAAGCCAGACCTCCTGAGATCTGGGTCTCGATCGCTTGATCTTGATCCCTGAAATGATCCCTAAACTATTTTTGTAGCCTGCGGCGCCTTAGTTGTGCTTGGTGCTGCCTTGGTTCCCTCAAAACGGCGCGCACTAGCCCTCCTCTCCCCCGGGGTGCTCACGGCCTCGCCGTCGCCTCTCCAGCCCACTCCTTGGCCCTCCTCTGCGGCGGGTGCTCGGAGACACCTAACTATGAGTGATGCCTTAAAATGCTTACCGAAGCATGTAGAAGGCAAAACAATAGTATATTGGACATTGTAATAAATCAATCTCTCTCTCTCAGTCCCCTGCTCCGGGAGGTGTTCGCCTTCTGCGAAATGCCCCTGGATCTGCAGGCCTGGCTCTTTGGCGTCGGCCTCCATCCTGAGGGGATGAAGATCACAAGTGTAGCGAAGGCTACCATCTACAAATACCATCTTGGTCTTGAGGTGGGCAACACCAGCCAACACCTAGACCTGCCCACTCTGTGGGAAAGAACTCTCGCAGTCCACCGGTGGCGGAGTCTTTCCAGCGGTTGGCGACACCAATAAAGAACTTGTATATATTTTCTGTATATATATATATTTGTTAATTATTATATGTATTTTTACATTTATTTATTTATATATATTTATCATTACATGATCTTATTTACTCATATTTATGTATTTAACCTTATATGACCTTATATGAGCGATGTAATAAAGAAGTTTCAAACTCAATCTCTCTCTCTAATGTATTTTCCGTAAACAATAGCTCAAATAAAATCTGTATGTTAATTAATTGAAAACGAGAAAAAAGAAGGATAAACCGGGTTCCTAGAGCAAGCATGTTAAACTCGCGGCCCGCGGGCCTCATGCGGCCCACAACGAATAAATTTGCGGCCCAACCAGACAATATATTTTAATGAATTTTTTTTTTATAAATTAAAAAAAAAATTAATAAAAATTTGTAGCCTAATTTTTAAAAATTGTAATTATACATAATTTATTTATTAATAACGAACCACTGGTCGCCATACATAATTCGTAGTTTTGATAATATTATACTTACATACATAACGTATGTACATCGCCATAAACCTACAAAAATGTTACTATAAAAATTTATTTACTTGTTTTATTTTTTTTTTGAGGCCCACATAATCTTATTACTTTTTTATTTGGCCCGTGTTAGGATTTGAGTTTGACATGCTTGTCCTAGAGTGTCACGGGTTCACTAGTACAAACTAGCTACAGCGGTCAGGACCAGTTGACCAGGAAGTTCCATTCCTATTGGAATGGCGCCAAGGTCCTACATAGAGAAACAAGGCTGATAGACTCTTCCTGGAAGACTGGGAATCAGAGAAAAACATGGAAGAGAGAAGATAGAGGTAACCAGGGCTCCTGGAGCGTAAATCGCTAACTACCCGGGCTGTACAGCTACAGTCTAGGAAAAAAAAAAACATGGAAGTTATTTAAATGAGAAGATTCCACCACGGTACAAGGTTATAATGCTGAGAAGTGAAAAAGAACGAGGGAGAATAACCGTTTAAGAGTATATTTTTTTAAAGAATATTTTTACCCTTCAATCCTAATTTTATTTTTATTTTATTTTAAAAAAATTTATTTGTTGATATTTTATATATTTTGAAGTTTTATTTTTCGATACTTTATATTTGACCTGACCTTTTTATTATTTATTTTTTTCTAATATTGTTTCACATGTTAAGCGTATTTACGCAAGTTTGACCATAAAATACCCATTTTTTGGTTTCTCAAAAAGCCTCTGGGACCAAAAGATTTTAGGTCGCAGTGGTACAGGCTGCTACACGCTGACGAGCGCCAACAGCCCGAATCGCGTTCGTGGATGGCTTTAATTTATCAAGAAATTGGGTAGGCTAAATATCAGGGAACAAGCTAAATCAACGCTTAGTTGATTTCTGTTCCACTAGATGGCGCTCTGCCATCTAAAAAGCACATATGCTCCTGGTCAGGATATACCTTCTTTATTTTTAATATTTGAAAGTTTTATTTTACGATTTCATAGTTCTGTTTTTAATATTTTGGCGGCCCGTGTTTTGACTTCGTATCTTTTGTTCCCCGGTTATACAACCCTATATATGTAAATATGGACAAATATATTTTAAACAAAGTTTATCATCTTCGCGAATATAATCTTTTAATTTGCAAAAGTCTCTTTTATTTTTAAGCTCTTATTTATTATAGATATATATATGTCAAATAATAATCTGTATATATTTATCATATATATATCATATGTATATAATCTTTCTCCATTTTTACCCCTTTGTATATTTCCCACTTTCATAGGTTTCTCTGTCTTGTAACCCCAAGGAGAATCCTCTGTAAGACCTGTGTGTCTTAATAAAGGTTTTTGTGTTGTTTGTATATATATATGTAATGATTTGTGAGTTCCGGTAGCTTTTGTAGAGATCCTGTCGACTACTGAAATATATAAGTTAAAGTTTGGTTGTTGTCGACTTGTAGAATATCCTGTCGACTCATGTAATGAGATGAGAATTCCAGTAGCTTTTGTAGAGATCCTGTCGACTACTGAAATAATAGTTGAAGTTTGGTGTTGTCGACTTGTAGTATCCTGTCGACTTCTGAAATATAATGTTGAATGTTTGGTTGTTGTCGACTTGTAGTATCCTGTCGACTCATGTAATAAGAGATCTTGTCGACTCACTGTAATGATTTGTTGAGTTTGATGTCAACTACTGAAATAAGTTGAAGTTCTGGTAAGCCTTGTGTAGAGTGTTGACCAAGAGGAACAGTCAGGATGTAGAGTTTTCCAGTACCTCTCTGCACCTTGGAAGACCTTTAAAAGTTCTCAAAAAATACAGGCAGTCGTGGTCGAGGCAGAGTGGAAAAGCTTGGGGATATCCACACAAAAAACGAAGACACAGTTGCACTAAGAAAGTCCCGTAACAGATAAAAGTTGAGCTAAGGAGCGAAAAGATGGAGATAGACGAGTTCTTCCTAACTACATGTTGGATGAGATCGACATAACATACGACCGACGCGGCTTGCACTAAGGGTGAACTAAAACTGAACTGAACTGTACTGAACTGTCAAGCCACTGTAAAGGGATTGTATTTATAGGTTAAAGACGGCGGGGACCTTATGTGACAGGGGCGTTTGAGAAAGGGCGCCTTTACCTGTCCAGGTGTGAGAGGGGTCTCTGCATTCCACCACATGTGACAGTGTGGGTGGCCTTGTTTGTGGGAATTGTAAATCGACCTGATTTATGACTTCCATTTTTAGACTTTGTTGTTTTGGCAATACTATGCTCGATCTCTGCTTTAGCTCAACTCTTAAATCTATTACAGATTTTATTTATTTATCCACTTTGTACAAATTACATTACATATGGCGATGCAATGACACAGATTAATCATGCGCATAATTATTTATAGATGTGTTTCTATATACAACATGACAATCTTATTATAAGTTATATACACAGTATGGGGTTGTTGGTTCAAATTACCATATATATATATGCAGATACGTGGCGCTGTATTTTAGAAAATCGTGTATGTATATAAGTAGAACTAGGATTCAAAATAAACATTCCCATGAGGAGAGTGCCAGCGAGTTACTGAAATGTCGGGAGTTAAATAAATCATTGGTTGACGTGGCAGCTGTGTTTGTTTCTGAAAGGAAGTTCCATGTTACAGTCATGTCTGGCTGGCCATAGATTGAGGTGGGTCGGTTCAAGCGCCATCCTATGTCTCAAGAAAGTAACGCGGGGAAAGAGAAGGTGATCTGTGGTTCTTCCGAACAGAGAGGGCCAGAAGTCTGCCAGGACCCAGTGATCTCTCCCATGGTAGCAATGTACGGGGTAAAGATATCTATAAAAATAAAGGTGGTCTCTCCCGTCAAAATAGACGTTAAAACTAAGTGACATCTATTGTCCTCAGGACTCAGGTCGGTGACAAAGTCTGACCTGGACTGAAGAGGGCCATTAACCCGAAACCATAGTCTCCAGGTAGACGCTTGACAGTTTGCCAAAGCTGGTGTTGTGGCTTTGTCACCGACCCGAGTTCGCTAATTTTCGTAGACGGTCAATAGATGGCGCGTAGTTTTAGTGTCTATTTTGACGGGAGAGGTGTCCTTTATTTTTATAGATCGATTTCCTCCCGGAAAAAAATATCCATCTATATATATGTATAAATAATGAACGAAGCTTGAATAAAATGAAATGTAAAAGAAGAAAATAAACGGGAAAGAGAAAACAAGGGTCATATTCGAACAAGGATAATGGAGGTTTTAAACTTAAAAAAAAAATAATAATAATAATAAATTTGATAATTTTTTTTCCTTTTTAACTTCGCAAAAAATCAAAAATATAAATTTATTTGACTCAACCTCCAGCCAAGGAAATCTTTCATTAAATAATTTCAATATGAATATAACAAATAAAGAAATTACCACTTTTAAAAAATCCATATCTCTATATAATTAAAATAATTCCTGTTATACTCGGAGAATCTGTATAAGACCAAAAGGTCTTAAAACTCTTTGTTGTTGTATATAATTTGAAAAGAATTCCTTTTTTTTTCTCCTGTCTTCGTAGAGCTCTTCCGAGATTTTTCTTAACGCAACACAATCAATATGTAAAACGACATTTGAAAATTATCCCGCATGTGTTTCTTTTAATCGAAAAATCGTAATTTTTTTAAAGAGAAAATGACGACTATTTCTAACCTTAGGAATGAAGTATGAAAGGATGAATTGTGAAAAGTAATGATAAACGGAAAAATAAAGTGTCGAGGGATGTGAAACGAACCCCCAGTGTGTCTCTCCCTGAACACTTTTATTTTTCCGTTTATTATTATTCTTCACAATTCATCCTTTTATACTTCATCCCTAAGGTTAGAAATAATCTTTATTTCTCCTTAAAAATAAATTTCGATTTTTCGTTTAAAAGAAACACATGCGGGATAATTTTAAAATGTCGTTTTACAATCATAAGCCGCATTATATTGTATTACAATCAATATATCTTATCGATAAAGAACTGATCTGTAAGCGTGTGTCAAAAACTTTTTGGAATTAAGATATAGGTAGAGCTAGCCCATCTTTCTGCCGTTACTATCTATTGGATCTATCGTCAGTATATATATCTCACCCTTAACCAATCATTATTCAGGGTCTTCTGTACAAGGCCTTCACGGTTATCATGCTGAGGCACTGCCACGTAGAGGAGGATTGGACTTTTAGGTCTTGTTGCAATGGACCAATGTTTTAATTATTATAAATATTTGATTATAAAAAACTGGGGCGACCACAATTTGCTTCAGTGATCCTATGCAACCTTCTTTCCTATAACCAATATGGGACAGATATCATAAAAATGCTTAAGTTATTCTTCAAATTCTATTTTTTGCTTGTTCTCTTTTTTAAATATAATTTTAATTATGGATGGCTCAATCTTCAATATATATATACTAGCCGAATGACCCGGGCAACGCCCGTGTTTTACCCGACTGTAGATGTTACAACGGTGATCCTTAGGTCGCTGGTTCAAATCCGGCTCGAGGGAGCGGGCGAGCACGTGACCTCCCTGTGCGCGCGCATCCGTGACAGAGGCGGCCGGCCGATGAGGAATGAGGAAAGACGGTCGTGACTATATATATTAATTAATAATAATAATAATTATCATTAGATAATGATAATGATCATAATGATGATGCGCACGCATCCGTGACAGCGGCCGATGAGGAATTGAGGAAAGACGGTCGTGACTATATATATTAACAATAATAATAATTATTATTATTATCATTAGATAATGATAATGATCATAATGATGATGCGCGCGCATCCGTGACAGCGGCCGATGAGGAATTGAGGAAAGACGGTCGTGACTATATATGTTGATATCAGACATCTGCCTATACAAACGAAAAATGAAAAGATGACGGAATAAACCAAAAATGCCTCTTTTTTTTTTGTCAATGTGAGCGAAATAAAACATTTGAACTACGATCAAGTGCTTTAAGACGGGCAGTTATCTCTCAGAAAATGTTTTAAAGAGACTAATTTTTCAAAGAAAATATATTGAGTGACAAAACAAACCTAGAATTTTGGAGGAAGAAAACGGTATCTATATGAGAGGACGCCTAGGGAAGTTTGTATTAAATAAATATATTTTTGATAGATTTTTATAACCCAGGTTCTTGGAGCGCAGAATGCCAACTACCCGCATATTTTTGATATATGTATATACTAGCGGATGTACCCGGCTTCGCCCGGGGTTTTACCCGAGTAAAGGTTTGTCTAACGAACATTTTGTTAAAACAATTCTCTATAAACTTAAAAAACAAAAAAATAGATATATTTTGATAATTTGAAACTCGTAAATTTAAATCTCTCGATAAAGTGAACATTTTTTCCCGGTCCCTTGAAAAATACTCGATAAGTTGAATAAAATCAATATTAATTGGTTCCCTCGGTAATTGGAAGTTAAAGGAATAGTATCTTGCCTTGGAATTGTATCATTATTCTTGTCTCAAATAAATTGCCGTGTCATCCTGAATTTTGTCTTTCCTAATTTTCTACATTACAAAATCATCGTTTTATCTAGTGAACATTTTTTCCCGGTCCCTTGAAAAATACTCGATAAGTTGAATAAAATCAATATTAATTGGTTCCCTCGGTAATTAGAAGTTAAAGGAATGGTAACTTTGCCTTGGAATTGTATCATTTTTCTTGTCTCAAATAAATTGCCGCGATATCCTGAATTTTGTCTTTCCTAATTTTCTACATTACAAAATCATCATTTTATCTATTCTCCCAATATATATGTTGTAGATAAATGATAAAACTAACTTTGACTTTTGCGCAATTAATAGGTAGAAAATCTTACTTTTGATAAATAATCTTTAAGATAATAAACTTAGTGATAAGAAAGTTAATAGATAAAAAAACTTGTTATCATCGTCGCAATGGGGGCGCTGCTTTCGAGTTAAATCTACAAATCTGAAAATAACTCTAAGGATATTCAAGATATTCAATAAATTATTTTTCAAAAACCTTCCCGGGGATATAGCTAATAATATCCCAAAATTTCACGGCGATTGGATGTATGGTTTTTGAATCTATAGAGTACAGACAGACAGGCAAACAGACAGACAGACAGATATTCAATTATCTCTATCTCTTATCTCTATAAAAGTCAATGTCTGTCTGTCTGTTTCGCGATAAACTCAAAAACTACTGAACCAATTGGTACCAAATTTTGCATGTCGCTTTTTATAAACCTGAGGAACATTTTCGGCTTCATTTTGATTAGTATTTTTGGCTTATTCTTTTTTTCATTTGAAGACATTTTTTTTTACGCGGACTAATCCGGAATGGAATGAATACCTAAATATGGCCATTTTTTAAGCATCGGTGGTTCAGTGGTAGAATGCTCGCCTGCCACGCGGGCGGCCCGGGTTCGATTCCCGGCCGATGCATATTTTTTTTTTTACAATTTTTAAAACTCTTTTATATTAAATCTATATTAATAAAATGCAAATTTCATAAGTGTTGTTCACTAAAAACTTTCGTTACAATGCATCAATTTCGACCAAATTTTCAACATTTATGTAAAACGAGATGGAGCAGGTTTTGCTTAACATCAAAATATTTTTCCTAAATTTAACATGCGTAACTTCGCTGTTATCGATTAAATACAAAAAAAAATCAACAGAGTTAATTTTATTTATATATAAATACAAAAAAAAATTCAGCAATTCATTCAACTCAATCTAAAAAAATATTCAAAACAAGCAATTTAAGATAACACCATATGTAAAACAGTCGGCCAAGAAAACAACAACGATATTACATCTTTCTCACATATTCACACACAATCTTGATTAATAATTAAAACTAATCTTTAACATTGTTTATTATACTTCATAATATATAATATTCGTTAGGCAAACTTTCACTCGGATAAAACCCGGGCGAAGCCGGGTACACATCCGCTAGTATAATATAAATATATTTGTATTATATCAACTATATTAATTAAATCAAGTACCTAAGCACTAATATAATACAATTTATGCCATCACACACACTTTTTTCCTGTAGTTTATGTGTTACTTCTGTATTGCTATTCTATGGCACTTCTAATATTTATTATTGATATACTTTTAGTATGAAGGAAATTGCACCCAAGGGATTTCTCGGGCGAAGCCGGGTCATTCGCCTAGTATATATATATAGATATCATTCAAGTTGTTTATTTTTTTTAATTGGAAACAAAATATGCTGTAACATGATGTGTCAGCGATTTCTGTGATGTTGTAACATATATACTGCTGGTCTCTGATTGGAGGTTTACAAGACGTTTAAATCCTATAACCCTTGGCGGTCTCTTGGCAAAGTCTAATCAGGATTCTTTCTCTGTGAAACCTGAAGCCAATTCCTGAAGTCGCTGTTCCTCGCCTCCATCTGGTGTTTTGTTGCGAAGACATGAGTAGAACCACCGGAATAAATTGTGTTCATCTGGATGGCTTGTTGCGAAGATATGGCCAGAATTACTGGAATGAAATTGTGTTCATTTGGATTGAATTGAAAAAAAACTGCGATTTGAGATTAAGCAAATTTTTAAAAGTGGAAATACATTTGTTGGGCTATTAGTTGAAGCTGGACTAGATGATGTAATAGTATAAGGAAGTAGTCAATTATCCCACTACATCTGCCGATTGAAGTGGATATATTGAAGCACGCGGAGGCGAAGCGAACAACAGGAAAGTTATCTTTATTTTTGTACTAAAAAGGGGGAGGGAGGAGGGACTGCCCGCTGGGCAGCTCGGTGATTGGCTGGCCGTGACGTAGTGGTGACGTAGGTCCTCTCAGGCGGAAGTGGGCATATACAATATGTCTTCAACATTAAAATTAAGCGCATTTAAAAACACCTGCTGTTCAAGTTTGTACTGGTTAAGGAAACAAAACTTTTTGTAGAAACTACGTGGCGTTTATACGAAGGTATGTGACAAGTACTGCAAGTTTCCTTACAGGCCATATGGAAATTGGTATGTCCCAGTTTTTGTTTGAAGTTAGTAAAATTACACCGGTATTCAAATGTGAACTACACAATAAAATATAATAATAAAAAAATGATATAAATACAGACGAAAGTTCACCACTCTAGCACCCAAGTTAGCTCACTGAATGACGCCCGCTTTGCATATTTTAAAATGTTTACGATGGGCTTATGCAAATTTGAAGATTCATATAACAAACATTAGGATTTTTTTTTTATATAAAATTTTTTATTTTTTTTAATTTCAATAAATTTATTTGATTTTTTTAACGTATTAGATGTGAGAAGAGGCATTTTGAAATCTCGAAAATGAGATAAAGGTTGGCGTGGCCTAGCAGATCGTCTGAAAGAATTGATACATCGAAGCACAGCGTTGAGAATTCTTCCAAGTGTGTGTGTGTGTGTGTGTGTGTGACGATATAGGAGATAGATATATGCAAATGATCTTGCTAAATGTCGAAGCTGCAAATAAATTATAGATTAATTCAAATATTGCCACACGCTTTGTTTGTTTTAACTTTAGAATCTTCTGTTGTTTATTACAACAGCTCGTGTTTTTTAATTTACAATTTTATAAGTAAATAAGGTGCGCTACAAAAAATATTTAAATTTAAAAAATAAAAAGTTGTGAGCGCGTAAATTTATTCCTTTATTTTTCACAGAATATAATATTAGCAGATTATTATTTTT
>CP092867.1:7283890-7685967 GCA_030710605.1 Cordylochernes scorpioides | reverse complement strand
GTTTCCATTTTGTCATATAGATGACGTTGCATGTTAAACAAATAATTACCTCTAAGGGAAGACGGAAAAATCATTTTCACTGAGGGAAGAATTGTCATTTCGTCAAGTACTGTTTGGATAGTATGTGATTTATAGAAATAAACTGGGGACACTTTGTGATGGGGCTCAAAAATCATCCATTCTGGCTAGCAGCCCCGTAAATAAATATATTTCCGTGGCACTTTGTTATAAGTAATATCCATATTTCCAAATTTTTTTTTTTCCAAATCCATATTCTTATTTTCCATAAGATCATTCAAATAATAATCTGTATATATTTATCATGTGTATATAATCTTTCTCCATTTTTACCCCTTTGTATATTTCCCACTTTCATAGGTTTCTCCGTTTTGTAACCCCAAGGAGAATCCTCTGTAAGACCTGTGTGTCTTAATAAAGGTTTGTGTGTGTGTGTGTGATATTTGATATAGTGATTTATTTAATTTATGATTTAGTGTGTGTGTGTGTTATAAGTAATAGAGAACTACTGGAAGGGAGAAGTTTCCTCATTTATTATTTTTTATTTTTTTACTTATCCTTTTATTAGTCTAAATTAGACAAGATCTTGGAGGTCGTGCTCATAAAGAAGTTCATAAGAAGTTTATAAGAAGAAAAATTATGCTTATTTCTTATAAAATATATATATTTATGTCTTCCTCTCTTATTATGCCAGTGATAAAAAATTTTGAAACTTCAAGAAGGCAATGGGACTTCACGATGGAAGGTTTGCCTTTCATCCAAAGAATCTGAAGCTCATACTCTGATGTCCGACTTACAGTGTCAGATGAGGTCACTCCTAATATGGAGAACTTTTGCTGCCGATCTGGGTTCAGACGAAGACCTAAAAATTGAGTTTTCTCAAAATGAACATCTTTTCTACTCCGTTGGCTCTTTTTAGCTGTCCTGAATAGGTCAGTCTTTGTTTGGGATTTTAAGGATTTTTACCTAGATTAATTTCATTTAAGATTGTTCTTTCATCTGTTCATAGCTCTCTGAGTAGAATTGCTTGCTACAAGATGGTTTAGAAGATGTGGAAGTTCGTCGAAGAAGAAAAATAATTCAAATAATTGGCATGATATCGCCACAAATAGAATAACTTGTCATTATCTGGACAGAATAGAGAAAGAAATCTCTTTTAATTTCTCCATTGCAGTAAGGGCAATAGAAATTGTTTAATTTGTAAAAGAATCATACGCATCTATAATAGTTTCGAATTTTTTCATAACAGATTGCGCGCTAATGCATCATAAAGAAATCTCTGTATCTTGGACTACCCTCTCAACCCAACCCCTGGAGTAGAAGAGGATACTTGCAGTACAAATTGTGTTGACAAGTATTATTTCTATTTCCTAGTACCTAAGGTTTATTTTTTAGGATAACCAAGAAAAATAGAAGGAGAAATCACATCCGGGCTACCACGAGCTTCCACCCAGTTTATGGGCGACTTCCCGCTGTTTTTACTATGGACACAAGCATCCTTAATCACGGTTCTCATTAGGCCATGTTCTCTTTGTCTTATTTTTCTTTTAGCAGTTGTTTACACAATATTTAGAAAATGTATTTATATAGAATATCTCTAAAACATTTTTATACCAACTTAATATAATAGATGGGATTTCAATATTGCGGGTTTCTCCATTCTAATATTTAGTTTTTTATTTACTTACCTAAGTGCACACGGTCATGATAATCATAGTGGGTAAGGTATTGCTGCTACTTCTACTGTATTTTCATACCCGGATAGCTGGCGACTTCTATACGTGGCTCCGGGAGTCCGATTTACACAGTTAGTAGTTGTATTTATTTGCATACCCCACATATAGAAATTAGTTAAAGTGTGGACTTACATGTTGCCAGAGCATGCGGAAAACACATACATATTACTTACTTATTTATATGCCTTACTCATGCCTGAATGACTAGTTTTTTTTTTTTTTTTGTCGTTGAGGTACAGCTTGCACCACGCTGACGAGGACCAACAGCCCGAAACGCGTACGCGGTTAGCTTTTCTTGATTAATCAATAATGGGTATTTGGTCAGTTCTGGAATAATTAAAAATCAATGAATAGTTAATATTTATTCCGATAGATGGCGCAAGCCATCAGCAACTTTCAGTTGCACGATAAGGAGATGCCTTTTTTTTTTCTTTCCTTATTTATTTATATAATTTTTTTTATAACACTGATATACCAACTAAATAAAAAGCTAGAGGAATAAACCGATTTCATTCAGAATTTTCCCGAGAGAATTTTTAATCCCAACCCTAATTGTTTTACCTATTCAGTGCGACGCATGCGCGAAGCCATTATATTTTATTCGTCATTTGTTACCAAATAAACTTCGCTTTTTGAAATATATGTATTTTTATCTATAAAAAGTTGAGACTTTTCTCAAGCAAGTTCTGAGATGTTCTCGAATTTTATCTGTCAAGTAAGACTGCCCATTTAATGATAATGACTGATATGTTGAGAGAAACGAATATGTATGTTAACCAAATCAACACAGTACATTGCCAAAGGTTATACGATTTGTATAAAATAGTTTGTTATAATAGTTATATTGGCGTTCTAATGGCATCAATGAATGTCAGCCGAATTCCGCTAAATTGGTGCATTATATTATCAGTAAGCAAAAGTAACCAAACGAGAACCTTAGCAACACGTATGTGTATATTCGAACTGATTTTTACATGTCTATGTAGGCATGTACTTATAGAATACTTATAAAATAAAGCCACAAAGTTCAACTCGTCTATATCTATCGAAACTTATGAATTTTTAATTTTATTACCTACTTTTTTAAATACATTTCTATTTTCTTTAATAAACAACAAAATGTTTATATATATTTAGAGGAAAATATTGGATCATATTAAAGAGATCGGGATGTATATATTAATGTTTTAATACGGTATATTTGAAATTTAATTTTTGAAATACGTTTTTAATAATTATCTTTTTTTACGTTTTTGTTTAAACACTTCTAATCCTTTCGTCATAACAAATCATTAAAAATATATAATTTTTCAATTTAAAAGATATTTTTAGGCAAAACGATTTAAAAATAGAGAAAGGTTTTAATTAAAATCTTAAATATTTTTATTAATCTCTTAAAAGTTTTTAAATTGCTATTTTAAATGTTTCAAATAGGTTTCAACTTGGACAAAAGTTCTTTTGATGTTTAAATGTTATATATAAAAGAGAATTATATATATTAGTATTACACATTTATCACACTATTTGAGACACATTTATATATTTTACATACATTATTTCTTAGGACTTAATTTTATAATTTTCTAAAAGTATCATTTTATTTTGACATTCAACTTACCAGAAGTTACGCCTCTTCTTTTCTTCCATTTATGGAATCTGCTTCAGATTCAATGAATAAATAATTTGAAATAAAATAAAAAAAAGGGTCTTGAAAAGGAACATCACCCACCTAGGTAATTGCCTTCCTTTTTTTCACCCTTCAGCCACTAGAATTAGGTCTCCATTAAACGCCTACATTCTCGTACTAGAAGCAAACTGCTTTAAAAAAAAACAGGATCATTATCGAAAAGTTGGTCATTTAAAAAAGTTTTCACCATCAGAAAGAATCTAATGGTACCCCGAGTGGAATCTGCTTCCACAATGGTGGTTTGATGATTGATAAATTTACAATTGCAGACGACTTTTTCGAAAATCCTAAATAACAGCGACGTCTTTTATAAATTGACCACTTCTACGAAAAAAACAAGTCCATGTCTAAAAATTAAAATGTATATATATATATATATATAACATTTATAAATAAAATATATGAAAATATTTATATATATATTGCAATCACACATATAATATTTATTTTAAAATTTATTTTTATAATATGCTATAAACGGGGGAATGATAATTTTTAATAAATTGTTGACATTCTGAATATGATAAAATTTTACAATATTAAACGATACTCATATTAAAAAAATTGAATTTTCAATATTTCGCGAATTTATTCACTATAATTCATCTTAATTTATTATTAGGCAGTATATGTGTTGACTTTGCTTAGAATTTTTAATGAAACTGATTCCAAGAATATTATTAATTAAACATTATATCTATTGATTTACAAGAGAGAGAACAAAATATAAAAGGGAAACTAATATTAAACAAAGGAACTTTTTTCTTTCAGTTAGCGCCTATTTACCTGTGAGCTTACACACACTCTGTGGTAACAATTAATTAATATATATACAACAATGTGTCATTTAAATTGTGTTAGATTCATATTTTATGTTTAGATAATATTATTATAATTTATTTTGTTTTTAAAAAGCATATCTAATCTATATGCCGTTTTCAAGGTTGGCAGTCAGGAAGTTCCTATTCCTCGATACTGGTCCTTTATTTTTAGCAGTATGTACCTCAATCCACTTCTTTAGGCCTTTGTTTTCCTATGATCACTCTATATAGTACAAAATGTTACTATTATATACGATTTTTTTATTATTTTATTCTTTAAATTAAACAAAAGATGCATTAGACCCCTATCAGTTATTGGAAATGTAAACTATTTTACAGCGCTTCTTTTCAAATAAAATAATTTTCTACTACCCTTACTGCGATGATAAAAATAATGGGAGACCTGGCTAATCAGTGGTGAACCCTCCCCTCTATCTCGCCAGTGTGTTTAACTGCCTTTATTTTTATCATTGTTTATTTGAAAAGAAACATATGCACTTTAAAATAGTTTACATTTTCACTATTTTATTCCTATTTGGTCCATCTCCAATACTTGCTGCCAGCATGGAACCACTTCAGCTTTATAGCCAACACAATTTTGAATAGAACTGTATACTAAATGGATGCACAACAGTTATTAGCCTTCATTCAGTGCTTCAGGAATCTGGGTTATATCTTATTTCCCCTCTCCTATTCTTGCTCTCAATCTCTACAACTAGGCATTATGATTATCATGGCCTGTACAATGTATATTAGGAATGAGACACAATTTTAATGGTGATCTTTATATGGCATCTTTTGACTTCTCCCTGAGCAAATAATTTATTTTGGAATGTTTCACTGCATTGAAAATAATAAGGATATTTTATAGTATTTTTATGGGTCAATGGACAAGTCTAAACCTAGACCGCTACAACCCGAAATAAAAAAAGCTCCAATGGCTCCTGATTCTTGCAATAGTGCAAACCCATCAACTAGTACAAGTAACCAAATGGAGCTCTGGTGCACTTGTAAGTTGAAAAGCCAAACTCCTATTCACATGTGTAGACATGTGATGCACTTACAGCAAAAGCAGTTGCCAATTTCTACACATCATGGTTATCATGGCCTGTACCATGTTTAATAGGGATAATTTTTAAAACAATAGTATTTTTATTTCTTAAAAGAAGGTCAACTTATTCTTAAACACAAATGGCTATTTTGTTTAAGATCCTGCCAGTTCTTGAAAGGCTTTAATTAGAGTCGCCATTTTTTTACTACTAATAAAACGGTGTATATATAAAGACATTAAAATATTATTTAGTACCATCTATTTTGTAAAATTTGAACACAGCTACTGACAAGAATATTATAAGTATGATTTAAAGCAGTTTTAACTGTGACACAATTAATAATGTCATGGTACAATAGACTATTTCAAATTTAATAGTACAATAAAACTTTTTCTTATTTCACACACCAACTATAATTCAACCAAATTTTCAAATCCTAACTATATCTTTCTAATCATTACCACCTTTAATTCAACTGTTTTTCAAATCCCTATAAGTCTATTTATTTTAACCATATATAAAATTCAACCCAGACTTTAATTAAATAACCCCTCAAGTGATTAAGGTGAAAATATCAGGCTCTCTTCTGAAGTTTCTTTTATTAAAATAAAAACATAAAGCCTGCAGGGAAAATTTTTCAAAAGAATCTTTTCCCTGGAGGCTTTATGTTTTTATTTTAATATTGATTCAAGGGATTATTTTATTGAAGCCCTTAAGTATTGCGATAATATAAAAGAACAAAAAAGAGATTCTTGTGTAGAATACTTTTATTCCGCTAACTTTCGAACAAAATTGTTCTTCAATGGACGTGTTCTTTTATATTATCGCAATATAGTAATGGCAATCAAAGATTTGTTCTCTACATCCGAACCCCTTAAGTGTTGACAACAAAATGTCTTAAAAAAAATATCTGCTAGCAGTGACTGTTATATGAATTGATAATCTTGATAAGGCACAATTTGGATTATAAACACAAGGTAATAAGACCAAATCCAAATAAATAAATAGTGTGTGACATTTCGATAACAGCGTTGTTACCATCTTCAGACAAAAGTACTGAATGCGACAAACCGACACTGCAAGTACTGACATTCAGTACTTTTGTCTGAAGATGGTAACAACGCTGTTACTGAATCGTCACACACTATTTATTTATTTGGTCTTATTACCTTGAATTGATAATCTTCTTAACCGACTTTAATTCAACCAAAAATTTTGTGAACCCTTGGATTAAAGAAGTTGGACTGTATGATGAAGCTACCAGAAAATCAGGAATATTGCTGTTGACTGATAACATATAACCTAATGTTTAAACACAAGGTAATAAGACCAAATCCAAATAAATAGTGTGCGACATTTCGGTAACTGAATCATTCAGCACTTTTGTCTGAAGATGGTAACAACGCTGTTAGAGAAATGTCACACACTATTTATTTGGTCTTATTACCTTGTGTTTATAATCCAAATTGTACCTTATCAACCTAATGTTTAATCCATGTGGGTTCCATGACATAAGCTTTCCTGTATGTAAGGTTTGAGATAATAAACAAAGTAGTGGGGTAGTAAATGAACTATTTTGACATCTGGTGGTGTGTGCTAGAGAATTCTCTGGATAAAATGAAATTAGGAAAATATTTAATATATTTTGAGGGATTGCTCCATCTTTATCAATTTCTTTCCAGGTATGCCTTTTTCATATACAGTAGAACCTCCCTGTAAAGGACACCTAATTGCAGATCCAAAGTGTGCTATAGGGAGACGTATCCTCTTACCGGAGAGTTGCTAAATAGTAAAAAATGATCATTTTTCGAATGAAAACTGTCCTTTGTAGAGGTATCCTCTAGCAGGAGTGTCCTCTCATGATCAACGAAAGTAACAAAACTACACCCCATTCCACGAGATCATGGAATTCCTGTAATCTTTACACAAGGAGATAAGAAACAACAACAACTGGTTCTACTGTATTTATATTCAATGGATTGCTTTTTAACACTCAAATTATTATAAAACTGTGAAAAAAATAATAAAAGTGAAATTGTACTAGCAAACTATATGTTTGGCATTCTCACACACTTCTGGTCATAACTACCTGTTTCATGATTTTTCAGTATGCCAGAATGACTAATTTTTTTGGTCGTTGAGGTAGAGCTTGAACCACTCTGATGAGGGCCAACAGCCCGAAATGCGTACGTGGTTAACTTTTCTTGATTAATCAAGAATGGGTATTTGGCCAATTCTGGAATAATAATAAAAAAACCAACAAATAGTTGATATTTATTCTGATAGATGGTGCAAGCCATCAGCAACTTTCAGTTGCACAATAAGAAGATGCCTTTTTTGATTATAAATCTGTTTGACAAAACAATGGCTACATTCCTAACCACATCTGAAGAGAGTATTGGATCTAGCCTATATAGGAATTATACATACCTAGCTTATCTATTTGGTCTGTTAACACTTTCAACCCGAGGGATGCGAATTCGTGTCCTTTCCGATTTCCATAATTAAATATTATATTAAATACTGAAGTTGCGTCCACCAGGATCTTGTCCCATATCTTCTTATCTATCTATCAGTGGGTTGGGGGATGTCAGCTGACCTAATGTACATGTAAAACATCGGCAAGGACGTGAATTCGCGTCTCTCGGGTCAAAAGTGTTTATATCTGAGGAAAACATCAAGGAATAATCTAAATAGTTCAACCACTTAGTTAATAATTATTCTGATAAAGAACACAAGTTGTCAGCAACTTACAATCTCAGTAACAATTTCACTTTTCTGAAGACCATTTGTTGGTTGGAAGTTAATTACAAATATTTTTCATCTCCCTAATTGTCATTCCAAAACAGAATTGCTTAAAAAATGATCAACAACAAAAATAATAATTCCATATCGTACAAAAATGAAATTTCTGATTATGCAAAAATAATTCCAGATGAAATGTGATAGCTATTATCACCTGGCAGACTTAAAAAAAAAAAAAAAAAGTACTCAAAAATGATCAAATGTTTGAAAAACAATTCTCTATCAACATAATAAAAGATTTTAAAACTATTTTTGTAGGATTCTTTTAAAAAAATAAATCAATTTCCTTACTGCCCTTACTGTAAAGATCAAAAATACTTTAATTCCTTATAATGGATGACACGTTAATACATCATAATAATAAAGAAAAAGAGAGAGAAATGTAGGAAAACAAAAAAAAAACAAACAAATAAAGCGATATTTTTTTTTATTGCTTGATAATAATTTTTTTTTCCCTTCAGAGAAATTATATTTAAAAAAATAATAATAATTCACAATTTTTCTTCAATGATAAAAGTGAGGGGGAAGGAAAAAAAAACAAGAAAGGGATACTTTTATATATTTATAAACTTTTTCAAAGGAAAAAAAAAATTTATACAAAAAAAAAAAGGCCTAAAAGAAAAAAAATAAAGGTGAAAACAAACAAACAAACAATTATTTAACCAACTTTAGGATAGGAAAAAGAAAAACAAACTAAAACTTTCTTAATTTGTATAATAATAATAATAATATTTCCAACATTCTCTATTTACATGAATAAATTCATAATAATAAAATTAGTGGCCAAATAACTTATTGGAATGTACACATATTGAAAAAAAAAAAAAAAAAAATTTCTGTTTCGTATTTACCAATATATAGAAAAAGACTTTTTTTTCTTTCAAAGATTATATAATTTTACAAGTTGAAAAATATATATCCTCTAATCTTCTTTTATTTAAATCCTTTTCTTCTCATTAGAAGAAAGAAAAAAAAAAATGGGGCAGCTGGTATAGAGAGATAGTAATATATAATAATAGATAGAGGTTACTATCTAAAATCATCTCTTTTAATTAATAATAGTTAAATCTTTACATGAGAGAAAGTGTGCGAGTTACAGTTAACAAAAAAAAAAAAAAGGTAAACTCTGTTTTTAAATCAAACCAAACACAAAACAAAACAAAAATTAAGGAAGGGCAGTGTAGAAGAGAAGAAAGAAATAAAAAAAGAGTGTAATTAAAAAAAAAAAAGGCATCAAAGAAGCACATTTTAAGAAAAAGGGGAAGAAAAAAAACTTTTTTTTTTAAACTTATTTAAAATAATGAAAATTTGAAAAAAAAAAGAGAGAGAATGCAATTGCGGATGTTAACATCCACCAATATAAAAAAAAAATCTTTATATATATATATATATAATAAAAGGGGGGAAAATAAAGGAAAAACAAACAAAAATCTATATTATCATCTACTTATATAAAAAAAAAAAAACTTTTATTACAAAAAAAAAAAAAAAATACTTCTATTAAGTTTTTTTAAGGGTGAGTATACTTTTTTATTTAAATATCTCTTTAATATATACTTACTTTACTTCTAAGAGAGCGCAAAAACCTTTTTTTTTTTTAAGAAAATAGATGCGAGATAAGAAAGTTTTTCTTAAGATTTACTTAAAAAGTGTTGTGAAGAGAGGAGATTGAATTCTAATATAGAACCTCTTATATATTACTGCCAAGATTTGGAAAACAAAAACAAAAAAAACTAAACTATTATTATTTATATACACTTTTTAATGTTTTAAACTTTTTAATATAAGAAAAAAAAAATTATATATAGGCCATTTATATGAGAGAATTTTTTTTTTTTTGAAATTTTATAAAGGCAACTTTTTTTTTCTTCTCTTTTTGAGCCTATAAATTAAATTTAAAAAAAAAATGGAATTTTCAAAAAAAAAACTTTATTTATTTAAAACAAAACAAAGGAAGACAAAAACTCTAAAAAGGAAATATTGAAAAGTGAAAAAAAAAAAAAAAACCACTAGAAGATTGAAAGAGAAGAATAGAGAAAGAAGAAAGGAAAGTTGATCAAATTGTAGTTAATGGTAAACTAGATATATACAACACAAGAAGAACCATCTCATCACAGAAAGATGCATGGAGAGGAACAAGGAGTTTCTTCCTTTTTAGAAAACTATTGAAAAAATATGTTGTTTTTTTCATCTCTTTTATAATATTTTGGAGGGAGAGAGAGGATAAAAGAAATGTGGTTTCATAGGAAGAAAGAAGGAAAGAAAGAAAGAGTTTAAATATAGGAGCCTTGTGGTGCTGAACCAAGGTGTGATGGGAGGAGGCCTTAGTACTATGTACAAGAGAGAGAAATAGAGAGATAAAGGGGGGGGGGAGGGGACAGGCCGGATCAGGACTTGTGATTGGAGGTCAGCCACATGAGTCCCTCATAGAGTCCGTCTCCTGTAGTGGCGCACGAGGGCTGGACGTACCAGTTGCGGTCCCTGATCCTCGTCAGACCCAGCTTCTCCTGGATCTCGTGGGGTTTCATGGCTGCACATACAATTCTGATTTAAAAAAAAAAGACTGCAGGGAAACTAAGGTTTGTAGAGTTAGGTACATTTTACAATTATTTCTGGAAACCCGGTCACAGAAATATTCATGGCTGTATTTATAAAAAAAAAATAATTTTGCACAATTTTTTTTTTCCTGTGGGAGAATTTACCATGATGAGCAATATGCTTTCCCAGTGCTTTTATCAATGCAGTCAGAAATGTAATACAGTAGAAACTGCATGAAAGGAATCTCGCGCTAGAGGAGACCTACAAAAAGTTTTTATTTGCCAAATATTACAATTTTCGTTATTTAGCACCTCCCTGGTATGAGGAACCTTCCCTAAAAGACACTTTGGTTCTGCAATTAGTTGTCCTTTATAGGGAGGTTCTACTGTATTGGGGGGGGGGGGGGGGGGGGGGAAGAGTCAAGTTAAATGGCATGCTTAATTGATACTTAACAGGTTTATATTATTTGAGAAAAAGAAAGACTTGATGCAATATTTGCATATAAATTCATATACCCCACGCTCTTCCTAATATATAGTCCTACTCCAACTTTTTTAATGCAACCCCCCAAGGGATCAGAATTTTGGAATGATTCAAAGCCTGAGTGGGATTAAGAAAGATAGTTGGATTAAAGAGGTTTATACTAGGAATCTACGTACAGTGGTACCTCGACATACGAGTGCCCCAACATACGAGTTTTTCGAGATACGAGCCGACGAGCAAGTGATTTTTTGCTTTTAGTTACGAGCGAAATTCGAGATACGAGTTCGGTTCGGTAGTAACACGCAGTCACGCCATCACGATCAGTGGAGGAGGTTATTTCTACAAGTGAGATAAAGGAGATCTTAGGAATGTGGGAGAGAGTTTCACAGTTCGTGAAAAAAAAAAACACCCAGAAAAAGTTGCAACAGGTCGTGCATTTGACATTTTTAATGACACTTGCCTAACTCATTTCCGGAACATTCTGAGAGGGAGGAAGAAACAAACCTCCTTGGACATGTTTTTTTCTAAACGGCCTAAAAGTGAAAGCGAGAAAAATATAGCGAAAAAGGCAAAGACCAGTGAGGATATCTAATTAATTTCTTTACATTATCTTTTTTGTTTTTCTGCAATAAATATTTGATATTTATAAATACGTTTTTATTATTTAAAACCACGTAACAAAAATAACTGGGGTGACATTTTGGAGGTTGGAACGGATTAATGGTAGTTCAATTGTTTTGTATGGGGAAATTTGCTTCGAGATACGAGTAATTCAAGATACGAGCAAGGTTGCGGAACGAATTAAACTCGTATGTCAAGGTACCACTGTAATTGTAAGCTATTTAAGAAGAATAACTGAAACAATAGTAGTGCGCTCTGGTAGATTGAATTGAGGAAACTGCTGGAAGGTTCAAGCATTAAAAAATCATGCTAAATGGTTTCCATTCTCAGATCCAGATGGTATGCCGATGCTTTAGGAAAAAAAAAAAAAAAGGTTAATAAAGGCTTGAGACTGCTCATACACACCACAAGTCTACAGCTTAGATCTTTGTACTTACAAACTTATTAGAGTCACATTTGGTTACTTGCAGTGGTAGGGTTGTTAGATTTGTGCAAGAATTCAAAGGGAATGGAGCAAATTCATTTTTCAAGTTTTTTTTTTTTTTAAAGGTTTCTCTCATCACACAGATTTCAAAGAGCGATATTCTAATAGTTAAAAAAATGAATCTTCTGAGAGTAAAAGTAAAATGGCAAAACTGCTGGGAGGGTTCACCCATTCATAAGCCATGCCCTCTTTCTTTCAATTTCTAATCATTGCAATAATAAGGCTGCAAAAATAGGTTTTTTATTATATATATTTTAAAAATTGCGCAAAAAATATATATTATAATCTTCAGTAAAAGTAAAATGTATTTCCACAATAAGCAAATATCTAATTACAATACCAGAATTTCCCTTATTGACGTGAAAATACAAAGGTTTCTCTAACAGAGACTAGGATAATTAGAGCTCGAGGAGCATGAACTCATGGAATCTGTGTAAGCTTTACACAAGGGGATAAGAAACAATAACAACAACAGGATAATTGGGCTTTGGGAGAGGCCGCAGCTTATCATAAAACAGTTCTAAGAGCATGAACTTTTGGAATTTGTGTAATCTTTAAACAGAAACAATAACAACAAACATGATCTTCTTCTTCTTCTTTCTTATCTCCACTCAATCATATTAGGGTATCAAGTTGTGACCCTTGATGGTGTTTGACAACCATCATGACTGGGTGAAGTAGAATGCGTCTGCCTTTGTCATTAAGACTGGGAGCACTATTCAGTGGCAGGCCGACTTAGCTCCAAAAGAAATGGCCGCCTCTGACATGAAGAACAGACGCCATGATAAACATGATAATTGGGACAAGTGCTAATTTGCCAAATGATGTGAGTAGTCCACCACTAACTCACCATCTGGAAGGTCTTGCTTGTTGGCAAAGACCAGGATGATGGCGTCCCTCATCTCCCGGTCATTGATGATGCGGTGCAGCTCCTGGCGAGCCTCATCGATGCGATCCCGGTCCGCGCAGTCCACCACAAAGATGAGGCCCTGGGTGCCGGTGTAGTAGTGCCTCCACAGGGGCCGGATCTTGTCTTGGCCGCCCACATCCTGGGACACCCATCTCTCACTTCATATTTGCCATTAAATAACTTCTTTCTCAATTTGGAAATCACACAAAAAGGTAACATATATGAGACCAATTCCTAATGAACATATGAATTTGGTGTTTCTCTAATCTATAATTTTGTACCCTATCAATAAATTTGAAAATACACTAGATTGATGATGCTACCAATCCTGGTAGTAAAACTGTCGCAATACAATTTGGTCTTGTTGTGAAAGTGAGCTGTTAGGGTTACATAAGAAAGATACACTACATAGTGTTGTACCTTATATAAGGTGTTTAGAAAGAAACAATCCACAAAAGGTTGGTTCTATTTTCAATTAAAGGCAAACAGAAAGTAGAGACTCACAACAGACTACTAGAGAAGTTAAAACCTTGGCTACCATGAGTTATTCACACAATGTTGGCTATGACCTCCAATTTTGACCTGCTGGTATTGGCAATACAGCGGTGGCACAAGGAAACTGTCTCTAGCCTCACTTCCCCATATGTACAATACCCTGATTGTTCTCCCTCTCTCACTTTATCCTGCAGCAGCACTCAAGGAAAGTATTTTGGGGGGCAATATAAATCTTGCTAAATGGCAACAGTTTTTTAAAACTATTGACAAGAGGGAAAAAAGAGATTTAATAAATCCACCATTCTTACAATTTAATATTCCCAGGAGATAACCAACCATCACTCTAAATATAAATCTACAACACACAATATATAACTTGTTTATGGCTTTGTAAGACCTTAGTTGTTAGCAAACAAGAGGTTTAAAATACAGTATAAATTGTCTTTAAAGGCCAATACCTAGTTGCAGAGACAAAGTGTCATTCAAAGCTTTTATCAGAGCTTCTAAAGAGTAAAAAAATGATAATTTTGGCAATGAAAGCTTTGTTGAGAGGTGTTGCCGAGGCAGAGCCCTCTCATGGAGGTTCGACTATACTCATGATTCAAATCTACAAGTATAAATATGAAAGGTTACCTCAGACAAATGCATTTCTTTATTTTGGAACATCAAGTTCTGTTGATCAGATGATCTTAGACAAATTTGGATGTTTTAGGTTTGTTCCAACTGTTGGGTTTCCCACTTTTAGTGTAATAACAAAAATATAGAAATTGTCTCTTCATTATTGACTCGCATAGAGAAAAGTACTTATAGCTGAGATTCAATTCTCATTATTTGAGACTTACTTAAAAACTAAACAAATCAGTCCCAATTATCCAGAATACACTTAACAATGTATATATAATTCTACTATCCTAATATAGTTTTCTCAAATACCATAACAAATATTCCATCTTTCATCGTCACATATATAATCAGAATTGCTCAATACAGTATTAGCGCTTAAAAAGCAGTCTAGTTGTTTATATTGACAAAATGGAAGGGAGGGTTCACCACTGATGACTCTCCCACTATTCTTCATCGAAGTAAGGACAGTTTGTTTTATGTTTAAAATAAAGATTTGTGTTTGATAGTTTTATATGGCATTATATTTCCTTGTATAATTAACATTTAACCCATCTCACAATTTATTAAACAGTGGATGCAAGTTTAGTTTATTCCAAGGTCCTCAGCAACAATCTGAGGCCATCTGGCTGAGACACTGCCTGGCGCCATCTGTGGATATAAACACCCACTTATCTATCCAGCCAACCAACCAACCCAGTAACTAACATGCCTTTACTTTCTTGGAACTCACAGTAAACCACAGCGTGGAGAGGAGATAAGTTGTAGCTAGGCCAACAATATTCTCTATATCATCTTTCTATAGAAGGAATACAAGCTCTTCTCCCCAATTTGTGTTTCTTCTTCTATAAATAGGGAGATATTTGACTTAATTCTAACTCTATATGATCTTTCTGTAGTAGTACTGTTAGTCTGATTAAGACTGTGTGTATCTCAGGAATACATAGTCTTATATTATTTTTCTTCGGCTTTTCAACAGGGAAGAGGGTGTTTTGCACGATGGCACAATTAAGTCCTTAGCTCCTGACCCTGTGCTATTTATTGGGGATACACAAGTATGTGTAAAAATAAAAAAAAGGCATATCCTGACCAGGAGCACATGTGCTTTTCAGAAGGCAGAGCGCCATCTGGTGGAACAGAAATCAACTATTCATTGATTTAACCTGTTCCCTGATATTTGGCCAACCCAATTTCTAGATAAATCAAGAAAAGCCATCTACGAACGCGTTTCGCGCTTTTGGCGCTCATCATCATTATTTTTAATATCAACACCTGACCTTTCTTTTGTTTTTTCACAAGTATGTGTATATATGTATGTCATATAATTATAGGTATAGATAGATCAAGTCAATGCAATAAAGTAGCCCAATGTATTCCTGTGTTCAAAATATGGACAAGTAATCACCTAATCCAAAGTAGTGGCTAGTACATTACAAAATACTCTCTTCTGAAGAGGAAAAGCAATGCTGCTATTGAAACATCCTGTGTAGGAAACTTTTTGGAGATCATGAAACCAATTATTTAAACCCTGGAAAGAGGAATTACAGAGTGGATGCCAGCCAGTCTGTCTGTACAACCCAGGAAAATACAACAGGAAAATGTTTATGGTAAACACAGAGGAAAAGCGTAATTTTTGTGGAAGTAGTGATGATTCATCAAAACTCCCTCTGATAAGAAATGAACACACTGGCACCAACTAGTGCTATATAAAACATGATAGGCCTGTTTCTTGCACCCTTTAATTTTATTGTTGAATTCCTTAGTTCCTCTCTCAACCAGGGCTGCAAAATCCTAAGAGCTTCATACATACAATGATCAACCAGAAAGTTTAGACACAAATTTGAGCACTAGTTTTTATAAATACAGTAGAACCTCAAGGTGAAAACATTCCAGGGATAAGTTTCTTTTTTTAAAAACTTATCCCTAGATAAGCTTGTTGTCACCACATGTTATCATTTTAATATTTATACAAGGGATTTTTTTTATTGAACAGTATAACCTTCGTGAGAGGCAACTCTTTGAAGACACCCACCTCTCTCTAAAGGACACTGGCTCTGTTAACTAGGTGCTGTCCTTTTCAGAGAGGAAGTTTTACTGTGTCCTATATAATATTACTTTCTAAATAGAACTATTTTTTACCCCCCTTACTGAGAAATAAGGAAATACATATATATCTAATGGAGGAATGATTTAGCAGTGACTCCCATCTGACCAAACCATTCATTAATAGAATGGTAGGTTCAATATTTATATCAGGAATAAGGAGGGTATTGAACTATGGACATTAGCTTGTAGGACTGCAGGCAGGAATATATATCCAAATTATCAAGTTTGATATTTCAACTAAGCAATCTGTCCAGCAAGGTTAAGATGAATTCAGCAACTGAATACCTTCCGGAGGAGGAGAGGGGTCTTATAAAGATGTTTTAGAGAGAGATTTTACCCATACACCTGAATAAATAGAGACAGCTTCACCTTTGCAAATACGGTAGAACCTCCACAAGTGGACAATTCCCCAAGCAGACACCCTCTTACAAATTACCATTTTTACTATTTAGTGATTCTCTGGCAAAAGAATACCTCTTCCCCTACTACTAGATTATCATTATTTTCTTATGTTAATATTAATTAGGATAGGAAGGACACACACAAAGTGGAGACTCACCCAGACATTAAACCTGACGTTCTTGTAGGTGACAGTCTCCACGTTGAAGCCCACTGTGGGGATGGTGGTGACTGACTGGCCCAGCTTCAGCTTGTAGAGAATGGCTGCCACACCACATGTATTGTTAGATTACAAACTTTATATTGTAAGACACACATCCAAGTATATACAGTATAACCTCGTTAATTCGACACACCCCAATTCGACACTCGGCGATAATTCGACCATGTTCCGATGTCCCGACCTCCGGCCTATCAAATAACAAACCGTAATTCGACAGTATCGATAATACGACAGTTCCGATAGTTCGACCATTTTAAAATTCGAATTTCGACAGTTGAATGTTATTTTACATGCAACTTTACCGCTAAACGGTATTACGGCGGCGACGATCGGCATCGGCGGGCGGCGACGATCGGCAACAGCGGGCGTCGATACGATCGCGCCTGCGCACTTTTGGTTTCTGGTTAGTTTAAGTTTCACTTTGCAGTGCCGTTGCGCAATTTTGCGGATGTTATTGTTGTTTTTTTTTTACGCGGGAATTTCGGCATCATGCGCTAACTAATAATAATTTTTATTTTTTTATTTTTAACATTGAAATATTTTAGCTATTTTTAAATTTATAAATAATTTCTTTTTAAATAAATAAATCTTTATAAAATGATCCAACAATGATTATGATAACATTTTATTTCAATATTCCATTTCTGTGTTATTATAAAAGATTTAAACACAAAATCAATAACACCTGCAGCAGCAGTGGATGCCTTTAATACATTAAAATTTATTTATTAAAAGACATTTCAGAGGAAGAAAGGCATGCATGTTTTTTCAAAATGCCATCTGGAATACATCCTGAATAGGATTTCAGTGCAAAAACAGATATCTATAAAGGAATTTTTTAAAAGATCTTCATGATTATTTTAAAATAATATTTTAAATTTTCTTTTTATTTACCATATTTATTTCCTTTCAACTGCTATATTTTTCAATTAGAATAAAATATTATTTAATATATTATATTTAATATTTTAATGTCTGTAGAGTTAATATTTGATTATATTACTGAAAAGAAACACATTGCCAATAAATTTATTTGTTACAATTATTTATGTTTCTAAAATATGTATTAATGCCATTTTGTCACTGATACTAAAAGTTAATCATGAAAATAATATAAAAACACACAATGGTTTCAATTAATATCATTAATTTATATTACAAAGCTATTAAAAAATATATATTTTAGCGAGTTAGATGATTACCTAATCATATAACCATATAACCTTAATTCAACACTTCCTTTAATTCAACCGAAAGCTCTGATCCCTTGGGGTGTTGAATTAAAGAGGTTCGACTGTATATATTGTAACAAAGTATTTATTATTTTATTAGCAGAGTATTATTTTTTGTTTATATTTTGATATACTCTGTACACTTCCCTCTTTTGCTTATCTTTTGTTTATCACTCATAGTTTGTTCTTGCCTGAAATAAATTGCTGTCTCATCCTGAAGTTTATTGTACAACACATCCAAGTATATATAAGATGAAATTTTGCTGGGAGGAAATTGATCTATAAAAATAATGGACGATGGTAAAGGTGACCCTTTATTTTTAGAGATGAAAATAAGAGTGATAAACAGTGACCTCTACACATTTTAATATTATGAACATTTATATCATTTTTACTATAAAGGAGAACCTCTCTGTAAAATACACCTAGTTGCAATGTACACTTTTGCTAGAGAGCAGATAATTGGTAAAAATATTGTAAATTTTGGGAATGAACAGTACTTTGTAGAGAAGTGTCTTTCATGGAAACTCTACTGTATTCTCCCTCATGTGTAAAAATCAGATTTCCGATGCAGCCATTGTGGGGTATAGACAGCTTCAAACCCTACCTACTATGACTTTCCAAGGACAGTATATTATGTTGTTGTTTCTTATCCCCTTGTGTAGAGATTACACAAATTCCATGTTATTTATAGAATAGGATGTAGGGGTGCAGCTTTCGTTGATCATGGCATCATGATCCAAGCACACTTTGGTGAAAGTCTGACTTTGCCTGTAATTTGAGTCCGTTCCTAACATGGAAGCCTTTACTGCCAACTCTAACATGAGTACAGACGCAGCTCCTCTCTAAATCCCTGGAGAGGGACCCTTGCTGAGGTCTATCAACCGGGTCAGTAGTAAATCTCTACTTCCAATCTCTGTATCCACAGGAAAAAAAAAACAAGAAACTGCACATTAACCCACAACAGTATATTATGGATAATGTGTTAGATATAGAAAAGTGGAGCTCACCTACCACCAGAGTTCCATGTACAGGTCCCTACCTTACTGCTACCCCATTGTTGATACACAACAATGGTTACAAAGCAAATATAGAACACTCAAGTGTGTGCGGTGTCTTTCAACAACACAACCAGCTTATTTCTGAGAGCTAAGCCTCTCTTACACAAAATCTTTCTTTAAAAAAAAAAAAAAAATGAAAAGGTAACAATTCAAATTAGTAAACTATATGTGGGATTTCACATTTACATCAGACTATATTTTTGTGAAAAGGAACCAAATGGCAGCTATTTATTAGAGAGGAAAATACAAATATTTTCCTTGAAAACTCACCATTGATGTTCTAAAAAAAACCAATCTTATTACAAAAAAATATTTGTATCTTTCTAAAAGAAACAACTTGTTGTTGTTCAACTGCTGAAAGAAGGTCCTTCCCTTTTTGTTTTCTGATCCATTCCTAGGGATGTGGAAAAACAGTACAAAAGTGAAATTGTACTGAGATCAGGTGAATAAATTAAGAAAAAAGCATCTCCTGATTGTGCTTACGCATCAACTTGCACCATGCCAACGATGGCCAAAAGCCTGAAATGTGTACGTGGTTAGCTTTTCTTGATTAATCAAGAATGGGTATTTGGGGTCAATTCTGGAATAGTTAAAAATCAACGAGAATAGTTGATATTTATTCCAATAGATGGCCTAAGCCATCAGTAACTTTTAGTTGCACAATTAGGAGATGTCTTTTTCTTAACTTATTCTAGGGATGTTCTCTTATTTTTGTGGATACTGTTAGTCAATCCCTCTCCATAATGAGACCTACCTCCTAGCAAAAATGTTCCAGCTAGAGTACAACCCAGGATAACTTCTTCCCAATATGGAGAAGGCCACTAACTTGCCATTGATGTTGGAAATAGCTTCCAAAGGCAGATGAACCTACGCTATTAAGTCAACGGCATAAGGTTGCAAAAAAACAAGGGGAGGAAAACCCAATTATTTAAAAATGAAAATCCAGGCAACATCTTATTACAAGTCTGTGGATCGATCACCTAGGAAGAGCCAGGTTACCCAGTCTTGGCCTGATTCACCGGAAATACAATACAATCTACTTGAGAGGACACCTCTCTACAAAGGACAGTTTTCAATGCCAAAATTATATTTCTTATTTAGCAGCTCTCTGGTAAGATAATACCTCTTCCTAAAGGCGACTGGTTCTGTAACTCAAGTGTTGTTTACAGGGAGGTAGTTCTACAGTGCTAGTGTAGAGCAGCAGCAGTAGATCTACAAGAAAGTGAGGAAGGAAGGAAAACAAGATACTAGGCTAGATGGGACAAGCTATCATCACAGATACTATCACTAAGTGGCAATAGAAGCCAAACATCTTGCCTTCCTTTTTCCACCCGTGTCACCACCTTATCTCAGAATGTCTTCAATCATTGTTGCCACAAGAGGTAACCAGGATGTTTCACCATCGAGATGCAAACTATATAAATAAAATGTAGGCTTGTGTGCCTGTTCCACAACGACTTCTACAAAAATAGATGTATCCGGATGAAACATTGCCACAATAGAGTTTGGTGTGAAAGGAGTCACTGTCACAGTTTTTACCTCCCGGAGTAAGTAAAATTAGAATAAAAACAAGAATAATTTGCATATTCTGGGTATGTAAATAAGAAAATAAAAGGTCAATGAAATTCCTAACATCCATCATCACTACCACCAATTCTTATTCCTTGTTTAGTCAGTCTTACTTCTTTGCAGAGTTCTATTGAAGAGAGGCCATACTTTGAAGCCCTAGACAGTTAGTCAGATGGCTGGGTTCACATTGTTGACACATGGCATCTGTACATCATGTCAGGGGAGGCCATTTAACAATAGAGTTGGAACTAAGTGGCAATCTATCTATATCAACAGCAGACACATACCTCCCACTAAACCTTTGTTAAATCAAATATTAGCTGAGCAAACATTCACATAGGGGGGTAGAACCCGGGTAAAGCCACAGTCACTGGTAATAATCTACCAAATGGTAGACTGGAGAAACCACTGAGAAGAGCAACAGAACATTTCCCCCATTGCAGTAGGTACTTGTTATATGTATAAAAATGATGTTGTGTGTTCTGTGCAAAGTCGCACTGCTTTTCACATGTGTAGACATGTGATGCGCTTACAGTAAAAGCAGTCGCTAACTACCCACCATGATTATCATGGCCTGTACCACGTGTACTAGGGATAGGCAAAAAGAAAAAAATAATAAATAAAAATGATGCTAAATGGTTCCAGCTCTAATACACAGGATGTCATACTAATGTGACACTAATACAGTCCGAGGACAACACCTGGTTGTAGAGCCAAAGTATACTTAGTTTCCTCTTAGAGAGCATCTAATTGATAAAAAGGGTCATTTTGACGATGGAAACTGTCTCCTTTTTAGAGAGGTGTCCATTAGTAGGAATATACATTCAAGGAGAGGTTTCTATTGTACTTAAAATATCATAAAGAAAAAAATAAAAATAAATAAAGAGCACAAGAGAAGCGCGCTGTCTCAATGACCTCTGCAGCAGGAATGATGGCGGTGACCTAGGAGCTTAACCCAATAATGGCCAGCCAATCGAGTGTTGGCATTCAGCCTAATTAGACCCAATGGTGTTGGGACTACTTGCCGGCCAACAATTACCAGAGAACAACTAGGGAGACAGAGAGAGAGAGAGGGTGCAAACTTACTGGTTTTTCCCGCGGCGTCTAGTCCCAGCATCAAAATCCTCATTTCTTTGTTGCCAAAGATTTTGGACAACAACTTCCCCATCGTATATATAAATTATATAAAAAATAATAATAAAATTAAAAATAAAAAAATAAATCTGAAAGCACACAGCATCCACAACAGATTAGTTATATAGCAACAATACAAGGTTTGTATGGATAGGTTTAGACAATTCCTGAATAGCAGAAAAAATGCATTGCCAAATAAAAATATCAATAACCTATTAGTAACCAAATTTATCTAAATGAATGAAAGGTTTGGTGGTGGTAGGCTGGAATGGAGCAATTACTTTAATTCGGAATGGGATAATTTTTTTTATACCTATTAGGGATCATTTTTCATTAACATGAGTTGTAAAAAAAAAAAAAGGTACAAAGGTGAAATTGCACTAGAAACAGGTGGATTGTAATTTTATTAATAAAATCTCATCAGTAGAAAAAATGCCTTTATATTGGTTGAAAAACACCCCCCCCCCCTTTTTTTTTTAACCCTTTAGGTGCCGGCCGTTTTAAGGTCATTCCTGATCATTGTTAGCCTTCAAAAGACATCAAACGTTTTTTTTTAATGAACGCTTTTATGATTCATACAAACCTATGAAACACAATGCAACAGAATATGCGCTTTAAAATACAAATAATTAATTTTCATTAGATTTTTTTAAAGAGAAAAGAAGTATCAAGTCACATCAAACCGATACATCTGCTTGCCTGGTGCTTAAAGGGTTAAAGGGGAAAGGAATCCATACAATTTTTTTTTAAAGAGCCTACTAAAACACTTAAATGCATATGACTAATCAAAAAAAGAAAATAAGACCTAATCCAAATAATTTATTAGTGTGTGACGTTTCGGCAACAACATTGTCACCATTATCACCATAATAAATTATTTGGATTAAGTCTTATTTTCTTTTTTTATTATAATTCAAATTGTGCTTTATCAACGCATACGACTATAGATAATATGAAAATATTCAATTGGCATTATTTATTTTTATATCGAGTCCCGATTTAAAATAGTGACACAATTGATGAGGTACAATTATAGACAACAAGGCAACAAAGACAAAAATACAAATAAATAATTAGATTATATATAAAATGGATCAATTTAGCAATACTCAACAAAATGGCAGAATACATTAACTTTTACCAAGGTACAATGATGTAATTTGTGTTGTATCTCCTTTCTAAGGCTCTTCCAATCAATGTATTGAGAAAATGTGTTTATGATCCAACAAATGACTTTAAAATATAAATGATAAGGCACAGTTTGGATTATAGATTATAAAGACAAGGTATTTATGTGTTATTAATTTGGATTCGGTCTAATTACCATGTGTTTAAAATATTGTAGCGAAGTATTTATTATTTTACACTAGTATTAACAGAGTATCATTTTTTTATGTTTATATTTTACTACTCTGTAAACTTCCCTCATTGATTATCTTTTGTTTACCCTTCATAGTTTGAGCTTGCCTCAAATAAAATTGGTGTCTCATCCTGAAGTTTTTCTTCCCTAATTTTCCACGTGACAATATAAAGATTTCTGATTAGGTACAATCTGGATAATAGATTAGAAACATAGGGGACGAGAGCAAATTAATAGAGTGCTTGTGACATTTCGGTAACAGCGCTGTTTCAGAAACACATGCCAAACATTTAATTAATTTTGGAATGGGTCTTGTTACCTTATGTATGTATAAAGATTTAGTTCCATCTCAGATATCTGTGTAGAAAAGGTCAGTACCACACAACACAGGTAAAGCAGCAGCAGCCAATCAATAGTTTGGCGACCTCCCCTCTAAAATGACAAAACTACCGCGAGTTGGCAAGGTTGGTGGTTGGCCCGGGGCCAGAGGAATGATCTAGGACCACGTAAAAATAACACTCCACCTCCCATGGCGGTCATCAGTCATTACTTGGTGACAATCATTATAACCATGATGACCTATTTAACAATCTATATGTGATTAGAACTAAGCTTGATACCCTAATATGATTGAGTGGAGATAAGAAAGAAGAAAAAGACTAAATCTGTTTACAGTTGTTGTCCTTATTTATACTCTTTTTCCTGGCAGCTTGTATTATCTATGTCCCTCATTAAGAAGTTTCATCAAACAGTTTGTCTTATTTAGTTACCTTTAGATATTGTCAATTTGGAGATGGGTGGTAATCCCTCAAAATAATAAAAAAGATCTCTTCTGTATGGAAACTAAAGGGCATTTTTTAATCCTTGGATGGCAAGTAGTTAGTTAATGGGTGGGATATGTTCTTTATAATTTCCTTGATTCAAATCCCAAACCGTGAGGCTTGGATATTCCCCAACAGCAGCAAAACACATCACCTAATAATATTGGTCAATCGGAGAAAGCCAACTCTCAACAACAAACTGTATCCTAAATAACAAGGTTTGGAAGACAAAAATTTGAACCAAAAAAATAAGAAGTTGATTCTAAATATATTTTTACGTGTGAATACAAAATTATGATTGGGTTATAGTTTTACACTTTGTGATATATTGGGGGCTTCCCATTGTTACACACCTTATATTTAGAGTTATACAGTAAAACCCCCCTTTAATTCAACACTTCTTATGGTTAAAATAATGCAACAACTGGTGTCTGGAGTTTCTTTTCATTTTATTGTGGCATTCTTTGGTCATTTCCCCCCTTCTACAGAAGTACAAAAATATATATACAGTTAAACCTGTCTATATAGCGCCTTCCTTTCTATATCGCCCGATTTTAAACATTAAAATGTAAACATTTTACATTAAAAGTGACTTGTCTATTGCACCCCCTCTCTATACACCCTATTTTGGTGATTCCCAAGAGGGGGCGCTATAGACAGGTTTAACTGTATATATTAACCATGTTTATTATTATTAATTTCACTCATGTAGAAGGAAAGAAATGCCCAAAAGCTTGAGAATACAGCAATAAAATGAAAAGAAACTCACATCTCCGGATATCTGTTTGTTGCATTATTTCAATTTATACCCAGGAGATTCATATCTACCGTACTTACTATGAATCCACACCTACTATAATTCAAACCTTTTTTTGTCAAATCCCAATCACCCTATTTACTAGAATTTAACCAGCTATAATTCAACACCTCATTAAGTATAAAATAAAAGGATTTAAAAGCGCGAATGTTTCTTTTATACATAAAACGAACTTCTACTGTCCTTACTGCGATGAAAAAATATATTGGGAGGGCTTGGCTCATCAGTGGTGAACCCTCCCAGCGGTTTCGCCAATTTAATCCACCAGACCGCTTCTCAGAGCTCTAATACTGTATTGGATCATTCTGCTTTTATATGCTACACTGAAGGATGGAATCTTAGAAATGGTTTTCAAGTAAACTATGGACATAAGCTTATAGGAACATTCGCGCTTTTAAATCCTTTTATTTTATATGTATAGATGGCGCGTTATTGCTTTGTGTTAACCTCATTAAGTGTTGACAAAATATAAAAATTGTCCTAGAAAAGTGTCCATGGGCAGTGAAAATATGTTGTAATGAATTATACATTAAAACACTTAAATTCAACAAAAAAAAAATGCTGATTCCTTGAGGTGTTGAACTAAGGAAGTTGGATTGTCACATGTTGGCTCCTATAGTGTGTGTTCTCACAGAGAAAGAGATTAGATAGAGTGGTTTATACAAAGTGCACACAGCAGAATATAGGCTGGAGGAGATTGGGCCCTCAGATAGCACAATTCCAGTGGAGGAACAACACTTAACTACTCACTAGAATTGATGGAATATTTAGTGGAAGAGCTTTTCACATCTGTAGTGCTATATCACATTACATGATGGACATTGTGGGTGAGAAATAACTTCATAACAACTCTACAAGTTTATGATTATAATCCAAATTTGTACCTTTATCTACTCTACAAATTTGTCTCCTACATCTGAATAGTTTCACAACAACAAAAAAGGCTCACATTTTAGCAAATGCATTGCAGGAGATAGTTAAGTGAAGTGGTGTTTTAATAATAGATGCCCCTGTGTGTTATCATCGTGAGACCAATTAAATAAAGTTGATGATGGCATCACCAAAGCTGGTAGTGAAATAAGAGTTTCACTCACTGGTGGATTTAGGTGGGTGAAGCAAATTTTTCCCCTCTATATATATAGCTTAGTGGACATTTGAACTGATAGGAGGCTGCAAAGAAATAAAAATGGAAGAGCTGGCCATCCTTGCAACTTTTGTGGAATTTGAATCTTGGGGAAAAGAAACAGGAAATATAGGAAGCACCACGAGGACCCAAAGCCTTACTCCAAGCTTACAAAATTAAGGATAGTCTAAATAGCATTACATTTAAAAAAATATATTAAAACAAACCAGGGAACACACATGGGTGACTAGGAAAGGAACAAAACCATATACAGTAGAACCTCTGTAAAGAACAACACCTAGTTACAGAGCCAAAGTTACCTTTTAGAGAGAGTTGTCCTCTTACTAGAGTGGTTATAATTAATGAAAGTGGTAATGACATTGTGTCCACCACCCAAGGAGGAACTGTACGTGGAAATGAGACTGAGGTATTTGAGGGAAGATGTGCTGACTTAACATCCGGGTAGAGCATTATTTATGGAATAGACAACAAGTAGTTTACCCACACAGGAGAAAGTCACAAACTTATTGTTGAGGTATAACAACAGCATTGTTACAATCATTAAACATGGACACTACCATGGCAGCTAGAGTCCGCAAGATACACAAATTGAGATAATTCTATTCTTCTGTAAAAAAATAAAGTAGCTCATCGATACTCAGGCTAGGGGGATCAAACCGATACTGCTTCACAGTACAGAGAGAAAGTATATTATGCTCAGTTTGATTTGCATATTATTCTAGGGTTGCAATTAGGATATTACTTCCTACAGATCTTTATTATCGTGGCAAAGTTTCATCTAAGAATCAAATGCAATATACAAATTATTAATTCCCAGGTTGAAACTATGAGCGTAAAGACACTCTCCTCCTTTTCAACTAAATATATATTTCTGATTATCCCATTATGCATGGTTATGGAGACTATAACATTGATTCAGCTATAGAGCAACAAAATAAACAGAAAACTCTAAGCCATCAAAGTGCTTATTGAGAGGGAAGCAATAAAAAATATATAATAGAGTAAAAACTCTACAGTGAGAGTCTGCCCAGAAAAACATGGCTACTCCTAATCTTTCATTATAATACACGAAAATGAGGCCTAATCCAAATAATTTATTAGTGTGTGACGTTTCGGCACAGTCATTTATTCTTTTGTCTGATGATGGTGACAATGCTGTTGCCGAAACGTCACACACTAATAAATTATTTGGATTGGGTCTTATTTTCTTGTATTATAATCTATAATCCAAATTGTGCTTTATCATCCTTCATTATAAGTTTTATCTGATCAAGTCATTTTACAAAAGTGTTCACTCATTGGTCCCTCAGTTATCACCACATTTTTACTTCCTTAGAAGTGAGGTAAATTACCTCTAAGTACCGGAGGCCTTACTATAAACGTCCTATTTACTAGAAAGGGAAAATCCCAACATGGTAAGGAGGGGGGTATGTAAGCAGAGACTCAAGTCCTAATATGGTGAGGAGGACACTCACTTGACCTTGGAAATGGTTTCTATTGGCGTATGAATCTACTTTTTCCTAAACCACAAAAAAAAATATCTAAAAACTATAAAAATTCTTTAAAATATGTGACCTATTTAATTATTTCCAACTTTTCAACTCGGGTAATCAGAATTTTTTAGATGAATTAAAGTAGGTGTTGAATTATAGCCAGTTAAAATAAATATGTTCAATGGGATTTGAAAAATTGGTTGAAAATATAGTTATTTGAATTTATCAAACTGTATCATTGAGGAATAAATAGAAAGGAATCTTTTTTGGATGATGGTACATTCTGAGAAGATCTATCTGTCCGGAGAGAGATAAGTGGTGGTCAAATCTGAGATAGAGGAGCTTGATTCAAGGCAAGCACTTGACAACTCCAGGCTGATAATGTCAAGAGGCTCTGTGTGACGACAGCTCATTACCATTAGTGGCTCTCCCACCCTCTCCTTCCACGGCAGAAACCACCTGGCAACATTGGCTTCACTGATTATTCTTGAGGGAATCCCGATCTAGTCTATTATACTTATTATATTCAGGCAGTGTGTTCCATCTATGTGATATACCCGGAGAAAACTATATTGGAAATAACGGTTGCTTGTTCATTCTGAAAATACCTCAAAGGGAATATATGTCATAGCATACATCAAGCATGCTAGAGAAATGAAGTGCTAGACCTTTTACGTAAACAAGATTCAACTGGCCCATACTCAGTAATGGTACCTTCTCTAAGGAATATGGAGATGCTGTACTTGGGTTGAAAGAGTAAGTAGAAAGTCTCCTGTGTAGGGGAAGTGCCACAGCGAAAATCAGACTTGTTAAATCTTATCCCTACTCTGTGTCAAGTCTGTGGATCTTGAGCTTTTGATAGTGTCTGATGGGAATGAGTAGGGCTCATCATAGACAAGATAATGACATGGATAAATGGTTGATTAAAGCTGCATTTCTATATGCCACTCTTTTGGATTCAAGACTTTCTATAAATATCAAGATATCTTTAATTTAGATCATCTTAAACCAACTCCTGGATGTTGTGCATTTTAATTCTGAAAGTTTAGGTGGAAGTCTTGTTTCAATCCTTGAAGAAAAGCGCTTAGAGACTACCTGTTCTTAATCATAAGAGCATGGTACTGTCTCTCCTAATCAGGTAATATATTCCAAGATTTCTCCTGCTATTTTTAAAGAACCTTTGTATATATACCAGTTGGGGGTGCTGTGGGCAAGTGAGGATGATGTACACAGTATGTTATGGCTAGAGATAGACGGGATGTCAAAACAAAGAAGATGTAAATTTAGGTCTGCACACAGTCTGGGTTATTTAGAGACATGCTTCCCCCTTTTTTTCTTTTCTAGATCTTTTATCTACATATAAAATAAAACAGGCAGTATAGAGATGGCTCTAATTCCCTTCAATACACAACATTTTTTTTTTTACAAACTGCTTTAAAATTGAATTTTTACTGTGAAGAATATGTAGAAAGCGATACTCTAGACACACAAGGTAAATAATACAAATAAATAAATAGTGTGTGACGTTTCAATAACAGCAATCTTACCATCATCAGACAAAAGATTAAATGACTATTTGACTCCTATTTACTCATTCAGTCTTTTTATCTGATGATGGTAACAATGCTGTGACTGAAACGTCACACACTATTTATTCATTTATTTGGTCTTATTATACCTTATGTTTCTAATCTATGATCCAAATTGTACCTAATCAAGGAGATATACTTCCTTTAATTCAACACTTACAATATATCATCCAAACCACACAACCACCAGTCCATCTACACTAACAGCAGATTATATAAGGTGATAACCTGCCATCTATACACACAAGGTAATAAGACCAAATCCAAGTAAATAAATAGTGTGTGACGTTTCAGCAACAGCGTTGTTACCATCTTCAGACAAAAGTACTACTGTCATTCAGTACTTTTGTCTGAAGATGGTAACAACACTGTTACCGAAACGTCACACACTATTTATTTGGATTTGGTCTTATTACCTTGTGTTTATAATCTATAATCCAAATTGTGCCTTAACTGCCATCTATACATAAGAAACGGAAGCATTATAAAGCTCAAATGTTTGAGCTTTTTTTCAAACACAAAACAATAGCTTCTACTGTCCTTCCTGCGATGAATCCTAATATATTTTACAGTAGAAGAGATTGTTTTGTGTTTGAAAAGAGAGGTTTAAGGAAAAAAAAAATATGCTCCAATGGCCCCAGATTCTTGCAAAAGTCCAACCCCACCAGCGAGTGCAAGTAACCAAACGGGGTTCTGGAACATCTGTATGTGCAAAGTCGAACCGCTTTTCACATGTGTAGACATGTGGTGCGCTTATAGTAAAAGCAGTCGCTAACTACCCACCATGATTATCATGGCCTGTACCACGTGTACTAGGAATAAGAAAAAAACAAACAAAACAGATTATACACAAGGATTGATGGAGGGGGTTGTGTACACCATCAATATCCACGATCCAAGATCAAATCGAGCATTGAATACTTTTTTTTCTTGCTTAAATGATTCTCACACATTTCCCCACCAGTATGTGCAAGCAACCAAATGAGGAGGGTCCAACATTTTGTAAAAGTCAAATTGCTTTCTACATATGAGACAAGGGGGGTGCACATAAATGTATGGATTTGATTGGTTCCTTATATTATATTCTTGATAAGGTACACAATTTGGATTATACATTATAAACACAAGGTAATAAGACCAAATCCAAATAAATAAATAGCGTGTGACGTTTCGGTAACAGCGTTGTTACCATTTTCAGACAACATGGATTCAGTACTTTTGCCTGAAGATGGTAACAACGCTGTTACCGAAACGTCACACAATATTTATTTATTTGGTCTTATTCCCTTGTGTTTTGGATGCAAATTAATTGTAATGCAGTAGGATTACCTCTCTGTAAAGGAAACTTAAATTACAGAGCAAATGTGTCTTGTAGGGAGAGGTGTCCCCTTACCAGAGTTGCTAAATAGTAAAAAATGTTTGTGATGAAAACAGGCGTTTGTAGAGATGTGATGGAGGTTCTAATGTAATTCTAAGATGAATTCTAAGAAGAACAGGGTTCTGTCACATTTATAAGTGCAAAGTCAAACTGCTTTTCACATGTGTAGACATGTGGTGCACTTAAGAGTAAAGCAGTCATCTACTTCTACCCACCATGATTATCATGGCCTGTACCATGTGTACTAAGGATAGTAAAAAAAAAAAAGATGAAATCAAGTAGGGTTAGATTCCCAAAGTTATGTCCAGATATTAAACTGCGAGGTTGATTATCCTATAGAAGAAAATCGTCCAGTTTTTGAAACAACCTCATATAAACTAACCTAATTTAATCTATCTGAAACTAACCTAAAGAGGTTTGATACACTTGGTAGAATCTGGGCAAAACATTGAGAAAACATTTCCTAACCAATTTTATGTGAAGCAATATATGTCATTATTTTAATAACATAAATTTTTCTAATTTAATATCATTTGAAATCATATTTTATAACCTTTTTATTATCTTAAGTTGAAATAACAGTTTCTTGAAAATAACTTTAAAATTGAGAATTAAAAACCAAAATTTCTTTCTTTTTTTAATTCCCAAATTAAAATAAACAATTTAGTGGGAAAAGTGGCTTTGTTTTTGGTAATCTGAAAGTAAGTTTGACCTTGAATGAGTAAATATGGTGTTAATGGCGCTGTTGACTAATAGCTATCTGTAATTTATATTATTGCTCTTGTGTATCAAGTCACACATATATAAATACAAACGCTTGCTCAAACATTTTCCCAAATACTCAAGTTTAAATCTAATAAATTTACCTTAAAATATTTACTTGTATTTAATCATGTTTTCTATCTTTTTATCACTAAAATATATAATACAATTTTAAAGTTTTTTTTTTAAGTTATTAAAAAATTTTAAATTTGCCTGAAATTATTAGTTTAAGCATTAATTTAAAAGCTAATCAAACTTGCTTTAATTTTCAAGTGTTTATATTCATATATTACAAATATATGCTACTTATTTTTCGATTAATAATAGGTAGATATACTTAAGTAACGCATTTATATAGTAATTATTTTTCTAATCCCAAAGGTTATAATGAAAATCTTTGAAATTAGGTGCATTTGTTACACATCGTATTTTAATATCAAAAATTAAGGTTGATACAAGTATCATAAAATATTTGAGATTATTAAAATATATAATTTCAATGATTTAGGATTAATATTTAATTTAATAAACATGACTACGCCTACCATGTAAAAGGGAGGAACATAGTTTTAACCCTAAAGTTAAATGTACATTATCATGTGTGTTTGAGAATACATACCTTATATAACTTGAAAACTATCTATTCGAAATATTTACATTACATAGCTAATTACTTATTAAAAAATAAATGACTAGCAGAGTACTTCCGTAAATAGTCCACTCCCACATTCCGGATAGATGGCGGATATTAGCGGCAAGACGACAGCAAAAATAATAGGTCAAAAGAGTGTGGGAGAAAAAAATACAAATTTAAAATTATTTTTCATATGGGGAAGATTTAAAAAGTTGAATTTTTTAAAATTATATGAATATTTTAAAGATTATTTTTTTAAACTATGAGTTGAAAAAATAAGAGACATATTTTTACTTACAATCTAAAATATTTTTATTATTCAAAATACTATTTTTAGTCTATTTGTTTTGAAAAATAATATATTAATATCTGTATTATATTTTATCATATTTTTGTGAATCCATTAAATTTATCATTATTTGAAAAGTTTTTTTTTAACGAGAAAAATAATATAATTATTTTGAATATAAAATAAATAAATGCTATGCCTTTTCTATTTTAAAGTAATACTTTTACTCTAAAAATATTATATATATATATATATATATATATATATAAATCTGAAAATTTTTATTTTTTTAAATTCTGATACACAAAAAAATATTATTTGACCCTCAATGAGCAATATTTTCCGGAGTAAACTTTAATAATTAACCTACACTTTTAGAATACATTTTTATGGGTTTGAATATTTATAATATACTGGATACTGGATTATTGAATATTGAATATTATTAAATATTATTTTTCTTGTAAAATGGGTCAAGCCAAGAGCAAGCATGAAAGTCGAATGGCTTTTCATAAAACACCAAATGGAACTGAATGTTTGGAAAAAACTGTTTATTATATGAAATGTGCATTCAAACCTGGTAAGTATATATTTCAGCGTTATTGGGTATTTAATATTAATGGTTCTAAAATTTATAAAAAAAATTGAAACTATTAAAAATAATTTGTCAATAACAATTCAAGGTTATCAAAGAGTTAAAATAATAATAATTGATGCTGTTTTTTTCTACGTAACTCTTGGTGTTATACGATAACAATGCTACATCGAATATAGAGAAACACATTAACTTATTTTGTTTTATATTGAAGTCTAAAAAGAAAATTCATTTTTAAAACATTGCAGTGATTTTTTTGTGTTTATTTTTTAATTTATTTATTATGCTTATGAGGTGATACAGCAGCGTATTTACAATTAGAGAGGAGACAAAATGAATTAAATCTAGAAAAAAGAAGTGAGGACATGATAATGTAGCTGCTGTATTGTCCGTGAGGTCAAGAGACGTACGGACCTCTGTGGTTTTGATCTCTTGGCGGAACGACTTGGAAGTCGGACTCGGGCCCCCCCACTACGGCAAAGTGGATCATTTTCGGGGGGGATTTTTTAATTAGATGTAACTAGACAATATATATGATTAATAGAAAAATTAATGTCAAATATAAATTTAAGGCCCAGATCACCATTGCTTAAATCACATCCAACAGCCATTAATTAAATGTAGCTTTATTTCGTGATAATAAATTCTTTTAATAAATGTTAAAATACTAGTAAATATTAGAGAAAAATATATCTTTATATATGTATGCCTTTGAAAATATAGCGATTATAGTAAATAGTTGTGTTTCTTTTTTATAAAACACTTCATTTAATATTTTAAAAAATCAATATGGGGGAGAACCAGAGAGATTTGGGTAAATTCAAAATTAATTTTCAACCTGAACCACGAATGTGAAAAAATGTTTTTGAAAAATTGCTAATATAAAATAATAAAAAGTCCTTTATAAATATAGTGACAATATAAATTAATCACAGGTATTTAAAATATTAATAATTAAATCTTGTTAAAAAAAAAAAAAAATAAATAAACCAATCATATCCTTTGTTTACATCGGGCGTCACCATGAAGTTACAACCAATGAGAGGCTTAGTCTCAGATTAGGCCAAATGTCAAGGGGTCACCCAATGTTTTTTTTTTTTTTTTTTTTTTTTTCATTATTATTATTTCAACACACAAAACGCGATATCCCGGCTAGGGATAATTTACGTTTACACACTCCAACCAATCAAAGGCAATGTTTGGATTAGAGTTCCATATACAGTAAAACCCCGCTAATACGAACCCTGGATATAACGAACCTTCCCTTATAACGAACCCACGCCGATTCCCAATTCCATTCCATTGAAAATACCATCGTTATAACGAACTTTGCGATTTTTAGAATAACGAACTACCCCTATAACGAACCTATTTCGGGTCCCAAAATGATAAAATCTATTAAAAATACTATGCTTATAACGAACTTAGAATTGTAATTTAAAAAAAAAATTAAAAAACAAAATTTTAAGCATGTTTCAACTCGCGGATCGCGATTTCAAAACAATAAATTTAGCGGCATTGTTTGTTTGATTTTTGCACTTTATTTTTGCTGTATGTTGTATAAATTTTTACACATTATACTTTTTATTAAATAGAATATCTTTGCATCCATTAAATTTGAAATATGAAAAATGCAAATGGCTTCCAAAATGAAGAAAACAAAGGCATTTTAAAAACAAAAGCGTTATTTCTTAAATAAAAAAAAGGCCATTTTCAGAACTTTTCAAAGTGAAACAACATAGCCAAAATGTTAAGAACATATTAAAATAAGAGAATATAACTTTTCTATTATAAAAGATAAAATATAAAGTTATTAAAAATTGTTACAAAGAGGAATCAACCTCAACTTTTGCCGCGATCGCGATCGTACGTTTTAAGGCAAAAAAAAAACAAGTCCAAATAAACGGTCCCGTGATTAAATAAAAATTATTTTTATGGCATTAACTATGGTGATTTTAAAGTCAGCAATGTTTTGCATGACAGGTTTAAAAAAAAAAAACGAAATCTAGATCTAGAAGAATATGGGGAAACATGAAATGGAAGAAAAACACTAACTTTATTTGAATGGTGCAATGCTTGGAAGAATGCTTTGAAACAACAAAGTATTAAAGCCAATTTTTCAAGTAAAAATTGTATTATATAATGTGATAATGATGTTTTAAAATCATTTCATATCTTTGAATATATATTTAATAAAACTTTGCCTAGGATTTGTCTTGATTTTTAAATTAGACATAGAGGTACATGTATGTTAATGATAAGAAGAACCTATCATCTAATGATTTCTATTATTATTTAGTATTAATATAAGGAATTTGTCAATTAAGTGAATTAAAATAAAGTGACCACTATTAAGAGGCAGCCTCTTCTTGTGTGTATGGCTGTTTTTTAATTATATGGCCTAAAATTTTGAAAAGTAAAAAAAAAATAGCCAAACCGTGGCTATAGTGAACCAAAAGCTCTGTCCCATTGGGGTTCACTATAGAGGGGTTTTACTGTATAATGTGGCTTATACCATACTTCATCCCTAAGGTTAGAAATAATCGTTATTTCTCCTTAAAATAATTTTTTTTGTTCAAAAGAAACATTTGCGGTATAATTTTTAAACTTAGTTCCATATATATACCTCGTTAATTTGACATTTGTGTTTTAATTCAACCCTGTTTTCATGTCCTGACCTCCAGCATATCAAATAGCAAAGGTTTATTCGACACTATTGATAATTTGACCAATTTTTAAAGTCAAATATTGGCAACTGTTGTATTTCAATTTGATTACACACACACAGCGCTTAACGTTAATTATTATTTAATTAACTACAACAAGGTGAAAGGATTATATATATTGATGAAATGGTAATCATGGGGAAAAAAAATATAAGTCAGCGCGGCTACGCCGATGCAGGATACCAAAACAGATTGTGAAAGTACGGGTGTGACGTCAGCTCCGGTGTTGCCGAAGCCAGCCGCCCGCCGTCACGGTCCAGCAACAACATTATATATTTCTTGGTAAAAATACAAATTTATTGTTAAAAATACCATACTTTGGCATTGAGGGACACAGCACGGCCATAGTTGTGTATGCGCACCATGCTTAAAAGTGTTACAATGCATCAAAAAAGTCATCGCTCGTTCATACGCTCTTTTTTTTACTTGACGATTTAGGCCTAACTTAAACGGCATATTTGTAATTTTCCCAAAAAATCTTTTAATACAATTTCGTATCCATCGCTAAAATGAAGAAGAAAAAAAAAGTCCCAATGCTATGCATCAATTCAAAATTATTAATTATATAGTACGACAGTATTTTCAAAAATTATTTTTCTAATTATTTGGTTATCATATATAAAGATATCCACTAGAAATGAATGTTGTGATGAAATCATCTAACTTAACTTTAATTCATCACTTTCTTTAATTCAACCAAAAGTTCAGATCCCTTGGGGTGTTTGAATTAAAGAGGTTTGACTGTATATTAATTCTTTGAATAAAGAAAAAACTAGATTTTTGTGGGCAAAGAGTTTCTTCATTTTGAGGTATAACAAGAGCTTTCGTGCAAATTTTGCTCTTCCAGTAATCTCGCGCGGCTCTGCTCCTGAAGCCACTGCAGAATTTTGCTCTTCAACAGGCAAATCCAAAAATAAATGAAGTTATCGGGTGCGACTATATTACAGCCAAATATGATCCACACCTGAGGATAACATCTCTCATCATGTTTGATGTATATAATTGTTTATTTGTTTTGCATATTTTTTTCATTTAATCTCATAATTTAGTCTGTGAAAATAAAAATATTGGACCGGTGACGAAAACAAAACTGAAAATAGATGGCTTAATGTTATGTAGTTATGATATATCTTCTTCTTCTTTCTTATCTCCACACTGGGTGAAGTAAAATGCGTCTGCCTTTGTCATTAAGACTGGGAGCACTACTCAGTGGCAGGCCGACTTAGCTCCAAAAAAAATGGCCGCCTCTGACATGAGGAACAGACGCCATGTGCAGCCTCTCCTAACATGGAGTACAGACGCTGCTCATCCTGTATCCCTGGATTAGGAGCCCTTACAGGGTACTATCAGCCAGGCCAGCTGAGCCCAGGTTTTTTACCGAGCTTGTTACTGCTCCCCCTCCTCTTTCATCCGGGCTTGGGACCAGCAAAGGCGGAGTTGTTATGATATATAATTAATTGTAATGTAATTTTGATCTTCATTGAATAAAATATATAAAGTTTAAATGTGTTTTAAACTCTAATAACAAGCACAAAACAATGTTGTTCTTGGATTTGCCCGTTGTAGAGCCAAACTTGTTATATACCTCAAAAAAAAGAAACTCAACGCCCCAGTTCCATATTTGTGGGTAACTATTGCTCTCTTAAATATTGAAGATAAGAGGTTGCCTGGCATTCATAGTTCTTGACACTTTGGCCAGTAAATTGTTTTTTTATTTTGTTAACTCCTTGCCAAATGCTCTATTTTTCCTGATAAGGGCAAAATATTTATTCTTGAAATGTTGAGAAAATAAAAATTATAATTTTTCTGGGCCAAAGTAGTTTCGTTTATTTTAAATAAATATTAATTCTCCTTGTTTTGAATTCTCTCATTGATCAGTTTGGTGCTAAGTGCTTTACCTACAACCCAGATATCTCCTTCCTCAGATAAACTTTAACATGTGAATCCATGTGGATGTAATGTTTGAGGTGGGTTTGTAATTGTTGGGGTGCAGATAACGTGAGATTACTACAAGGTAATAATAGTACTCGTCTGCTGCTTCTTTCTTATCTCCACTCAATCATATTAAGGTATCAAGCCTGTAGAGTGTGGCAACTATCATGACTGGGTGAAGTAGAATATGTCTGATTTTGTCATTAAGACTGGGAGCACTACTCAGTGGCAGTCTGACTTAGCTTCAAATGGCTGCCTCTGACATGAAGTACAGATGCTGTGTTCAGCCGCTCCTAAACATGGAATACAGACATCCTGTATCTCTGGATTAGGAGCCCTTACAGGGTACTATCAGCCGAGCCAGCTGAACCCAGTTTTTTTTTTAACTAGCTTGTTTACTGCTCCCCTCCTCTTTTTTTCATCAAGACTTGGGACTGGCGAACAAAGGCAGAGTTATTAATAATAGTACTTGTGTGAGAGTATTAGATTGTTGTTATTGATATCTCAGAGTAATCAATTTGGTCATACTCCCCATTTATTCTCTCCCTTTAGAGGTTGGAAGGCTTACTGCATATCTCTGTTTTCTTTCTTTTTTTGTAAATAATTTATTTTTATTATTCACTGCTGCTTCTCTCGATCGTTATTTATTCCTCAATTTTTTTTAAAACTTATTTTATTAGTGCTTGTGTGTGAACTTTTTAAAAACATGTGTCTTCTAATTCTGTGATTTTTTTCTTTAGATGAGTTAATAAACAAACACACAAGGTGGTAATAAGACCAAATTATCTATTATTATTAAATTATTTGGATTTGGTCATTTTTGAGTGTTTATAATCCCCAAATATTGTGCCTTATCATCTTTAGATGAGTTGAAGAAATTTAGTTTCCTTTACAGTAATGAAGTTATAATTTGTGTGGATTTATATTGTCACAGCCGACATAGGCCCATTTAAATATTTTCATTAATAATTTAACTTATTAAACAAATCTCTACATCTCAAGATGTAACAATATATACAGTAGAAACTGAAGAGTGGCTGAAAGAAGTGAAGTCTGGTCATCTACGGACAATGACTTTCCAGAATGGGTTGCAAGGTTTTCCCACTGTGTACTAAGTGTCAACCCTGACTGAAATGTCACACACTTTGAACCCTTGTGTTGATGAGAGATATACAGTAAAACCCCGCTAATACGAACCCTGGATATAACGAACCTTCCCTTATAACGAACCCACGCCGATTCCCAATTCCATTCCATTGAAATTACCATCGTTATAACGAACTTTGCGATTTTTAGAATAACGAACTACCCCTATAACGAACCTATTTCGGGTCCCAAAATGATAAAATCTATTTAAAATACTATGCTTATAACGAACTTAGAATTGTAATTAAAAAAAAAAATTAAAAAACAAAATTTTGAGCATGTTTCAGTTCGCGGATCGCGATTTCAAAACAATAAATTTAGCGGCATTGTTTGTTTGATTTTTGCACTTTATTTTTGCTGTATGTTGTATAAATTTTTACACATTATACTTTTTATTAAATAGAATATCTTTGCATCCATTAAATTTGAAATATAAAAAATGCAAATGGCTTCCAAAATGAAGAAAACAAAGGCATTTTAAAAACAAAATTATTATTTCTTTAAAAAAAAAAGGCCATTTTCAGAACTTTTCAAAGTGAAACAACATAGGCAAAATGTTAAGAACATATTAAAATAAGAGAATATAACTTTTCTATTATAAAAGATAAAATATAAAGTTATTAAAAATTGTTACAAAGAGGAATCAACCTCAACTTTTGCCGCGATCGCGATCGTACGTTTTAGGGCTAAAAAAAAAAAAAAAAGTCCAAATAACGGTCCCGTGATGAAACAAAAATATTTTTTATGTCATTAACTATGGTGATTTTAAAGTCAGCAATGTTTTGCATGGCAGATTAAAAAAAAACAACGAAATCTAGACCTAGAAGAATATGGGGAAACATGAAATGAAAGAAAAACACTAACTTTATTTGAATGGTGCAATGCTTGGAAGAATGCTTTGAAACAACAAGGTGTTAGAGCCATTTTTTCAAGTAAAAATTGCATTATATAATGTGATAATGATGTTTTAAAATCATTTCATATCTTTGAATATATATTTAATAAAACTTTGCCTAGGATTTGTCTTGATTTTTAACTTAGACATAGAGGTACATGTATGTTAATCATAAGAAGAACCTATTATCTAATGATTTCCATTATTATTCAGTATTAATATAAGGAAATTAGTCAATTAAGGGAATTAAAATAAAGTGACCACTATTAAGAGGCAGCCTCTTCTTGTGTGTATGGCTGTTTTTTAATTATACAGTCTAAAATTTTTGAAAAAAAAAATAAATAACCAAACCGTGGCTATAGTGAACCGTGGCTATAGTGAACCAAAAGCTCTGTCCCATTGGGGTTCACTATAGAGGGGTTTTACTGTATAGAGGTGGCTGTGTCTTGTGAATGACCTTGTTTGTCGCCTAATGTCCTAAATTATAAGCCACAATTATAGATACACAAGGTAATAAGACCACATAAAAATTCCACCTTTGCCGGTCCCAAGCCCGGATGAAAAAGGAGGAGGGGGAGCAGTACCAAGCTCACTAAAAAACCTGGGCTCAGATGGCCCGGCTGATAGTACCCTGTAAGGACTCCTGATCCAGAGATACAGGATGAGCAGCGTTTGTACTCCATGTTAGGAGCGGCTGCACATGGCGTCTGTTCCTCATGTCAGAGGCGGCCATTTCTTTTGGAGCTAAGTTGGCCTGCTACCGAGTAGTGCTCCCAGTCTTAATGACAAAGGCAGATGCATTCTACTTCACCCAGTGTGGAGATAAGAAAGAAGAAGAGACCACATAAATAAATAGTGTGTACACATGTCCCAAATTTCTTTGCAGTCTAAAAATTTACAGATAGCAGCAAGATGGAAAAACCTGGCTAAATAAACGTATATTTTTTTTGCATTAAAAAAAAATTTTTTTAGATCTTTTGTTGCCAGCTTTAGATAGATCAAATATATAGAGCATCTCTCTTGAGTTTAATTCTGATGTTTTAAAAAAAAAAAAAATTTTTTTTTTTCTGATTTGTGCTGGTTTTCCACTTTAACCTTGTATTGACAAGATGTCAATAAAGTATGCTAATTGTCAACACAAGGTAATAAGACCAAATCCAAATAAACAAATAGTGTGTGACATTTTGGTAACAGCATTGTTACCATCTTCAGACAAAAGTACTGAATGTCACTTATGTTAATTGTCAATTATCTCTCTCTTGAGTTACCAGATAATGAACTATGATGAGGCACAATTTGGATTATAGAGAACTACAAGATGGTAATATAAAACCTAATAAATCAATAGTGCCCTGATGATGGTAACAACGCTGTTACCGAAACGTCACACACTAATTAATTAATTTGGATTTGTGGTCTTCCAAGGTAAATAAGATCAAATCCAGATAAATTAATAGTGCGTGATGTGTTTCGGTAACAACGCTGTTACTGAAACATCACACACTATTTATTTATTTGGTTTTATTATTACTACCTTGTAGTTCACTCATCTATAATCCAAATTGTGTGTCTGTGCCTTATATCAGATTTGGTCTTATTCGCTTGAGATACTGAACTACTATAATCTGCTCAAGGTAATAAGACCAAATAAATAAACAGTGTGTGACGTTTCAGTAACAGCGTTGTTGACAATAGTACTGAATTCAGTACTTTTGTCTGAAGATGTTAACAACGCTGTTACCGAAACGTCACACACTATTTATTTATTTGGATTTGGCCTTATTACCTTGTGTTTATAATCCAAATTGTACCTTACTACTACAATCTTTTGTATTGATGAAATCCCTGTGTGTTCCAGCGATCGCTCTAACTGTATTAGATATTTTCGTCATCTCCAAAGCCAACCGGCTGGCCCTGGCAGCTGGCAGTTTGATGAGAGTGGGGGTTCCAACAAGTGAGTCTGCTCTTGTGATATTCCTTAGAGCAGCTTGTTTAATAATTATACCTCAGAAATACACAAGGTTGTCCCAAAAGTTCATAAACACTTGCAATAATTGAAATACCAATATTATTCGCCGTTATGTATTATGTATAAAGTAATTGTATTATGCATTATTATGTATTTGTAATATAAATTGATTAAATTTATATTACGATACATTATACATATGTACATACACAATACATTGATAAAATGATTATAATCAACACTTGGTCGCTTCCAAAGGTCCCTTCATTCTTATAGTAGAGATACCACAAATTTACATAACAGCCATATTTCCATATAAAGCAATAATGCGCCATATATATATATATATACAGTAAAACCCCGCTAATACGAACCCTGGATATAACAAACCTTCCCTTATAACGAACCCACGCCGATTCCCAATTCCATTCCATTGAAAATACCATCGTTATAACGAACTTTGCGATTTTTAGAATAACGAACTACCCCTATAACAAACCTATTTTCGGTCCCAAAATAATAAAATCTATTTAAAATACTATGCTTATAACGAACTTAGAATTGTAATTTAAAAAAAAATTAAAACAACCAAATTTTGAGCATGTTTCAGCTCGCGGATCGCGATTTCAAAACAATAAATTTAGCGGCATTGTTTGTTTTGAATTTTGCACTTTATTTTTGCTGTATGTTGTATAAATTTTAACACATTATACTTTTTATTAAATAGAATATATTTGCATCCATTAAATTTGAAATATAAAAATACAAATGGCTTCCAAAATGAAGAAAACAAAGGCATTTTAAAAACAAAAGCGTTATTTCTAAAAAAAAAGCCATTTTCAGAACTTTTCAAAGTGAAACAACACAGGCAAAATGTTAAGAACATATTAAAATAAGAAAATATAACTTTTCTTTATAAAAGATAAAATATAAAGCTATTAAAAATTGTTACAAAGAGGAATCAACCTCAACTTTTGCCGCGATCGCGATCGTACGTTTTAGGGCTAAAAAAAAAAAAAATCCAAATAAATGGTCCCGTGATGAAACAAAAACTATTTTTATGCCATTAACTATGGTGATTTTAAAGTCAGCAATGTTTTGCATGACAGGTTTAAAAAAAAAAAAAACGAAATCTAGACCTAGAAGAATATGTGGGAAAATGAAATGAAGAAAAACACTAACTTTATTTGAATGGTGCAATGCTTGAAGAATGCATTGAAGCAACAAGGTGTTAGAGCCATTTTTCCAAGTAAACAATGTATTATATAATGTGATAATGATGTTTTAAAATCATTTTATATCTTTGAATATATATTTAACAAAACTTTGCCTAGGATTTGTCTTGATTTTTAAATTAGACATAGAGGTACATGTATGTTAATGATAAGAAGAACCTATCATCTAATGATTTCTATTATTATTCAGTATTATTGTAAGGGGGGAAATTGGTCAGTTAAGGGAATTAAAACAAAGTGACCACTATTAAGAGGAAGCCTCTTTCAGTGTGTATGGCTGTCCTTTAATTATACGGTCTAAAAATTTTAAAGTAAAAAAAAAAAGGTGAACCGTGGCTATAGTGAACCAAAAGCTCTGTCCCATTGGGGTTCACTATAGAGGGGTTTTACTGTATATAAAGCAATAATGCGCCATATATATATATATACGGGTAATGAAAGCTTTTTAAGGATGTATGTTTCTTTTACAGACAAAACAAACTTTTATTCTCCTTACTTTGATGAAAAAAAAAGGTTTATGTAATTGTACTGTCCCTTCTCTTTCTTTCTTATCTCCACTCAATCATATTAGGGTATCAAGCTTTGACAACCATCATGACTGGGTGAAGTAGAATTCATCTGCCTTTGTCATTAAGACTGGGAGCACTACTCAGTGGCAGGCTGACTTAGCTTGGAAAGAAATGGCTGTCTCTGACATGAGAAACAGATGCCATGTGCAGCCGCTTCTAACATAGAGTACAAACGCTGTTCATCCTGTATCCCTGGAGCCCTTACAGGGTATTATCAGCCCGGCCAGCTGAGCCCAGGTTTTTTACTGAGCTTGTTACTGCTCCCCCTCCTACTTTTTCATCCGGGCTTGGGACCGGCGGAGTTATGTCTCTCTATAGTTTGCCTGAGATTCCACCCTTCAGTTCAGTGTATAGTTGATTAAATTGGCTAAACCACTGGGAGGGTTCACCACTGATGAGCCAAGCCCTCTCAATATTTTTCAATCGCAGTAAGGACAGAAGATGTTTGTTTTGTCTGTAAAAGATGCCCCTTTTTTTTTTTTTTTTTTGCTTATCCCTAGTACATGTGGTACAGGCCATGATAATCATGGTGGGTAGTTAGCGACTGCTTTTACTGTAAGTGCACCACATGTCTACACATGTGAAAAGCAGTTCGACTTTGCACTTACAAATGTGCCAGAGCCCCGTTTGGTTACTTGCACTCGCTGGTGGGGTTGGACTTTTGCAAGAATCGGGGGCCATTGGAGCAATTTTTTTTTTTTTAACAGAAAAAAGTGTCCAATGCGGGAATCGAACCCGGGTCCTAGTGGTCGAAAACCAAACGGTTTAACGAGCCTTCCACCGACCCTCTCATGTGTAGTTTTGTGGTACAGAGTTAGTCTCTCATTAATTTGACAAACCATAATTCAACAATTCAAGGCTCCAACGTCGCGCACAATTTTTTTTTTACCCCTCTTGGATGATTAAGTGACCTCTAGTCACCTGCATAAACAATGAGGTGTCATAGATAGCAACTATCTACTAAAAGAGAAAATTGCTATAAAGTATTCTATATACAGTTACGAACGTCATTCCTCATCTCTGTCACTGTTTGCTTTTTTTTTTGAATGGCGCCCTCCTATTGGTCGGCTACGATCACGCCACCTTTGCCCCCCCCCCCCCCCCCCCCACTCGCTTTTTTTTGGAATGGCGCTCTCCTATTGGTTCGCTATGATAGCGCCACCAATGCGCGAGACACTTCTGTCACCGTTTGCTTTTGGTTCAGTGGTAGAATGCTCGCCTGCCACATGGGCGCCCCGGGTTCGATTCCCGGCCGATGCATTTTTTTTTTTTTTACAATTTTTAAAACTCATTTATATATTATACAAGAATGACATCCACGGCGCCAATTTATAATTGTAACGAATAGTATTTTAATAAAAGCATTTAATCGGGTAAACCCCGGGCGTTGCCCGGGTCATTCGGCTAATTAAAATATAAACAGCAGCACTGCGTTTCTTTATTTGTGCAAAGTACAAACTTCCGGATCTTTATAATTCTTCCAAAGGCATAGCTTTAGGTTGAGAGAATATACAATATATTATTTACATATTGTCTTCTTGTTGTTGTCTTTAAATATATGTAAATAATATATTTATGTATTCTCATTCTCTCAAATCTAAAGCTATGCCTGTGGAAGGATTATAAAGATCCGAAAGCTTGCACTTTTAACAAATAAAGAAACACGTTTCTACTGTTTATTTTTTCAGCAGCCTTTGATTACCAGACTTAAGTCTGTTCATTTATGGACAATGACCTTCCAGAATGGTTGCAAGGTTTTCCCACCATGTACTAATTACAATTCTCAACCTGCAACCCCAAAACACATTATTGACTCATCCATTGATGAGCTCTACTCATCCCCAGCAGACACCATCAAGTCTCAAGCTCTACAGGCTTGATATCCTGATATGATTGTTGAGTGGAGATAAGGAAGAAGAAGAAGATATTTTTATTTACACTATTATCTACTGTCTGATAATGTACAATTTGGATTATAGATTATAAACACAAATCCAAATAAATATAATTGATAACAGTAACTATTTAAAACATGCTGTAGTAAAATTTCTCATTCAGTACTTTTGTCTGAAGATGGTAACAACACTGTTACTGAAGCATCACACACTATTTATTTATGCGTTCTGGAGCAGTCAAATGTTAGTGTTGCCAGAATTGCAAAAACACGTTGATCACTGAGGAAAATACATTGTTGCCAGATTGAAATGATGACAGAGTAAAATATAGCTCTGCCAGTAAAACCCTGCTAAAATAAACCAGAGATTTCCTTATAGCGAACCTAAGGTAATATAAAATTTATTTCAGTGAAAAATACCTTTTTTTTTTTTTATGATTTTTTTATTATAAGCTATTCCCATAAAGCATAAAAGTCAGTGGACGAGTGGGTAACACCCTCGATTCCCGACAGTCATGAACCGGGATTGAATCCCGCGTTAACATTTTGTTTAATATGTGAATAACCTTCATATATTATTCATTGCTTCAATTATCATAAACTAGGTTGCTCTTGTTGAGCGGTACCTAATAAAGTGATTTTGGAACCAAAGCTATTCCTTTTTATATGCAAATATCAGCTCACTTATCGCTAATTCAAAACAAAAAAATTGGACGGTTTACATCCACCTTCTAATTTTGGACATACTTCTTATATTTGTATTTTACACTTATATTGATCAATAGAATATCTTTATCTCCCCATCACAAATTTATTTAAAATAAACCTTGTAAATGGCTTCCAAATTGAGAAAAAATGTCAAAGAAAAAAAAAAAAAAGCCGAATGTATACAGTAAAACCCCGCTAATACGAACCCTGGATATAACGAACCTTCCCTTATAACGAACCCACGCCGATTCCCGATTCCATTCCATTGAAAATACCATCGTTATAACGAACTTTGCGATTTTTAGAATAACAAACTACCCCTATAACGAACCTATTTTCGGTCCCAAAATAATAAAATCTATTTAAAATACTATGCTTATAACGAACTTAGAATTGTAATTTAAAAAAAAAATTAAAACAACAAAATTTTGAGCATCTTTCAGCTCGCGGATCGCGATTTCAAAACAATAAATTTAGCGGCATTGTTTGTTTTGATTTTTGCGCTTTATTTTTGCTGTATGTTGTATAAATTTTAACACATTATACTTTTATTAGATAGAATATATTTGCATCCAATAAATTTGAAATATAAAAAATACAAATGGCTTCAAAAATGAAGAAAACAAAGGCATTTTAAAAACAAAAGCTTTATTTCTTTAAAAAAAAAAAAGGCCATTTTCAGAACTTTTCAAAGTGAAACAACACAGGCAAAATGTTAAGAACATATTAAAATAAGAGAATATAACTTTTCTATTATAAAAGATAAAATATAAAGCTATTAAAAATTGTTACAAAGAGGAATCAACCTCAACTTTTGCCGCGAACGTACGTTTTAGTGCTCAAAAAAAAAAAGTCCAAATAAACGGTCCCGTGATGAAACAAAAACTATTTTTATGCCATTAACTATGGTGATTTTAAAGTCAGCAATGTTTTACATGACAAGTTAAAAAAAACTAACTCTAGACCTAGAAGAATATGTGGAAAAATGAAATGGAAGTAAAACACTAACTTTATTTGAATGGTGCAATGCTTGAAGAGTGCTTTGAAGCAACAAGGTGTTAGAGCCATTTTTCCAACTAAACATTGTATTATATAATGTGATAATGATGTTTTAAAATCATTTTATATCTTTGAATATATATTTAATAAAACTTTGCCTAGGATTTGTCTTGATTTTTAAATTAGACATAGAGGTACATGTATGTTAATGATAAGAAGAACCTATCATCTAATGATTTCTATTATTATTCAGTATTAATATAAGGAAATTGGTCAATTAAAACAAAGTGACCACTATTAAGAAGCAACCTCTTCCAGTGTGTATGGCTGTCCTTTAATTATACGGTCTAAAAATTTTGAAAAGTAAAAAAAAAGGCCAAACCGTGGCTATAGTGAACCAAAAGTTCTGTCCCATTGGGGTTCACTATAGAGGGGTGTCACTGTATTATATAAAATAACTAGCGGACATACCCGGCTTCGCCCGAGGTTTTACCCGAGTAAAGGTTTGTCTAGCGAACATTTGTTAAAACATGCCATGTCATCCTGAATTTTGTCTTTCCTAATTTTCTACATCAGAAAATCATAGTTTTATCTAGTGAACATTTTTTCCCGTGTCACATTGCCGTGTCATCCTGAGATAATCTTACTTTTGATAAATAATATTTAAGATAACAAACTTAGTGATAAGAAAACTTATCATCGTCACAATGGGGGCCGCTGCTTGCGAGTTAAATCTACAAATCTGCAAATAACTCTAAGGATATTCAAGATATTCATGAAATTATTTTTCAAAAACCTTCCCGGTGATATACCTAATAATATCCCAAAATTTCACGGCGATTGGATGAATTAGATTGATATATTAAATTATTATTATTTGTTGCTTTTTTCGGTATACATGAGTATGTTACGATATTGTTTTGCAGTTGTGGCAATAATAATAATAGTCTTGATCAGAGATTGCTTTAATTGAGCTTATGGGATATATATATAAAAACATAATTTGGTAAAAGTACTGCCTGGCTTAAGGCGTAAGAATTAAAAAACTTATTTACATAATGTTCAAAAGATTTGAGCCGGCCAGCGGGAAACAACAACAATGAGTTTTTATAGGGTAAGCATGACCTCTGGCGGTTGATTTAACAGAGTATTTGTATCTACGAAATATAATTTTAAATAAAATAATATTTTAATATGACATGTATATATAAGATTCTTGCTAACATCTTGTGTTGGTGCAGTGCTGTTGGCTGGTACGTTCCCCGCTGTGGCCTGTATGGCGTGTGATCTACGTAAGAAAGAGGATGTCGTCAACTATGCCATTGCAGGCTTCGCCACAGGCTCCGTCTTCGCCTACGCCAGTGAGTAAAACACCTTTTGTTCTTTTTTTCTATTTTAAATGCAGTTTTGTATATGCAGTAGAACCTCCATGAGAGGACACTCGCTCTAGAGGACACTTTGGCTCTTCAATTAGGTGCCCTTTTACAGGGCCGGTTCTACTGTATACTCTTAAAATTATTTATTTCTGCTGTTCCTTTTTTCTTCGAATGCAAATCTTCCAATATATGTAAATATGCAGATATATAAATGATGCACTAGCGCGCCATCTGTTATCAAAATTCGAAACTATTTTAAAGGCGTAAGATTCTTTTTGAAATTAAACAATTTCTACTGCCCTTACTGCAATGGAAAAATTAAAGGGAGGGCCTGGCTCATCAGTGGTGAACCCTCCCAGCGGTTTCGCCAGTTTAATCTACCTCCCTTTAATTTTTCCATTGCAGTAAGGGCAGTAGAAATTGTTTAATTTCAAAAAGAATCTTACGCCTTTAAAATAGTTTTGAATTTAGATATATAAATATAAACAATTTATCTTCTTAAACGTTTCCTTTTTTTTTTTTTACCCCTGTAGAGGGTCAGAGATGCTCGAAAGAATCGGCTAAATAATAAAACCTTAAAAGAAACATTTTTTTTGCCTCAAGATTTTGTACTTTTTATTATTTGCTCCAGGCGATGATATAACCAATGAATGGTGTATTCTCTTTTGCAAATAACTCGAGATATTACTGGGCCTATTCTTGATTGGGCACAATTTGGATTATAAACATAAGGTAATAAGACCAAATCAAAATAAATATAATTTTAAATAATAATAAATATAATTGGGGGTCGGTGGAAGGATGGTCTAAACAGTTGGTTTACGACCACTACGACCTGGGTTCGATTCCCGCATTGGGCACTTTTTTCTGATCTAAAAAAATAAATAAATGCTCCAATGGCCCCCGATTCTTGCAAAAGTCCAACCCCACCAGCGAGTGCAAGTAGCCAAACGGGGCTCTGGCACATTTGTAAGTGCAAAGTCGAACTGCTTTTCACATGTGTAGACATGTGGTGCACTTACAGTAAAAGCAGTCGCCTTCTACCCACCATGATTATCATGGCCTGTTCCACGTGTAATAGGGATAAGCAAAAAAATTAATAAAATAAATATAATTTATAACAGTAACTATTTAAAACATGCTGTGGTAAAATTTATCATTCAGTACTTTTGTCTGAAGATGGTAACAATGCTATTACTTATTGATCTTATTGACTATATTGATCTTATTACCTTGTGTTTATGCCTATTCTTAAGAAATAAAACTATAAAGCACAAATGAAATATTTCAAAACAAAATGAAAAATGAAAAAAAAAAACTTTCTACACTCCTTACTGCGTGGAAAAATATATTTGGTGGTTCATCAGTGGGGAACCCTCCCTCAACTGTGGTTATAACAAACACACTGTCAAAATCCTAGTCCCAAGCATGATGTTGTTATAGCGAGGTCCAACTGATTATAATTCAGTGCCATTTTTCATCTTTTTTAAATCGCAACGAAACGTGATTAACCTAATTTAACCAATTTTAAGACTGAACTGGAAATGCCTATCTTTGAGAATGTTTAATAAAAGAGGTTTGACTGTATTATTATGGCAGAACCTTTCTGTAAAGGACACTGCCTAGTTGCAGAGGCAACATATCCATTGGGGAGAAGTGTCCTCTTACCACAGTATAGCTAATCGGTGATGGTTGTTACTTTGGTGTTCAAAACTGTCCTTGTTGTTATTTCTTATCCCCTTGTGTAAAGATTACACGAATTCCATGAGTTCATGCTCCTCGAGCTGTTTTATGATGAGCAGCGGCCTCTCCCAAAGGTCCTGTTTAGTACATCTAATGCAAGCCAAAATGTATTCTGGAGCTGCAGGTACCAAACTACATTTTGGGCAAGTGGGATAAATTTTGTTATTATTTTCCATCTTCAATGGCTTGAGATGGCCTGTTCTAAAACTGTCCTTTGTAGAGAGATTTCATCTATAGATAGTGTCCTCTCAAGAAGGTTCTATTGTATATACAGTAAAACTCCGCTAAAACTAACCTGGTATATAGCAAGCCTTCCCTTATAACAAACCTGAAATAAATCCCATTTTATAATACAGTGAACTATAGTTAACCAAAGCTACAGATCCATTAGGGTTCGCTATAGAAGGGTTTTACTCTACTAATTAACCAAAAAAAAAAACTTCTTTTGTATTGTTTTTTTTTTTTTTTTAATTCAAGGTAATAAGACCAAATCCAAATAAATAAATAGCGTGTGACGTTTCGGTAACAGCATTGTTACCGAAACGTCACACGCTATTTATTTATTTTGTCTTATTACCTTGTGTTTATCTATATATATAAAAATCAATGTTTGTATGTTTGTTTGTTTGTATTTCCGGTATACAAATTCGCAGTAGTTCACTAATTCAAACCAAAATTTCCATACATAGGTAAAAAAATACGGGGAAGACGATAGGCTATTTTTAAAAATATATAAATCAATTATTAAAACTATATATTCAAATTATTCTACTTAGCTCACGAACAGCACCCTCTATCAAAGATTAGATTAAATTATGCTGATGCAAACAAATAGATAATGCTAATAACAAACAATTATTTTAAAAAATCTTATCTAAATATATATCACTCGGGTAGATATGCACACGGGTCAATCCCGGGGCGAAGCCCGGGTCACCCGTCTAGTAATCTATAATCCAAATTGTGCTTTATAATTTTTAAAAAATTGTTCTTATTCCAAGTATTGTCCGGATGTGGTCAGTTCAATTACTTTTTTAGGGATAAGTAGAAGTGTGTAGGTAGATGGGTTTGACGTTGTGTGCCGCAGGGAGATCCGTATTCTGGGGACCTCAGATTGCGGTGTTTGGAGGAATCCTGGCTGCGGTGCTGTACAAGATGACCGAGGCCCACGATATGTTCTACATCGCCTACCGCAATGACCCTTATGTGCCCACCCTCTCCATGCTCTACTTCAAGGGCCAGAACTACCACACTGGCCTATACATCCCCCCTGAGTATGACGTCACCAAGCGGCCAGATCTCCCCCTCGTTGAGAAAAAATTGGCAACCTTCAAATATGAAATCTACTCGGGTTCATGCTCCCTCCTGAAGACTCCAACTTCTTTTGTCTCTGATCCTAATGCCATAGTGACAGCTGAGGCTGAGGAATGAAAGTTTTTTTTTCCCCTTTCTCAGATTACTTAGGATTTATAAAATGGAGGAATAAACTTAGTTTCTGCTAAGTGTAAACATTTATTTATTTACTTAAACAGAGACATAGGTCAATAAGACCAAATACAAATCTATCCCACTTGCCCAAAATGTAGTTTGGTACCTGCAGCTCCAGAACACATTTTGGCTTGCATTAGATGCACTAAACAGGACCTTTGGGAGAGGCCGCTGCTCATCATAAAACAGCTCGAGGAGCATGAACTCATGGAATTCGTGTAATCTTTACACAAGGGGATAAGAAACAACAACAACAAATTAATAAATTGTGCGTGGTGCTTCAGTAACAGTTTTTTTTTTTTGTCAATTTGTTATATAGTCAGGTTTGAATAAGTGTACTCAATTTCAGACTTTTAGCTACTCTGTTAGTATATTAGAAATCAATTACAAAAAAAAAAAAATTGCCAATTTTCAACCACACAGAAAACTGATACTTTGTCAACTTGTTTTGTCATCAGGTTTGAATAAGTGCACCAGATTTCAGACTTCTAGGTGCTTTGTAAGTACAGTTGAACATGTCTATAGCGCACGATTTTAAATACGTAGTACGATGTGATTCACATTAAAAGTGACCTGTTTATAGCACCTCCCTCTCTATAGCACCCTATTTTGGTGAGTCCCAAGAGGGGGGGGGGGCGACAGGTTTAACTGTATGTGGACAGACAAGCAAGTGAAATAAAAGCTTCCAGAAAGAGGATGTTATAAGGAAATGTAATTTTATAACAAATGTTTCATTTTAGTAAATTCTCTCTCTCTCTCTCTAAAGAAATCATTTGTTCAAACCTGATGACAAAGCAACTTAACAAAATATCAGACTTCTGGGGGGTCGGGAATTGGCTAATTTCTATTTTTCCTTTTAAATTTTGTAATCAATTTTTAATACTTCCCCAGACCATACAGAAGTCTGATAGTTAAAAAAAAAACTCCCTCAATACAGCTAATAAAGCAATGATAAAGCACAATTTGGATTATAGATTATAACACATGAAAAAAAGACCTAATCAAAATAATATAATAGTGTGCGACGTTTCCGCAACAACATTGTCACCATCATCAGACAAAAGAATAAAATCATTTTATTCTTTTGCCTGATGATGGTGACAATGCTGTTGCCGAAACATCACACACTATTAAATTATTTGGATTAGGTCTTTTTTTCTTGTAAGCTAATAAAGCAAGTTGACAAAATATCAGACTTCTGATTATTCAATAATAGACTATATTTTATTTCAAAAAAAAAAAAAAATTTTTTTTTAATACATTCTGACCACATAGAAGTTTGGTATTTATATTATAGCATTGTCCTCGATAGCTTGCGTCTTATCAATCAATAAAAAACACCTAGGTCCTACACTTTTTATTTAAATGATAAGGCACAATTTGGATTATAGATTATAAACACAAGGTAATAAGACCAAATCCAAATAAATAAATAAATAGTGTGTAATGTTTCGATAACAGCATTGTTACCATCTTCAGACAAAAGTACTGAATGAGAAATTTTACCACAGCTTGTTTTAAATAGTTACCTAACTATTAAACCTTCCAAATTATTTAAAACAAGCTGTGGTAAAATTTCTCATTCAATACTTTTGTCTGAAGATGGTAACAATGCTGTTACCGAAACGTCACACACTTTATTCATTTGGTCATTTTATCTTGTACTTTTTATGTAAGAAATATTGGACAAGTATATTTGTGATACAGTAGAACCTCCCTGTAAAGGACAACACCTAATTGCAGCAGAGCCAAAGTGTCCTTTAGGGAGAGATGTCCTCTTACCGGAGAGTTGCTAAATAGTAAAAATGGTAATTTTGTAAATGAAAACTGTCCTTTGTAGAGAAGTGTCCGCTAAAGGGAGATTTTACTGTATTTGATTATTATTATAGGTTATCAGCTATATTAGATAGTGTTGGTGATGGAGACACTCATGAAGCAGTTCATTTAGGAAACATGCATATATCTATATATATATATATTTTTTACTTATCCCTAGTACACGTGGTACAGGCCATGATAATCATGGTGGGTAGTTAGCAACTGTTTTTACTGTAAGTGCACCACATGTCTACACATGTGAAAAGCAGACATGTTTCTTATCCCCTTGTGTAAAGATTACACGAACTCCATGAGTGGAGTGTAGGGTTTAAGCTTTCATTGATCATGGCACCATGATCCATGCACACTTTGATGAAAGTCTGACTTTGCCTGTATTATGAAGGTCGTTCCTAACATTCCTTTAATGCCGACTCTAACATAAGTACAGATGCAGCACCTCCGTATCCCTGGAGAGGGCCCTTGCTGAAGTCTATCAACCGGGTCAATTGAACTCAGGATTTTTAAAGATGTCTTTCTCCTCTTCTATCAATGCTACTGTTGGTCCACAACTGCTTATTCGTCAAAGTCATTCTGCTTGTTTCGCAGCTGGCCTTCATATCTGAAGGTCGTTCCCCAATCTTCCACCTGGGACGTGCCCTATAGCCGTCAGCTCTGTCGAGAGATTAAGGAAACATTCTGATGATAGAAACAAACGGCTTCTTTATGCCTTAATCAGAAACTCATCTACTCTTTGATTAAAAATCTGTATTTGGTTATAGAGGATGTCCCTCGGCAGAGCTGACTGCTACAAGGCACATCCCTAGGTGGCGGATAGGGGAACCACCTTCAAATATGAAGGCCAGCCGCCAAACAAGCAGAATAACTCTGACGAATAAACAATCGCTGACCAACAGCAGTATTGTTAGAAGAGGAGTAGACCTCTTTAAAAATCCTGAGTTCAACTGACCCGGTTGATAGACCTCAGAAAAAGTCTCTCTCCAGGGATATGGAAGAACTCCATCTGCACTCATGAGTCGGCAGCAAAGGCTTCCATGTTAGGAACGGCCTCAAATTAGAGGCAAAGTATGTCTGGATCATGGTGCCATGATCAATGAAAGCTGTACTCCTACACCCCATACCATGAGATTAGTCTCAAGTAGTATGAACTCATAGAATTCTTGTAATATTTGCATACTGGGATAAGAAACAAAAACAATTGAGGATGTTATGAAAAAGGTTGAAAATAGAGAATGTGGGTCGCTGAAACATCAAAAACAATAAAAAATTTAAAAAGGTTGAGAGAGTGTACAACTTGAATTAATCAAAATCCAACTTACAATTATTGTGTTCTATAGAATGCTTCATAGTTTCGTTAAATAGTATCATCAAGATAAATTTTTAAATGAAAGCATTAAGACACGAATGTCTTTTTTATAAATAAAATAAACTTCTACTGTCCATACTGCCATTAAAAATATGATTAGGAGGGCTTAGCTCATCGGTGGTGAACGCTCCCAGCAGTTTCGCCAATTTAATCTACCAGAGTGCTTTTTAGAGCTCTAATACTGTATTGGACAATTCTGCTTATATAGGTTACACTGAAGTGTGTAATATTTGAAATGGTATTCAAGAAAACTTCTAAAATCTTTATGTACATAGTTGCTTGAATACCATTTCTAAGATTCCACTCTTCAGTGTAACATATATAAGCAGAATCGTTCAATAAGAGTTCTAAAAGGTTGTCTGGTAGATTAAATTGGCAAAACCTCTGGGAGGGTTCACCACTGATGAGCCAAGCCCTCCCAATAATATTTTTTCATGGCAGTAAGGACAGTAGAAGTTTCTATTCATGATAAAATTGTGAAAAAGTTTTAAAATTTACAAATTCAAGATAATAAGACCAAATAAATAAATAGTGTGTGACGTTTCAGTAACATCGTTGTTACCATCTTCAGACAAAAGTACTGAATGAGAAATTTTACCACAGCATGTTTTAAATAGTTACTGTTATCAATTATATTGACTTTATCCTACCACAAGAAATATTTACAAAAACAAACTTGCGCAGCGTGGATATTAAAAAACGCTAGCTTTCAAGCGATAATCGCTCTTCAATATCCACGCTGCGTGCATTTGTTTTTGTAAATATTCCTGGTAGGATAAAGTCGATATTTTATTAAGCCTGTTGAAGAGCAATTATCGCTAGAAAGCTAGCGTTTTTTTAATAAATGGAAACTCATTGTGAGAAAATATTTGTAATTTTAAAACAGTAGAAGTTTGTTTTATGTGTAAAATACATGTTTTCATAGATGTTATTATCTTTTTTTTTTTGCTTATCCCTAGTACACGTGGTACAGGCCATGATAATCATGGTGGGTAGTTAGCGACTGCTTTTTTTTTACTGTAAGCGCACCACATGTCTACACATGTGAAAAGCAGTTCGACTTTGCACTTACAAATGTGCCAGAGCCCCGTTTGGTTACTTGCACTCGCTGGTGGGGTTGGACTTTTGCAAGAATCGGGGAGCCATTGGAGCATTTTTTTTTTTAAACAGAAAAAAGTGTCCAATGCGGGATTCGAACCCGGGTCGTAGTGGTCGAAAACTAAACAGTTTAACCAGCCTTCCACCGACCCCCCCGTTATTGTCTTGTGATCAATAAACCTTCAAATGCAGACTATATATACAGAATGAACATAGAAGAGTTGTAACTATCTATTGGATTAAATTGGAGACATTGCACTGCTGAGCTAGGACTTCCCAAAACATCTCAATGATTGTAGAAATCATTTCTATATTTATTACAAATAAATACCTTTAATTAAATACATTGTCAACATACAGTGTGCCACATGTGTGTGTTGTTTATCTAATATGTTCTCTGACACTGGGGTTAGTTACAAATTGATTTTACTTTTAAAGATATAGAAACAGTAGCCAAAACAAAAATAAACAAGAACTGGAGAATATCACCTAAGCACAATTGGTGGAGTGGATGAGCTCTGAACCTCAGAGAGCAGCAAACAACACTAACAAGATTTAGAACATGCCATCTCAAGCCATTGAAAAGATATAAAATAATAACAAAATCTACCCCACTTGCCCAAAATGTAGCTTGGCACCTGCAGCTCCAGAACACATTTTGGCTTCCATTAGTTCCACTAAACAGCACCTTTTGGAGAGACCACTGCTTATCATCAAACAGCTCGAGGAGCATGGAATTTGTGTAATCTTTACACAAGGGGTTAAGTAACAACAACATAAATTCAAGGTAATAAGGCCAAATAAAATAAATAGTGTGTGGCATTTCGGTAACAGTGTTGTTACCATCTTCAGACAAAAGTATTGAATGAGAAATTTTACCACAGCATGTGTATTTGTTTGTTATTTCTCATTCAATACTTTTGTATGAAGATGGTAACAACGCTGTTACCGAAACGTAAAACACTATTTATTTGGATTTGGTCTTATTTACCTTATGTTTATAATCTATATAATCCAAATTGTGCTTTATAAACAGCACAGATTGATTTCTTCAGGCCCCTGCAGCTCCTAGAAACCTCCACTAGTTCTACATGGTAAGTTGGTGTTCTAGAATGACATTTTACTAACCAGCATTCATTTTCAAAATTCTTTTTAAAAACAGATAAGGCACAATTTGGATTATTCTATATACAGTTACGAGCGTCATTCTTCGTCGCCTCTGTCACGGTTTGCTTTTTTTTTGGAACGGCGCCCTCCTATTGGTCTGCTACGATCACGCCACCTTTGCCCCCCCCTCCCCATTTTTGTAACTATTGTGTTGGAGCGGGTCGCTCCTTAAATAAATGCATATATTAGTTAATAACCAAATGGAATCCTCTCTTTCTTTTTCCCAGTAAGAGACGCCTACGGAAGCCAACAGTACATAGACAGATAAAGCACATAGGCTATAGTTATTAACTAACATATGCATTTATTTAAGGCGCCAAATTATAATTGTAACAAATAGTATTTGAATCAAAACATTCAATCGGGTAAAACACGGGCGTTGCCCGGGTCTGAATCCTGATATACATGGTAAAAGGTACCACTTCCTTAAGTTTTGTCCATGAGTGTATCTTTCAGAGTTATTGTCTGAATCCTGATATACATGCTAAAAGGTACAACTTTCTTAAGTTTTGTTCATGAGAGTATCTTTCAGAGTTATTGTCTGAATCCCGATATACATGCTAAAAGGTACAACTTGCTTAAGTTTTGTCCATGAGTATATATTTATTGTTTTATGAACAATTCTTTTTAGACTTTTTTACTATTTATCATCTACAGAGATCGTTATTTAGACAACATGATTTTATTGACATCTTGTCAATACATGTAAAAGTGCACACAGTCTGCACATTATTAATTTACACAAAAATATGATAATGATTAATTTAAAGTACACTCATGGAAACAAAACTTAGTTGTACCCTTTAGCATTTATATCTAAATTCAGACAATAACTCTGAAAGATATTTGATACACGGTGATTCTTATTGAATAGATACAAGATAACCAAGTGTGAACAAAATTGCCTTTTTCTCCTAAAAAAAAAGACAACTGTCGACATCAAATTATGAAACTTCTTAAAGTTTTGTCCATGTTGTAATTAGATGTACAGAGTTTGGTGGAGAAACGCCAGCGGGTCTTCAGCGACAGCACGCATTTCGCGATCTACAAAGAAAACTTAGATCGCGTGATTCGCGCCGCTGAGGAGATGGCGTGGTCCTCGAGACCAACCGGAAGGATTATTATTTAGAAGAGAATAGCTCCTTTGTTTACTAACCTCGTCATGTCTTGTAAACACTTATGGCTTTATTAGGGTTAATAAACAAAGGTAGCTAGTCCCAAGTCCTCCCATAAACCTCATATTTAAGGCAATAAAATCAATAAAAAAAAAAAAAAAAAAAAGGAATGTTCGGTCTTTACTCCTATCTAGTTACAATATAGAATTAAGTGAGAAACTCATTTCTGCGGATCACATCGTGCCGCCGAGTGCGTTAGTTTAATTTGCAGGAGGTTAAAAATTAGGTTGTGTTCTAAAAATGGAACTATTTTCCTTTACCGCGAGTAGGCCTAGTGCGGAATAAATTACAATCGGCGGGGTTTTTTCACGTGCATTCGCAGAAATGAGTACTGAGAAATGAATAGATGAATTTAAAATACTCGTCTGAAAAATGTAGTTTGGCCTTAATTTAATATATATTCGACTATATATAATAATACACCATTATTTTTTTAATGCAAAAACGTTCCTATACTAATAGCCCTTTTTTTTTTTAATCTAGCCAAATATATCAAACGAAAACTTTCAGGATATCTACGGATGTCTAACGATAAAACATTATATTTACTAGGCTTAAAACTCTTTACGATACATCCGTTTCCTTATATATTTGGAAATCATTAAAAAAAAAAAAACATTTCTGAATGAATCATACCCTTTATTTTACTAGAAATTTCCACAAAAAACTTATCGTATCAAACAATAAGTGGGCTTATTTACCAATTAAAAGTAATCATTTGTATTAAAAATGAACATTTTAAATACAATTATTTAGCTATTCATTTTACTATTTCGTACAACATATTGTATTTATTATTTATTTTTAGAAAAATTTAGAAGTTTAAAATACTCATAAAAAAAAAAATTGCCCTAATTTTAAACGCGAGAAACAAATATTTTAAAATATTAAGTGGAATGATTTCTTAGGTGTTGTATATTTAAAAAATTAATAATTATTTAAAACAACAATTATTTATTGACATGGATAATATATATATATATTGATACAACAAATATAACTTGAAAAGGCTCATTTCAAGCACACATAAAAAATATACAAGATACCCTCATCCTTTACATTTTATATACATTTTATGATAAAATACAAAACATAAAAGCATATTTTAATTTGAATTATGCGGTAACTCACACATATACATTTAGTTAAAATATGGTTAAACATATTTAATATCCTTTATTTAAAAGGTTTTGATAGATATGTCCATTTGGCGTTCAAAAGAATGAAGTTCCAATTAATTATATAAATTCTTCTGATTTAAATTTATTTTTGACAATTCCATTATTTTTTATTGAACGACAAAGATCAATGAGCAAAGTTTCAAATGTCCTCATATCCAAATTCTTGCCAATCAAATTGATCAGAAACCAATCTCCAATCGGTAAACATAGGCCTAAATCAATTAGCACTTCGGGAGGTATATGCGAATATCTTAAGCGTAAATCAATAACTCGAAGGCTGCAAATGGATATCAGAAGAAGTCGATAAAAAATAACTAAGCCACTCATAATTGCAAGAATTAAAAACCAGAACCATAAGATCAAGTAAATTTTCTCATTTAGTATATTTAAAGGTAGTATACATATGGCATCCATCTTTTCTATATCTCCGCTGTCACCGTAAATATAAAACAAACATTTCGACATCTTTGGAAACACTTTATCCATTGGATCTACTTGAAATTGTTGAGTTTTGCTTACAATAGTAGAGATGTAATTTAAAAATTCGCTTTGAAAAAACAAGTTGATCAAAATAAGTTGAATACTTACGTTCAAGAAGGTCAACAACTCGCAAATGAAATAGCGATAAGCATAAGAATTATGAAATGTTAAATTTTTCATTAAATACCGGATAATTTGTTTTTTGCTGGTTTCATCTTCTTTATAAAAGCTTTCCTTTATTCCATTTAATAATTGTTGAAGCTTGAGTCCTTCCCATTGTTTCCAAAGCCATCGAGGCATATAGAAAAAAATAGCTTGAAAAAATAGGGTTATGAAAACCCATTGATAGTACCGATGGTAAATTCGATCTTCGTGCTTACCTCTATCAATTCCCGGATATGGCACTTCAACGCCAACTGTTTTATTTAATGCTGAGCGTATTGTATATGTTGAATGTATCCAGCAATACATATTTAGAGCCTCTTGCGTCACTTTTGTTGTAGAACTAATGCAGAAAATTGGTTGTCCCATAAGCTGTTTCGTAGTAATGATGATGAAAAAGCTTAATAATATTAAAACAGTAATGGAATAATGTAATCGAAAAATCCAATTATCAATATGCACCGTTCTTATTTTTAAAAATCCTTTTAGAAGTTTAAATATATCTAACATTTTTTAAAACTATAAACCAAAAAATATTTAACTTTAGCTCGTTTTGCACTAAACTAAAGCGCGCTTACATTTAAATGATGATGATACTAAAAATAATATAAAACAAAATATTTTACGCGATAAATATTTTCTGTAACTCATTTAAAAAATTTCAAAATATTTTTTTAAATTTTAAAAATTAATTTAAACATATTTTACAATATATGTATTTAAAAATATATATTACTAAATTCGATGTATAATAAATTAAATTATCAATAATTATTGATTTATTTATAGAAAATTAATATTTTCTATAATTGTTTTGTCAAAATGCGTATATATATATTATTATTTTACTATTTTAAATTAAAACTTATTGCACACAATTCTTATAGCATACTTATTTAATAATATCTTATTTAATTATAAATGATTCACAATGTTAGCGACGTATACGCTGTAATATTCATAATCAACAGGGGGATGCGAGTTTAGACAATAAAAAAAAAAGAGTAAAAGATAACGTCGTAACCTTTTTATAAAAAAGAATTACAGAAGCTTTCGGATAAGTCTTACGTCAGCTTTTAATGTACATTATAATAAAAATTAATAAACAAATTCCATTTAGTAAAAAAGTTGGGGCATTATCCTTTACTCTTTTGACGCTGTAAAAAATTCATTTAAAATGGAATACAGTTGCATTTACGAGCATTGTAAACAACACATGGTCCATGGTAGATTACATTATATGTATCACATCCCCTCACCCCTATCTGTGACAACTTCTTTTAAGTACTCAGATGGCCGTCTGTTTCAAGCGGATCTAGTTTCTTTAGCCGTTACTTCCAGAGTTCATTGTGTCCCATTTGACTTTTCTAATTTCATTTCTTCCACTCATTTTCTTGTATTAATCTATTGAATCATTGTCAGTAATCATTGAAGATAATACTGATTTTGCCAATGTTGCTCTCGTTTCAAGCAGTTAAAGAACGACTGGAACGGTGATGATCTTCAATGGCCATTCCCCCATTTTTAACCGTGAAAACCATTCGTTGATTTGAGTTTTACTAAGAGCATGATATCTGTAAGTTGTTTGCATAAACACAACTGTTTCCACTTCGTCAAATAAAAAACTTCACAACCTAGAATTTTTCGTGAGAATCAACCTTTTTAAAAATCATTTTTCCTGTCACGAGAACACTGAATGGTAAAGAAACTATTCTCATCGTTGTCGGGTGACGCCATTTTACATACTGAATCAGAAGAGATCTTACAACAGCTCCCTAGCGACGCAAGATATTTTGCAGAATGAGAAATATATTAAACGCTAAATACTTAAGTTTTTATAGTATATCGCAGAAGCTTATGTCCATAGGTCCTCCAAAAACCTTAAAATCCACCTTATAATCCATGGCTATATAAACATTGAGCAAATACAATATAGGTCTGGAGATTAAATTGACAAAACCATTTGAAGGGTTCACTATTGACAAATCAGGCTTCTCAATATAGATTAGGTATTTTAATTTTTAATATAATACTTCAGCGTATTTACGCAAGTTTGGCTTTAAATACCCATTTCTTGATTTCTCAGAAAGCCTCTGGGACAAAATATTTTTGGTCGTAGAGGTACAGCCTGCACCACGCTGACGAGAGACAACAGCCCGAAACGTGTTCATGCTTGGCTTTTCTTGATTTATCAAGAAAATGGGTTGACCAAATATCAGGGAGAACAGGCTAAATCAACGTTTAGATTATTTCTGTCCCATTAGATGGCGCTCTGCCATCTAAAAAGTTCATGTGCTCTTGGTCAGGATATGCCTTTTTAAAATTGTGTACAAGTTTTTGATTTTTAAAGTTATATTCAAATGTATGGATACGAATAGGTGATTTAAAATATATAAATATTTATTTTATTATTTTAAAATATATATATTAAAATACTTGTTTGCTTTAAGAAAACTTAAAATATTCAAAATACTTTAAACTTTTCCAAGGACTACCTCAAGGATCAATATGTAGTAAACTATTTTTTTAATCCTGTACATGTCTAGAATTGAAGGAACGCTAAGCTATCAGAACAAAAAAAAAATCCCTTTTTGCATATGATAATAATAATAATCTGGAACACAATCTCACCCAATAACCTTTTCGAAACAGAGACATTTTTCAGAATAGTTTACAAAATCACTATAAAAATATTACTAGAAATCTCAAATTTTTACAGTCAATTCTTTCAAAGCTATATTGTCACATCGAAAAATGTGGCAAAGCAATTTAATCTGATCAAATCAATTACCAACTTATTTACATGAAAGAATAGAGGCATTGGAAGAAAGATGCTGAATAACAAAATATAGCCGAACTTGGAAAATTCGAAGCCCAAGGGACAAAAAAAAAATCGAATTATTCAAAAATTCGAATTAAAAACGTTTTGAATAAAAGGATTAAAAGTCTAGGGACCAAGATAAATATTTGAATTAAAGAAGTTCGAATTATCCAAGTTCTACTGTATATGTAAAATAATAATTTGTTGATTAATTTTAAAATCTTCTGCCACACTATTCTGCCTATATATAAAAACCTATTCAAATATTGTCAAACTCAAAATAGCCCTCAATTATAGTTTATTTTCCCAACAAACAAAAATCATAATATACATATTGGCATTACACTCTAGATAAAAATATCCTAAAACTTTTCTCATTAAGTTTCTTTATTACATAACACCGCGAGCTTTTGAGCTCTCGCTAATCAACAGACGAAAGTACAACTGAGAGTGAGCACGGGAGGTCGAGATTTACTTAATGTTGGCTGTTTATACTTTGATTTGGGATATAACAGAATTGCTCTGGGATATCTATACTTCTGTTGATGCTGTTCTTATTTTTAGATATACTAAGAACAGAATAAACAGAAAAACATACGAGATCCCAGTGCAATTCTGTCATACCCCAAATCAAAGTATAAATAATCATCATTAAGTAAATCTAGCCCTCCCGTGCTCGCTCTCAGTGGTAATTTCGTCTGTTGAAGAGGGATAGTTCGAAAGCTCGCGGTGTTTTGTAATTAAAAAAAACTTACCGAGAGAGTACAATATCACATTTGTACAATTTTTTCACATTGTGTCGCGGTCTCACGCAATTCTGGCCTTAACTACCCGTTTCATGATTTTTCAGGATGCCTTGAATGACCAGTTTTTTGGTCGTTGAGGTACAGCTTGCACCACGCTGATGAGGGCCAATAGCTTGAAACGCGTCCGTGGTTAGCTTTTCTTGATTAATCAAGAATGGGTATTTGGCCAATTCTGGAATAATTAAAAATCAACGAGAATAGTTGATATTTATTCCGATAGATAGCGCAAGCCATCAGCAACTTTCAGTTGCACGATAAGGAGATGCCTTTTTTCATAATTACTGAGAGAGGTTTTTAGATATTTTTATAAAAAATGTATCGCAGTTTTCTTATATTTGATTACTCTAGATCCCGAGCTTAGATAGACTCAGCACATTCAGGACATAGTACAAAAAGCCAGATATATTAAAATGTATAAGTGGTAGAGAACAGGTATAGAAACTAAGAATGTACTATGTATGGTAAATTGGTAAAAGAAGTTTGTAGCCTGAACCTTCTATGAAATTTATTACTGACTTACATTTGGCGGGTGGGAGAAGCAGCACAAGTAAAGGACTGCCCTGTAGGGAGAAGTACGGTGTCGTGAGCCCCGAGCCGCTACGGTAACCGTGAAGGCCTACAGGGAACTCTGAAATGTGGTTAATAACGGGGCAATGACACCCCCCCTTCCATGGAGCAACAAAATCAGACAAAACACCACTGGCTCACATGGGAAAATATATGCTTTTTTTTTTCAAATAACTGTTTATAATAAACCGAAAAATCATACGCTTATCCTTGGTATATATTTTAAAGAATCAATAAAAGTAAATACAAAACCCTAGGAATTCTCAACAACTTCACGACACCTCAATTCTTTCAAGTTTACAGTCAACATCAAGACCTTTACAACTGGTACCCAGTTCCAGTCGATAGTGTCGTTTTTCAACATCTCCTTGATTGTATCCAAGACACAAAACAAGACATTTTTTGACAGATTTGGGACAATCCAGGAAAATTATAAAGCTTCTGAGACCTCACAGTATGACGTTGGTCTGATATTCCATCAGTCCATATTGTAGGAATAAGTTACAGAAACTTGAAATAAATGAATACTTGAAACTCATGTGCAAAGTAAACAAAATACTGTGTTTACGTGTTAAAAAAAAAAAAATTGTTCAATTTTAAAGAAAATCAAAAAATTGCAGACTATATTCAATGACCTAAATTGTAACATTAATCACATTTCTATATATTATTTAAATTTAGTCTCTAATCTATTTATTATTATTATTGTATTGAGAGAGATATTGGTAACTTTTTACGAAAATATATTTATTTTTAGATTCATGAATTTTTGAATATTATTTCAGCGCGACTACAGCAACTACCTGAAATAATGAGGAAACTAATCAACCGGTCAAATTTGTGAGTTCAGGGGGGCACAAAAGTCAAAACAGGGGGAAGTGGGGGGTTGGCGCCAGACGAGGAGGGTGAGATAATAGATTTCGTCTGCAGAAGATAAGCCCTTAAAGAGGGTCCAATGGGAGGGAGAGAACTTGAAGGTTGTTTGTTTCTTTTGTGGATGTGAGCCCGTGGCGCCGGTCGTCTATCACGCTATGCGTTGCTACTGCAGGTAACGTTTGGTTTTATTTTTTATTTCTTTTTGAATATATATTTTTTTTACTTTAATTTTTTTTATTTTATCTTTCTTACTATACAAAAACATTGCGTTATATTTGATTATTATTAGCTTTCTTATTTTTGCCTACTCTGAAATATTATGCTTGTTATATATTTTAGAAAATATTGGATAATTTTTATGTTTAAAGCTATTTTAAAATATTTCGTTTAATCACTGAATTATTGCATGTTGAATATTTCGAAAAGAATAATAAATAAACAATTTTAAAATATTTAAATTTTAAAAATATATAGAGATAATTATTTTAATGCAGATATTTTAACAGAAAAGAGAGAGAAAAATTTAACGGCAATTTCTGGCGCGCATATCGCCAAAACAGACGATATTTTCTCGTGTTTTTCTTTTGAGGGTGAGGAGAGTATGATCATTTTACACTCACACTCATTTCAAATAATATTAAGATTATTTATAGGTTTTTAACTTTTAATTAGATAATTTTAAATCCAAATAAATAAATAGTGTGTGACGTTTCGGTAACAGCGTTGTTACCATTTAAATTTAAAGATGGTAACAACGCTGTTACCGAAACGTCACACACTATTTATTTATTTGGATTTGGTCTTATTACCTTGTGTTTATATGAAGATGGTAACAACGCTGTTACCGAAACGTCACACACTATTTATTTATTTGGATTTGGTCTTATTACCTTTTGTTTATAATCTATAATCCAAATTAGACAATTTTAATTTATATTTAAACATTTTTCATTTTAATTTAGACACTTTCATTTTTATTTAGACATTTTCAATTTTAATTTAGACATTTTTCATTTCAAATTCGACATTTTTCACTTTAATTTAGACATTTTTCATTTCAATGTCTAAATTAAAATGAAAAATGTCTAAATATAAATTAAAATTGTCTAATTAAATGTTAAAACCTATATATAAAATAATATATAATTATTTCTTTTGGTATATGATATACTCTCTTGATACAAAAATCCTAATATATATTTTTAAAATAATAATTTCACATTAGTGTTGGTGAATATTTGTCAAATATCAATAAAGATATGTTATATTAAAATATATATATATTTTAAACCATTTATAAATTGCGTTGAGAGTGATTTATATAATCCGGGTTTCTGTAGCGCAGAACGCCAACTATAATGCATAACCATAAAAATAAAATAAGGACTTTGACCTGAATTTTCTTTTAACGAAGGTATGCCGCGTGCGTAAAATGAAATAGATAAAAATATTATTGTAACAAAAATTAATTTAAAAAAAATATATATTAATTTTGGTACGTATATGCTCTATATTTATATTAGATTTAATTCATAATTATTTATTGTTTTTAAAAAGATTTATTAATGAAATTAAGACATTAATTGTTTAAAATAAATATTAAATATATATATAGTCAATAAATACGCAAAAATAAGCTGCGGTTAATATGATTTATAAACCAGATAGTTTTAGAATAGTATATATTTACCTATTGTTTGACAAGTCTGTTTCTCTTGGCAATGGTTAATTCTTTTTTTTTTCGGTGTTTTGCTTGAATCATTCCTTTGTATTGAGTATTATTTGTTCATTTTTAACATTCTCATAAAGAAATATAAAAGCGTTTCCTTTGAAGTGGGAGTAGTTATTTTGATATGTTTAGCGCTATCATAAACTTGAATAATTTATTAGATTAAGAATTTTGTCCTGTAAGGATTTTTATCTGTAGTTTATTTAATTAGAAATTCTATTATTATAATGTGATGTTTTATTTCTTCTTGAAGCAGTTCTATATTGAACAGTTATTAATTCCTTTCGTTCTTTTGATAGATGTCGTTTGGTTCGACTTGACAGTAGGTTTTTTTTTTTTTTTTGCATTCTGTGAAAAGAGAGGGATTCTTATATCGAGAGAATAATTATTTCATTCTGCTAGAAAAGCAGTTTCAATGTATTGATGATAGGTCCTTCATTTTATCCTTGATACTCTATTTTGATTTAATTCGTTCCGTATTCTTTCTTGCTGTGCCAGATGCTATTTATTTTGACAGCGCCGCGAGTGCTATTTTATTTTTTGACGTTCAAAGCTGGGAAAAAAAAATTGTCTTGAGATTATTTCTTTCATATATCTTTGCGCTTTTAGAAGCATTGTTTTTTTTTTTTGCTAAAATTTTCTTCTTTAATTTTATTTTTGAATTCGTATCATTTTTTCGAGATAATAATTTTTAAAATGGAATTTTCGTTATATATACATTATTTATAATAATATATAGATAAAAGATGTTCAAATCAATAGGCTTGAGGGATAAGTCTCTTTTAAATACATTTATTTCAAGCTTTCGGGCTCAACCGCCCTTCGACAGGAAAAATTATAATAGCTACTAAAGTTTTCAGATCCAATCTAAATATAAATTTAAATTTGTGAGACGCTTGTGTCTCTAGTGTAATGCGAGGCTTGCCGCGGGAGGGGGTGAGATTTTTGAAAAAGATGGCCGTTTAGCCCATTGAAATATCGGAAATAAAAGTTTATTTAATGAATCGCAAAGTTCATGATACCGAGGGGGGTGTGGTGGCTGCAGGGAATATTACATTGTAAATTTCAGGTAAATCAATTTTTCTATTGAGGCTATGTAATTTGCTTGATAGGATAGATTCAATGATAAGTCTTTGGTGTTTGTTGGCAATATTGGAATATTGAAAACAAACACCAAAGACTTATCATTGAATCTATCCTATCAAGCAAATTACATAGCCTCAATAGAAAAATTGATTTACCTGAAATTTACAATGTAATATTCCCTGCAGCCACCACACCCCCCTCGGTATCATGAACTTTGCGATTCATTAAATAAACTTTTATTTCCGATATTTCAATGGGCTAAACGGCCATCTTTTTCAAAGATCTCACCCCCTCCCGCGGCAAGCCTCGCATTACACTAGAGACACAAGCGTCTCACAAATTTAAATTTATATTTAGATTGGATCTGAAAACTTTAGTAGCTATTATAATTTTTCCTGTCGAAGGGCGGTTGAGCCCGAAAGAGCTTGAAATAAATGTATTTAAAAGAGACTTATCCCTCAAGCCTATTGATTTGAACATAATATAGATAAAAGAATAATCAATTTCTTCCATTAGGCCATAGTATTATAATATTTTTAAAAATTAAATCTGGTTTAATAAAATAAGACTGGCGATGATCATACTCTCTAAACATGGTCTTAAGGTTTTTCGTGAATTTGCCAAAACTGGTATATTAAAAATTTAACGATTCAAGAGTTTTCAAGTTTCCAGAAAAGGTGGATAGAGATGGCCAATGATCTTTTCGGTGTATCGGGAGAGTTGATTTTTAAATCTTATATTGAACTTGTTAATTCCTATCCATAAATATAATAAACATTTTCAACTCAACAATGAAGGTTAATTTGCTACACAATCCTCCATGGCCCTTGTTAAATATTCGATTTTATCGTATTCGGAGAATATTTTTAATGGGAATTCAAGAGTTAAAATCCAGTCGATTAGTCAGTCGTTCGTAACTTGTTATATACACTCTAGTATTCAAGATAAAATTGTGAAAAAAGCGTGTTTAAAAAAATACAAAGATTTCTCACAATGAGTTTCTTTTTTTTAAATTTTATTTTAAAATGCAAGCTTTCAATCGATAATCGCTCTTCAACAGGCTTAATTAAAAACATTGACTATTTCTTACAAGACATGTTTACAAATCTTCGCTTGAATCGCTTGAAAGCTATCGTTTTTAAAATAATAATAAAAAAAAATAATAATAAAAACTCATTGTGAGAAATCCTTGTATTTTTAAACACTTTAGTATATATTTATATAAAAAATAGATACTTCGGCCAGTTGGAGTTTTTAATTTCTCAACGTTTCTACAAAAATCTTTTGTCTTCGTCAGGAGAAGTAAATAAAAATAAAGCATTTGGCAAGGCGTTAAAAATTGTTCTGAGGTTTGCAAGGACGTTCTCACGTGATTTTTCGAATTTAGTACAACATCTAAAGCGCGAGTCAAAAACAAATATTAAACTCGTCAAAGACTATGATCTTGGAAATAAAAATATATAATAATAAAATTATAATAAATTAAGTAAAAATAAATAAATATAAAGTAATATAATAATAATAATCACAAAGATTATTATATAGATTTCTAACTATTATGTCCATTTTTATCTAGCTTATTAACTACTTTTTAAATTTAAAAATGAAGCACATTGTTGCGGAATATCTTTTCAAAAGTATTTATAGTTATTTTCCCAAATTCTCGTGATACCCATACCTCTAAAAATAATCTTTCCTTTTTAAATTTTATATTCCTGTGAAATATCTCAATATCATTCCAATCTGGCCTATGTCCTGAAAATAATGCATGTTCCCCAATTTTGCTTAACGCCCTTCTCCCCAATAAACCCTGTTGGTGTTCCTTAATTCTGGTCTCTAAATTTCGGCCGGTTTCTCCTACATAAATTTTGTCACATTCTGTGCATTTAATCCCATAAATTACGTTATTTGGTTTTGATGTGCTTATGTTATCCTTCATTATGTTATTTCTAGTTAAAAATTCCCTTTTTGTCCCAGTACTGTACCAAATATTATATTTACATTTTTTCAAAATTCTAGATATTTCGTTATCAACTTCTCTAATATAAGGAATTATTATATTATTGTAACCTTCTGTAGTTCTATTCGAATTTGGCCTATCTATTTCATATCTTCTAATCCATTTATTTATGAAGCCAACTGGATATTCAGATTGTTTTAACTCCGCTCTAATTTTCTTTATCTATATATTTTTTTATAAATATCTTTGTCTGTACATACCTGTTTGGCTCTTTGTACAAGAGATTTTATCACCTGCCTTTTGTGTAATATAGGATTGTTAGAATTAAAATTTAGATGTATCCCACAGTCTGTTGGCGTTCTGTAAACGCTGGTTATAATAGATCCATCTTCTTTATGGCTTAATCCTACATCTAAGAATGGTATAAATCCTTCTTTTTCTGTTTCAACAGTGAATTCTATCCCTATTTCTAAATTATTTAATTTGACAATGATCTCGTTAAGTTTTTCTTTTTGGATCACTGCGAAAACATCATCTATATACCGTCCCCATATCTTTATTCCCTCTATTAAAATTGCCTTTCTATCTATTGATGCCATTACAATGTAAGCTATGATCATACTGGTAGGGCAACCCATAGCAGTACCGTCTTTTTGTCTGTAAAATTTAGCCCCATATCTAAAATAAATATTTTCTAAACATAACCTAAAGCCTTCTATCATTTCATCGATTTCTAATCCTTTGATTACGCAATCTTGTCTTTTCACCTCAAAATATTCTTTTAGCTCTTTAAGAGCTAGACTTCTATTAATATTGGTAAAAAGCGATTTGACGTCAAAGGATACCATTATTTCATGTTCATTTAGCTTTAAATTTTTAGTGATATCTAATAACTCTGTCCTATTTCTAATTTCTAACCCAGAAATCTTTCTTGTAGTCGGAATTTGGTTTTTAAGCCAGTCCGCCAAACCTCTGGTGGGGGCCATGAATCCTGACACAATGGGCCGTAGGGTAACTCCTTCCTTGTGGGTCTTTGGAAGTCCTTTGAAGAGAGGTGCAGTGACATCTTCTAGCTTCAATTTTCTTTTGTCCAAGGCCTTAGATTTCATGCTTCATACTTTAGTATATGTCAAGAGATGTGTATAAAAAGGAAATTCTTTTTTACTCCCTTCTTTTTCTTAATCATTAATTTAATTTATCTGTTCCTACCTATCCTAAATATATATGATATTCATGGTGGGCGCAAGCTCGTACTCTAGGTTATATGTCCCATGTTTACACACTTCGAAAGTAGTTTGACGTTTATATTTACATCCCTCCAATTCAGCAGTTATGTTCACTTACTGGTGAGGTTGGATTTGGTGTAAGAAACGGAGATATATTAGAATCTATTTAATAGTTTCGAATTTTTTTTTAATCATAAGCGAATTACGTACAAAAGACCTCTGGTTACAGTCGATTAGTCAAACATTTTTTATTTTATTTTACAAATATTATAAAAATCCATATGAAATACCATAATTACAAGGCAATAACGTGCTATATATACATAATAATTAAAAATCATTATACATAAATGTTTCAGAATATAGAGCAATCCATAATATAAATATTCAAAAATAAGGTTTATTTTGGATAAGTTTTATTTATCCAATATTTCGAAATATTAGAAATAAATATACCTCTTGTATTCTAGTTTTTACTTTTGAAACATCTTCCTTTGCTAAATCCTGTAGAGGGGAATCATGTATAGGGCTGGATGCCCCAATAAAAAGGCTTGTGTGTGTGTGTGAATATTAGAAATGAATAGGTCCATCCAAATATTAGATAGATAAGCCTTATTTTTAAATAAATGTTTCTTTCACAAATAAAATAAACTTTTCTACTGTCCTTACTGCGATTAAAAATAGTGTGAGGGCTTGGCTGGCTCATCAATGGTGAACCCTCCCAATGGCTGTAATACTGTATTGTACGATTCTGCCTTTATATACGACAATGTAGTATGGGGTATCAGTTATGGAATTATGGACATAGGACAGTAGAATTACATGTAGATATTTTAATGTTGATACGCTTTTTGTGGGTCGATAAGAAGAATGGTTTCAATCAAGAGAAGCCACTGAAGGATATTTGTACGTAATTCTACTCTGTTCTAAATGCTTTATGTCCATAGTTTACTTAAACACCATTTCTAAGATTCCACCCTTCAGTGTCCCATATATAATCAGAATCGCGTAATACAGTATTAGAGCTTTGAAAATTGGTCTGTTGAAATAAATTGGCCAAACTGCTGGGAGGGTTCACCACTGAGGAGCTAAGCCCTTCCAATATTTTTTCAACGCAGTGAGAACAGTAGAAATTTTTATTTTATTTACATTCTCTCATTATTTAATATTTTTATATCTTAAAAATTGAATTGATAAAAAAAGGACTATCCTGATCTTTCAAACGAGTATACAACTAATTAAATATATTGTTCTAAAATAAAATTTCCTAAAAAAAAATTGATATTTTAGAGCTCAAAAATGCCCAATAAGTTTGTGAAATCTATATTTCTAATCATGCGTTCAAAGAAAATAAAAGAAAGAAAAGGAGGGGTGGGTGTGGGAGGGGTCTTTTTTTTCCCAGACGAAGGTGGGGGACATGTCAAACTGTCACAACAGTCGTCAATATCCTTTCACTTGATCACCCTTGGATCTTTTGGTGGTATATATCCCCCCATCTTTGAAAACCAAACGACATGTCAACACTCCAAGACATCCGTGTGACATGTTGGAAAAGAGATTAACATGTCCTTCTGTCTTGAGTTTGTTACATTTTGACCCTTCTTCGCAAGTTCAAATTCAGCGGTATATATGGTCTTGTGTGTATTGGAATTTTTAAAAGTATTCTCTTTGTTTCTTTTGTTGTGTTTCACAAATTTTAAGATATATTTATTCATGCTAGACATTGACACACACACAAACAGGAATAATTTTTTAAAAAGTTGGTTTTTCTCTGGTGTTCTCTGGTGAAGCAGATTCTGAAAGACAGTGGTCTCTTCATTCTGTTCGACTTTTGGTCAGTTGTTTTATTTGAAAAAATCAAAAAAATGAATTTGTGTTTAATTTGAAAAATTTCATATTTCCATTAAATGTGATTAGCTTTTAAAATAATAATAATAATAATAGCATTGCTTTTTTAAAAATTATTTTACCGATATTATTACTGTTTTTCCTGAATGTACCCCATACGTTTCTACTCAGAGAATCTGTGTAAGACTAAAAGGTCTTAATAAAGTTTTTTTTTGCTGTTGTTTAATTTGACAATATTCTGGCCATTTTGCCCATGTCAGTTATTTAGATTCCTCTTCTTCTCCCAGCCACCAGCTTCTAAACCATCACGTAGCAAGTAGTTCCTTCTTACAATGTATATAGTATCCTGGTCTACTATATCTCCTTTTTCTTATTTTTGCAATTGTCGCGACCAGCTCATCTCTTAGATTATTTTCATTGGATATTTCATCTATCAACCTTAAATCTACTTAAATTTTCCTATTCTGCTCCAATTCCAGATTTCCACACATTACTTTTAATATATACTTTTTCTATATTCTCAATATGGACAATGCTTAAATTTCATTTATACAACCTCCATGAGAAGATACTCACGCTAGAGGATACCTCTCTATAAAAGACAGTTTTCATTGCCAAAAATAGCCATTTTTACTATTTATCAACTCTCCGGTAAGAAGACACCTCTCCCTAAAGGACACTTTGTATCTGTAACTAGGTGTCCTTTACAGGGAGGTTTTCTACTGTAAATATAAATATTTCATTGTTTTACACATGTGTAATTAAGGTTTGTAATTTGAAATTTGTTTTAAAAATCAATTACATATTCACATAACATCAAAAAACCTAATTTACATATCATGTGATATGCATGTTCATCATTTTACTTGATAAAAGGTATCCTTCGAATGCTTTTAAAAAACCGAATAAATAAAAAATAGTATTTTGCCAATATTATTAGTTTACGCTTCCACAAAAGTGATCTTGCAGAGAGTTCTGAAGAAAAACTCGATTCTCTCTCTCGAAAGCCATGTCCAACGTTTTGAGGTAGAAAAAAGCTTTAACTTTTCATTATCGATTTAATATATATTTTTTTTATGCCATTTTTTATTACCATTCCTATATAACTAACTTAATCACAGTCCATTATATGTCGTTGTCATTTCTAATCCCACATAAGTTCCACGTTCTTATTTGTTTTCCATTTTGAAGTTAAACTTTTTTTATAAACTAATACAAAGCAATATAACGCGCCATCTATTTATAATGAATGAAGACATTAAGACGCGAATGTTTCTTTTCATAAATAAATCCAACTTCTACTGTCCTTATTGCGTTAAAAAAAATATTGGGAGAGTTTGGTTCATCAGTGGTGAACCCTCCCAGCGGTTTCGCCAGCAATACAGTATTAGAGCTCTAAAGAAGCGGTCTGGTAGATTAAATTGGCGAAACCGCTGGGAGGGTTCACCGTTAATGAGCCTAAAGCCCTCCCAATATTTTTTTTTATCGCAGTAAGGACAGTAGAAGTTTGATTTATTTATGAAAAGAAACATTCGCGTCTTAATGTTTTCATTCATTTTTTTTTTTTTTAAAGTTATTTTTTAATTTTGAAGTTAAATGGAGACTTCAAACAGAATATCAGTTCAGATGACCTCATTTTGTCTTAGCCACATAATTTATTATTAGTTTCGGTTTCCTAGATGTTGTTACAATTTTTTACAGAAAATAGAACAACGAGTTGAATCTATTACAACAGAGGATGGTAAAATTAAGTTTTAAAAGGATTTTATACTATTAGGAGATGCTTTGTTCTTAAGTATATGTAAATATTTTATAATATATCAAATAATATATTTTTGAACCATACGTCGTGATTACAATTAAACATTTAAAACAAAAGTATTTCAACAATTGGATATAACAAATAATAGATATATGTTCTTGAATTATTTATATTTATCGTTATTTCGGCATCTCACTCTGGCCTTCCTCAGGGGAGTGAGAACTGTGAGTCGTTGAATTCTCGGAAATAAATCAAGAGCGGTTGATGTATTTATATTGTTTTTTTTTTAAACGTACACTTCTAACTATTAAATGATTTATTAAAACTTATAGTATGGGCTCTCCCTTATTTTTGGATACCTATGTTTATTGATATAGTTGGAACCTAATAAGACCGGTGGTCTTAATAAAGCTTTGTGTGTGTGTGATATAATTGAATCCTTTATAAGCACACACACACAAATCTTTATTAAGACCAGTGGTCTTATACAGATACACCACAGGAAGAAATAATAGATGGAGCTCCTATACTCCAGGCAGCGCAGCACCCAACAAGACCTTTTATAAGCATCGAAATATCCTTCGGAATAAGAGCTTTATGTAAAAGTTGATTCTCCGTCAGTAAAAACGTGGGCCCTTGTTGCCATAAATTATATCAAGTACTGGAACAAGAATAATAAAGAAAATATTTATTGTTTTTTTTTTTAATGAGTATAAAGATAGCAAAGAGAGAGATTGAAACATATTTATTAATCGTACATATAAAATTATATAGAGTTAATATATGTTTTAAAAATATTAGTATATTAAATTTTATTGCCATCTATCGTTAATATTTTACACAAATAAATTTACTGGCAATGCGTTTCTTTTAAATATCATCAAATATTAAGCCTTTTTTTTTATTGGGGCATCCAGCCCTATACATGATTCCCCTCTACAGGATTTAGCAAAGGAAGATATTTCAAAAGTAAAAACTAAAATACAAGAGGTAATAAGGAAAGAGAGAAGAAAGAAAAACCAAACAAAAATAAATATAACCATATATACAAAAAAAAAAAAACATACAGAGCAAAAGGAACCGTACATGATTAAATATTTAAATTAAAGTACCAATGTTTAGAATATGTCATGGTTAAGATATCATTGAGAGGGCTAGTGTGGAATCAGCCGCATTCAATCTTCGCTTTCCTCCTCCGAGCAAACCACGACATTCGGCGAATCCATCATTCTCCAACGGACATTGACTGCGGCCTTGTAGAATCTATATAAACCGAGGGAAAATATCATCAAATATTATCATTAGATAATATTATTTTCATCAGACGAATCCAAAGAGAGAGAGAGACAATTGACATAGTTTTATTGACATCTTGTCAATAAATGTAAAGTGCACAGTCCGCCACACTATTTATGTGATCATGAGAAATTTACAATGTGAGAGATTGAGATTGAAACTGATTTATAACAATGTACATATAAAATTATATAGGGTTAATTATATAGAGAGGGGAAAAAATATATAAAACAAAATAATTACAAATCGTTTGTATCAGACGAGATTGAGATTGAAACTACTTTATTTCAACGTCCAGATAAGATTATATAAGGTTAAATACAGAATAAATATGAATAAATAAGATTATATAATGAGAGAGAGAGAAAATTATTAAGTTTTTTAATAGTGTTGAGGCTACTTTATATTTGAAATAGGATCTTCATTATATAAGACAATTTAAACTTTTTTTTTGACGGGTATGATTCTTTTTAAATACGCGTCAAAAAAATAGTTTGAATTTCTTATCACAGATGGCGGGATAATTCATCCCATTAATAGGATAATTTGTTTACATTTTGTTGTGTTTTAACTTTAAAAGTACCCAAAAATATAATAAACTTGAATTTGTTTATTCAAGTCTCAAAAAACAAAGCTTTGCATATAGAACAAATCAAAATGAAGAAGAAGAAAGAAATATTTTAGGAAAAGAAAAAACAAAAAAAAAAGTACTGGTCAAAAAGTTATAGAGGTAATAGTTACAATCGTATGATTATTAAAGTACTGATCAAAAAGAAACATTTAAAATCGCATATTAATATCTTCAACACATTTTAACCCAAAAATGTTAATTTATTATATGTTATAATTTCCCATTGGACATGCGTCGGATCTGGAGGCTGTTGTTGGGTGCTGCGCTGCCTGGAGTATATTATTTCTTCCTGTGGTGATTCTGTATAAAGCTTTGTGTGTGTGTATGTTATAATTTCTTTTAAACTATAAGTATTACATGTGTGCTAACGATTAATTTGTGTTTCAGAATTTTGAGCTTGATAGCGCTGACGTTGATATTTCGTCAACCAGCCGAATCCAGAACAAAGGACAAGTTCATTGATAGCAATAATCGTTTGGCGTTGAAGATGCAAGATATATCACCTCACGATAACTTCATCTGGTCACCTTTCGGCCTTACTGAAGTCCTTTTCATGATCTACGGGGGTACCACAGGTTCAAGTAGAGCGACCTTACGTAAGACCTTACGTTATAATTACCAGCAATCCATGCTAACCTATCTTAAACTACGCCGTTATCTAACAAGAGACTCCATTCTACAATCGCACAATCTGCTACTTTGCCAGAAAGGTTACAAAGTCAAGAATAACTACGAATTAACTATTAAGAAAAAGCACAATGCTTCAATTGCCTATGTTGACTTTGGAAAAAAACAAACAAAAAAGTTAATTGACAAATGGATTAGAAAAAGAACAGATAACAAACTCAATTATCCTTTTGAGCATGATGTCGATCCAAAAACAAAAGCCATTTTTATTAATGTAATTGCTTTCACCGATCAATGGATGAATGAATTTTCTAAAAGTTACCAAAAGATTGCATTTAAGAATTTTAATAAAAAAAGAACGTTAGTCCCATCAATGAAACTAACAAGTGATATTCTTTCTTATAAAGATCGATTTGCACAAGTTATTGCTATCCCTTATAAAAATTCTGAAATCAATTTTCTAATTTTCATGCCTAGTATTAATATAGCGAAATTTGAAAAGCATTTAGCGAAACGGAATATTTTCGATAATTATGTGAGTAATTTGGAGTCTAAATGGATGGAAATTTTTCTCCCCAAATTCCACGTAGAAAGCAGTGAGGATCTATCGGCTGCTTTAATGGAACGTGGATATGAAGAGTTATTCAGAAATAAATTAAGTATGTATAAGATGTTTGAAGATGGAGAGTTTCAATTAACAAATTTAATGCATAAAGCAGCATTTGAAATTAATGAAAATGGAAGTTCTGCTTGGGCAGCTTCTTTTGCAACCTTAAAGTGGAGAAGTGGAAATTATCCAACTAGAAAACTTCGTATTGATCGACCTTTTGTCTATTTTCTTTATGATACCTACAAAAAACTTATATTATTTTCAGGACATATAGTCAATTTGTAATAAATAAAACACACGTATGATTATACACACTGAATTAAAATAAAAAATCTACTAATCTAAAAATATCGAAATATTTATTTATTCTCTAAATCTTGAAAGATATAATTATTTCCTCCTATAATATTTACAGAATTTTTTTTTCTTTCTTTTTAGGGACTTTTCTATATATTTCATATATATATATATTTTTTCAAAGAAAAATGTTCTGGGAGTTAAAATTGAAAGCATTGAATGTTTAAAAGCGATCTGATTATAGCATTTTTTAAATGTTTCATTAACTTGTATATATTTTCATTTTTTAAATTATTTTATATTTAAAAAATATATACGGTAAAATATGTATATAGAAAAAAAAAACGGATGTGATTTTAATATAATGAAATATTTGACTAGACAAGAAAAAAATAGAAATGTTCCCACTTATAGATATAAAGAAACAATTTAATTAATGTTTCAATGGAAAAAATGCATTTTTTATATTAAAGTGTGTGTTTGTATAATATATTTACAGAAATTAAAATTGCCATTAAATAAAAAATCCATTACCTCAAAATGCCTTGAAAATATTTTAAACTATTGTTAATAGATGGCGTTAGTTGATCGCCTAAAACTTATTGCTGCGATTTCCTAGACAAGCAACATAAGCGCTGGTAGAATGTAAAACTGATTTCTTAAAATTTTTCTAATTATTTATTTTATGCCCTTTTTTTTGTTTAAAACGATTTGTGTATATTAATTTAATATTAAAATGAACACCTGCTTATTACTAAATATAAGTTTTATTTTTTCAAATGTAAATTGTCTATTTAAGTATTCTTTATTTTATAATTAAAATTATATCTTAACATTTATATATAAAATAATAATGTATAAAAATTAAAAAATATATATATAAATGCACATGTGATGACCTTTCTCCTTTTTTAAAAGTGTTTTTCTTTTTTTAATTTGACTTTTGACAAGGTACTAAAATAAGTTTTATCTAGTCAATCAAAAGAAAACTATGTAAATTTTGTAAATATAAGAAATTGTGTAAAAATAAATTCCAAGTTGATTAAAAAATATATTTTTAAAATGAATTTTAAGTGTGATTCTTGAAAATATTCAAATCATATGTGTTGTGAGTATTAAAATTTTCTTTTTATTTTTTTGGCTTCAAACTATACTATGTGTCGTTATGTTTTGCTATTTAATATTTTTTAAATGAATAAATAACGAGGGGGGGGGATAGAATAAAATGGGACTCGATATTTAATATGCGTTTAAAAAAATGTTAAAATCTAAAAATATTTGCAAAGTAGTAATATATATAATATAGTTTTGAAAATAAAGCAATCCATAAATAAATCTTTAATTAAAAAGGCATATAAAATAAAAGGATTTAAAAGCGCGAATGTTTCTTTTATACATAAAACGAACTTCTACTGTCCTTACTGCGATGAAAAAATATATTGGGAGGGCTTGGCTCATCAGTGGTGAACCCTCCCAGCGGTTTCGCCAATTTAATCCACCAGACCGCTTCTCAGAGCTCTAATACTGTATTAGAGCTCTGAGAAGCGGTCTGGTGGATTAAATTGGCGAAACCGCTGGGAGGGTTCACCACTGATGAGCCAAGCCCTCCCAATATATTTTTTCATCGCAGTAAGGACAGTAGAAGTTCGTTTTATGTATAAAAGAAACACTGGGCAACTCTGTGCTTCACTTCCATCAATAATTGACAATATGACCCAGAATAAGTATATTGCTACGGCGTTTTATGGTTTCCACCAGTCCATATCTCAGAAGAAGGCCAAGTGATACTCACTCCTCACTTTCTTACTGCTACTCTTTTTGTGTTGATTTCTTGCTTCCCTCTTTCTTCTTCTTATTATTTTTTTTTCCTTTTCTTGTTTTTTTTTTTCCTTTCTCTTTTTACTCTGTATATATCGTTATTTCCTTTGTCTCACTGCTTTGTTCTTATGCATACCTCTGGTGAATCCTGTATAGGGTCAGTGACCCTAAATAAAGGCTTTTTTGTTGTTGTATAAAAGAAACATTCGCGCTTTTAAATCCTTTTATTTTATATAATATAGATGGCGCGTTATTGCTTTGTGTTAAAAAGGCATATATCGGATCAAAATATCATTATCAAAATATATGCCTTTTTAATTAAAGATTTATTTATGGATTGCTCTATTTTCAAAATGTATTATTTATATAATATATATATATATATATAATTTGCTTTTTTTTCTTTGTATTGTTTTCTCATTCTTTTTTTTTTTTCATCTAGAAGTTAATGGTAAAACTTCCCTTTATTTGGTCGTGAACTGTACGTTTTGGCTAGGTTAAGTTAGCTATAGGTTATCGAGCCGCATATTTAAAATATTCACGCGTAAGTGAAACATGAGCGTGTAAGCGATCAATCTAAGGGCGTTATTCACTTCCAAGTAAACAATGAGATGTCAACAAAACGTATTATTAATCGATTCACTTTCTTCCTCTTTTTATGACATTGCTTCTTCAATTCTACACATTTTCAAAAGTTTCAATATATCTCGTTTATCACGTAGATAATAATTATGAAGATAGAGAGGTTTCCTGGCCGGCATTCATAGTTCTTAGAATTAAGAGACACTTCAGCTAGTAAATATTTTTTATTCTCTCGGCGTTTCGACAAAAATCTTTTGTCCTCGTCAGGAACGTCAATAAGATAAAAATATTTACTGGCCGAAGTGTCTTAATTCAAAGAGAACGTAGATAATAAGTTTATAAGAGTTAAATCCCAGAAGAGATGATGGGCGAACAGCCTCGTCGAAATCTATCTTCTATATATATAATTGCCTTATTCTGTCTGAAGCTCACGGATAGAATGCGCGCCCATTGGCTGCCGGCGAACACGTGTCCTCCCTGCCCCCCTCTAGACAACCCTGTTATCAGCTGTGTGATACATCCACCTGTCTTTACAGACCACCCTGTATATGGCGGCCATTCTAGATAACCCTGTTATCAGCTGTGTGATACATACACCTGTCTATAGCGGCCACTCTAGACAACCCTGTTATCAGCAGTGTGATACATACACCTGTCTATACAGACCACCCTGTCTATAGCGACCACCCAAGACAACGTTTTTAAAATATATTCGCACTCGGGTAAAACCCGGGCGTTGCCCGGGCCATTCGTCTAGTATTGAAATAAATACAATTGATTCCCAAGATTAGGATATATATAATAAATATATATAACAAGAACCAATAAAAAAAATTAATTCTATGTTGATTACTGAAAATACATACTGCTTACTCTAGTGTAATAATTATAACACGAACTAAAGCATCTTATTTGGTTGGGAGAAAGAAGCTATGAAGAGATCAAGATAGATAATCCTGACGCCAATGTGGAGAACAAGGACTCGCTCAAGAAAAGAGAAACTGAAGAAGCGTTTACCTAAACGTCAAGTTTTGAAGATCATTTGTTGGTTTGGAAAAATATAGCTACATCAACCAATACTTCAGTTTAGTTGAACCATTTCGGATTGGTCTTGTTATCTTTTAAACAATACATATTCTTAGAGAAACATTTTATTTTATAACCGAAATTTGATCCCTAAAAATATCTAAGCCTTTGATTTGTGAAAAACGCAACGGAGTAATTTGCGTTTCTTTATGTAGGATATAATTACTGCTGTGTTTATTTTTCCCACAATATAAATTCTAAAATGAAAAAATAAATAAATAAAAAAACTTTAATATTCAGTGATCTTTCAATAGCTCAATGTTTTTTCCTGTATTGTCCCAAAGATGCTGTTTGAAGGCATATAGGTAATCAAGACGATGTTAGACCTTATGGTTTTTTCACGTGGTGCATGTTGTCTTAGTCTTCTTCAGTTTCTCTGCGCTTTAGCAGGTCCTTAGTCTCCATTGACGCCATGCTTCTTGAGTTTTTTTTTTTCTCTTCGTACCCTATCCCCCCATCTAGTCCAAGTCTTCTTCTTTCAACCCTTCTATTTCCAATCTTTTTATTTTTTACCCCCGAAAACTTTTTTCATCTATCCATTTTCTCTTAATCCCCGTCCAATTTATTCTGCATTTTTCTGATAACCTTCATCAGGCCTTGCTGATACCTGGTGAAACTTGAGGGGCTCAGTATTGAATTACGTAAAATTGTTGACAAGCTCTCTAGGTAGGGTTATGTAATGTTTTCCGTCAGCCCATCTACAGCTATATAACAGAGGAGAGTAAGGAATCACCCCAAAAATAATGTACTTATTTACATATTCATCTACAAATAATCAGGACTGCATTAGATCAATCTCTGCAAAAGGATCACACAAGAATAACAAATTCAAGACTATACCCCCACTATAAAAACATCTGCTCAACTCCGTTACCGGAACACTATCTGTCCAGCGATTTCCCGCTCCGGGTTAAACGGTGTATTGCCGGACTGAGAATCCTCTCGGTGCTCTTTACTGATGATCGTCCCAAAATATTTAAAACAGACGGATGGACATGCGAGATTTGCGGGACAAGAATGGAGCCGGGGCTACATCAGCATATACTCTCATGTATGGGGCTGAAAGACGAACGAGGAGTGCTCCTCAGTGAAATAGGCCTTGAGGGACTCTCTTTGGAGCTCCTGTTGAATGAGGTGGTGAGAAACAGAGCTGGAGCGTTTGCGTTGTTCAAATTTTGGAAGACGGCTGAAGAGAAGAGGAAGCTATATACATAATCTAATTGATGTAAATAATTATATGTAAATAATCTTTGTCAGGATTAGAATGACGAATCCTGTATGGGACTTTGATTCCAGTAAAAGGCTTGTTGCTGCTGTTGTATATAGTCACAGTGTAGAAAATACTATACAATACCTACTACTTATAGGTTTCTCTCTGTATTCTTATTTCTCTTCTCTTCAATTACTCTGTAAACTGGCGAATCCTTTATAGGACGAGAGGTCCTCAATAAAGGCTTTTGTTGTTGTTATATTCATCTACAAATGAAAATTGCTCGTACGTGAAGGCGTCTATAGTAATTTGTTTCAAAGTCGCGAAGTACTTTATTTTCTACGTGTATGACATATTTTATAGTATACTTTCTCAAAAACAAATTTCTGAAGGGGTTGAGCAAGTTATTTAATTTATCCTAAATATATATTTTTTAAAAGTCGCTACATGTTTGTTATATTGCTTGTACATTAAATACACGACGTATCAACATCTTAAAAAAAAAAAGAAATAATTTCTTTTTTTTTAAGAGGCTAAAACGCTATTCGTGTTTCTTGCACACTCGGTTTGCTATTTTGCCATCACACCATCTTTGGCAGACTCGGAAAGTCCTCCTAAAGACCTTGGTTTCAGGCTATATGGTCCGCGTCAAGCCAAGACCTCTTCAATTTCAGTGATCGGGTCTACAATATTGCAGAGGCAGACGGTTAGGAGGCCCATAGTTTTTGGGCCTATTTTGACAGGAGAATTATTTTTTTTTTAAAGGTGTGCGTTACTTTCCTCGCGGCAAAATATATTTCCAAAGCATCGATCTACTCAGGGCCTCCTCGTCTACTTACTTGTACTTGAGTGTGATTGGAACCCGGTGAGATTTTCGGATGAGAGAACTCCAATGAAATTATTTTGTGCATCTAAATATAATAAATATCCACTAAATATAAAATGGCAGCCTTCGATTTGAGGGAAGCTTTAAAGCAACAGCTAAATCTATCTTTTGAGATTGACAACATGTAATTGACGGTCAGGTGTTACCCCCGCGGGGATTTTTAATATGCCGTCATCAGTTCCTTCTTCTCACCCAGCTTGGTCCTCAGTTCCTCGACCTCGACAAAGGCCTCGTCGATCCTCTCCGAGACGTGGTCCGGATCGAGGAGTGTCCTGTCGGCGTCTCTCACCATGTCCAGGATGTGTTCGAGTCCTGCTATGATCAGCCCCTCTTGCTTGGAGACCGAGTCCTCCACTTTCTGGAGCAGTTCCTCGAGCCGTAGTCCTCCCTCGTCGTCACGATCCCTCGCTGCCATGGTGTTCCGGAGCTGCAGGCATCTATTTCTGACGTCCGAAATGGCGGTGGAGTGGCCGGCTCGGGTCTTTTCCAGGTTGCGGCAGAGGGTCCCCAGTCTACGGGAAATGTAGGAGCCCACCAGGAACACGAGGAGCTCTCCGGCTAGCGCAGGAACGGTCAGCAGCCACTCGTCGACTTGAGACAGCGCTTCCTCTTCCACGGGAATGGTCGTATTTTGACATCGTTGCGAGCTTTTAGCCTCCGGCGGCGTTAACCCAACCTCCAGCTCTAGAGGCCGACTGTCCGGGCTGTCGAGCGACTCCGTTCCATTGCCGTCGGTTTGAGCGATCGCAGGAGCGGGCGGTGGTACGGAAGCCCACCAGATCCTGGATAGTGAGACCACCGCCATGCCGCTACATAGGACCATGGACCATCGCAATGACATTTTTGTTTCTTTATAAACTCTCCTTATTATGATTATTTTAGAACCTATAGTCAACCATTGTTAGCTATAGATGACATGTGGAAGATTTATCTACTTAAATGATTTAAATGTAAATCATATTACCCCTATATTACAAACATTTCCTTTGGAAAACAACTTTCCTATATCTGATTGAAACTAAATAGAATGGGATGGAAATGGAAAAATCTGATGGAATATCCTATATGATAATTGAATCACAATGTAGTGCTAAAATAATAATATATTTTTTTAAAAGCTTCATTTTTATTTCAAGAAAAGGATAATGAAGGTCACAAATGGTGCAAAATACATCAATACATTTAAAAAATCAATAACTAAAAAGTGATATTTATCGTGTCAATAAAATAGAAGAAGGTAGTAGAAATATTTCTGTTTATAAAAATCGTCAAAACTCTAAATGGCCTACTGCAATGATAGAGAATAAATGAAAAGACACTTCGCTTTTACTGTGGTGAACACACTATTTGACGAGGGTCCACCACTGATGAGCCAAGCCCTCTCATCTAATTGTTTTGTAGATATGTAGTTTTTTTTTTAAATATAATTTCAATAGAAAGAGATAAAAAAAAAAACTTATAGTGTAACAAATTTTGAAATAATATTTATACGCAAAAAAAAAAAAAAGTTTTTTGAAAGAGTTACAAAACTCCTTGTTTTATAATCTGATTTCTACTTTATATCTCATTTTAAAACAATCAGTTTTATATATAGAGATGTATATATAGAGAGAGAATATGGTTTTACGGGTTACTAACCAAAGTGTATGATTTTCGAGCCCAAAAGATTGTAATATATACATAGATTTAAAGTTTATATGGTATCCAATTTATCTGTCCACTGATTGGTTCTTTAATTCCTCGTGACCTCATTCAGCGTTAAGTTGATTGGCCAATCAGAGTGAAATTATATATATATATATTTTTTTTGTTACCTCAGTGGGTGCATTTATAAGCAAAACACACTAAAATATAATAAACAATAGAGGAATCAACGCACGGGTTTAGAACGAATCTCTCTATTTAAAAAACTTAATTAATTAAAATTATATCGTTTTATATATCACTATAGTCACGACCGTATTTCCTCATCGGCCTCTGTCACGGATGCGCGCGCATCTACCAAAAAAAAACTCCCTCGAGCCGGATTTGAACCAGCGACCTAAGGAAAACCGATTAATTACATCTACAGTCCTCCGCTCTGCCAACTGAGCTATCGAGGGATACAAACTGTATGAATTAGTTTACCTTATAAAGTCAACTAATCCTATTTCTACACAAAATGTACTCATATATATGTAATATTATAAAGAATATTGTCTAATAAATAATTATGTACCATGTTGGATATAATGTATTCTGTATGGATTCAAATAAAGATGGCAGTCAAAGGAAGAGGAGATGGAAGAAGTAGAAGAGAAAAGAACGACAGATCCAAGTCGTGTATCTAGGTCACTTAGAACAAAGAGGCCCTCATATTCCAGAGTTGAATGTCCTGAGAGATTGGGATGTTAGGCAAGCTTCTTCCCGACCAAATTTACCATCATGGCCGACAGAGACAGGGACCAATCAAAGGTCAAGCAGGGTCCCACATGACCCAAGCCAGGGGGCGGGGCAACCAGAGTTCGGTCGGTAACGTGTGTGTCAAGACGTGTGTGTGCATCTTCTAAAAGTAGTGCCTCGAGGTCCAAGATGTGAGTCATCTCAATCCAATTTAATCGCGAAAATCCTTCCATCTCCTCTCCCGAGCCGCCAATGATTAATATTCCGAGGTGTTTTGTGATTCATTAATCGATATAGTGTGCCGATTTCTTCATCCACCGCCATTGATAACGACTGCCCAAACATACAAAACCCCATCCACTCCCGAGGATTCTCAGGACAAAGCACTTTAATATAGAGAGTCGACAAGATTCTCAGGATCCTTTTCCCTTATACCACAGAGAGTCGACAGGATGGACGAGAAAAACGAAACGCAAGACGCGGAGGAATACACCGCAGAGGGAGAAAACAACCCCGCCGTAAGTACTCCCAAAATAGAACCACCCCCTCCGTCGGCAGAGTTGCCGGCCGTCTTGGCACGCCTCGCGGCGTGTTTATCTGCCCTTCAGACCACCAGCGACCGCGTGACCCATCGGACGGAGATAGAAGTCCAGAGCTTCGACGGGACCTACCCAGCCGCACAGTTCTTTCGGACATATGACCAGAAAACAGACTGGGATGGTCTCACCAACACGGAAAAAGTGCTCCGCCTACCCCGTTACCTGAACAACAAACCGCTAGAACACTTCAGGAGGCTTCGGATGGAGACCCAACATTACATCCAGGTGAGACAGACCTTCCTGGATCTCTATCCGGAGACCAATGAGGCCACGTATGCCCAATACTTCTCCATGAAGCTGGCCGGACAGCCCAACCTGGAAGAATACTATCGGAATAAGACCGCGCTGGGTCTACAACTGGGCCTCCCACAAGAGGTCATCTTGGAGACGCTCACCGAGGGGCTGCCACCCTCCGACCAGCGCCTCGTCCGCATTGTGCCGCCAGAGAACCTAGGTGCATGGTTCCGGCTGGTGCAGCGGATCCGCGGCAGCGGCGCACCATCTCCAAGGCACCCAGACGAGCACGCACCACCCCTACTGGGCCCCTACGCACCGGTGCGACCTAGTCCAAGAACAGTGCCAACCAGGTCGACCCCGCCAACAGACTGCCGTTTTTGTGGTGGACTACACTGGCACTCTGAGTGTCGTCTCAGACAAGCCCCGCAGTTGCCCCGTGCCTCCGGAGACGCACGAGCAGCGCGCTCCGCGCAACTAGCGGAACAACGGCCGCGAGCCCAGCCCCATCACCAAGCGTCACGCGCACAAGCCACTGGGATAACCAAGGGAGCCCCAGACCAGCAGCCAGCAGGTAGGCCTACTGACCAGGCCTTTCGTCAACCTGACAATTAGATTGCCAATCTCCCATGGACTGTCCCTACCATTCCTGATAGACACGGGTGCGTCCGTTAACCTAGTGTCATGTGCCATATATAAAAATTTAAAGAATAATTTCCCTGACCTAAATTTAATAACTAAAAAAATAATAAATTTACAGACAATAGATGGCCACGTGCCAACAATAGGCCAGATTACCTTCCCCCTATCCATTCATGCCATAACCCAAAACGAAGTATTCCACGTGGTGGACGCCCCTCTACCATTTGGAATACTTGGTATTAATACCCTCCGTAAATTCAAATTAAAAATCGATTTTGCACATGGCACTATGTACCAACTCGATGCACCTTTGTCGCCCCTGACCTACCACTTTGCTGTGTTGCCCGAAGGGTGCACATATTGGGAATGCCAGGCGGACCTATGCAAGGCCCACACTATTTTTCCGCCTTCCGCCAACAATACCCAATATGCGCATTTTTCGGACAACACGTCCACAACCCAGGGACTCACCCAACCACCGCACCATGTCCAATCAAAGAACTTTTTTAGAGCCAACTGCTCTTATTATAGGGTCAAGGTACCAGAACAACCACCCAATGCCAACCTCTCACACCCCACCAAGGTCCAAACGGACCACCTTCACCATACACCCAAACATCCCCATTCCACACACCATTCCATGTACCACACACACCACCCATTATCACCAGAACACCTCCCAGGGATCCCCATAGACAATCAACCGCAGCCACCGTATCCACCTCAATTCCCGGCGCTATTGCGCCAATACCAACACGTGTTCTCCCGGAACAAATTCGCGGTCCCATGCCTAAAGGTTCCCCCAGTAAGAATCGCCACCAACTCCGACAAAGTCGTCACCATCCGCCCATATAGGGTACCGATATGCGACCAACGGGAAATACGCAGTCAGATCCGACAGATGTTGGATAATGACATCATTGAGCCGTCCTACTCCCCTTTCTCTAGCCCGGTCACCCTAGTGACCAAGCGAGACAAGACCAAAAGGTTTTGTATCGACTATAGGAAGGTGAACGAGGTCATAAGCTCCGATGTCCATCCACTCCCGAGGATCGAAGATATACTGGACCGTCTCGCGCGGGCCAAGTATTTCTCGACTGCCGACGTCTCCTCCGCATATTGGCAAGTGCCGATACACCCTGATTCTCGACCACTGTTGGCCTTCGCCACGATAGACGGGTTGTATCAGCCCACCCGATTGCCTTTCGGACTTAAGACCAGTCCACAGATCTATGAAAGGGCAATCAATCAGGTCCTGCAGGGGCACGGACTTGATTGTGTGGCGCACTATTTTGACGACTTTGTCATATATTCGGAGACACTGGAGGAACACCAAGAACACCTGCGCAGGTTTTTCGCGTTCTGCGACGCGGAGAACTTGCAACTCAACCTCACCAAATGCGAGTTTTTTAGGCAGACCATCGAATTTCTGGGGTACACAATCACCGCTGGTACCACCACCCCACTTATCCGCAATACCGACGTAATCCACGCTATCCCACCCCCGAACAATCGCAAAACGCTGCAATCCTTCTTAGGCGCCGTGAACGTCTATAATAAGTTCATCCCGGACTATGCCCGTTTGCGGACCCCACTCAACAACCTTCTCAAGAAGGATGTGACGTGGGACTGGGATGACAAATGCCAAAAGGCGTTCACCAGCCTGAAGGAAAGCCTCACACAACACCCCGTATTGCACCTCTACAAGGATGAACTACCATGCCAGGTATATTGCGATGCATCAACACTTGGCATTGCAGGCGTCCTCAAACAAGTCCACTCCGCTGGGAAGGCCTACCCAGTCCAATATTTCAGCCGCGCTCTGCGTGTACACGAGCGGAACTACACCATCTCCGAACTAGAATGCCTCGCCATTGTCGAGAGCGTGGAGAAGTTCCGTGTGTATCTAATGGGCAGAAAATTCACCATATTTTCTGACCATCACGCACTGCAGTGGCTGAAGACGATCAAAAACCCGTCAGGCAGATTATTCCGATGGAGTTTGAGGTTATCGTGTTACGAATACGAAGTCCGCTACATAAAAGGATCATTACAACATGAAGCGGACCTCCTATCCCGTAACCCGTTTTGTGGATTCTTAGACGCCACCATCATTAAGAACCATCAACTCACTCCTTCGGGAGAATCTAAACTGACCATTGATCGAAACGGACTGCAAACCCTAAAGCGTAGAGGTGTAACCAAAATTGTCGTCCCTGACGCCCTCGTTCCCGACCTACTAACAAAGGTGCACAGTCGGTACAACCACCCGGGCATATCCCAGATGACCAGGCTCATCTCTACCCAGTACTACTGGAAGGGGATGTCAGAAGACATCTCCAAAACCACCAAAGCCTGCGCCATCTGTCAGTCAACAAAACACCCTCGAGGTCCCACGTTTGGGGAACTAGGACAACTTCCTGTGGCCACTCAGCCTTTTGATCTGGTCGCCCTCGACACCATAGCTGGACTTGCCAAATATGGTAACGCCAAAGCTTACCTCCACGTTGTGGTGGATCACTTTTCGCGCTACACGTGGACCTTCCCCTCAAAATCTACCAGCATCACCACCTATCAACAGGTGATAAAGCGAGTGTTGCAGGACGGCTCTCCGAAACGCCTACTCACGGATAGAGCGCCTGCGTTCACCTCACCAAAGTTCAGGAAGTTCCTGATTAACAGGAACATCCATCCCCTGCTCACCACCAGTAACAACCCCCAAGCTAATGGTCTATGCGAGCGCCTGAACGCTACCTTAACAGGCAAACTAAGGTTACTCCATTTGGAAAACCCCAAAGCCGCATGGACTAAGCTGGCGAAGCGCGTTACTGTGGTGTATAACAACACGCCCCACTCAGTTACCGGGTTCCCACCTGGCTACCTGATGTTCGGCGTTCTACCTCCCGAGCTCACTGAGCATGTAAACCCCTACCCCGTTTTAACCACAGCCCGACGGATAGCCCATGAACGTACCCAGGCCAAGCACCTCAAAGACAAACATGCCTACGACCAACAACATAAGACACCCCATTTTGAACCCGGAGATCTCGTGTTGGTAAAAGTTTACCATCACCCCAATACAGGCAAACTGGCTCCGTATTTCACGGGTCCCTACGAGATCTTAGAGATCATCTCTCCCAACGTGGTGAGAATAAACCGACCCAACCAACCTCTAAATCGGAATACCGACACAGTTCATGTAAATAAATTACAGTACTATAACGAAAATATTCGTTATATCGCACCTCCCACTCTGATACCACACCCTGCTAAACCCCAATCTAGGACGCTACCACCACTGTTCGAGCACCTCACCCCAGACCTCTTTACAGTTGAGCGCTTTGCTCCTACAATAGGCAATTGTACCACTACCACCCCTGTTGACCCACAATGTAACATTATCGCCCAACGCGATATTCCCCAACCTGCAATATCCCGTCCAACCCATATAACCAAAGTTAAAACCCCAATCCCTACAGTTAGGGCTGATCCCAAACCAATTCCCTTACAGGCAAGGTTTTTTCGTAACGTGGAAACCTTCCCCTTGTTCCACCTCCTATACCTCATCAACCTTTTCATCCTACCCACTGTACTATTACCCATGGCCACCCTACTGTATGTCAGTGTCTATACACTGCAGCCCAACCGTCTCTTCCAACTACAGGAAGCCCTATTCGAAATAACCATCGCCGTAGTGGAACTAATCCATCGAACCATAGGAATAATTCTCCCGGAGTTATGGACCATCCTTGTCCACAGTCATGCCTTGGTCGCTCTAATAGGTGAAATCATAGGAGAGATTTTCCAAACCCTCTTTAGAGCGCGCCAAGTCGAATAGCAATCTCCCCACCTTTACAAACACTCGTCGATCACCCCGCTGTCAGCTGGCGTCCACTTTACAGAAACCTTCCGCCGCGCCGACGTCACGTCCTTTCCGATCACGTGACCGACGTCACATCCTCCCTGCGGAATGTAAACAAACCCGCCGTCACTTTTCGCGTGTCACCACACTTAAAGTTACTTTCTGGAACATACACTCACACACACTCGCATACATTCACGCACCTATATAGTTTTGGCAACCTTATGACCTACGACCCTATAATAAACAAAGATTGGACATTGTTATGTAAAAAAATATTCTTCTTTTGTGTATATTTTTGTTAACCAATTTTAAAGGACTTGTACACAACCAGCACTTTTATTTTTTTTTTATTTTTATTTTTTTTATTCCCACCATCCATGTCTATCACCCTTTCAATTTCTTAATCACCTCAAGTTTATTTTTTCCTTTTATTGTTTAAACCTTGTTTTGTCCTAACTGAATGAACAACTGACCTGACGCAATACTTCTCATGTATCAGCCTTCAGTTATCATACAGGAGCTTTGATTTCTTTTTTTTATGTTTTGTTTATATTTTTTCACCGCCCCAAAGGCTAATCAGATTTCTTTTTCTTTTTTTTTTCCCTCCATCACCAAAATTTATTGTCTATAGTTTTCTTTTTATTTCTGTTAATGTCTTATATGTTTTGTTTGGATTGCACCTCATAGAGTTTCCCTTGCTGTGGGTTTCCACACAGCAAGATTGAACACCTATGCAGGCAAGATTTTTTTTTTCCTCCAAAAAATTATCATATTTTTTCCTAGTTTAGCAAGCACCCCTATCTACTCAAATTTCTTTTTATTACTTATTTCCATCATTTACTTTATCCCCAATTGTATCTAACCACTCACTATTTTAAAAAATTTTTTATTTTTTTTTTCTTTCCCAAAAAAATTATTTTTCTTTTTTCAGAATTTAATACAGATCCCTTTTAAAATTCTTATTCATAGGGGGCGCATCTGTAATATTATAAAGAATATTGTCTAATAAATAATTATGTACCATGTTGGATATAATGTATTCTGTATGGATTCAAATAAAGATGGCAGTCAAAGGAAGAGGAGATGGAAGAAGTAGAAGAGAAAAGAACGACAGATCCAAGTCGTGTATCTAGGTCACTTAGAACAAAGAGGCCCTCATATTCCAGAGTTGAATGTCCTGAGAGATTGGGATGTTAGGCAAGCTTCTTCCCGACCAAATTTACCATCATGGCCGACAGAGACAGGGACCAATCAAAGGTCAAGCAGGGTCCCACATGACCCAAGCCAGGGGGCGGGGCAACCAGAGTTCGGTCGGTAACGTGTGTGTCAAGACGTGTGTGTGCATCTTCTAAAAGTAGTGCCTCGAGGTCCAAGATGTGAGTCATCTCAATCCAATTTAATCGCGAAAATCCTTCCATCTCCTCTCCCGAGCCGCCAATGATTAATATTCCGAGGTGTTTTGTGATTCATTAATCGATATAGTGTGCCGATTTCTTCATCCACCGCCATTGATAACGACTGCCCAAACATACAAAACCCCATCCACTCCCGAGGATTCTCAGGACAAAGCACTTTAATATAGAGAGTCGACAAGATTCTCAGGATCCTTTTCCCTTATACCACATATATATTATATTATATTATATATATATAGTCACGACCGTCTTTCCTCATCGGCCGTGATGAGGCCATGACACGTGATCGTAGCCGTCCAATAGGAGGGCGCCGGCCATCCGTAACAGAGGCGGCCTATGACTGATTGATTAGGATTAGGATATGCATTTATTTAAGGCGCCAATTTATAATTGTAACAAATAGTATTTGAATAAAAACATTCAATCGGGTAAAACACGGGCGTTGCCCGGGTCATTCGGCTAGTATGTTATATTTATAAGAACATCTTATTTTTCTTTTCAACCCCCAGAATATCTGATAAATACCACTCGTGGACAAAAACTTAAGGAAATTGAAAGTCTTTGATGTCGCTGGTCGTCTTTTTTTTTTTTTTTTTTTTTTGGAGACGGAGTCATTTTGTTCACACTTGGTTATATCGTGTGTCTTCAATAAAGCTTCGCTGTGTATCAAATATCTTTCAGAGTTATTGTCTGAATCCCGATATTACATGTTAAAAGGTACAACTTACGTAAGTTGTGTCCATGAGTATATATTGTGATTCCGGGTTTGAAACTGTGTAGACTTTGTATACTTGAGAGAAAAAATCAAGATTGTATTTAATAATCTGATTGATAGTTGGATTTCTAGTCTTTGTGTATTATAGGGATTGATGGAGGGTACATTTTAGTGATGTAAGAATAGCTCGAGTTTTTTTAAATTTTTAATCGATTTGTGTTTAATTAAGCTGTGAATGTTCCTTCGTACATGTACTGGTAATGTTCCAGTATAACTTTGTAAGTCGTTACAACATGTTGTTGAAGGAATTCCCCCCCCCCCCCCCCCCACAAAAAGTCTTCCATTTATAAAACAAATATTCCGTTGCGTGATATTTGATTTTTGTATATTACAATAGTATATTAGCATTACCTAATAATCCATAGTTTTATTATTTAACTGTTATTATGTTAATTAGTATTTGCATATATACATCTCTCTTATTTCCTACTTCTTTGTATATGGATTTGTTTAATTTCCAAGTTTTTTAGTATCGTAATTGTAACTGTTGAAGGTCTGTTACACCTGGAGTATTGTCACCGTGGTTTCAACTTTACCCTCAGCAGTTTGTCTTTTATTTATGGTTAAACCAATTCCTGAAGTCCACTCCTCTCCAATTTTGTAGTTATAGGCCTGGAATATAATTAATAATTTATTTATAATTAATTAAAAGAGCAACTATATACTTGTCAAAATTCGAAACGACGCGTATGATTCTTTTTTAAAAATAAACAATTTATACTAATGCATCTCATACTATATACTTGTATATTAAAAATGGCTATAAATTGGTTTAATTAAATAAAATAGAGCTACTTATTGTGGGCATTAAATTTATTATTCGTTATACGTAAGAGAGAAACATTGGAGGGAGAAATGACTTCCCTTCCATCTCACTGAATAATTACGCGAATAATTAATCACAGAACATTTTCCTTCCTTTGAAAGGATCACATATTTTTTTCCTGGAACTAATTAACTTTGATTAACATATTTTTATATATTTTTTGTGACTTTAAACTTTTCCTCTTCACCAAGAAATAATTTTAACGAAAAAGAGAGTGGAGGGAGGGGGGATATGTATATATGAATTATTTATCTCTCTCTCTCTTATTTATTCATATATTTATCATTATATAATCTTATTTATTCATATTTATTCTGTATTTAACCTTATATAATCTTATCTGGACATTGTGATAAATCAATCTCAATCTCTCTCAGTCCCCTGCTCCGGGAGGTGTTCGCCTTCTGCGAAATGCCCCTGGATCTGCAGGCCTGGCTCTTTGGTGTCGGCCTCCATCCTGAGGGGATGAAGATCACAAGTGTAGCGAAGGTTACTATCTACAAATACCATCTTGGTCTTGAGGTGGGTAACACCAGCCAATACCTAGACCTGCCCACTCTGTGGGAAAGAACTCTCGCAGTTCACCGGTGACGGAGTCTTTCCAGCGGTTGGCGACACCAATAAAGAACTTGTATATATTTTTTGTATATTTGTCAATTATTATATGTATTTACATTTATTTATTTATATATATTTATCATTGCATGATCTTATTTACTCATATTTATGTATTTAACCTTATATGACCATTTATGAGCGATGTGATAATGAAGTTTCAAACTCAATCTCTCTCTCTCTCTCTCTCTAATGTATTTTCCGTAAACAATAGCTCAAATAAAATCTGTATGTTAATTAATTGAAAAAGAGAGAAAAAAAAAGAAGGATAAACCGGGTTCCTAGAGCAAGCATGTCAAACTCGCGGCCCGCGGGCCTCATGCGGCCCACAACGAATAAATTTGCGGCCCACCAGACAATAATTTTTAATGAATTTTTTTTTATAAATAAAAAAAAAATTAATAAAAATTTGTAGCCTAATTTTTAAAAATTGTAATTATACATAATTTATTTATTAATAACGAACCACTGGTCGCCATACATAATTCGTAGTTTTGATAATATTATACTTACATACATAACGTATGTACATCGCCATAAACCTACAAAAATGTTACTATAAAAATTTAATTACTTGTTTTCTTTTTTTTTTTGCGGCCCACATAATCTTATTACTTTTTTATTTGGCCCGTGTTAGGATTTGAGTTTGACATGCTTGTCCTAGAGTGTCACTGGTTCACTAGTACAAACTAGCTACAGCGGTCAGGACCAGTTGACCAGGAAGTTCCATTCCTATTGGAATGGCGCCAAGGTCCTACATAGAGAAACAAGACGGATAGACTCTTCCTGGAAGACTGGGAATCAGAGAAAAACATGGAAGAGAGAGGTAACCCGGGCTCCTGGCGCGTAAATCGCCAACTACCCGGGCTGTACAGCTACAGTCTAGGAAAAAAAAAACATGGAAATTACTTAAATAAGAAGATTCCACCACGGTACAAGGTTATAATGCTGAAAATTGAAAAAGAACGAGGGAGAATAACCGTTTGAGAGTATATTTTTTGACGTGACAACGTCTTAAATTAGGTTGCGGCTGGGAGTCACTTGTGTAACGCCCGGTAACGTTACGATGAGTCATCGAACGAGAGTGCTGCGCGCGCAGCTGCGCGCGCAGCGCTAGAGAATTAGGCGCATTGAATCGGCGCATGCTTGTCTCTGTCTTTGTCTTTCTCATCGTCCTATCCTCAACAAAATCACTCAAATAGGAATTAGTTAAGTTTAAGTTTACATGTACAATGTTTTAGTAAACAAAATATATTTCTATAGTTAAAATTTGTGCAATTCTTATTTTCATTCAATTCCTTGTTCCTATTGTGCAATTTAATTATATTCATATCAATAAATATTCTACCGTTGTCACGTAAAATCTTCGCCCGTAAAACCGACTTTACAGGCAACCAAGGTTTTTTTAAAGAATATTTTTACCCTTCAATCCTAATTTTAATTTATTATATTTTTTAAAATTTTATTTGTCGCGATATTTTATATATTTTAAAATTTTATCTTTTGATACTTTATATTTGACCTGACCTTTTTATTATTTTTTTTTTCTAATATTGTTTCACATGTTAAGCGTATTTACGCAAGTTTGACCATAAAATACCCATTTCTTGGTTTCTTAAGAAGCCTCTGGGACCAAAAGATTTTAGGTCGCAGTGGTACAGGCTGCTACACGCTGACGAGCGCCAACAGCCCGAATCGCGTTCGTGGATGGCTTTAATATATCAAGAAAATGGGTAAGCTAAATATCAGGGAACAAGCTAAATCAACGCTTAGTTGATTTCTGTTCCACTAGATGGCGCTCTGCCATCTAAAAAGCACATATGCTCCTGGTCAGGATATACCTTCTTTATTTTTAATATTTGAAAGTTTTATTTTCAGATTTCATAGTTCTGTTTTTAATATTTTGGCGGCCCGTGTTTTGACTTCGTATCTTTTGTTCCCCGGTTATACAACCCTATATATGTAAATATGGACAAATATATTTTAAACAAAGTTTATCATCTTCGAATATAATCTTTTAATTTGCAAAAGTCTCGTTTATTTTTAAGCTCTTATTTATTATAGATATACAAGGTATGTCCCATAAGTTCCCGGACTGGGTCCATAAAAAAAAAATAAATGGAAAATGTAAATAAATTTGACTGTTTATTATAGAAAAAATATCTGGCAACACGGTGGTATCAATAACGAGTCGGTAGGTGCGCGCGCGCCAAGGTAATTCTAATTTATTTAAAGGTCACACCTAGCGCTGCGGCGATTTTACGATGGAACAAAATTGAAGCAGAGGATTTGCATAGAATTTTGTGTGAAACTTCAAATATTAGCAACCGAAACTTTTGAAATGCTTAATAAAGCATTCCCCAATGACGCCCCAAAGAAAACAACTGTTTTTGAATGGCATTCTAGATTTAAAGCTGGCCGAATTTCCATTGAAGATGCTCCTCGTCAAGGACGCCCAAAATTTCAAAGTACTGATAAAATGTGCAAAAAATCACCTATTTGATAAAAGAAAATCCTCGAACCACTTTGCTGGAGCTAGAGCAAGACACAGGTATCTCTAAAACAACGATTGGAAAGATCGTAACCGAAGATTTGAAGCTCAAAAAGACTCCTGTAAAATGCATCCCAAGATTCCTCACTAATGAGCAAAATCTGTGTCGGCTTGCAACCTGTGAAGACATGTTTAAAATGACAAGAACGGATCCGGAATGGAAAGACAAGATAATCACAGGCGATGAGACATGGGTCTATGGCTATGAACCTGAACCCAAGCGTCAATCTGCCGAGTGGAGAGGTCAGGGTGAGCCTAGACCCAAAAAATCCAGGATATTGAAATCCAGAAACAAGGTGTTGCTGGTCGCTTTTTTGGATAACAAGGGCATTGTTCATCACGAGTATCTTCCTGCAGGCCAAACAGTTATTAAGGAAATGTATTTGAGCATTCTTCGCCGTCTAAGGGAAGCGATTCGAAAAAAAAAAAAAAGGCCAGAAAAATGGACTAATGGTGACTGGATCCTACACCATGACAATGCCCGCCCTCACACAGCGCACTTGGTGACGAGTTTTTTGGCGAAAAACGGGACAGAAATCCTACCTCAACCACCCTATTCCCCAGACATCGCACCAAATGACTTTTTTCTGTTCCCCAAACTCAAAGCAGTTCTAAAAGGAAGACATTTTGACACCAGGGAAGACATAATAGAAAAATCGCTGCTGGCATTGAAGAGCATTCCAAAAGAGGCCTATAAAAACTGTTTCGACAATTGGGAGAAACGATGGCGCTGGTGCGTTGAAGCAAGGGGGGATTACTTTGAAAAGTTTTAATAAAAAAATTTAAAAAAAATCTTACCTTTTTTTTTTTATGGACCCAGTCCGGGAACTTATGGGACATACCTTGTATATATGTCAAATAATAATCTGTATATATTTATCATGTGTATATAATCTTTCTCCATTTTTACCCCTTTGTATATTTCCCACTTTCATAGGTTTCTCCGTCTTGTAACCCCAAGGAGAATCCTCTGTAAGACCTGTGTGTCTTAATAAAGGTTTGTGTGTGTATATATATATGCAGATACGTGACGCTGTATTTTATAAAACCGTGTATGTATATAAGTAGAATTAGGATTCAAAATTCCCCTGAGGAGAGTGACACTGAAATGTCGGGAGTTAAATAAACCATTGGTTGATGTGGCAGCTGTGTTTGTTTCTGAAAGGAAGTTCCATGTTACAGTCATGTCTGTCTGGCCATAGATTGAGGTGGGTCGGTTCAAGCGCCATCCTATGTCTCAAGAAAGTGACGCGGGGAAAGAGAAGGTGATCTGTGGTTCTTCCGAACAGAGAGGGCCAGAAGTCTGCCAGGACCCGGTGATCTCTCCATGGTAGGAATGTACGGGGTTAAAGATATCTATAAAAATAAAGGTGGTCTCTCCCGTCAAAATAGACGCTAAAACTAAGCGACATCTATTGATCGTCTACGAAAATTAGCGGACTCAAATCAATAACGAAGTCTGACCTGAACAGAAGAGGGCCATTAACCCGAAACCATGGTCTCCGGGTGGACGCTTGACAGTTTGCTAAAGCTTGGTGTTGTGGCTTTGCCACCGACCCGAGTTTACGGAGACAGTCAATAGTTGGCGTGTAGTTTTGGTGTCTGTCTATTTTGACGGGAGAGCTGTCCTTTATTTTTATAGATCGATTTCCTCCCGGAAAAAAATATCCATCTATATATATGTATAAATAACGAACGAAGCTTGAATAAAATGAAATGTAAAAGAAGAAAATAAACGGGAAAGAGAAAACAAGGGTCATATTCGAACAAGGATAATGGAGGTTTTAAACTTAAAAAATATATATATAGTAATAATAATAATAAATTTGATAATTTTTTTCCTTTATAACTTCGTAAAAAATCAAAAAAATATAAATTTATTTGACTCAATCTCCAGTCAAGGAAATCTTTCATTAAATAATTTCAATATGAATATAACAAATAAAGAAATTACCACTTTTAAAAAATCCATATCTCTATATAATTAAAATAATTCCTGTTATACTCGGAGAATTTGTATAAGACCAAAAGGTATTAAAACTATTTGTTGTTGTTGTTGTATATAATTTGAAAATAATTCCTTTTTTTTTCCTCATGTCTCCGTAGAACTCTTCCGAGATTTTTCTTAACGTAACACAATCAATATGTAAAACGACATTTGAAAATTATCCCGCATGTGTTTCTTTTAATCGAAAAATCGTAATTTATTTTAAAGAGAAAATAACGACTATTTCTAACCTTAGGAATGAAGTATGAAAGGATGAATTGTGAAAAGTAATGATAAACGGAAAAATAAAGTGTCGAGGGACGTGAAACGAACCCCCAGTGTGTCTCTCCCTGAACACTTTTATTTTTCCGTTTATCATTACTCTTCACAATTCATCCTTTCATACTTCATCCTTAAGGTTAGAAATAATCGTTATTTCTCCTTAAAAATAAATTTCGATATTTCGTTTAAAAGAAACACATGTGGGATAATTTTCAAATGTCGTTTTACAATCATAAGCCGCATTATATTGTATTAAAATCAAATATGTCTTATAGATAAAGACCTGATCTGTAAGCGTGTGTCAGAAACTTTTTGGAATTAAGATATAGGTAGAGCTAGCCGATCTTTCTGCCGTTGTTATTTATTGGATCCATCGTCAATATACATATCTCACCCCTAACCAATCATTCTTCAGGGTCTTCTGTACTAGGCCTTCACGGTTATCATGCTGAGGCACTGCCACGTAGAGGAGGATTGGACTTTTAGGTCTTGTTGCAATGGACCAATGTTCTAATTATTATAATTATTTGATTATAACTGTAGCAACCACACTTTGCTTCAGCGATCCTATGCAACCTTCTGTCTCATAACCAATATGGGACAGATATCATAAACATGCTTAAGTTATTCTTCAAATTCAATTTTTTGCTTGTTCTCTTTTTGAAATATAATTTTAATTATGGATGGCTCAATTTTCAATATATATATACTAGCCGAATGACCCGGGCAACGCCCTGTTTTACCCGACTGTAGATGTTACAACGGTGATCCTTAGGTCGCTGGTTCAAATCCGGCTCGAGGGAGCCGGCGAGCACGTGACCTCCCTGTGCGCGCGCATCCGTGACAGAGGCGGCCGGCCGATGAGGAATGAGGAAAGACGGTCGTGACTATATATATTAATTAATAATAATAATAATTATCATTAGATAATGATAATGATCATAATGATGAAGCGCGCGCATCCGTGACAGCGGCCGATGAGGAATGAGGAATTGAGGAAAGACGGTCGTGACTATATATATTAATAATAATAATAATAATTATCATTAGATAATGATAATGATCATAATGATGAAGCGCGCGCATCCGTGACAGCGGCCGATGAGGAATGAGGAATTGAGGAAAGACGGTCGTGACTATATATATTAATAATAATAATATAATAATAATAATTATTATTATTATCATTAGATAATGATAATGATCATAATGATGATGCGCGCGCATCCGTGACAGAGGCCGATGAGGAATTGAGGAAAGACGGTCGTGACTATATATATTAACTAGATGAATGGCCCGGGCAACGCCCGGGTTTTACCCGAGTGCGTATATATTTTAAAAATGTTTTAATTAAAATACTATTCGTTACAATTATAAATTGGCGCCGTGGATGTCTCTTTTGTGAAACGTCCCGCCCCAAACTGTGTGTGTCTTGAAAATATAAAAATAAAAATGTGAACGGAAAAATATGTCTAGGGTAGCCTAGTGGTCATGGTATCTGCCCGGTAAGCGGAAGGTCGTGGGTTCGATTCCCATCCCTTGACACTTTTTTATTTTATCCATTCTGACCAAAATCTATCCGTGAACTTCACACAGTGAACTTCACACAGACAGAATAAGGCAATTATATAAGTAGATAATCCAAATTGTGCCTTATCACACACTATTTTTTTATTTGGCCTTATTACCTTGTGTTTATAATCTATGACGTAATGCCGGCGGCGCGCGCCCGTTGGCTGCCGGCGAGCACGTGACCTCCCTGTGCGCGCGCATCCGTGACAGAGGCGGCCGATGAGGAATGAAAAAAGACGGTCGTGACTATATATATACGAATGACCCGGGCAACGCCCGTGTTTTACCCGATTGAATGTTTTTATTCCGATACTATTTGTTACAATTATAAATTGGAGCCGTGGATGTCACTCTTGTGAAACGTCCCGCTCCAAACTTTACATGTACATTAGGTCAGCTGGTATTACACCTCATTTTCACCGCTAGAGGCGCGAGCGAATTGACTTTTTGTAAATATACATAATTATAAAGATAGAAGCTTCTATAGAAGATAATGATCATAATGATGATGCGCGCGCATCCGTGACATGAGGAATTGAGGAAAGACGGTCCTGACTATATATATTAATAATAAAATAATAATAATAATAATATAATAATAATTATTATTATTATTATCATTAGATAATGATAATGATCATAATGATGATGCGCGCGCATCCGTGACATGAGGAATTGTTGACGGTGGAAAGAAGGTCGTGACTATATATGTTGATATCAGACATCTGCCTATACAAACGAAAAATGAAAAGATGACGGAATAAACCAAAAATGCCTCTTTTTTTTTTGTCAATGTGAGCGAAATAAAACATTTGAACTACGATCAAGTGCTTTAAGACGGGCAGTTATCTCTCAGAAAATGTTTTAAAGAGACTAATTTTTCAAAGAAAATATATTGAGTGACAAAACAAACCTAGAATTTTGGAGGAAGAAAACGGTATCTATATGAGAGGACGCCTAGGGAAGTTTGTATTAAATAAATATATTTTTGATAGATTTTTATAACCCAGGTTCTTGGAGCGCAGAATGCCAACTACCCGCATATTTTTGATATATGTATATACTAGCGGATGTACCCGGCTTCGCCCGGGGTTTTACCCGAGTAAAGGTTTGTCTAACGAACATTTGTTAAAACAATTCTCTATAAACTTAAAAAACAAAAAATAGATATATTTTGATAATTTGAAACTCGTAAATTTGAATCTCTCGATAAAGTGAACATTTTTTCCCGGTCCCTTGAAAAATACTCGATAAGTTGAATAAAATCAATATTAATTGGTTCCCTCGGTAATTGGAAGTTAAAGGAATAGTATCTTGCCTTGGAATTGTATCATTAATCTTGTCTCAAATAAATTGCCGTGTCATCCTGAATTTTGTCTTTCCTAATTTTCTGCATTACAAAATCATCGTTTTATCTAGTGAACATTTTTCCCGGTCCCTTGAAAAATACTCGATAAGTTGAATAAAATCAATATTAATTGGTTCCCTCGGTAATTAGAAGTTAAAGGAATGGTAACTTTTCCTTGGAATTGTATCATTTTTCTTGTCTCAAATAAATTGCCGCGATATCCTGAATTTTGTCTTTCCTAATTTTCTACATTACAAAATCATCATTTTATCTATTCTCCCAATATATATGTTGTAGATAAATGATAAAACTAACTTTGACTTTTGCGCAATTAATAGGTAGAAAATCTTACTTTTGATAAATAATCTTTAAGATAATAAACTTAGTGATAAGAAAGTTAATAGATAAAAAAAACTTGTTATCATCGTCGCAATGGGGGCGCTGCTTTCGAGTTAAATCTACAAATCTGCAAATAACTCTAAGGATATTCAAGAAATTATTTTTCAAAAACCTTCCCGGGGATATAGCTAATAATATCCCAAAATTTCACGGCGATTGGATGTATGGTTTTTGAATCTATAGAGTACAGACAGACAGACAGATATTCAAATATCTCTTATCTCTTATATCTCTACTAGACGAATGGCCCGGGCAACGCCTGGGTTTTACCCGAGTGCGTATATATTTTAAAAACGTTTTAATTCAAATACTATTCGTTACAATTATAAATTGGCGCCGTGGATGTCTCTCTTATGAAACGTCCCGCCCCAAACTGTGTGTGTCTTGAAAATATAAAAATGTGAATTTTCATAAAGATTTCATCATGTCGATTTTTTTTTTTTGCATTTCACCTACTAAATCGATAGAGATAATTACATTTGCAACATGAACTTAGGTATATTGACTAAATAGAAAACTGCATAGTAATAAAGATCATTTTTTAAAGGCAACATATCGTTTTTTTTTTCAATAAAATCGAAACAAAAATTAACGATAAATAACGATAATTGCCTTAAAAAGAAATTGCCTTAAAAAAAAAAAGAAACATTCGCGGTGATTTTGTCTTGCATTCGTTTATACAATTATTATATACGAATGACCCGGGCAACGCCCGGGTTTTACCCGATTAAATGCTTTTATTCAAATACTATTCGTTACAATTATAAATTGGCGCCGTGGATGTCATTCTTGTATAATATATAAATGAGTTTTAAAAATTGTAAAAAAAAAAAATGCATCGGCCGGGAATCGAACCCGGGCCGCCCGCGTGGCAGGCGAGCATTCTACCACTGAACCACCGATGGTTATGAAAATTCCCATCCGTGAGCTTCAGACAAACAAACAGACAGAATAAGGCAAATATATAAGTAGATACGAATGACCCAGGCAACGCCCGGGTTTTACCCGATTAAATGCTTTTATTCAAATACTATTCGTTACAATTATAAATTGGCGCCGTGGATGTCATTCTTGTATAATATATAAATGAGTTTTAAAAATTGTAAAAAAAAAATGCATCGGCCGGGAATCGAACCCGGGCCGCCCGCGTGGCAGGCGAGCATTCTACCACTGAACCACCGATGGTTATGAAAAATCCCATCCGTGAGCTTCAGACAGACAGAATAAGGCAAATATATAAGTAGATCATTCAAGTTGTTTATTTTTTTTTAATTGGAAACAAAATATGCTGTAACATGATGTGTCAGCGATTTCTGTGATGTTGTAACATATATACTGCTGGTCTCTGATTGGAGGTTTACAAGACGTTTAAATCCTATAACCCTTGGCGGTCTCTTGGCAAAGTCTAATCAGGATTCTTTCTCTGTGAAACCTGAAGCCAATTCCTGAAGTCGCTGTTCCTCGCCCCCATCTGGTGTTTTGTTGCGAAGACATGAGTAGAACCACCGGAATAAATTGTGTTCATCTGGATGGCTTGTTGCGAAGATATGGCCAGAATTACTGGAATAAAATTGTGTTCATTTGGATTGAATTGAAAAAAAACTGAGATTTGAGATTAGGCAAATTTTTAAAAGTGGAAATACATTTGTTGGGCTATTAGTTGAAGCTGGACTAGATGATGTAATAGTATAAGGAAGTAGTCAATTATCCCACTACATCTGCCGATTGAAGTGGATATATTGAAGCACGCGGAGGCGAAGCGAACAACAGGAAAGTTATCTTTATTTTTGTACTAAAAAGGGGGAGGGAGGAGGGACTGCCCGCTGGGCAGCTCGGTGATTGGCTGGCCGTGACGTAGTGGTGACGTAGGTCCTCTCAGGCGGAAGTGGGCATATACAATATGTCTTCAACATTAAAATTAAGCGCATTTAAAAACACCTGCTGTTCAAGTTTGTACTGGTTAAGGAAACAAAACTTTTTGTAGAAACTACGTGGCGTTTATACGAAGGTATGTGACAAGTACTGCAAGTTTCCTTACAGGCCATATGGAAATTGGTATGTCCCAGTTTTTTGTTTGAACTTAGTAAAATTACACCGGTGTTCAAATGTGAACTACACAATAAAATATAATAATAAAAAAATGATATAAATACAGACGAAAGTTCACCACTCTAGCACCCAAGTTATCTCACTGAATGACGCCCGCTTTGCATATTTTAAAATGTTTACGATGGGCTTATGCAAATTTGAAGATTCATATAACAAACATTAGGATTTTTTTTATATAAAATTTTTTAATTTTTTTTTATTTCAATAAATTTATTTGATTTTTTTAACGTATTAGATGTGAGAAGAGGCATTTTGAAATCTCGAAAATGAGATAAAGGTTGGCGTGGCCTAGCAGATCGTCTGAAAGAATTGATACATCGAAGCACAGCGTTGAGAATTCTTCCAAGTGACGATATAGGAGATAGATATATGCAAATAATCTTGCTAAATGTCGAAGCTGCAAATAAATTATAGATGAATTCAAATATTGCCACACGCATTGTTTGTTTTAACTTTAGAATCTTCTGTTGTTTATTACAACAGCTCGTGTTTTTTAATTTACAATTTTATAAGTAAATAAGGTGCGCTACAAAAAATATTTAAATTTAAAAAATAAAAAGTTGTGAGCGCGTAAATTTATTCCATTATTTTTCACAGAATATAATATTAGCAGATTATTTTTTTTTTGTTGATGCTTATCATCATACCAAAACTTGACCACGTTCAAAACTTTTGTTTGTCAAACACACTTATCTTCCCTAGTAATATTTTTTAGAAAGTTTTTTCCTCTCGTTAAATAATTCCCGAAGATGCAGAGGCCTCAATACAACAACAACCCAATGTACGCGGGCCAGCAGTACCAGGGCTACCAGCCTTACGGTCAGCCCGGCACCTATCCTAACCCTCAGCAGCAGCCAAGTGCCTATCCTCAAGAACAGGCTTACGCCCCTGCCCCACAACAGAACTACGCTCCTGATCCCTATTCTCAAAATTATAACCGCCCCCCAGCAGTTGGTGGTGCCCCCAATATGTACCGCCCACAAGGTCAGTCATACGGTGGCTACCAACAAGACAACCAGAGCTACGGCTCCCGTGGAGGTTACAGGGGCGGGTACGACCAGTCACGTCCCCAGCAGAGAGGCAGTTACAGGGGCCGGGGCGATTACACCCAGAGGCGTGAGATGGTGGTGGTGAAGGACACCGTGTACGTGACCGGCCTGCCCCAGGACGTCACCGTCCAGCAGCTCGAGGAGGTATACGGTCCCATCGGAGCCATCAAGAAGGACTGGCGGACCAACGGCCCACGTATCGTGGTCCACACCGACCGCGAGACCGGCGCCGTGAAGGGCACAGCCACCGTGGCCTACGAAAGCGAAGAATCTGCTCAAGCCGCCATCAAAGATCTCGACGGCAAGGAGCTACTGTCGTCTGGCCACAACATGAAGGTAGAACTTGCCAAGAAGCGAGAGGGCACCCAGGCCCCCGCCAGAAACAACAACAGGGCCCCCGACTGGCCCTGCCCTGGCTGCAGCAACAACAACTTCGGCTGGCGCACCAGCTGCAACAGATGCCAGGAGCCCCGGCCTGCCGACGGTCAACAGCAGGGCCGTGGGGGGGCAGGGTACCGCGGCCGTCAGAGCTACAGACCTTACTGAGAGAGGTAAACCTATACTTGTATATATACCTTTAGTATAATAAATACCATTTAAATTTATTGTATTACCGTATATGCACTATTAACTTGTATCCATGTAGCATTAGTCTGTTTTATGAGAACGACAATGTTTTCTTAAAAAATACATTTTTTTTCAGATCTTAACTCGTTTTTTAACTTGTAATTTTTTTTCAAATAGAGTACAATTTCTACTCACATATTCTCATGCCCAGCAATGGCCGTAGCCTTGCAGAAAATTGACATGGACCCAGAGCAGCAGCTTTACACACCCAAGATAGTGGACATTGCTGCTGCTGTGATAGAGATGTATGGAGAAATCTGAGGCTCTTCATTGGACACGACAACAACAACAATAATAGTTTTTTATTTGATAACTAACTGGTTGGCGTACTTTCTAAAATTATAACATCGGTTGTCTCTTTGTTTGAAGGAGACAGAGGCAATTTTGTTCACACTTGGTTTTCTTGTGTGTCTTCAATAACGGCCACTGTGTATCAAATATCTTTCTGAGTTATTGTCTGAATCCCGATATATATATGCTGAAATGTATAACTTTCTCAATTTTTGTTCATATTATATATGCTTGCACATCGTATTTAAATAATATTTAAAAAAATAATTTGAAACGCTTTTTAAAATATTGTTATAAAAAGGAACTTTCTATGCATGCTTCACTTGTCTAAATTTGGAACTTTATCATGGATAAAACTTCTTTGTATATTTTTATTTGTTTTCTTCTAAACTATAATTTTTTTGTGAAAGGCGATTTTCTTTTATTTAAATGATTTTCTAATATAATAAAAGTACTAACAAAACTCTTATCGACACATTGTTTTCTCCCTATTTTTTAACTCCATTAAATTAACAATATAAAAAAATATTTTAACATTTAACACAAAAACGTTACAATATTTTCTTTAAATATATATTAATATTAAAATGCCAAGTTTTTTTACGTCATTGGAATATTATATTACTAAATTCTCAAATTAAATTTATTATACTTGGAACACATTTTAAGCATTGTTACAATTTATAAATATAATTTCACCAGATGCCGCGAGAGGCGCTGCTTGCGAGTGAAAGTAGTAAATTTGAAAATAAAATTGCAAAGAATATTTTTTTCAAATCAAATTTAAATCAGAAACCTTCCTAGTAGTATAGTAAATATAAAACTTCCTCAAGTTTCACGACGATTGGATAATCTTACCTTTTAAAAACATTCGTGTAAACAAACTAACATTCATCGTGTAAACAAACCACGTGTAAATTATTAACCAATCAAATTCATTTATCGTCGCGACCAGTGCTGCGCCCAAGCGGTAAAAGACTGGAACTAACGCATTTTGGTTTTATATTAAAAAAAAAAGAACATTAACTTTTTAGTTTTTTGAATTGCCTATATGTTAAACAAAATCTTCATCTACCTACATGCGAAATTTCATAATGATTTATTCTGTATATTTTGCGCAACGCGATAACAAGCATCGATTTTGGATTTCATTTTTATAGATATATATAAATATAATATAATATAATATATATAAGATAAAAGTTGATAATTTTTTTGTGTTTAAGTTAGATGATTAAAAAGTTGTTTATATGTATTATATTTATATCTTATTTAGGAGAGAAAAATGTAATAAAAGTAATTATATAATTTATAAAACTATTTTAGTGGCGTATTATTCTTTTTAAAATAAAACAATTTCTACTGTCCTTACTGCGATGAAAAAATTAAAGGGAGGGCCTGGCTCATCAGTGGTGAACCCTCCCAGCGGTTTCGCCAGTTTAATCTACCATACCGCTGTTATATTGCATTTTTGGAACTTCCTTTTATAGGTGACCGTTGTAAGAATCTTGGAATGGGTATTTTAGAAGAACTATGGACATAAGCTTTTAGGACAGCAGAATTAAATATAATTATAAATATATAATATGCTTCGAGAAATCGCTCTTCCGCAAATATCAAATTGTGTCTTTAATTTTAATTTTTTCATCGCAGTAAGGACTGTAGAAATTGTTTTATTTTAAAAAGAATAATACGCCACTAAAATAGTTTTATAATTTGATAACAGATGGCGCTCTAGTACATCATAAAAGTAATTATATGTTAGAATAATATGTTTTTATTTTAAGTAGAAAAAAAAATTTTGACAAATAAAAAGAAAATTTAACAAGAAAAGAAGATTTAACAACGTAACGTCTTTTAGCATCGGCTTTTACCCTTCATGTAGACATACTCTAAAAATAAATAGGAATAAAGAAGAGATTTATAATTATTATATATTTATTTTTTAGTAAAAGAGAGGAAAGAGATAAAGAAAGAACCATACCCTTTTATTTCAAACAGGTAGAGAATTGAAAGGGCGTTAGTATTTTTTAGTTAATTAATAGTTTTTGTATTTTTTTTAATAATTTTTTTTTTCCTATATAATTTTTTTTTTTAAGAGTAAGAATAATATGATATAATGTTTTTACCTAGTTAAGGATAGATAAACGTATTTTAAATCTTTGCCTATTAGAAATTATTTTTTGGAACCCTAATGGTAGACCAGGACATTACACAAAAGGAGATTGGAAAATCTATTGGAAAGAGAAATCTGTGGTATCAGGGCTCTTCAGATGAAAATACCACAACCCATTTCACCCTTACTTCATTATGGATTGATTTCTCTTCGACCATTAAACTGTATAATTAAATTAATATTAGATAACATAGAAAGAGGTTGTTTACTTACTTATTCAAAGTGGCGTCTGTTGCTCCCTAGAGACAGTGCACATGTGTGGACAAGTAACATCTGTCTGTTTGGGGGGGGCTCGCCAACTTTGTTCTAAAAGTAACCTTCCCTCTTCTAGGAAATCTTATTTTTAAAGCTGTTTAAAGTTAGAAAAGCTGTCAGAAAAGAATCATTAGAAATTTTAAAGATTGTGAAAATATGTATTAAAATTTTGTTTCCATTGATATAAGTTACATTTTTTATTAAATTTATAAATTAATTGAATAATAAAACATTTATTATGCTTCAAATTCATTTATATTTGTTTTCCAGTTCCCTCCCACAACAGTAACTGGAGATCAAATTGAATGAATTTAATGCTTTATAATCGTTATCATATAATTAATTTATTTAAAGTCATAGGAAATATATTCAGTTATTCTATCATTTGTTTTAGTATAAGAGTAGAATATAAGTTGTTGGTTAGATTAATTGGAGAAGTTTGAAGTTTCAAATTTATAATTATATTTATTATTGCTTAGGTATTTGTGTATTGACAGCCTATTGTAAAACTTTACTGTTTTGTATTTAAAACCATTGTTTAAATACTCTTTATTAAGATTTGTAATGTCTTTAATAAAGTTTGTTTTAATGTTGTTGATTCTATAAAATCTTAAAAATTGACCAAAATATATGCCTTTGCAGCAATTTGATGATATGTTGGAATTGACATTAAATAATTTAATAATTTTAAAATTATAACAATTTCTTTTGTCATATGTTCCAACTGATTTGTTTGCAAGGTTTATATTTAAGTCTAAAAAGTTAACTTTTTTGTTATTAGTTATCTTTTCATTATTTTTAAGTTTTAAATATTTAGGGTATATTTTGTAAATGACATTATTGAATTGTGGGTTATTCAAGATAATAATGTCATTTACAAAATATACCCTAAATATTTAAAACTTAAAAATAATGAAAAGATAACTACATAATAACAAAAGTTAACTTTTTAGACTTAAATATAAACCTTGCAAACAAATCAGTTGGAACATATGACAAAAGAAATTGTTATAATTTTAAAATTATTAAATTCTGTAATGTCAATTCCAACATATCATCAAATTGCTGCAAAGGCATATATTTTGGTCAATTTTTAAGATTTTATAGAATCAACAACATTAAAACAAACTTTATTAAAGGCATTAAAAATCTTAATAAAGAGTATTTAAACAAAATGGTTTTAAATACAAAACAGTAAAGTTTTACAATAGGCTGTCAATACACAAATACCTAAGCAATAATAAATATAATTATAAATTTCAAACTTCTCCAATTAATCTAACCAACAACTTATATTCTACTCTTATACTAAAACAAATAATAGAATAACTGAATATATTTCCTATGACTTTAAATAAATTAATTATATGATAACGATTATAAAGCATTAAATTCATTCAATTTGATCTCCAGTTACTGTGGGAGGGAACTGGAAAACAAATATAAATGAATTTGAAGCATAATAAATGTTTTATTATTCAATTAATTTATAATTTTAATAAAAATGTAACTTATATCAATGGAAACAAAATTTTAATACATATTTTCACAATCTTTAAAATTTCTAATGATTCTTTTCTGACAGCTTTTCTAACTTTAAACAGCTTTAAAAATAAGATTTCCTAGAAGAGGGAAGGTTACTTTTAGAACAAAGTTGGCGAGCCCCCCCCAAACAGACAGATGTTACTTGTCCACACATGTGCACTGTCTCTAGGGAGCAACAGACGCCACTTTGAATAAGTAAGTAAACAACCTCTTTCTATGTTATCTAATATTAATTTAATTATACAGTTTAATGGTCGAAGAGAAATCAATCCATAATGAAGTAAGGGTGAAATGGGTTGTGGTATTTTCATCTGAAGAGCCCTGATACCACAGATTTCTCTTTCCAATAGATTTTCCAATCTCCTTTTGTGTAATGTCCTGGTCTACCATTAGGGTTCCAAAAAATAATTTCTAATAGGCAAAGATTTAAAATACGTTTATCTATCCTTAACTAGGCAAAAACATTATATCATATTATTCTTACTCTTAAAAAAAAAAATACAAAAACTATTAATTAACTAAAAAATACTAACGCCCTTTCAATTCTCTACCTGTTTGAAATAAAAGTGTATGGTTCTTTCTTTATCTCTTTCCTATCTTTTACTTAAAAATAAATATATAATCATTATAAATCTCTTCTTTATTCCTATTTATTTTTAGAGTATGTCTACATGAAGGGTAAAAGCCGATGCTAAAAGACGTTACGTTGTTAAATCTTCTTTTCTTGTTAAATTTTCTTTTTATTTTTCAAAATTTTTTTTTCTTCTTAAAATAAAAACATATTATTCTAACATATAATTACTTTTATTACATTTTTCTCTCCTAAATAAGATATAAATATAATACATATAAACAACTTTTTAATCATCTAACTTAAACACAAAAAAATTATCAACTTTTATCTTATATAATTAATTTAGATTTAGCTTGCTAATCTAATAGAATTTCCTTTTTATATATAAAATATTACTATTATTAAAAGTTTTAAATATAGTTCTATCACAATATATAAATCCATGTTAACTTACTCTATAATATCAACTTAATTTAAATTATATTTAAGATTTAAATTTTTATTTGATAAACTTTATCATTTACATTTCATATATATATATATAGCGGATGTACCCGGCTTCTCCCGGGTTTTACCCGAGTAAAGGTTTGTCTAACGAACATTTGTTAAAACAATTCTCTATACACTTATAAAAAAAAAAAGATATATTTTGATAATTTGAAACTCGTAAATTTGAATCTCTCGATAAAGTGAACATTTTTTCCCGGTCCCTTGAAAAATACTCGATAAGTTGAATAAAATCAATATTAATTGGTTCCCTCGGTAATTGGAAGTTAAAGGAATAGTATCTTGCCTTGGAATTGTATCATTATTCTTGTCTCAAATAAATTGCCGTGTCATCCTGAATTTTGTCTTTCCTAATTTTCTACATTACAAAATCATCGTTTTATCTAGTGAACATTTTTTCCCGGTCCCTTGAAAGATACTCGATAAGTTGAATAAAATCAATATTAATTGGTTCCCTCGGTAATTGGAAGTTAAAGCAATAGTATCTTTGCCTTGGAATTGTATCATTATTCTTGTCTCAAATAAATTGCCGTGTCATCCTGAATTTTGTCTTTCCTAATTTTCTACATTTCAAAATCATCAATTTATCTATTCTCCCAACTAACTTTGACTTGTGCGCAATTAATAGGTAGAAAATCTTACTTTTGATAAATAATCTTTAAGATAATAAACTTAGTGATAATAAAATTTATAGATAAAAAAGTACTTGTTATCATCGTCGCAATGGGGGCGCTGCTTTCGAGTTAAATCTGCAAATAACTCTAAGGATATTCAAGATATTCAAGAAATTATTTTTTAAACACCTTCCCGGGGATATCTACTTATATATTTGCCTTATTCTGTCTGTTTGTTTGTCTGTTTGTCTGAAGCTCACGGATAGAATGCGCGCCCATTGGCCGCCAGCGAACACGTGGCCTCCCTGCCCCCCTCTAGACAACCCTGTTATTCAAAAACCATACATCCAATCGCCATGAAATTCTGGGATATTATTAGGTATATCCCCGGAAAGGTTTTCGAAAAATAATTTCTTGAATATCTTGAATATCCTTAGAGTTATTTGCAGAATTGTAGATATAACTCGCAAGCAGCGCCGCCAGACGGTGATAGACTTAAGCTTGCTGCTCCACCCCTGTTGACCTTGGGTCGTCGTGTGAGTCACAGCATGATGCAACAAAAAACACTCTCTCTGGGGATTGCGGCGTCAACAACCTGTAAGTTTGTGCCTCTCTCATAAACCTGTCTATACAGACCACCCTGTCTATAGCGACCACTCTAGACAACCCTGTTATCAGCTGTGTGATACATCCACCTGTCTATACAGACCACCCTGTTAATAGCGACCACCCAAGTCAACGTTTTTAGAATATATTCGCACTCGGGTAAACCCCGGGCGTTGCCCGGGCCATTCGTCTAGTAGCTAATAATATCCCAAAATTTCACGGCGATTGGATGTATGGTTTTTGAATCGATTGAGTACAGACAGACAGACAGGTAGACAGACAGACATTCAATTATATATATATATATATAGATTAGCAGTAATTAAACGTAACAGTAAGAAAATGTTGATTTTAATATATGTAAATAGAGTCTCTTAAGAAAGACCACCTAAAAACATGACTCAACTTGTTTCTCCTGTAGGTGGTCTCTCATTGGAGATTCTAATTGATATTAAAGAATCTCTAATATACCTTTAATAAGAGACTGCCTCTCGGAGAGACGGGTTAAGCTACGATTTTAGGCTTCCTCTCAATGGAAGCTCTACTGTATCTACTTTTTCACACTGTTTGGCTTAATAAATGCCATTTTAACCATTTTAAATGTGTATCAATCTAGTCTATTTTTTTGATATTTTATAGGCAAAATCACTTCATTTCAATTCATAGGGAATTCTTAACATTTTTTTTTGTCTTCATTCAGCTTACTTTCTATTATATTTTAAGCCATTGTTCCATTATACATATTTAATACCGTTTACACTGTTTTACTTTAAAAAATGTCGATGAAATGAGTAGTTTGGTCCGGCATAAAGAAGAGGCAACGAATATTTATTTCAAATCAAATTCAAACCAGAAACCTTTCCAGTAGTATAGTAAATATAACTTCCTAAAGTTTCACGGCGATTGGATAATCTTACCTTTTAAAAACATTCATCGTGTAAACAAACTACGTGTAAAATTATTAACCAATCAAATTCATTTATCGCTGCGACCAGTGCGGCGCCAATCGGTAAAAGGCTGGAACTAACGTTTTTTGGTTTTACATTAAAAAAAAGCACATTAAACCTTTTAGTTTTTTTAATAGCCTATATGTTAAACGAAATCTTCAGCTACCTAAAAGCGAAATTTCATATTGATTGATTATGTAGATTTTGCGCAACGCGATAACAAACATCGATTTTGGATCTCATTTTTATAGATATAAGGATTTTTTCATAATTAAAATATATTTTTAAAAAATACACACAGATCATTATTTTTTAAATTTAATATTTAAATGTAAATTATTTCACAGAATATATTAATTTTATAAAGAAAAAATTTCATCATTAAAAAAAAAAAAAAGAAAAAGTCTCTTCTATCTTGTTTTATAATGTTTGGCGAAGTTTACTAACACAATTTCAAAAATCCCCCACAATAAGATTTAAAAAATAATTAATAATAATAAGATTATCTCTCACGATAAGAACAACTATCGAAGACAGACTCATGAATCTTCTAAACCTCCTGGCCATCCTTGGGGCTCTGGCTGTCGCCCTAAAGAGGCCGCAGAGCCCACCAATAGATAACACCAGATCCACTAACGATATGACTTACCGGATCCTCAATTTCCCCCTGACACTGAGCCCCCAAGATACCCGCCAAGAACTGGACCGGGCATTCGCAGCTTTGGCCTCCGTCTCTGAGCTGGAGTTTCGGCCCGCCGCCCCGTACCAGGTAGCGGACATCGAGATCTCCTTCGGCGCCCGGTCCCACAATGATCCCTGGCCGTTCGATGTTCTGAGTCGGAAGGTCGTTCAAGCCATCCCTCGCGAACAGATCCACTTCGACAGCGACAAGGATTGGCGGATGAACACGTGGGGTAATCACAGCCTGTACATGTTCTCACTGCACGAGATCGGCCGCGTGTTGAAGCTGAGCCACCCTGCGGTGGAGAAGATCGGAATGTACGTCTCCGGGCCTGAGTACAGCCAGACAACGTGGAACGTATCCACGGTGTCCAGGAGCCACGCTTCATGAACGGAAGATGTACCTCTTATAAGAGACTGACTTTCCAATCTACCGTTCCCTCTACGAACATCACGACGCTCTTTCTTCTCATCCCCCCTCTCATTGTATTTTTACCATAAAAGATTGATAGAATGTATATAAGCATGTTATAATAAATTTTTATTTGGAAGTTAATATATTTTGGTAATTTTTTCTTTTATAAATAACGTCGATAGTGATTAGTAATAATTATTAAAAATCAGGAGGATTAAATATGCTTGGTGCCTTCCCCCACACTCCCCGTGACAGGGGACAGCTCCCCCTTTGAAACGCCGCTATTATTTATATCCCTATATATATAAAAGTCAGTGTATGTATGTATGTATGTGGGCTATACACGTCCACAATACGTAACTAATCTGACTGAAATTTTAACAGTATATAGAGTAGAATCTGGAAAAAACTTATAGTGGAAATTTCAGGTCTCTATCCCGAATATTCTTCGAGTTATTTGCAAATTGTGTTGCAAATTTGCCTTTTCGCTCGCAAGCAGCGCCTCTAGCGGTGAAAATTGGCAGGTAATATCAGCTGACCTAATGTACATGTAAAACGTGTTTCAACAGGATATAGAGAAAAATCTGGAAGAGATATCTATCGGATTTTTAGTCAAGAAAATTTGAAATTGAAAGGTTCTGGACAAAAATAGCTGTATTTTATTCAGAAAATGATCATGACAATATTGCTGTATCATGTTTGATTATCAGATACAAAATTATAACGGGAACATTTTCAAAAAGCAGAGACCACGGGTAAAGCCAGTTCATTTTTAGTATGCAGGAACACACAAAATTCTAACAGAAAAACATTCATTTGAGCAGAAGACACAAAGCCAGATCATCTTTCTATAAAAATATCGCTTCTCAGACACAAAGTTTGGAGCGAGACGTTTCACAAGAGTGACATCCACGGCGCCAATTTATAATTGTAAAGAAAAGTATTTGAATAAAAACATTTAATCGGGTAAAACCTGGGCGTTGCTCGGGTCATTCGGCTAGTATTCTATAAATGTACGTCTTAATCTATGTAAGAGATTAACCAATTGAAAAAAAAAAGTTATTTTCGCGATGAGAACTGTTCTTTATATAAAGGTGTCCACCCAAGGAGGTTCTATTGTACAAGAATTTCTTCACAATGTTATTTATTTTATTTATGCTTATGAGGTGATACAGCAGCGTATTTACAATTAGAGAGGAGACAAAATGAAGACGTACGGACCTCTGTGGTGTTGATCTCTTGGCGGAACGACTTGGAAGTCGGACTCGGGCCCCCCCACTACGGCAAAGTGGATTAACTTCACAATGTTTATCTTTTATATTATAAAAAAAAAATTGCATAATTTCACAATGTTTATCTTTTATATTATTAAAAAAAAATTGCATAATTGCTGGTTATTCCATTATATCCAGCCAAGGTCCTCTAAAAGGCTGTTTAAAACAGATTTTTACCGCAATTTACTTTTCACTAATCATTTAGTCAATAAGGACAACGACAAAAAATGAAACAAGGGCTTCCAGAGGGAAGTCGCCGGACCGGTTTATAATCCATTCCAGCGTCATTTCCTGTAAAATCCCATTTGCCTGGAGCTTCCATGTTTTATCGCTCGATTTTCGACAGCGACGACCAGGAATCGAATCTCCCCAGCATTGGACGCTTTTTTTCTGAAGAAAAATATTGTTTCAATGGCCTTCCGTTTCTTGCAAATGTCCAATCCCAACAATAAGTGAAAGTAATCAAATGGGAGTCTAGCACACTTGTAAGTTCAAAAGTCGAACTGCTTTCTACTTGTGTAGACATGTGGTGTACTTGCAGTAAAATCAGTCGATTACTACTTCCCTACATAACTAGCATAGCCTGTACGACGTGTATTCTAAATTTTGCACGAAGTGCAGTTTACAGGTTGTTGTTGTAAAATCAGGTTTCTTTTCTCCCGTCACAAGTTATTGTGGTAAATGTTTGAGATTTGGACTGCTGGAAGGATTCACCAATAATATTCCAGGACCTCCCCCATTAATTGTTTAATTTATATAAACATAACTTCATGAAAAAAACAATAGAAAAAAATAAAAGATAAGTGGGTCAGGTTGATATCTCTATATATATAAAAATGAATGTTTGTATGTCTGTATGTCCGGTATACAAATTCGCAGTAGTTCACTAATTCAAACCAAAATTTCCATACATAGGTAAAAAAATACGGGGAAGACGATAGGCTATTTTAAAAAATATATAAATCAATTATTAAAACTATATATTCAAATTATTCTACTTAGCTCGCGAGCAGCGCCTCTAGCGGTGAAGATGGGAGGTAATATCAGCTGACCTAATGTACATGTAAAGTTTGGAGCGGGACCTTTCACAAGAGTGACATCCACGGCGCCAATTTATAATTGTAACGAATAGTGTTTGAAAAAAAAACATTTAATCGGGTAAACCCGGGCGTTGCCCGGGTCATTCGTCTAGTTAAAAATAAAGAAGGCATTTCCTCACCACGAGCTTATTTTTGCTTCACTAGATGGCGCTCTGCCATCTAAAAAAGCACATGTGCTCGTGGTCAGGAAATGCCTTCTTTATTTTTAACATAACTTTATGTGTGTGTGAAAATTCCGTGTTAAAATAGTTTTATATTTGCTAATCATTTCGTGAAAATCTCTTTGCTTTTTGCCAAATGGGAAACTAATTTATACTCTTTTTAGTACTTTTATGGAATTCTCCTTTTAAATCATGCGCTGGTGTTCTGTTTTCGAAAATATACACTCATAGACAAAACTTTAGTAAGTTGTACCTTTTAGCATGTATATCGGGACAATAACTCTGAAAGTCCTTTGATACACAGTGGACCTTTATTGAAGACACACAAGATAACCAAGTGTGATCAAAATTGCCTCTTTCTCCTTAAAAAAAAAATCACAGAGAATATCAAAGACTTTATATTTTCTTAAGTTTTGTCTAAGAGAATGTGTAGTTTATGATTTAATTTCAAGGTATTTGCGTGTGTGTGTTTGTTAATCTACGATTATTTTATAGCTTATTTATTTACTATTTTGCACTTCCCTCCCTTTTTAATACGCCGCTTTTTCTTATTACTTTTTAGATACACTTGTATGTATACAGGTAGATGCAGAAATTAGGATTGGGCAATTTTTTTTTTTTCAAAAAGCACCAACTGTCTAGACATGTAGATAGTTGGTGATTTTGGAGGAAACTAGCTGTCTTAATTTCTAAATCCTAATAGAGTCTAGGCATGTTGATTGCTTAAGTTTGTTGCTTAAGTTCGCCACATGTCTATTGTTGTAGAAAATCAGTATTCAGGCTTTTTGTTATGCACGTGCACCGCGGGTTTACAGTTTTTGATATCTTGCTTTAGGCCTCTTGTAAGTGCACTACGTGTCTACACATGGATTGATGTATCTTGTTCTCTGCAAGTGCATCACGTGTTTACAGTTGTAGAAATATGGCTTTAGGTCTCTTGTAAGTGCATCACATGTTTACAGTTGTAGAAATATGGCTTTAGGTCTCTTGTAAGTGCACTACATGACTACAGTTGTAGAAATATGACTTTAAACTTCTTGTAAGTGCACCACGTGTCTACAGTTGTAACAATCTGGATTGAGGCATCTTGTTGTGTAAGTACACTACGTGCTTTACACACATAGAAATCTTGATTTAGGTTTCTCTTGCAAGTGCACCACGTATCTACATATGTAGAAATCCAGTTCCAGGCTTCTTGTTCTGCAAGCGAAACACATGTTCACAAACTCAGAAAGCAGTTCGACATAACTACACCTCCCTGTTACACTTCATGGAAACGTTTAAAATTTAAGAAAAATCTGACCCAAATTGTCGAAATTACCATTAAACCTGTCTCGAGCGGCCATTCAGGCAGAATGTCTGTACACGGATAACTACGGGGTGTTAGCCTCATATTGCAGCTCTCCACTCCCACAATCTGCGATATATTCTCAGCAGCAGATGATAAAAGGCGACAACCCATCGTCTGGCCGACATTGTGACTGACCCAGGCTAAAAATGCTCCCACGCGCCGCTATATCCGTCCGTGTCCTCCATAATGTTCTTCTGCTCCCCCACGTCTTCTGCTTCTTTTAAACTCTCCTCATATCTATGTAACAACCTTTTTACATATATATTTACATACTCTTTATAACTAATAGTAAAAACGGATTTTCAGAGGATAGGTTTTTTTTTGGCTTTATTTATATATTCTATCAAGCTTTCGGGTTTTATAAAACCTTCTACAGGACTATATGACTCCTGTAGAAGGTTTATAATATCCGAAAGCTTGAGAGTTGATTGAGTTATATATACTTTGATTTTCTTACTATATAATAGCTAAAAGAATCCTGGTTCAAATTCAAATTAATAGGCCCCGCGCTCAGCAAGAGCAACCTAGTTCATGATAATTGAAACAGTGAATAATATATATGAAGGTTATTCACATATTAAACTACTAGACGGATGGCCCGGGCAACGCCCGGGTTTTACCCGAGTGCGAATATATTTTAAAAACGTTGTCTTGGGTGGTCGCTATAGACAGGGTGGTCTGTATAGACAGGTGTATGTATCACACAGCCGATAACAGGGTTGTCTAGAGTGGCCGCTATAGACAGGGTGGTCTGTATAGACAGGTGTATGTATCACACAGCCGATAACAGGGTTGTCTAGAGTGGCCGCTATAGACAGGGTGGTCCGTATAGACAGGTGTATGTATCACACAGCCGATAACAGGGTTGTCTAGAGTGGCCGCTATAGACAGGGTGGTCTGTATAGACAGGTGTATGTATCACACTGCTGATAACAGGGTTGCCTAAGGTGACCGCTATAGACAGGGTGGTCTGTATAGACAGGTGGATGTATCACACAGCTGATAACAGGGTTGCCTAAAGTGACCGCTATAGACAGGGTGGTCTGTATAGACAGGTGGATGTATCACACAGCTGATAACAGGGTTGTCTAGAGTGGCCGCTATAGACAGGTGTATGTATCACACAGCTGATAACAGGGTTGTCTAGAATGGCCGCTATATACAGGGTGGTCTGTATAGACAGGTGGATGTATCACACAGCTGATAACAGGGTTGCCTAAAGTGACCGCTATAGACAGGGTGGTCTGTATAGACAGGTCGATGTATCACACTGCTGATAACAGGGTTGCCTAAGGTGACCGCTATAGACAGGGTGGTCTGTATAGACAGGTGAATGTAACACACTGATGATAACAGGGTTGCCTAAAGTGACCGCTATAGACAGGGTGGTCTGTATAGACAGGCAGCTGATAACAGGGTTGTCTAGAGTGGTCGCTATAGACAGGGTGGTCTGTATAGACAGGTGTATGTATCACACTGCTGATAACAGGGTTGCCTAAAGTGACCGCTATAGACAGGGTGGTCTGTATAGACAGGTGAATGTAACACACTGATGATAACAGGGTTGTCTAGAGTGGCCGCTATAGACAGGTGTATGTATCACACAGCTGATAACAGGGTTGTCTAGAGGGGGGCAGGGAGGACACGTGTTCGCCGGCGGCAGCCAATGGGCGCGCATTCTATCCGTGAGCTTCAGAATAAGGCAATTATATAAGTAGATTTTTAACGCGGGATTCAATCCCGGTTCATGACTGTCGGGAATCGAGCGTGTTACCCTCTCATCCACCGACTTTTATATAGTTAGAAAGAATTCTAAAGATAAAATTCTCTGTATATGTAAAAATAAAAAATAAAATAAAAAGGCTTCCGAGGATAAGTTTGCTTTATTTATATATCCAATAATTTCCTGGAAAAGTCAAAAATAAGAAAACGCGGTGAGACTGAGAAAAAAATGTATCGGTATTTTTCAAAATACTCCCCTCCCGCATCTATACACAGCTTCCATCTCATGCTTCAAAACATTTACAAAAGTCGTCTTTCGGGATGATCTTCAATGTCTTTTTCGATTCCTCAATGGTGGTTTCTCTAGTGTCAAAAACCCTCCCTTTCAAAGACATTTTGATTGTTGGGAATAGGGAAAAGTCATTGGGAGCTAAGTCTGGAGAATAAGCAGGATAGAGTGAAATATATCGGATGTCGTTCTTGGCTGAAAAATTCAGCACAGATGTAGCAGTGTGTGGCCGATCGATGTCATGATGGAGAAACCAATATTTAGAATCTCACATTTCCTTTATTTTAAGGCGAATTGATTCGCGTAGACGTCTCAGAATGTTTAAATAAACTTCCTTATTTATTGCTTTCTCTTCCTCAAGGTATTCATAGTGTACAATCCCTTTTATGTCGAAGAATGACACTAGTAAAACCTTGGTGTTTGATTTGCAAAGACGAGATTTCTTCGTTCTTGGTTCATCTTTTCTTTTTCACCCGATGGATTGACGTTTAGTTTCTGGGTTATACCCGTAAACCCAAGTTTCGTCTCCATTTATTATGTTTCCCTTCCAATTAGGGTTTTGTTCGACCATTTCAAGCTTGAGGCATCATCACGATCATTTTCCTGTTCAAATGTCCGCGTTTTAGGAATAAATTTGGCAGGTGTCTTCCTCAACTGCAGATCTTTGATTACATTTGTACACACACATTTTCCTTCTCAATATTTGAAAGTTGTTTCTAGTAAATTACAACCCGTAGATCATGAATATAACCTTCAATTTTCAAAATTAGCTCAATTTTTTGAAAAATATTTGAAAATATTAAATTTTATAAAGAAGCTGATGTCATTTCTGTCATCAAAATATTTTGATGCTATTGACTTTGTAAGCATAAAATTTAATTAGAATTTAGATGAAATGCATACCATTGCAATTTTATATCAAGAAAATGTTTAATAATACATTTATTTTCATAAAAATGGTGTGGCCTTAGGTGATCAAGACAAGTGGTGGTGCCCCCATAGTGTGTGCGGAACGTGCTATCAAGGGCTTTTGAAATGGAAATCTGGGAAATCAAAAGTTATGCCCTTTGGTGTACCAGTGGTTTAGCGAGAACCAAAAAACACCATGGTGATTGTTATTTCTGTGTCTGCAAAATCACAGGCCTTAAGAGCAAAAAGAAGCAAACTAACTTTTATCCTGATATACCATCAGCTAGGCAACCTATTCCTCACGACCTCGAGAATTCCATACTGATTCCTAAAACGGTTCAAGAATCCTATATTAAAAAGGATGATCAGCACACAGCATTTGCAGATGATCATCAATTAGAAGACCCTGAATTTATTTCAAATGAAAGGTGCATTCCACATTTATTTGATCAGGCATCATTAAATGATCTAGTTAGGGATTATCAAAATAAGCAGCAGAAATCCTCGAATCAAGATAGGCAAAGAAACCTCTTGTTACCACAAACCAAAATCTCTGTCTATCGTAAAAGGAAACAATGTTTTTTTTGCCATTTTTTTCTGAAGAACAAGGATTAGTGTACTGCAATGATATTGAAGGCATTTTTAAAACTCTGTAAATTAATTACAATGCTACCGAGCATAAACTCTTCATTGAGTCCTCTTAACAAAGTTTGAAGGCTTGTTTGCTGCATTATGGTAGGGTATTACCTTCCACACCAGTTGCCTATTCAACCCAAATGAAAGACACCTATTGGACTTTTGGAAGGTTTGCGGTGATCTTAAAATTATAGGAATTTTATAGGGCTTGCAGAAAGGAAACACAAATTATCCTTGCTTTTTATGCAAGTGGGACAGCAGAGACAGAAAGAATCATTATATACAAAAAAAAAATGTGGCCTGAAAGAAATATGTTTCGCATAGGTAAACAAAACGTTGAAAATGAACCGCTTGTCCATAAACTAAAAATGCTTCTTCCCTCTTTACATATCAAATTAGGGTTAACGAAAAAGTTTGTAAAGGCTTTAAAGAAAGATAGTGATGCTGTCAAATATTTAATGACTAAATTTCCGAAGATTAGTTGTTCTAAGATAACGGAAGGTGTTTTCATTGGACCTCAAATTCGTAAACTAATAAATGACGAAGAGTTTATTGCAACATTGAAAGAAGATGAGTAAAATGCTTGGCTTGAATTCATCGACGTTGTCAAACACTTTTTAAGCAATAATAAGTCACCGAATTACTGCATCTTTATAAATAATGTTTATTAAACCAAATAAAATGTTTTTTCGCATACATAGCTTTTTGTTAAGACCTTCCATCTTATACAAGTATATAAAAACAATTCTCTGATAATTTTGAAAAAGAAAGGAAAATAAATTAGATTTTTAAATGAAAATTTATATGGATAGAGTAAGTAGTTTAATAAATATATATACCTAAGAGCAGTTATTGACACATGCATATATGTTATATTGTTGCAAATGTGCCGACGAATGGATAAACTGGCAGTCGTGTACGTGAGGCGAGTGTTGATATTCTTCCCACGCGCGGACAACAAGAAGCAGAGGCAGGGCTAGATGTTAGCACCGAGAGTGATCGGGGACAGCCCACGGGACAGAGGTAGAGGCCATGACACAAACTTGGATGCTTATCACCGAGACATGGAGAGCCAGACTGAGCCGGACTGTCCAGAAACACACCCTAGAACCATCTGCTGCTGACCCCCCACCAAAACCTGTCCTGTTTACAGGGGGGTCGTCTATAAGAATGTCCCTCGGGACCCCACATGGACTGGGCGTTGCCTTTTTCCTCCCCTCTGTCCCTGCCACCAGCTGACCGAACACTCTTTGGATCTTTATTTTGACGTCAACATTTTTAGTTTTACATACAAATAGGGGTTTACAGGTATTATTAATAAAGATACAGCATATATACAAAATATGAGGGTGGTAGCAAATAGAAACTGTGTACATTTTAATAGAAGGGTAGGATATTTTAAGGTATCGGCTCTAACTAATTGGAAGATATGTGACATATACTAAAAGTGCCATACAGTTTAAAATATACGATATATATGTATAATATTGTTTCTTCATTTTCACTATCTTTGGCGCATTTATTTATATAGTAATAAGTTTAATGCCATAGCCTTTCCTCCAATAGATGAATATCATGGGTAAAAGGCATTATATCCATAACTTGAGAAATTGAGCTAATCGAATATTGATACCACATTAATCATCACAAAAAGTTAACGCAGAAAATGTTTTGTTTATTTGAGGAGGAGAATTTTCATTTTGTGTACTAGTGTAATCTTTTGTATCGATTCTCTTCCTGTATGAGAGTTCCCGATTCTGACTGTCCCTCCTTCATTCAGATTTGTCGAGAATCTATGAAACCTATGCCGAAATACTGAAATATACAAATTATTGACTTAGTTAGCATATTCTGTGGTCGCCACTATGGCATAACTCTATATTCTGGCAAAGCTTAATCCCGATACGTCAGAGATCTTGAGGAAACGTATGTGTATCAAAAACCTATTTTTTTTTCTAATTTTATATAGAGATGTGTGTATGGGTAAGATTTATATTCAGAGCGAGTTGCTTGAATTCAAAACAAACCCTCAAAATTATAATTCTCGAATTAAATGCTATGGTGTTTTGACTACTTATACCGTGAATACGCCCTTTATATATAAATGTAGTACTAGGTGTGCAGAGGGCTGTGACTGATTGTACTATAAGTACACCACCAGTGTAGTACCAGGCCGTGGTGGACAGAGAGAATGGCGTCATGACAACATCCATTCTTCATAATCAAACTTCCGATTTGTATAGAGGAATAGAGATTGACTTATTGAGGGAATGGCCATTTGACTTCAGCAAGTTGGAAGATACTCATTGTCAGGATTATTCAGTGTCCCATCTCTTTCTAGAGTCCTCCCTCGACTTGATCCAAGAAGTCTCCGGAATCTAGCTGGCTCGAATCCCAAGAAGAACATTTGTCTCTCGTCAATTCACGCTCGTCCGAAATCTCTTCCGAGTCGATGCCGCGCTCCAATTACCGCTGACATCGAAACTGAACAAGAAATCTTTGTATCGCAGCCAAGATCAGATATATAATTCTCCAGTGTCTTTCTAACAATATCCAACAATTTTTGAGAATATTTCAAGCAGCGCAACTTGGCGGAAAATTCAAGATGAAGTAAACATGGATTTTGAGAGAAAAATTAAGAAGGAAGATCGTGATATTCCGGGACCTACTCATCATCCTTTCTCTAGGCCATCCAGAACCCGCCTTTACTACGAGCAGGTTTATAAGAACGTCTCTAATGTTGTCTTTTATTTCACAACACTCTCGCCCCAACATACGTATATACGACACGCTAAATCTTGGAGGAGAGATTGTTCAAATTAGGTTAACCAGAGAATATAATTTCTGTTGTGTGTTAGCGTCATTTCCTGGTTGATAGAGTTTGAAATAGCGACATCAATCAATCGTTCTTGAGTTTCTTTATTTCCCCTGAGGCTGGGTTACAGAAACGTCGGGACAAATAAAGAAATATAAGAACGGCTGATTCAAACAAAATAATTTCTGTTAATATTTTTGTATTCAAAATATGTTTAGAGTGTCAATTGAACCATGCCGATAACATATATCGTGGTCATTCACCAATCTTTATAAATTACGACCTAAAACACAGCGCTATCTTTATATTAATCTCTTTCTCAAAAATGTGTCAATTACGATATCCACAAAACCTGACGTGATGGAAGCGTCATCCATAAACTTCTCTGGAGAAACTTGCATGTGGTATTAGGTGGAGATTTTATTAAAATTCGGTAGGAAAACTCTTGAATTCAGCAACAAACATTAGTAGAAGGCTTTGGAATTTTCAATTAAAAGAAGGTTAAAACAGCTTGTACTGTAAATACAACACATATAGTACCAGGACATGGTGGGTAGAGGGTTGTGACTGCTTGTACTGTAAGTACACCACATGTAGTACCATATCATGGTAGGTAGAGGGTTGTGACTGCTTGTACTGTAAATACACCACATATAGTACCATAGCTTGGTGATTAGAGAGTTGTGACAGCTTGTACTGTAAGTACACCACATGTAGTACCATATCATGGTAGGTAGAGGGTTGTGACTGCTTGTACTGTAAGTACACCACATGTAGTACCATAGCATGGTGGGTAGAGGGTTGTGACAGCTTGTACTGTAAGTACACCACATGTAGTACCAGGTCGTGGTAGGTAGAGGGTTGTGACTGCTTGTACTGTAAGTACACCACATGTAGTACCATATCATGGTAAGTAGAGGGTTGTGACTGCTTGTCCTGTAAGTACACCACATGTAGTACCATAGCATGGTGGGTAGAGGATTGTGACAGCTTGTACTGTAAGTACACCACATGTAGTACCATAGCATGTTGGGTAGAGGGTTGTGACAGCTTGTACTGTAAGTACACCACATGTAGTACCATAGCTTGGTGGGTAGAGGGTTGTGACAGCTTGTACTGTAAGTACACCACATGTAGTACCATAGCTTGGTGATTAGAGAGTTGTGACAGCTTGTACTGTAAGTACACCACATGTAGTACCATAGCTTGGTGGGTAGAGGGTTGTGACAGCTTGTACTGTAAGTACACCACATGTAGTACCATAGCTTGGTGATTAGAGAGTTGTGACAGCTTGTACTGTAAGTACACCACATGTAGTACCATATCATGGTGGGTAGAGGGTTGTGACTGCTTGTACTGTAAGTACACCACATGTAGTACCATATCATGGTGGGTAGAGGGTTGTGACTGCTTGTACTGTAAGTACACCACATGAAGTACCATAGCTTGGTGGGTAGAGGGTTGTGACAGCTTGTACTGTAAGTACACCACATGTAGTACCATAGCTTGGTGATTAGAGAGTTGTGACTGCTTGTACTGTAAGTACACCACATGTAGTACCATAGCTTGGTGATTAGAGAGTTGTGACAGCTTGTACTGTAAGTACACCACATGTAGTACCATAGCTTGGTGATTAGAGAGTTGTGACAGCTTGTACTGTAAGTACACCACATGTAGTACCATAGCTTGGTGATTAGAGAGTTGTGACAGCTTGTACTGTAAGTAAACCACATGTAGTACCATATCATGGTGGGTAGAGGGTTGTGACTGCTTGTACTGTAAGTACACCACATGTAGTACCATAGCTTGGTGATTAGAGAGTTGTGACAGCTTGTACTGTAAGTACACCACATGTAGTACCATATCATGGTGGGTAGAGGGTTGTGACAGCTTGTACTGTAAGTACACCACATGTAGTACCATATCATGGTGGGTAGAGAGTTGTGACAGCTTGTACTGTAAGTACACCACATGTAGTACCATATCATGGTAGGTAGAGGGTTGTGACTGCTTGTTCTGTAAATACACCACATATAGTACCAGACCATGGTAGGTAGAGGGTTGTGACTGCTTGTACTGTAAGTACACCACATGTAGTACCATATCATGGTAAGTAGAGGGTTGTGACTGCTTGTCCTGTAAGTACACCACATGTAGTACCATAGCATGGTGGGTAGAGGGTGGTGACAGCTTGTACTGTAAGTAAACCACATGTAGTACCATAGCATGGTGGGTAGAGGGTTGTGACAGCTTGTACTGTAAGTACACCACATGTAGTACCATATCATGGTGGGTAGAGGGTTGTGACTGCTTGTTCTGTAAATACACCACATATAGTACCAGACCATGGTAAGTAGAGGGTTGTGACTGCTTGTCCTGTAAGTACACCACATGTAGTACCATAGCATGGTGGGTAGAGGGTTGTGACAGCTTGTACTGTAAGTACACCACATGTAGTACCATAGCATGGTGGGTAGAGGGTTGTGACTGCTTGTACTGTAAGTACACCACATGTAGTACCATAGCATGGTGGGTAGAGGGTTGTGACTGCTTGTACTGTAAGTACACCACATGTAGTACCATATCATGGTGGGTAGAGGGTTGTGACAGCTTGTACTGTAAGTACACCACATGTAGTACCATAGCATGGTGGGTAGAGGGTTGTGACTGCTTGTACTGTAAGTACACCACATGTAGTACCATAGCATGGTGGGTAGAGGGTTGTGACAGCTTGTACTGTAAGTACACCACATGTAGTACCATAGCATGGTGGGTAGAGGGTTGTGACTGCTTGTACTGTAAGTACACCACATGTAGTACCATATCATGGTGGGTAGAGGGTTGTGACAGCTTGTACTGTAAGTACACCACATGTAGTACCATAGCATGGTGGGTAGAGGGTTGTGACAGCTTGTACTGTAAGTACACCACATGTAGTACCATATCATGGTGGGTAGAGGGTTGTGACAGCTTGTACTGTAAGTACACCACATATAGTACCAGACCATGGTAGGTAGAGGGTTGTGACTGCTTGTACTGTAAGTACACCACATGTAGTACCATAGCATGGTGGGTAGAGGGTTGTGACAGCTTGTACTGTAAGTACACCACATGTAGTACCATAGCATGGTGGGTAGAGGGTTGTGACAGCTTGTACTGTAAGTACACCACATGTAGTACCATAGCATGGTGGGTAGAGGGTTGTGACAGCTTGTACTGTAAGTACACCACATGTAGTACCATATCATGGGGGGTAGAGGGTTGTGACTGCTTGTACTGTAAGTACACCACATGTAGTACCATATCATGGTGGGTAGAGGGTTGTGACTGCTTGTACTGTAAGTACACCACATGTAGTACCATAGCTTGGTGATTAGAGAGTTGTGACAGCTTGTACTGTAAGTACACCACATGTAGTACCATAGCTTGGTGATTAGAGAGTTGTGACAGCTTGTACTGTAAGTACACCACATGTAGTACCATAGCATGGTGGGTAGAGGGTTGTGACAGCTTGTACTGTAAGTACACCACATGTAGTACCATATCATGGTGGGTAGAGGGTTGTGACTGCTTGTACTGTAAGTACACCACATGTAGTACCATAGCTTGGTGATTAGAGAGTTGTGACAGCTTGTACTGTAAGTACACCACATGTAGTACCATAGCTTGGTGATTAGAGAGTTGTGACAGCTTGTACTGTAAGTACACCACATGTAGTACCATAGCTTGGTGATTAGAGAGTTGTGACAGCTTGTACTGTAAGTACACCACATGTAGTACCATATCATGGTGGGTAGAGGGTTGTGACTGCTTGTACTGTAAGTACACCACATGTAGTACCATAGCTTGGTGATTAGAGAGTTGTGACAGCTTGTACTGTAAGTACACCACATGTAGTACCATATCATGGTGGGTAGAGGGTTGTGACAGCTTGTACTGTAAGTACACCACATGTAGTACCATATCATGGTGGGTAGATGGTTGTGACAGCTTGTACTGTAAGTACACCACATATAGTACCAGACCATGGGAGGTAGAGGGTTGTGACAGCTTGTACTGTAAGTACACCACATGTAGTACCATAGCATGGTGGGTAGAGGGTTGTGACAGCTTGTACTGTAAGTACACCACATGTAGTACCATAGCATGGTGGGTAGAGGGTTGTGACAGCTTGTACTGTAAGTACACCACATGTAGTACCATATCATGGTGGGTAGAGGATTGTGACAGCTTGTACTGTAAGTACACCACATGTAGTACCATATCATGGTGGGTAGAGGGTTGTGACAGCTTGTACTGTAAGTACACCACATGTAGTACCATATCATGGTGGGTAGAGGGTTGTGACAGCTTGTACAGTAAGTACACCACATGTAGTACCATATCATGGTGGGTAGAGGGTTGTGACAGCTTGTACTGTAAGTACACCACATGTAGTACCATAGCATGGTGGGTAGAGGGTTGTGACAGCTTGTACTGTAAGTACACCACATGTAGTACCATATCATGGTGGGTAGAGGGTTGTGACAGCTTGTACTGTAAGTACACCACATGTAGTACCATAGCTTGGTGATTAGAAAGTTGTGACAGCTTGTACTGTAAGTACACCACATGTAGTACCATAGCATGGTGGGTAGAGGGTTGTGACTGCTTGTACTGTAAGTACACCACATGTAGTACCATAGCATGGTGGGTAGAGAGTTGTGACAGCTTGTACTGTAAGTACACCACATGTTTCCACATGTAGATCTAAACTATCTAGATATGTAGTACTAGGCCATAGTATGTAGCAGGTTATGATTAATAGTTCTGTAAATTCACACGAATCCAAGCAGTTAATGAAACAAATCTTATTAAAACAAATTTTCCTTTTATGACTTCAAATTCTGTGTCAAATATATCACGAACGACAAAAAACTTTTTATAAGTTGTCTCTTCGTCCTATTTAAGTTAGTTCTTATTGCACCTCGTTAATTTTAATTAATAATTTTTATGTGCTTCCTCATATTTCTATAATATAATTGCCACACGTGCGTATATTTATTGATCACTCAAATTCTTTATTACTAATTAATATTTACGAGGTATCTCTATTTCTCTTTAAAACAATTTTGACGTAACTTTTTCCGCTAAGTTGAAAAATTAAAATAATTCCTTAAGAGACCTTCAAGAAATAGCTTTTCTCTGAAGAATTTTAATTCCAATATAAACTCATAATTCGAATTTTAAACATAGTGTAAATAAAAATGTAAAAAATATATATATAAAAGATAAAGGCATTAAGTGATTCTAAAGGCACATTCACAAATCGGTAAACACACTGTCCATTTTTTAAATATTAAAATATTAGTATTAAGGAGAAAGATTTGTACTGTAACTCAATTTTTCTATTACTTCTCTATAAATTGTATTATCAAAAGTGTCAAATTCTCCTGATTCTTTCATAGGTTCAAGGATATGAGATCAAATGGCTTAAGATCCAAACTATGGTTTGTTCGGGAATGTTATGAGGTGAAGAAAAATATGAATGAAAAAGTTATATTTAACAAAGAATAGTATAAATAATAGAGATTAATTCTTTGAAAGCAAGAAAATATATATAACTTTTGTCGATCCAGAGAGCATTGAATGCAAACGAATGAAAGGTCTCTGAAATATTGATAGTGAAAATTCGAACTGTTTCTACATATGTGGACATTTAGTACAGTACAAGCAGCCACAACCCTCTACCCATCATAGCCTTGTACATACCGCATATCTAGACATATAGTGTACTTACAGTACTAGCAGCTATAATTCTGTACTCATCGTAATCTGGAGCTACTTATGTAGACATCAAATTACAAAACTATTTTAAGACGCGTAATATTCTTTTTAAAATAAAACAATTTCTACTGCCCTTACTGCAAAGGAAAAATTAAAGGTGACATGTGGTGTACTTACAATGCAAGCTGTCATAACTACCAACACTCCATGACTTGGTACTAAACGTGTAGACAAGTGGTATACTTACAGTACAGTCAGTCACAACCTAATTTACCCCCAATGGTCTGGTATGCATAGTCATATGCTGTACCTATGCATTATTTACCATATGTTTGTATATATTTATTGAGGAATTAACTTAAAGAAGAGAAATAACGCAATAATTTTCTGAAAGTAATTGAAATTGTTTATTTGAATTCAGCATCGCGATTTAGCGTTGTTTGCATGGGATAAGATATAAAATCAACCAGTAATAGAAAAGAGAATAAACAATGATAGTAAACACAGAGAGAACAATAGAGGAAGAATTGTTCCATTAGAGAGGAAGGAAGCAGAATTCACGTCACACACAGAAATAAGGATAAATTGGTTATCTTTTAGTGAAGTCCCCATCATTGTCTTCTAATCTTACATCTTAATAACAAAATTCGAACAATTCTCCATTACCTTGCTTTTGTTCTTCTCTGGTGACCTTTAAAATAAAGGAAGGTCTCTTTTATTGATGAATGGAATATTTTCAACGGATGGATGCTAGATTATGATGATAAAAATTATCATCATCATACAACTGAGCGCTTTGTAAGATTGTTTCTGTCATCTATTGGAATAAATATAATCTACATTTTCTTTCATCTGTTCTTGAGAAGTTCCTTTGTCTCCAGTGACGCCATACTTCTCTATTTTGAGATCTTTGTTTTTCCATACCCTTCCAATTGAGTCCATCACACACATGCACAGTCCAATTATTCTTTTCCTCACTTGGCGTTCTTTATCTTTCCATCCATTGCATCTTCTAGGACTTTATTTATCACTTTTTAATACAAGTCCCATCCTTCTGTCTGATGACTTTCAACAGGTCTCGTTCCCATCTCCCAAACTTTTTTTAAAGGAATCTTTGGTATTGGAAGGTTGGGCAGGTGAAGAGAAGGTGGTCCACGGTTTGATCGTCGCTTTGGAAATGGAGGAAGTTGGGTTTTCTTTCAATACCTTTGCAAGTCTGCCTGAATGTAGCCATGGCCAGTTAGAGAACATATTGATAGAAAAATAAATAATATATATATATATATATATATAGTGGAGCCTCTCTGTAAAGGACACTTATTTGCAGAGCCAAAGTGTCCTTTAGGGAGATGTGTCCTCTTACCGGAGAGTGAAAAAATAGTAAAAATAGTAATTTTCCAAATGAAAACTGTCCTTTGTAGAGAGGTGTCCTCTGGAAGGAGTGTCTTTTCATGGAGGTTCTACTGTATTATGATATATTTTTTTAAATGCTTATTTTATATCAAATATACAGGGTGTACCAGGTAAATTGGGAATTTCAACAATGGTATTTTAACTGAAATTTTTTGCAAGTAAAAATTAAAATATCCGAATGAAATTTGACACAGTAGTAGATAAAAGTATATAGTTTTTATTTATTCAATGTAGTTTCCATTATTAGCTACAACAGTCTCGAGGCGAGTGCGGAATGAAGCACAGGCCTTGGCGACGATGACCTTGTCCATTTGGGTCATCACCGTGTGAACTGCTTTCTTGACAGACTGGATGGTGGTATGAGGAGCTTTGTTGACATCTCTCTCAACAACGCCCCATACATAGTAGTCGAGGGGATTGCAATCTGGAGAATTAGGGGGCCAAATATCAGGACCCCAGTGACTAGGGACGTTAAGTGTCAGCCACGATTGTGTCTTTTTTGCCTTATGGGCTGGAGCTGAGTCCTGTTGGAAGACATACTTCCTTCCTGCGGCCACCATGTCCATCCAAGGCTTCACAACGGTCTCCAGAACATTGATGTAGGTGTCAGCGTTCATCCTAAGGCCCTTCTCAAAGAAATGGGGAGGCATGACATCACCTTCACTGCTGATAACGCCAAGGACCATTACGGAGGCAGGAAATTTCGTGTGCATCACGACAGGTATCTCTGAGGGGTCTTTACAGATCCAGCGATCATTCCTGGGATTTACCTTTTGGTCCACGTCAAAGTTCTTTTCGTCAGAGAAGAACCTTAGCATGCCAAAAGAGTCGTGTTTCAGGTTGTTGAGGAGGGCAGCAGCCTTTCCTTTTCTGTTATTCTTCATATTCTCAGTCAGCAACTGACCTTTCCGAAGGGCATAAGACTTGAGACCAAGGTCCTCATGGATAGTTCTGACAATTGTCATAGAGCCAACGTCCATTTCCTTGGCTATGGCCCTCATGCTCTTCCCAGGGTTTCCATCAATCTTCTCCTTGACATTTTTGACAAATTCTTCGCCTCTTACCCTGTCCGATCGACGCGAGTGCTTTTTCCTTGTAGCTATCCCCTCTTTGTTACTGTCGGCCTCATCAAACTGCTTCTTGACACGATAAATAGTGGTTTTGGGCAACTTAAGAAAATCCACTATCTCTTTGGGGCTCCTTCCGGCGCGCAGAGCAACGATGATGGCAGCTCGATTTTCAAATTCTCGGTTACTCTTCATCACTACACTACGCACACATGTACTGTTGCATTTTACATGAATATGGCTACGTAATGAAAAAAAAACAAGTTTTTAATCTCAAGTAGTTTTTGTTTTATGGACTGTCAAAGTTAGTCCCAATTTACCTGGTACACCCTGTATATATACAGTAGAACACCTCCCTGTAAAGGAATCTTAATTGCAGAGCAAAAGTGTCCTTTAAGGAGAGGTGTCCTCTTACCGGAGAGTTACTAAATATTAAAAATGATAATTTTGCAAATGAAAATTGTCCTTTATAGAGAGGGGTGTCCTCTCGTGAATATTATATTTTAATTAAATAATAAAAAGGTTTCTGGAGATTAGTTTTTTTTTTATTATTATTAATGAAATTTCAAACTTTCGGGGCATCTCTGTCCTTCTTCTGGTATATAAAACGAATGTTTTTTTTTTACAAAATAAATTATATATTTAGTATGACGTCACGATAAGGATCCTTCTGTAAACCTCACGGCGGAGTCCTTTGACCTGGCGGGACTTCTATGTTTGGATCACTTCCCCCGTGGTCTGTGTAAACATAGCCCTGTGTCGTGGATGATCAGACCAAGTTAGCCATCGGTGTATGCTGTGGTTCTCTTCCTCAATAAACTTAAGAGAATATCCTCACAATACACACATCTCATAGCCATCTATTGATAAAAAAAAAATACATCTAATTTTGGTTTTTATAATTGTGAAATATTTTCTACACAGCGCTTACAGCAATAAGAAATAAATTCTAATGGTATATGCATGGCTCATCATTGGTGAATCCTAAAATAGGTTTTATCAGTTTAATCTCGAAATGTACTTGGCTTATTTGTACTTTCAGCCTAATCCAATAGTTGTAGCGGTCTGGTAGATTTAACTGTCGAGATTGCTGGGAGGATTGGTCATTGATGTTTCAGGCCCTCCCCATTACATTTTTCCTTCACATGGCAGTAAGGTATGATGTAGAAATCATTTTTCAATCATAGAAATAATTCATATTTTTGTTTTATAATCAAATAAAGGAAGGAATTAAAACCATCAGGCCATTCAAGGCAGCAGTTCAAGTCTTCAGGTTTTTCAAGGCAGGAGTTCAAATCTATAGGCCTTTCAAGGCGGGAGTTCAAATCTTCAGGCTTTACAAGGCAGGAGTTCAAATCTTCAGACCTTTCAAGGTAAGATTTAGTCTTCAGACTTTTCAAGGCGGGAGTTCAAATCTTCAGGCTCTACAAGGCAGGAGTTCAAATCTTCAGGCTCTACAAGGCAGGAGTTCAAATCTTCAGACCTTTCAAGGTAAGATTTAGTCTTCAGACTTTTCAAGGCGGGAGTTCAAATCTTCAGGCTTTTCAAGGCAGGAGTTAAGTCTTCAGAATTTTCAAAGCAGGAATTAAGTCTTCAGGATTTTAAAGGCAGGAGTTCAAATCTTCAGACCTTTCAAGGTAAGATTTAGTCTTCAGGCTTTTAAAGGCAGGAGTTCAAGTCTTCAGGCTTTACAAGGCGGGAGTTCAAATCTTCAGGCTTTTAAAGGCAGGAGTTCAAGTCTTCAGGCTTTACAAGGCGGGAGTTCAAATCTTCAGACTTTTCAAGGCAGGAGTTCAAATCTTCAGAATTTCCAAGTTAGGAGTTTAGATCTTCAAGTCTTTCAAGGCAAGATTTAAAGTCTTAAGGCCTTTCAATGCAGGAGTTCAAATCTACAGACCTTCCAAGGCAAGAGTTCAAATCTACAGATCTTTCAAGGCAGGAGTTCAAGTCTTCAGGCCTTCCAAGGCAGAAGTTCAGATCTTCAATCCACTCAAGGCAGGAGTTCAAGTCTTCAGGCAACAAGCACTATCCGTACAACAGCTTATACAGGTCCTCCACTCGTATTAGCCATCTCTTCCACTACTTATATAACCCGTATTTGTAGGTTTATTCCCTGTGTGATGTTTTACCCAAATAATGATCATAAACACTAAGGTCTTGTGTATTACAAGCCACAACCCGGTTGTTAAAAGTCGTGGCATAGACTATGTAAATATCTCTTTTGAGTGTATAACCTGGAATGTAAATTTCTTTTAAATTAATTATTATTATGTCAAATATATTTTGAATGAATTGTTATTATGTAAATTTTCTTTTGTATATAACTGAGCCGTGTTGTGGAAATAAAGGAGTTTTCTTAGAGTTTCTGAGAGTGTCTTACTAGAGCGAGATCTTCTGCGTGTAGTAGCCGCTGGTTTCTGCCTGCGTTGTTTTCCTTCCTGACTTGATCACCCAAGGCAGTCCAAACTGATATCTAGACTCTAGGTGAGGGTCTTACTTGTTGGGAGAAGGTTCTTCAATCTTAACCTCTCGTAATCTCAACATTTAGTGGCGTCCCCGGGTGGGCTGCGTGGCCTGGTCAAGTGGGGAAGACGGGAAGACCTGTAGGCGCTGTCTCCCGAGGAACAGAAGGCGGGAAGACCTGTAGGCGCTGTCTCCCGAGGAACACAAGGCGGGAAGACCTGTAGGCGCTGTCTCCCGAGGAACACAAGGCGGGAAGACTTGTAGGCGCTGTCTCCCGAGGAACACAAGGCGGGAAGACTTGTAGGCGCTGTCTCCCGAGGAACAGAAGGCGGGAAGACCTGTAGGCGCTGTCTCCCGAGTAACAGAAGCTCAAGATACAAGAAGCTAAGGAAGCTCAGGGTACAAGAAGCTAAAGAAGCTCAAGGTACAAGAAAGCTAAGGAAGCTCAAGGTACAAGAAAGCTAGGGAAGCTCAAGGTACAAGAAGCTAAGGAGGCTCAGGGTACAAGAAGCTAAAGAGGCTCAAGGTACAAGAAGCTAGGGAAGCTCAGGGTACAAGAAGCTAAAGAAGCTCAAGGTACAAGAAGCTAGGGAAGCTCAGGGTACAAGAAGCTAAAGAAGCTCAAGGTACAAGAAGCTAAGGAGGCTCAGGGTACAAGAAGCTAAAGAAGCTCAAGGTACAAGAAGCTAAGGAGGCTCAGGGTACAAGAAGCTAGAGAAGCTCAAGGTACAAGAAGCTAAGGAGGCTCAGGGTACAAGAAGCTAAAGAGGCTCAAGGTACAAGAAGCTAGGGAAGCTCAGGGTACAAGAAGCTAAAGAAGCTCAAGATACAAGAAGCTAAGGAAGCTCAGGGTACAAGAAGCTAAAGAAGCTCAAGGTACAAGAAAGCTAAGGAAGCTCAAGGTACAAGAAAGCTAGGGAAGCTCAAGGTACAAGAAAGCTAAGGAAGCTCAAGGTACAAGAAAGCTAAAGGAGCTCAAGAAGCCCTGGTTAAAGGTTTAAAGGAGCTCGAGAAGCCCGTGGTTAAAGGTTTAAAGGAGCTCAAGAAGCCCTGGTTAAAGGTTTAAAGGAGCTCGAGAAGCCCGTGGTTAAAGGTTTAAAGGAGCTCAAGAAGCCCTTTGTTAAAGGTTCAAAGGAGCTCAAGAAGCCCTTTGTTAAAGGTTTAAAGGAGCTCAAAAGGCCCTTCGTTAAAGGAAAAAGAGCTCAGTGAAGCTCAAGGTTTAAAGGAGCTCAAGAAGCCCGTGGTTAAAGGTTTAAAGGAGCTCAAGAAGCCCTTTGTTAACGGTTCAAAGGAGCTCAAGAAGCCCTTTGTTAAAGGTTTAAAGGAGCTCGAAAGCCCTTTGTTAAAGGTTTAAAGGAGCTCAAGAAGCCCTTTGTTAAAGGTTTAAAAAGAGCTCAGTGAAGCTCAAGGTTTAAAGGAGCTCAAGAGGCCCTTTGTTAAAGGTTTAAAGGAGCTCGAGAAGCCCTTTGTTAAAGGTTTAAAGGAGCTCGGGAAGCCCTTTGTTAAAGGTTAAAAGAGCTCAAGAGGCCCTTTGTTAAAGGTTAAAAAGAGCTCAGTGAAGCTCAAGGTTAAAAGGAGCTCAAAAGGTCCTTTGTTAAAGGTTAAAAAGAGCTCCTACCTATAAGGTGAAAGGCTACCTACAAGGTAAAAAGGATACCTACAAGGCGAAAGGATAACTACAAGGAGAGATGGAGGATGTTAGCAGAAGGCGTAGAGAGGCGATAAGAGGCGTTTTTACCGAAGTGGTAAATGATATGAATACAGAGTTAAGGAATCCTCTTATTGACAAAAGTGGCATATATGCCAAATTTGATAGATTGGAAGCTCTCTATTTGGAGCTGGTGGTATTGAACGAACAATACCAGGAAATTTTATTAGCCAAAGCTGAGGCGACTGACGATGAAATTGATAAAGAATTTGAGGAGTGTGAAGTCTACATCATGGAGAGATATTATTTAAAGGCCAGAATTCGCGAAATGCGTGAGCAGGATAGGGATGCTCAGGCCAAGACTTCTCAAATTCCACCAGGGGCGTCTAGTGCCTCTCCGAATTCAGAAACCAATAATCAGAAAGTTATCAAACTTCAGACTACTTCTACGTCTCTATCGAAAAGCCCGGAAGAGTCCATGAAAAATGAAATTGAAGGCGTGGAAAAAGAGGATTCTGTAAAAACTGCTAGAGCTACGGAGGTGAAGCCTGCTCAAGCTAAAGCTAGAATGCTAAAGGAAGCTTGTTCAGCTCCCTCTATAATAGATATTGAATATGAGGGCAAAAAGGGTGCTATGAGTGCTATTAAAGAAAAGGAATTGAATGTGGCAGTTAAATGCAATAAAGTGAAGGATTCTGAAACTGCAGTTGATAGCTATGTAGGTGTGAGGGAAGCTGAGGCTAAAAACAAAGCAAATGAAGCGAAAGCAAAACGTGATAAAGCGAATCTTAAGGGCGACGGAGTAAATAATTCTGAAGCGAAGCCTAAGGGCGAAGGCGTAAAGGAATCTGAAGTGAATTCTAAAGACGGAGATAAAGGAGATCAAGTAAAAGAATCTGAAGGTCAAAAAGCAGGAGATGAAGGCGACGGAAAAAAGGATTCTGAAGATGAGCCTAAGGGCGACGAAGTAAAGGATTCTGAAGATGAACCTAAGGGCGACGGAGTAAAGGATTCTAAAGATGAGCCTAAGGGCGACGGAGTAAATGATTCTGAAGCAAGACCAACTGGAGATACGGAATCTAAGATAAAGAATAGGGGAGATCTACAAAAACTTGAGGGCAACCCAGGGGATTGGCTCTCAAGGTGGGGGCAATTTGGTAGAAATAATGCCAATGAAAAATATGAAGATGCAAATTTAAAGGATAGGGAAGATTCTGAAGCGAAGCCTAAGGGCGATGGAGTGAAGGATTCTGAGACGGCAATTAAAGGTTATGAACCGGTAAACAATTCTAGAGCGGTAGCTGAAGGCGCTGACCAAGTAAAGATTTCAGATGAAACTGAATCGATTGATGATAATGAGGAAAATGAAGAAGGAGTTGTCAGAGTTCCAGCATCGAGGAAATTGGTGAAAGTAGGACCAACGAGAGATGCGGAATTTAAAATAAAGGATAATTATAAAGAAACAGAATCCCAAGATTTGAAAACCATAAATAAATCTGATTTTGCTAAGAGTAAGGACGATAAATACAACAAGGGAACAGATCATGATGGAAATGAAGCGAAAAATATAGATGCAGAACAAGGTACTGATTCGACGGTGGGGGAAAAGCTAGATGCAGAACAGGGTACTGATCCAAAAGTGGAAGAAAAGCTAGATGCAGAACAGGGTACTGATCCAAAAGTGGAAGAAAAGCTAGATGCAGAACAGAGTACTGATTTAAAGGTGGAAGAAAACCTAGATGCAGAACAAGGTACTGAATCAAAGGTGGAAGGATACTATTGGCCTCGTCACCTTTTGTTTAGGAATGGGTCCAGGGCTACGCCTATGCGGCCAGTATTTGGCGACGCTTCCTGTCGAGAACACGGCGCACTCGCCTTAAGACGGTATTTGAGGAGGAGACCCATTCTACTGAGGAGAATCCCGGAAATAGGGATAAAACTTCGGAAAAATAAGTACGGAGTTTTGGCCGACATGAGGAGATATTTCCAGGTAATGGCCATCAAGGAAAATGATTGGGACTACCTCCGATTTCTTTGGAGGAGAAAGATGGACGCTTAAGGGGCAACCTCCGGTGGTGTGTATGGAGAGGGTGCCGCAGTATGCCGGATTTTTTCTTTTTACAAAAAAGAAAGGTGGGGGTATGTTAAAAGTCGTGGCATAGACTATGTAAATATCTCTTTTGAGTGTATAACCTGGAATGTAAATTTCTTTTAAATTAATTATTATTATGTCAAATATATTTTGAATGAATTGTTATTATGTAAATTTTCTTTTGTATATAACTGAGCCGTGTTGTGGAAATAAAGGAGTTTTCTTAGAGTTTCTGAGAGTGTCTTACTAGAGCGAGATCTTCTGCGTGTAGTAGCCGCTGGTTTCTGCCTGCGTTGTTTTCCTTCCTGACTTGATCACCCAAGGCAGTCCAAACTGATATCTAGACTCTAGGTGAGGGTCTTACTTGTTGGGAGAAGGTTCTTCAATCTTAACCTCTCGTAATCTCAACACCGGTATCGATTCCGGCAATGATGGTCCCTGATTTTGGCACAGTTCCAATCCCACCAGTAACTGTAATTAAGTATATTGGGCTCAGACATTTTGTAATTGACAAAAAAAAAAACCCTTTCTATCTGTGGAGACACGTATTGTAACTTGCAGTATAAGCAGTTTCAGTTACCCCTACCTTACTAGATCATCATGACCACGGGTACTTGTATGGTATAATTAGAAAAAAACTGTCTTGTAAATAACTGTTAGTTCACCTAAGCCTAGGTCCACATCCGTCTTTATTTGTGGGAAGTTGATGGTGTCATTTCCAATTCATATAAGCATTTGTACCAACTATTGGATAGAGCATCTTCCATTCTTCCGTATATAATGACTGCTAGGGAATTTATGGTGTATATTTCGATTTATTTGAGCATTTGTGCTCGGATAGTTTCCTTGAGATAAAAAGACTATATAATGGTTGCTATGGAATTTAAGTTCCACCTCATTGGATGGAGAAAAAATGGCGCCTCTACGTGGCGGAACAACATCCTAGAACGGCTAAGCCAGGACAAAGCCGAAAGGAGGCCGGGATGGGTCTCTAATTCCATTTTAATTAGGAGGCAGGCCTCACTTGTCCCTGGACACGGCTTCTCAATGAACTATTCCAAATAACAACCGTATACGGGGATGCAGAAGGCAAGGAGAAACCGCTGCATTGTTTGTCCCGTGAAAGGTTTCAATGAATGGGCCAACTGGATCAAGGCAGCGTCATACAACCAGACTACGGCCACCGTGTAGGAACCTGATTGAGGAGTTCCACCTTGGAACTAATTCATTTGGAAACTACGGGCCTTCCTGGTGGGCGGTCTCTTGGCATTGCTGAGCACTAGAGGAGTAGTGATGAAGACGCCCCGTTTGTTCTAACGGCCTCTTGTCGTGAGCCAAGATGACGTCACCATTATCCGCCACCGGTCACGAGGCCAGGTGGGTCACTCATTATGACGTCATAGGTCAAGGTCGTAGATGGTGGCGGGTCGTGAAAGAGGAAGTACTGCGCTAACCCTACTTCCGCTTTCCTCTCCAGATATATAGCCCCTCAGTCTGTGTCTCCCCCAGAAGCCGGCTTATGGACTGAAAGGTCTGGGTCTGCTTCTAGGATGTGCCTGTCGAAAAGGTTACAGTGCTATTGTCTCCAAACATTACAGAAAACATCTCTCTCTCTTTTAAAAATATTTTATTGACATATAGAGTCAGTTACAGCAGAACCCCTCTCCATGAGAGGACACTCTCGCTAGAGAACACCTCTCTACAAAGGATAGTTTTCATTCTCAAAAATTACAATTTTGACTAAATAACTACTCTCTTGTATAAGTCGGACACCTCTCTCTAAAAGACATTTTGGCTCTGCAACTAAGTGTTACAGGGAGGAAGTTCTACTGTATTTATTTAATGAACCCAGTTTTTCCTGGAGCGCGCGCCCAGATGTCGCCAATTAATTCACAAAGTCAATGGAAGGGGGAAATGAAAGAGGCGACCCCATGTTTACAACTACACAGGAGGTTCCTCCAGCGACGAAGAATCCTCCTCCAAACGGGGGTTCCTCCCCTCAATTCGAGTCTCAGGAAGAACATGTCTCTCTGATGAGGGCCAAGCAGCCCGAAACGCGTACGTGGTTACCTTTCCTTATTAATAAATAAATGGTATTTGGCCAATTAGGCGAAAGCAACTTATAGTTGTTCGATCAGGAGATACCTTTTTCTTAAAATTTATTCACCTGATCCCAGTAACATTTATCCACCTGATCCTAGTAAAATTTATCCACCTGATCCCAGTAAAATTTATCCACCTGATCCCAGTAAAATTTATCCACCTGATCCCAGTAAAATTTATCCACCTGATCCCAGTAAAATTTATCCACCTGATCCCAGTAAAATTTATCCACCTGATCCCAGTAAAATGTATACCCCTGATCCCAGTAAAATTTATCCACCTGATCCCAGTAAAATTTATCCACCTGATCCCAGTAAAATTTATCCACCTGATCCCAGTAAAATGTATCCACCTGATCCCAGTAAAATTTATCCACCTGATCCCAGTAAAATTTATCCACCTGATCCCAGTAAAATTTCAATTTTAAACTAATTTTTCTAATTGTCTCTCTTTGTAAAATTTTATAGATGCCAACAATTTTTAAGATTTTTTTTTCTAGATTTTTCTTCATTTGTTTATGTTTTAAGTGGTTCAATATAGGATCTTTTTGTTGTTGTTTCAAAGGAATATTTCTGTAAAAAAAAAACTCGATTATGGGGTTATGGATGGGAGGAAGTTGTTGCGAAATTCAAATTTATTTATTTTTTTTTAATTTTTTTTTTTTTGCTTATCCCTAGTACACGTGGTACAGGCCATGATAATCATGGTGGGTAGTTAGCGACTGCTTTTTACTGTAAGCGCACCACATGTCTACACATGTGAAAGCAGTTCGACTTTGCACTTACAAATGTGCCAGAGCCCCGTTTGGTTACTTGCACTCGCTGGTGGGGTTGGACTTTTGCAAGAATCGGGGGGCCATTGGAGCATTTTTTTTTTAACAGAAAAAAGTGTCCAATGCGGGGATCGAACCCGGGTCGTAGTGGTTTAAAATTGACAATCGTAATTTTGATGCAATTTTCATTAGCTAATTACTCTACAACACCTCATTATGCGACTGTCGTTGGGTAATTTTAATTTTAAAAAAATCACGACGATGGAAATTATGAAAGGGGTGGGATTGTCGAACCATACTCACCTCATTATGCAACTGTCGTTGGGAAATTTGAATAAAAAAATCACGATGATGGGAATTAAAAAGGGGTGGGATTGCGAAGTGCGAATAGATTTTAAAAATAAAAACGTAATTTTGATGCAATTTTTGTTGCTTAATTGAAATACTATACTCTAATTAAATCGAGGTCCTTGTCGCACCATACACACCTCATTACGCGACTGTTGTTGGGTAATATTGATACAGCTATAGATTCATTCCGTTCTCACTCACCATGTTTGTAAAACAAGAAATATTATTATACAGTTACGAGCGTCATCAATTCTTCATATCTTAATCAGTTTTCGTCTCTGTCACCGTTTGCTTTTTTTTTTTTTGGAATGGCGCCCTCCTATTGGTTGGCTACGATCACGCCACCTTTGCCCCCCCCCCCACTCGCTTATTCGTTTTTGTAACTATTGTGTTGGAGCGGGTCGCTCCTTAAATAAATGCATATATTAGTTAATAATCAAATGGAATCCTCTCTTTCTTTTTCCCAGTAAGAGACGCCTACGGAAGCCAACAGTACATAGACAGATAAAGCACATAGGCTATAGTTATTAACTAACATATGCATTTATTTAAGGCGCCAATTTATAATTGTAACAAATAATATTTGAATCAAAACATTCAATCGGGTAAAACACGGGCGTTGCCCGGGTCATTCGGCTAGTAATTTATAAGGTGGAGGAAAGCTTGGAGTTTATAGACACGTCGTCTATTACCAGATACGTATTGTTGCGCCGCTGCTGGTGGTCAAATGAGCAAGAGGGGGGTCGGTGGAAGGATGGTCTAAATCATTGGTTTACGACCGCTACGACCCGAGTTCGATTTCTGATTTAAAAAATAATGCTTTAATGGCCCCCGATTCTTGCAAAAGTCCAACCCCACCAGCGAGTGCAAGTAACCAAACGGGGCTCTAGCACATTTGTAAGTGCCAAGTCGAACTGCTTTTCACATGTGGTGCACTTGCATTAAAAGCAGTCGCCTTCTGCCCAACACGATTATCATGGCCTGTACCACATGTACTAGGGATAAGCAAAAAAATGAGCAAGAGAGATTCATAGAGATCTCTGTTCTCTCGATTCCTCTTTATTTACCTTACTGTATTATGGAGAACAGTAACATACATCATCCAACAACAGGGACTTCACTGCTGTCCGTCAGCTGGGATTCTTCCTTCTTGACTGTTCCATCCTCAGTTATTGTTGGGGTGAACACATGGGATCGAACTGACCCTGCTTACTACCACGGCGATTCCGAAAATTTCTCGTGTCGTAACAGTATTGTTTGCGTTGTTGCTTTATAAAGAATAACTTTCATGGGTACAAAGGATCTTTAGGACTTTATTTAAGCCTAAACAATAAAAGAAATAACACATAAAGCTTTATTAAGACCACCGGTCTTATACAGTTTCACCACAGGAAGAAAGGAATCATAGATGGAGCACCTGTTAATAAAAGAATTACAGAAGAATGCAAAATAAAACATCAACAACAAAGAAAACAGCAGTTACAAACTCACCAACTGAAGCACAGTAAAGGAAAGCAGGCTCAGAACAGGAGACAGAAGTTGGTAGAACCTTCTAGAATCTTCTACGAAATATACCGGCGTCGGCGGTAAGCAGCAGTCTGACCTCTTGAGAAAGCAGGTCGCGTTTGCTTCGAGAACACCACGTAGCTTCGTTCTTCTTCTCTCCTTCTTCTTCCTTTTATCCTCGCCGGCATGAGTTCCTCATTCCTATATATCCCGGAGTAGATCTTTCCAGAACGCTCAAGGTTAGTCAGCTAATCAGAAAGCAACCAGCAATAAGCCTTGCGCAATTGCTTTAAATTGGCCAATCAATCAGTTGTTCTCCGATTTTTATACATTATTCTCGAACGTTCTAAAACATTCTATTCTGGAATGTACTTTTTGAAAAAAATTCTACGTAACAGTATTTATTAGTCTCCATAAATGCAAGGGGTAAAACACATAATGTAGGTCTGTTTGAAAAAGATACAACTACATCAACCAATCTTCTTCACGACGTTTTAGTGATTCTGTGTCGCTGCTCTCCTCAGGGGAATTATTATGAGGAGAGGGACAGAGTCACTGAAACGTCTAGAAGAAAATAAAGAAAGATTGGAGTTGATGCATTTGTTTCAAGAAAACTTCCAACTACTACATGATGTTCAAAACTATAATGCAGGTCATCTCGAAAACATTCTTTAGATTGAAGACCAAATAGAGTGAGAGATTTGAGATTTAAAAATATGTTATTGACCTCATACACAAGTCAATGTTAGTAGTATATAATAATTATAAAAAGAGGGATAAAATAAAAGAGTAAAATATATACAGTTATGTACAGTCGAGGAGATTCCCCCAACGACGGGGAGTCCTCCTCCAGACAGTAAGTCACGTTCTCCCCTCATCTCAAGGCTCAGAAAGAACCTGTGCATGGATGACTTGGCAGACGCGAGGATGGCGAGGGCGTCGTCATCCAGCCCTTGACCGAAGAGCCAGTCCTGCAGGTCGGGTGGTTGCTGCATGATGTTGAAGGGAGAGAGAGATTATAGAATTTTTAATATGAGATGATCAATACACACAAAAAAGTGCTTTAAAAATTGAAGTTCAATCTAAATACGTAAAAGAGAGGAAAATTAAGTAATTAGGTCAATGGAAATTTTGGGGCCCGTTTTATTTTTATCCGGGTCACGCTTCTTATTCTATCTCTTATCACAAGTTAAATTACCTAGATTCTTGGTTGTACCTTTCAGCATGTATATCGGGACAATAACTCTGAAAGATTTTACAGTTACCTTTATTGAAGGCACGCGAGATAACCAAGTGTGAACAAAATTGTCTCTGTCTCCTTCAAAAAAAAAAAATAATAATAATAATAATAAATAAATAAACGACTGGCGATATCAGATTTTCAACTTCCTTAAATTTTGTTCATGAGTGTACTTACCTTGATTACCGTGGCCTGTACTATGTGTACTTGGAATAATCAAGAAAAAGAAAGGAAAAAGAATATTATAACAATGAAATTTTACACAAATAAATTTACTGGCAATGCGTTTCTTTTAAATATCATCAAATATTATCTCTATAGACCTTACTGCAATGATATGAGTTATTGAATGAGAGGGCTTGGCTCATCAGTAGTGAACCCTCTCAGCTGTTTCGCCAAATTATATTTAAAAGAAACACATTGCCAGTAAATTTATTTGTGTAAAATTTCAACGATAGATGGCAATTAAATTTAATTTAAGATTATAACAATATTATTTTCTCAAATTTAACTTGTTATTAAAAATATAACTGTCTTTCTCTTGAGAAGATTGGGACGTGTTGTAGTTCATCAGAAAAAAAGCCAAATTTATGCCTAACTTGCCTTTTTTGTTTGCGGAAGAAAGCACACGTTGCTCAATTCAAATATTTATATGTAATTCTACCGTTCTAAAAGCTTATGTCCACAGTTCTCTAAAATACCATAACTAATATTCCATCCTTCATTGTCGCGTATATAGGTAGAATCGTCCCATACAGTTTTAAAGCTCTAAGAAGCGCAGTCTGGTAGATTAAATTGGCGAAACCACTTAAAGGGTTCACCACTGATGAGCTAAGCCCTCCTACTTTTTTCTTCATCGCAGTAAGGACAGTAGAAAGTTAATTTAATAAAGGAGAGTAAATTAAGGGTAGAAAAAATGTAGGGAAATATGTACAGCTATATATGTACAAATGTGTTCAGAAAGAGAGACTTCCCCACCTTGAGAGAGTCCACCTCCAGACAAGGTCTTCTTGGACACTCCTCAGTTCCACGCCGAGGTCTTCTTGGACACTCCTCAGTTCCACGCCGAGGTCTTCTTGAACGCTCCTCAGTTCCACGCCGAGGTCTTCTTGGACACTCCTCAGTTCCACGCCGAGGTCTTCTTGAACACTCCTCAGTTCCACGCCGAGGTCTTCTTGGACTCTCCTCAGTTCCACGCCGAGGTCTTCTTGGACGCTCCTCAGTTCCACGCCGAGGTCTTCTTGGACACTCCTCAGTTCCACGCCGAGGTCTTCTTGGACTCTCCTCAGTTCCACGCCGAGGTCTTCTTGGACACTCCTCAGTTCCACGCCGAAGTCTTCTTGGACGCTCCTCAGTTCCACGCCGAGGTCTTCTTGGACACTCCTCAGTTCCACGCCGAGGTCTTCTTGGACACTCCTCAGTTCCACGCCGAAGAATTACCTATAAATGTGGGTCTTCGCAGACACCAGGGTGTCATCATCCAGGCCGCGCCCGAAGATCCAACCCTGCAGGACCGCTGGATGATGGATTTCTTGTGTATAGATTGGGCGGTATCGCCCGTTCAGGGGGGTTAACTGAATCGAAAGAGAGCGGCAGGGTAGAAGTGGATGAAAAGCTGTATATATACGAGGGCCATCCAATAAGTAAGTTTCCTTTTTTTTTTTTCTGCGAACGAAACTTTTTTTCTGCGAAAAATTAGTTAGTAGTGTAAGAAATGGTCACTAGGATGTGTTGGAAGCGTGTGACCTTCAAAATCACGCTACTCGTACGCGCAAGTCCGTAACGCTTCAGTTTCCATGGTGTTACCACTGGTGAACGTGTCCACTTGCGAACTCCGTTCTGTAATTCGTTTTTTTTTCTCGGCGAAAAATGAAACTGCGGTCAATATTCATCGCAATTTAGTGTCAGTGTATGGTGAAAGATGTATGAGCATCCAAATGGTTCGCCGATGGCGTTCATGGTTCTTGAAAGGACGGCAAAACGTTCATGATGACGAGCGAAGCGGCAGGCCCGTTACTGCTACGGACAATGCAGCCGTTGCTGCTGTTCGGAATGTGGTGGAAGCAGATCGCCGCGTCACCATTGTCGAAATAATGATTCGACTGCCTCTTGGAATCGAAATTGGACGCTCTTCGATTGGAACAATCATGTGAGATGTTTTAAATTTTCGCAAAGTCTGCGCAAGATGGGTCCCGCGTTCGCTCTCGGAAAATCACAAGCAACAACGGATGGAGGCAGCCCGAGCTTTCCTGGAAATGCATCGAAGAGATGGAGATCAACTGTTTTCCCGTATTGTCACTGGAGATGAAAGCTGGGTGCATCATTCAACTCCAGAAACAAAACGACAAAGCATGGTGTGGAAGAAGCCTGAGGAAAGTGCACCAAAAAAGGTGAAGGTCACAATCTATGCAGGCAAAGTTATGGCTATGGTTTTTTGGGGCTGTAAGGGTGTTTTATTGGTTGACTACCTGCCCCCAAACACTACGGTTAACGCTGCGAGGTACTGCGAAGTCCTCACTAAACTCAGAGCTGCAATAAAACGGAAACGTCCTGGACTTTTGTCTCGGAAAGTGTTACTCGTCCATGACAATGCTCGCCCTTACGCAGCTCGAACGACCCAAACGTTGCTGGAAAACTTCAAATGGGAAATTTTCACACATCCACCTTATTCTCCGGAACTTGCCCCAAGCGACTTCCATCTTTTTCCAGCACTCAAGTTGCACCTTGGAGGCAAGCACTTTGCGAATGATGACGAAGTGCAGGCGGAGGCGAACCACTGGCTACGAAGACAGGACACGGCTTGGTACAACAGTGGTATCAAAAAATTGCTACAACGGTACCAAAAATGTTTGGACAGAAATGGTGATTGTGTAGAGAAGTAGTCTATGAGTTGTATAATGAAAATAAAATAACTGCATAATTGTAAATAATGTTGTTTATTTGTTAAAAAATAGGGAAACTTATTTATTGGATGGCCCTCGTAGAAAATGAAAGAAGAAAAATTTGCGTGTATGCATTCCTCATACGTTTCTACCAAATTTGACCTATTCCGAAAAAGCTTTGACACCATATGGAGTTAGGTCTGGATGGAGTCACTGCCATAGTTTTAACCCCAGGATATGCAAATTACTCCGATAACGGGCTAATTTGCAAATCACGTTGCGCATACGCGTTTCCACAAATATTTAACGTGTACCCAGATCTAATTTTGACACACGATTAGAATTCAGTAATAGAAAAAGTGATTCGCATTCAACACAGTTTTAACTCTCCGGAATTTGCAGAATAGTCCGATAATAGGCTAATATTTGCATATATCCGATGGTTGTGTAGACGCCAGGACGTAGCCGGGTCTAGTGTAGAAATAAGGAGCCTGCGGAGTATGACGCCACTACACCTGCTCGGAGCAGAGCAGTCGTGTAGAGAAGAAAGTTCTAGACAGATAAGTTAAGGAGATAAGTTCTTTTGGATAAGATAGAACTATGATGAGCCCTCCTAGTTTCATTTTTAGTAGAATTCCAGTATAAAGTCTGTAGACGTAGTTTTCAGTTATAAGAAAGTAAACCTCTAAGATGATGATAAACTACTGCTGGAATATTAAGTGGAAACTTTGGTTGATCCGTTAGTTTTACACACGTGTGTAGAATAGCCACTTTGGATTGGAAACACTTTAATGGCGCAATTATGATCGTCGAGCCAGCCCATCTGCATCACCTGCGGCTCCAGCGATCTGTCGCACCGCTACTGGTCCTGTAGCGCCGTCCGCCCTCTCATCCGAGAGGTGTTCTTCATCATCGGGTGGCCACCTGACCAACAGTCCTGGATCTTCGCGGTGGACCTCGAGAACCACGCCATCACCATCTCCTCAGAGACGAAGCACTTGACCTACGTTTTCTTCGTAGATCACGAAATACGTGGTGTCGCTGGATACCTGCTGGCGATTCTCCACCAAACTCTGCTGCGGTGGCAGAGGAGCCATGTTACATATTCATATAATTATAGATGGAAAATTTGCGGAGAGGAAATTGATCCATAGAAGCAAAACGGGAGAGGCGCCCTATGCTTCTATATATAATTATTTGTAATACGATGCACTAGCGCGCCATCTGCTATCAAAATTCGAAACTATTTTAAACGCGTAAGATTCTTTTTGAAATTAAACAATTTCTACTGCCCTTACTGCAATGGAAAAATTAAATGGAGTCTATTCCAAGAGTCTAGCAACAGTATCACTATAAAAGGAAGTTCCAAAAATACAATATAACAGCGGTATGGTAGATTAAACTGGCGAAACCGCTGGAAGGGTTCTCCACTGATGAGCCAGGCCCTCCCTTTAATTTTTCCATTGCAGTAAGGGCAGTAGAAATTGTTTAATTTCAAAAAGAATCTTACGCGTTTAAAATAGTTTAGAATTTTGAATTATTTGTAATATCAATCATAACCCCTTGTAAATTAGTCACATTCATTCCATAAATAGTGCGGACTGTACACTTTTGCATGTATTGACAAGATGTCAATAAAACTGTGTCAATTGTCATTGTCGAACTCTTGCTCATGTAAGTCTGCTATAGCTGCTGTAGTATATTCCCAGGACTACTCTCTCCAGCAGACTACTCGGGAGAATTGCATCTACGCCGTCTCCTGATTTTGTTGGCTTAGGATCCGCCACGGAGAGGCAATCACCACCAATCTCACGGGCCACTGGCAGACTTAGCGCTCGAGTATCCCGACCCAAATCCAACATGCTCTCACTGATAAGAAGAATCACACAGAGGATCACCTCCTTTTCAGCACTGCCCCGCTTTCCTTAGACATAGGATGGCCCTGGTACTTCAATCCTACATTTACGACCAGCCTCCCAGAATCGACCGACCCCAGTAGAGAACTTTCTGGTCAACTGGTCCAGCTCAGGCCACGTGCAGAACTGCGATTCACCACATGGACAGCCGGATATCCTGGGTAGTTGGCGTTCTGCGCTCCAGAGGAACTCGTGTTATCTTTTTAAATAATTGAAGTTATTTAACGATACACTTTTTAAAATTGATAAAAAATTTCCTACTGTGTCCTTACTGCGATGAGAAAATATTGGGCATGAGCCTGGCTCATCAATGGTGAAACCTCCCAGAGTTTCGCTAGTTTATTCTACCAGACCGCCGCTTTACTATGTTATTTGGTTGATCTGCTGATATAGCTTATGCAGCAATTCTTGGTAAATATGTAAATATACTTTTGGTATAGTATAAATATAGATGGAAATTTTGCCGGGAGGATATTGATTCAAAGAGACAAAGGTCGCCTCTCCCGTCAAAATAGACTTCAAAACTAGACGCCATCTATTGACCGTCACCGCAAACTAGCGGTCTCGGGTCGGTGACAAAGCCACAACACCAGCTTTTTCAGTTTGCGGTGACGGTCAATAAATGGCGTCTAGTTTTGACGTCTATTTTGACGGGAGAGGCGACCTTTGTCTCTTTGATAGTATAAATATATTCTTTTATCTCTCTCCTTTCCTATGGGAATTATGACCCATAGTTTGCAAATCTTGCTGCTGTTTGATTTATTAGTACATATTGTGTGCCAAGGATTCCCTCGGCAAACTAGATAGTTGGTCCCCGCTAGTTTTGTTCCAGTTTTCTTGGAAGCCCCCTACCCAGCATCTCCACTAAATTTTCCTGTAGGAAAATGGGGAAAGACAAATATCAGTGACAAGACAATTAAAAAAAAAAATCAAAACACAATCCCATCTTATTCACATAATAAAGAGTAGAAGCGAAAGAAGAATGTAAAAAGTAATAAAATCTTAAAATTAATACTACAGTAGAACTTGGATAATTTGAACGTTTTTAATTCGAATTATTTATATTGGTCCCTAGAATTTCTTATAAATAGAATTTCCGTTTTTAATTCTTCAAATTAAAGACACCTCAGCCAGTTGAATTTTTGGATAATTTGAATCTTTTTTTTTTTGGTCTCTTGAGCATTCAAGTTCGACTGTATATGGATATAAAGAGATAAAAGAGTATATACATAGCTAGATGGTTAATTTCACTATTCATTGTCATAACGCCAGTTGACTACTTTAGATTGATTGGTACTCTAGAGAGACGTCCACATTTCCAATGCCTCTTTTGAATTCAATCTTGTGATTGAATGATGATAGGGAGGATGCATATCATGGCAATCTTCCCGAGGTCATTGGAGGCAATTTGGATAGTTGTTAACAAATAACCTCTAACCTTTTTTACAAAACTTTTTATTATGACATTTCGGGACCCCTTATCGTACTTTTTAAGGTAAATAAGAACATAATACTTGTACTCACTAATAAAGCCTACAATATAGCACACTCCTATTGTGTTAGAGAAGGGCAGAAATTGACCTCCGAAACTGGGGATATAGTTGAAGTCACATTTGTTCCATTAGTTTACAGGTGTTACAGTGGAGAACAGCTGTCCTGGTTATTTACAGATGTTGAGAGGTAGCGCCCAAACCTACGATAATTGGTTACAATTGACTTCATTTAGTATTACCTCCGTTTGCGCCACTCGTTCGTTCTATGGGAACTCTACTACAGCCACCCGACCTGCAGGACTGGCTTTTCGGCCAAAGACGGAATGACAACGTCACGTCTTCCAAGTCACACAGGTTCTTTCTGTGTCTTGATGCGAGGGGAAACCGTGAAAACTCCTCTTATTGTCTGGAGGAGGATTCTTTGCCGTTGGGGGAGCCTCCTGGGCTTTACCCAAGGCTTTTCCTTTTTTTTAAATTCTCTTTCTTTTTATATACACCTATCCCCCGATTTACACGGTAGATACGTTCCTGAGAAAAACGTGTAAATCGAGAAAATTAATTTTTTTTTTTAAATTAGAAATACAGACACAGTGTGCGTGTGCAGCAAGTCAACACATAAGCTCGGGATTCCTCGTGAGATGTGTACACAGCGCATGTGTTCAATCACAGTAGCATTTAGTATAGTGCGATAAAAACAAAAAACTTATTTGGAAAACCGTGTAAAAGCGAAAACCTGTAAAACAAGTACCGTGTAAATCGGGGGATAGGTGTATATTTAATTTTATCTATGCTACCATTGACTTGTGTGTAAACGAAGTCAATAAAACGGATTATTGAGCCATAAGTACAAAAAAGTTTTGGGTTGATACTTCCCGTCTAATGGTGAACATTCAGTTTATCAGATGTCGCCAGGCTGTACTTTAGGAAGGTTCTGCTCAGTTTTTCAGGGCTATACATTTATTCCTAAGTAGGAGGCTTTTGAAAGCTCTTAAAGGCCACCCACGTCTTACTACCAATTCTATACAGCAATAAACTCATACAAAAGGATCCCAATTACATCCCCGCTGATATTGCTGTTCTAGAATCGCCGAAATGTTGAGTAAGAAGAAGAAAAAAAAGCAGTACACCTATCCCCCGATTTACACGGTAGATACGTTCCTGAGAAAAACGTGTAAATCGGGGGATAGGTTTACACAGAAATAAAATGCATTGACAGGTTAAAATGTGTAGTCAGCACATAAGCTCGGGATTCCTCGTGAGATGTGTACACAGCGCATGTGTTCAATCACAGTAGCATTTAGTATAGTGCGATAAAAAAAAAAAAAACTTATTTGGAAAACCGTGTAAAAGCGAAAACGTGTAAAACAAGTTCCCGTGTAAATCGGGGGATAGGTCTATTTGTTTAGTTGTAAAACTTCCCAAACGACGAGTTTCTTAAACTCATCACCGTTAGTTTTTATCTCTTCTTAGCAATAATACCCGCGGCGATTCTTCCTGTTGTAAAACTTTGTTTATTTGCATCAATAATTCTTGGCAATGTGTTTCTTTCTACTTATATCATCAAATATCTCTACAGACCTTACTGTAATGATTAAAGTTGTTGAACGAGAGGGCTTAGCTCATCAGTGTTGAACCCTCTCAGAGGGGTTTCACCAACTTTGTTTATATTGAAAAAAATCTGTCATTTATTATCTAACATGGTAATAGCCACTGATAAAGAGACCCTTTCGAGAAGAGTCCATGTTTGACCATGTTTTTATCTCATGGGATGAGACTCTACTGTTATTTAAGAAAAAAAAAAAACGACTGGAGTTAAAACTGGGAGTAAAACTTCCTAGTATAGAAATTGTAGCAAACATTGTAGAAATGAGCTGCATTTTGGACTTGTACGATATAACAAAATAATTCGGTGATAATCCAAAATGTGACTTTTATCGAAAGTTTGTATATTTTAATTTTTTGCCGAGTCCACACACACACAGTGTGTTTTACTTCCCTCTCCCATAACTTATGGGAATATGAATATAAAACAAGAGAGCAGGAGAATACCTAAAACCTCTATGTACATATATATCTATAATAATACACTCTCTCTCTATACCCAACAAATAAAATATATATTTTTTTATGAAAATATGTATGCAAAGATGTTTTGACCAAACATATGCAAATTATTGAAATTTGGTGGCTGATTTATGTGAAGCAGGATCTCCAGCACATCTGAACTGCACATCCAGCACGAGTATTCTAGACTCAATATTAGGTACAGCACGAGCTTATTTTAAAAATTCCATTTCATTTTTTGCAATAAGCCTATTTCTACTGTATCAATGCCTCAGCGAAAGATTCGTATTCATAATGAACATATGTCAGAGTTTGAAAGAGGTCGTGCCATTGGATTGAACGAGGCTTGTTGGTCAAATCGACACTCTTATAACCTACTATAATTCAACAGAAGGTAATAAGACCAAATCCAAATAAATAAATAGTGTGTGACGTTTCGGTAACAGCGTTGTTACCAAAACGTCACACACTATTTATTTATTTGGTCTTATTACCTTGTGTTTATAATCTATAATCCAAATTGTGCTTTATCATTATAACTGAACAGAAAAATTGTGATCACTTGGGATGTTGAATTAAAGTAGTTTATATCATTTTAAATGTGAGAAATGTTAAAAGATTTGGAAGAGAAGGAGTTGAGGAAAACTGGGTCCAATGGGAGTGCCACAAATAACCTCGCTGCAGGCACATACAGCCTTCAGGGTGGTCCTCAGTTTCTTTCACTCACAAGTTTCTACATTACATAAACTTGTAATCTATATACAAACCTTACTTTCTTCAAATTAAAAACACTTTGGCCAATATATCTTTTTTTATTGTCGAAACAATAAAAAAGATTTACTGGCCGAAGTATCTTCTTCTTCTTTCTTATCTCAAAGCCATGATAATCATGGTGGGTAGTTAGCGACTGCTTTTACTGTAAACGGACCACATGTCTACACATGTGAAAAGCAGTTAAGACTTTGCACTTACAAATGTGCCAGAGCCCCGTTTGGTTACTTGAACTCGCTGGTGGGGTTGGACTTTCCGAAGTATCTTTAATTTGAAGAACTATGAATGCCGGCCAGGCAGCCTCTATCTTTACGATAAACCTTTATATTGTAACAAGGTATTTATTAATTTTATTATTTTTTATTAACAGAGTGGTCATTTTTATGTTTATATATTGAGACTCTGTAAATTTCCCTCATGGCTTATCTTTTGTTTACAATTCATAGTTTGTCCTTGCCCGAAATAAATTTTTGTTTCCTCCTAAAGTTTTTGTCTTCCCTAATTTTCCACGTGGCAATATATATTCGGCATTTCTAGTGAAAGAAACTGAGGACCACCTCGAAGGCTGTATGTGCCTGCAGCGAGGTTATTTGTGGCACTCCCATTGGACCCAGTTTTCCTCAACTCCTTCTTTTCCAAATCTTTTAACATTTCTCACATTTAAAATAATAGTCAAACTTCAAAATTCCACATCCCAAGTGATCACAATTTTTCGCTTGAATTATAGAAGATTTATAGAATAAAAACTGCTTTTCACATGTGTAGATGTGTGGTACACTTATAGTAAAAGCGGTCGTCAACTTTTACCCACCACGATTATCATGGCCTGTACCAGGTGTACTAGGAATGATAATAATATAGCTGGTGTGTGTACTTGTCCATTTGTGACCACTAGTGCCTGGGATTGTGTGAATCTTACATTTTATCAAAAGACCAAAATCATTAAGCAAAGAGAATTTTTTTGAAAGATTAAAAAAAAAAAAAAAAATGTTGAGCTTTCAAGCATTTCTTCACTTTACAGGGGTGAGAATGAGAACACATATAAGAGGATAAACATAAGATATAAATAATTTATTTTCTTTTACATTTTTTCTTCTGTAGAAGGACTGAATCATTGATACATAACAAGAATAACACCAAGAAAGACATGTGAAAATACATAATCCTTCCTTACATGTTAACAAATCAAGTAATTTATATGTGATGATGGTTCAGTAACAGCATTGTTACCATTTACAGAATTGGTCTTAAACACAAGGTAATAAGACCATATCCAAATAAATAGTGGGACATTTCAGTAACAACATTGTTACCTATTTCAGACAAAAATACTGAAATGTCATGATTTGTCAGATTTCAGTACTTTTGTCTGAAGATGATAACAACACTTCGTTACTGAAACGTCACACAATTTATTTGGATTTGGTCTTATTACTTTGTACTTATTATCTATAATACAAATTGTGCCTTATCAGATTTGGTCTTGTTCACCTTATAACTTTTATCTAAAAATCCTTATCACATATAATCATTCCTAAAATCTATTTAATCATCCTTAGTACACATCTTACAAGTCTATGATAGTCATGGTGGGTTAGTGGCTGTTTTGTGTGAACCATATGTCTACACAGGTGGATAGCAGTACAAGAGCTTCATTTGATATCTTGTACTCATTTGTTGTGTGATGGGGTTAGACTTTTGAAAACATAATGGGCCATTAAGGCAATTTTCTTTAGAGAAAGTGCCCAATGTAGGATTCAATCACTGGTAGTAGCTGCCAAAAATTGATTTTTTTTTTGCTTATCCCTAGTACACATGGTACAGGCCATGATAATCATGGTGGGTAGAAGTTGGCAACTGCTTTTACTGTAAGTGCACCACATGTCTACACATGTAAAAAGCAGTTAGACTTTGTACTTACAAATCTTCCAGAGCTTCGTTTGGTTACTTGCACTTGCTGGTGGGGTTGGACTTTTACAAAAATCAGGGGCCATTGGAACATTTTTTTTGTGTATCTCTAGTTTTGTCAAATCCCACCTTTATGGTGGGTATAAGTAGCTTTTACTGTAAGTGCACCACATGTGCAGGCCAATAGTTTACACCATTCATCCATCAATGGATAAAAATGTACAATAACTAAACTTAAGGGTCCACAATCTTCCTTCTTATATCCTTTTAAGCACAGCACTTAAGCATTTCTGTCCATTTTTTAAAAAAATCTCACTAAAATAGACCATATTTATACAAAGTAACCTAAATTCCAATTAAAACAAAATGTTTGTGTGTCTACAACATGATTAAAAAAAAAAACACCAATTAAACAAAAGGCTAGCAGCAACAATTATTTTATTTACATTATGTACAAAAAAATAATAATAAATTTATATAAATTTTTATAATTATTCACAATAAAAGAGAGGGGGAAAGAAAATATATAAATTTGATCTAAACAACAAATAATAGAAAAAAAAAGAAAGGAAAGAGCCTCTCTTTAAATATAACTTAAATAAATGTGAAGGAAAACACTTGTTGCTTTCTAAGATAAGGAGGAGCTGAGTGACTTAAAGAAAGAAGAAGTAAGATGAGATATATACACAAACAGGGTAATGATGGCAAGTGGTGTGTGAGAGAGGCAACTTCAAGGTAGACAGTCCCACAGAATCTGCTTGGTGGATTCTGTCAGGTTCTCCGGGAACCTGATCTCAAAGTTGACGATGAGATCTCCCTTCAGTGTAGGGTCCTTGGGATAGGGGAGTCCCTTGCCTTGCAACCTGCGGACTGTGGTGGGCTTGACAATCTCTGTGAAGTGGAGGGGGACAGTCTCTCCTGTCAGGGTGGGCACTTCGATGATGGTACCACACAGGGCCTGCGCAACATGGCATGGTTGAAGCCAACTGGGAGAAACCTCAGCTACACTACACAACTTATAAAAAGATAATTATTTACACTCATGGACTTGTGGAAGTTGTACCATCGAGATTCAGACAATAACTCTTAAAGATATTTGATACACCATGACCTTTATTGAAGACATATAAGATAACCAAATGTGAACAACTCTGTTTCCTTCAATAAAATAGATGACAAGCAGCACAAAGCCTTTCAACTTTCCTGAGGTTTGGTCCATGAGTGTTTATGTATGAAATTTTAATCAGAAAAATCTTTAAAACTACTATTCAGGTTGACTCTTTTAGTCCTGTTACATATCATATGGCACACATGAGAAAAAAAAAGCCAAAGGATTAAATTATTTTAAAGAAAAAGAAGGCCGAGTTTGTAGCTAAACCATATGTATAGTAGATCTACACACATTTCAATAACTTTCAACAATATACGGCTTAGTCATTTCTGCATTTACAATTATATATAGATTGTGCTGTGTCTAGAGACATTATAAATACATTTGAAAAAATTCCAACAACTATTTATAATAATTTTAAGCCACATTCACATATAAGAGACAAAATATGACTTCTTGTTGCTAAAAAAAAAAAAAAAAGGTTCTATTTTTAGGCATTGAAAACCAAATTTCTAAAAAAAAATCCTAAGGCTATTGCATTTCCATAGGTAAATGATTATGTCATAGATAAATATAGGCCTACAGGATGTTCGAACAGGATTTAAGCTATCAGAAGAAATATATACACTTGCTAACGATATTATAAACAAAAACAAAACGAAAAATTATATAATATTTTTTTTAACTAATGTTATTTTAATATGTATTAATTTAAACCTATAAATAAGGCATTTTATAAAATGTATATAAATTAAATCTCTAAACAAAATAAAAGCGAACTACTAGAACAATCGAGAAACATTGAGAATGTTCTAGAAGATCGCCCCTACGCAGGGCGAGCTGGTCGAAAATTCTTAAGCCTAACATTTTTATATTCGCTCTATACCTAGTTTGTGTTCATAAATAAAACGTTTTATTACTTTAAATTTCAAATTAAAATGTACTGTTATCTAAATCCGTTAAAAATATTGTTTAATTTCGTATTTATCCCAATTACGCCCCTCTAATTGAACGTATGCATAGTCAGTCTTTACGTATTGTGATATTTTAGAAAATATAAAAAATGATATATAGTATATAAAATGATATTTCAAAACTCTTTAAAAACTTACCTCTTTTAGCGTAATTTTGGCCGTGTATTTGATGTCTGCACCTTCTCTTTTGAAGTGGGGATGAGGTTTGTCTCTGATGATGAAGATAATGTCTGCTGGTATGGAGTTGGGATTCTGATCTCCCTCCCTCTGGAAAGTGATCTTGGTACCGGACTTCCAACCAGGTTTGACATTAATGGTCAGGACCTTCTCTTCCCTTCTTGAGGATCTGCCATCAGGACTCAGGATCCTTCTGCTGATCTTCATTTTCTTCACGCAACCCTTGAGGATATCATCGAGGGTGACATAGAGGTCATGTTCAACAGCTGGATCTTGTTTCTGGGGCTTTGACCTGTTTGGGCTACCAGCTGTAAAGCTCTGTGACCTAAAAGGGTTGGGCCTAGCACCTGGAAAACCAAACATGTCGCCATCAATCTCCATCTCATTGTCCATTGGGGTGAAGTAGACGCCTTGTGATCCTCCCATGGGGTTGCCACCGAAGGAAAAGAAGGATTCGAAGGGGTTATCCGTTCCGAAGAACTGCCTGAAGGTTTCCCTGGGATCACCAGAGAAGCTGTGATAGACTCCGCCATTTCCACCGGGTCCCGGTACACCGCCTTGCTTCAGCCCATCTTCACCAAACTTGTCATACACATCCCTCTTCTTCTTATCACTCAACACTTCATAGGCCTCTGCGATCTCCTTGAATTTGGCTTCTGCATCCGCTGACTTGTTCTTATCCGGATGGTACTTGAGGGCAAGCTTGCGGTAGGACTTCTTAATGTCTTCATCCGAGGCATTTTTACCAATGCCAAGTATCTTGTAGTAGTCTTTTCCCATTTTAAAGGCTTTCTGAAACAAACAAAACTTATTTTAGAATCCCTTATTGGCTTTTAAAATGTTTTAAAAGTATATATTATTATACATTAATAAAAAAATATATTTAAAAAATTGTTTAATGGCTTTTACATATATATATTTCTTTTTTTTTTTTTTGTAACGCTCCGAAATAAAATACAAATATTTGTAAAATAGATCCCTTACACAAACGATTGAGGTTAACAAAAATGGCTGCTTAAAATTAAAATAAATCTAAATGTTCTGCCAATTAATAATATTTAAATTGTTTGAAGAAAAAAAAAATGGAATCGAGAGAAAAAGAAACAAAAATATTAAAGGGTTTTAAAGAGCGGTTGCCAAATATGGGCGTAAAATAAATGTCAACAAGAAAAGTTATTTAAACATAAATAACTTACCAGTTAATTAATCGAAGCGTTGTTCTTTAGTCGATATGAATAATTAAAAATTATATCTCTCACAAAATGGCGAGTGGTTTATGACGTATACTAATCAGGAAATCTCAAGCTCCGGTGTATATATTTCTACGTAGAAGGTTCGAGAAAATGCTAGAAATTTCTACGATGACGTAACAGGTTTCTTGTCACGTGATCCAGGTCACATGACCAACTCGTACGAAGCGCACCGCCATCTATTAACAAATTTTATATATACCCTCTTCCTTGAAAATTCTAATTATTTTCAAACCTGCAGCGGTGGCATTTCACGTACAAATCTTCTTCCAATCATGGAGGTAAGTTATTATTATTTTTTTGTAAATTTGATATTTTCAAAAGTTTTTACAACCCTTTAGAGAAAATTGACTTATCATTTAAATTTTCTTCTGATAATTTTTTTTTTTAACACAACCGGCTATTCGATCGAGTATTTAATTTTTCGAAAATCTTTTTAAATGTCCTCAATCATTTTAAAAATACCCTTTGACATTTAAAAAATGAATTTTTGCATGTTTTCTATATTTTAAAAATTTTGAATTTGTGTCAATAAAATGATCATAAACACATTTAATGGGAAACTAAAAGGTATTTACACATATATCAATTGATATTTACAGCACTTTTTTTTTTTTTTTTTTTGCAAACGTACATTCATCCAAAATAAGATCTTTTATTTTGAAATATTGATACTCCAATATTTATTTTTTAATTAATATATAAAACCCAATTAAATATATAAATCATTAACTTATCATTTAATGGAGGTGGGTGTTGTAGTTGTATTAACAGCCTTTTTTCAACAACCAAAACCCATAATTGAAACAATTGCTAAGCTATTTTCTTAATAATAATTGATTGCTTCAATGCCATGTTAGTCCTTACACAGGTCAAACCCTATAGGCATAAGCAATCAAATAGGAATTTGACATCTTGTAGATGCAAAAGTTGAATTGATTCTAGATATGTAGACATGTAGAGAACTTATAAGCTTTTGCATACACTTAACCAAATGAATACTATGTTTGGTCAAATCCTACCTGTGAGCATAAGCAATCAAATAGGAATTTGACATCTTGTAGATGCAAGAGTTGAATTGATTCTAGGTATGTAGATAAACATATGGAGAACTTACAATATAAGCTTTTGCATACACTTAACCACATGAATACTATGTATACTTTGGTAAAACCCTACTACCTGTGAGCATAAGCAATCAAATAGGGTATTGAAATGGTGGATAAACTAGCAAAGGAAGCCAGGAAGTTGAGCCAAAGGAAAGAACAAATGTCAGTATTTGATCTTCTTCTTTCATATTTCCACTCAATCATATCAGGGTATTAAGTCTGTAGAGCTTGAGACTTTTGATGGTGTCTGCTGGGGATGAATCTTCTTCTTTCTTATCTGGGGATGAATAGAACTCATCAATGGATGAGCCAATGATTTGGTTTGGAGTTGCAGGTTGATAATTGCACTTAGTACATAGTGGGAAAAACCTTGAAATTATTCTCGAAATTCATTGTCTGTAGACAATTGACAATTTAAACAATTTTATTGATTCTTTTAATCAAATTTTACAAAGGTGGAAAAATAAAATAGTAAAAGGGCATATAAAGTGTAGGGGAATATCTATACAAATGTCTTCAGCAAGGAAGGTTTCCCCACCTTGAGAGAGTCCTCCTCCAGACAAGGAGGGGGTTTTCTTGTACACTCCTCAGTTTCCTTTGTCTGTAGATGACCAGACTTAAGCCTTCTCCTCCATTTTCATGCAAGTTTGGCAATGACAGAGAGTCTCACTCAAGTCTCTTTGATTTACATCTCTACGCAAGAGCCAATGCAGTCTACAGTAATCAGATGTAGCCTTAGATGTTTCTATCTTATGTCAGGTCTACAGTTTCCTCTAGTAGCTACAGTGTTGCGGCCTTTCCCCTGGGATTATAATCTCCTTTGTATCAAGAATCCAGAATGTCACATAACATCCATCCATAGAGATCCATTACATGGCCCATCCATCTTCTATTCTTAACCATTTTAAATACCCCTTTCTTCTCACACCACTGTCCCCTAACAACTTCTAAGATTTGATTTCTTTTCTTCCTCAACTAATATGTTATCATGAGACGCATTAGCACACCATCTGTTATGAAAATTCTAAACTATTATACATGCGTTTAATTCTTTTTTTTTTTTATTGTGTTTAATTAAAAAAAAAATCATATGAGTCTATAATAGTTTCGAATTTTAATATGTTAGCATCTTGGTCAATATTAAATCTCTTCAAATTTTTTAGTTTACAAAGTTACAAATGGAAATCAATACTTTAATCTTATTTCCACGTTGTATACATTGACCTGTCTCATTAGTGGCTACTCTCTGGAAAAAAAAAAGCTAATTACAGTTGAACACCTAACAATAACAACTCCTTACTTGGGACCCAAGATTTGATATTATAAAAACCATGTTGTTATAACCACAGTTAAAAGAATTGGAACTTGGGAACATGGGATTATGATGTTATAGCCAAGTTGTTATTTATAACAGAGGCTGTTATAATTAGGTATTTGTTGTTTCCAATTAGCCTGGTTTATGTTCTTCATGACAAAGAAACAACCATCATGATTGGAGAGAAACAACAGTCTTTGATTTCCAGACTTAGGTCATCTACGGACAATGACAGAATGGTTGCAAGGTTTTCCCACTATGTACTAAGTGTCAGCCTGCAACCCCAAGACACATTATTGACTGTATTGACTCATCCATTGATGAGCTCTACTCTTCCCCGGCAGACACCATCAAAAGTCTCAAGCTTTACAAGCGTGATTGAGTGGAGATAAGAAAGAAGAAGATGACAAAGAGTGAGATTAAAAGGCTGTTTTAGATGGACATTGGTTGATAGGGATTACTCTAATAATCTCGGCTCATTATTTCAAGACTTAAGTCTGGTCATCTTTGGACAATGGTCTTCCAGGGTAGTTGTAAGGTTTTCCCAATATGTGTAATTCCCAAACTGTAATCCATAACCCCATTGTATCTGTCCATCCATCGATGGGCTCCACTCATCAATAGCAGAAGCCATCAAAAATACTCAAGATCTACAGACTTGACATCTTTATAGGATTGAGATGAGATAAAGAAAAAGGTGATTGGTTCAAATTTTGGCCTTCTCCCAGCGAGTCTGATTATTGAGTCGGCTGTTGTTGTTGTATAGTGATTGGCCAGTAGTTCATGACCTCCTTTCCCTGGTGACATATATCATCATTATGTAGCCACATCTTTGATACAGAGGTCAGCTGTCACGGAATGTCATTCACCCTTATCTGTACAATTCTCTTCCATCTTTTTTAACTTCTAATTCCAGACCATTCTATTGGATTATCAAACCAATTGTTCCTTAGTCTCCCTTCATCCTTCAATGTATATCCCTCTAGAGTATAGCCACTAGACAATCTCCTATTGATCCTTAGAGAACATGTCCTCCATTTCCTTACAGTTACTTCAATTAGAAGGACAAGGTGATAAGACCAAATCCAAATAAATACTGTGGGACATTTTGGTATCAATGCTGTTATCAAAACATTACACTTTATTTATTTGGATTTGACTTCATTAGCTTGTGTTTATAATCTATAATCCAAATTGTATGTAATCACTTCATTCAGAAGGCTATAGATTCTCCATTAAATCTTCTTTGACACCCCTATCTGTCCATTTGATCTTGTGAAATAATATCAGATATCAAAAGAATTAATTTCTCAAGCCATTTCTTCAGACATTTTCCAATTTTTGTATTCATATATGAAAACTGATACTTTTTCATAAGTTTAAAAACATTTTTGGAAAATGTTAAAGAAATGTCATGTCAAAAAATAATGAAGAAAATTTAACACACTATTATTTAAAAAATACATTTTTTATTATTTCCCAACATTCCCAAAGTGACAAATTCATAACATGCAGATTTACTGACAGCTTGAGAGAGAGGTTGGTGAATAGGTATTGGACAATATTTTGGAAGAGGGAAGCAGATGTGCCTTCTATATATAATACACCTATCCCCCGATTTACCTGGTAGATACGTTTCCTGAGAAAAACGTGTAAATCGGGGGATAGGTGTACACAGAAATAAAAATAAAATGCATTGACAGGTTAAAATATGTAGTCAGCACATAAGCTCGGGATTCCTCGTGAGATGTGTACACAGCGCATGTGTTCAATCACAGTAGCATTTAGTATAGTGCGATAAAAACAAAAAAAAAAAAAACTTATTTGGAAAACCCTGTAAAAGCGAAAACGTGTAAAAAAAGTACCGTGTAAATCGGGGGATAGGTGTATATAATATTCATATTAATATCAATGATAAGGCACAATTTGGATTATTCTATATACAGTTACGAGCGTCATTCCTCATCTCCTAATCAATCAGTCAGTTTTCATCTCTGTCACCGTTTGCTTTTTTTTTGGAATGGCGCCCTCCTATTGGTTGGCTACGGTCACGCCACCTTTGCCCCCCCCACTCACTATTTTGTCTTTGTAACTATTGTGTTGGAGCGGGTCGCTCCCTAAATAAATGCATATATTAGATAATAACCAAATGGAATCCTCTCTTTCTTTTTCCCAGTAAGAGACGCCTACGGAAGCCAACAGTACATAGACAGATAAAGCACATAGGCTATAGTTATTAACTAACATATGCAATTATTTAAGGCGCCAATTTATAATTGTAACAAATAGTATTTGAAACGAAGGTGATAAAAACGTGGTGATTTTCTTTTATTGATAAAATACAAGCTTTCAGGCAAGAATGCCCTTCCTCAGGTTACAACATTCAATCGGGTAAAACACGGGCGTTGCCCGGGTCATTCGGCTAGTAGATTATAAATACAAGGTAATAAGACCAAATCCAAATATATAGTGTGTGACGTTTCAGTAACAGCATTGTTACTTTTGTCTGAAGATGGTAACAACGCTGTTACCGAAATGTCACACACTATTTATTTATTTATTTGGATTTGGTCGTATTACCTTGTGTATATAAATATCAACTTCTTGCTATTATTCCTTTCTTCGGTTGAAGAATATTTTGAAAAAATCCATAAATGAAACTCATAATTAGGTTTTTGTGTGTAAACAACATCTGCATTATTATTAAATATGCCTTTTACTCCCCTTGCCCCCTTTCCTTTGCAAACTCTGTAGTGAATCCACATACGTATATACAGTAGAACCTCCATGGAGAGGACAATCCTCCTATAGCAGACACATATCTATATAAAGGACAGTTCATTGGCAAAATAAGCATTTTTACCAATTAGCCTCTCTGGGTATAAGAAGACACCTCTCTTCAAAAGGACACTTTGGCTCTGTAACTAGATGTCGTCCTTCAGAGAGAGGGGAGGTCAGTGAAAGGATGGTCTAAACCGTTGGTTTACGACCGCTACGACCCGGGTTCGATTCCCGCATTGGGCACTTTTTTCTGATTAAAAAAAAAAAAAAATGCTCCAATGGCCCCCGATTCTTGCAAAAGTCCAACCCCACCAGCGAGTGCAAGTAACCAAACGGGGCTCTGGCACATTTGTAAGTGCAAAGTCAAACTGCTTTTCACATGTGTAGACATGTGGTGCACTTACAGTAAAAGCAGTCGCCTTCTACCCACCATGATTATCATGGCCTGTACCACGTGTACTAAGGATAAGCAAAAAAAAAAAAAGAGAGAGGTAGTTGTCCGCAGTATGTCTTAATCAAGGCTTTTGTCTGTGTGTGTAAATAGGAATTCAGACAATTCCAGCCTGAGTTGCAGAGGGAGGAGAGGATGCCACAGAAGCTACAAATCCAATACTGTCCAGATTATCTTATCAGTGGGCAAGATAATTCTGGCACGATTCTCAATGAAGGCAGTTCATCAAATGCATTTGAGCACAGACTTCTTTTAGATAACTATGGATTTGAAAGAAAAAAAGTTATATTGACTGTGGCAAATAAATAGTTTCAGAGTTATTGTCCTGATATACATGCTAAAAGGTACAACTTCCTTAAGTTTTGTCCATGAATGTGAACTAAATAAAAACATTACTGATCAAAATCATTTTTTGTAGAAAAATCATATTTTGATTGTGCAAATTAATTTTGCTGATGATCCACTCTCATATTTTGGATTTTTTTTCCCAAGGTGGGCATCAGGAACATTCAAATGCACCACCAGGAGGTACATTTTTTGTTCAACACTCCGAGTCACTTGTCAACTTTGAGCTCTTTCTAAGGCACATCCAAATTACCTATTTTTGGTCTTGTTGCCATAATCCAAATTTTGCCTCATTTTGACTTACTTCAATAGACCTATGGAGGATACAGACCTATCTCACTGAACTGGTTGGGAATAACAACCATACTATTTAAGCACATCTCTTTATTTATTTTTCTTATGATTCTGTGTAGCGGGAATTCCGAAAGAAATAACAACAAAATTAAAAAATATATGTGGAAAATTCTATAATTCTATTCAACCTTCAGGAAAATTTCCAAGAATGATCTTTGGAGTTATATTTCCTGGATTATTTTATGGAAACTTCAGGAAGTTCTTCAGACCCCTGGATATAGACAGGTTGGAGAGATATGACAATTGACATCTTGATTCTCTATTTATTTATTCCTGTATGTTATCTCTCTCTCTCCATCTGCCTAGGAAAGTTTTCAAAAAGATTCTTGTGCAACCTCCTCCCCCCCCATCCCCCTATCAATCAAATCACTATCAATTTATCATTCTTGCGTTGATTTCTCCCCCCATTGTTTTGTTGGGTTAGCAGCTTCCACCACCATTCTTCTATCTGTTGCCGCTACTGCTGATAAACTGGAGGAAACTCTGAAATGTTCCTCCCTTTTGTACCAATCTTTTTTTTATACTCTGTCAATTACTAATGCATGATGATTGTTTCCTTTTATTTTTTCTTAATATTTTTTTTTTTCAAGCAACTTCCTTCCCTTTAAATTCTCTTTATATCTATTATATTCCTTTTTTTTTTCCTCTTTTTTTTTTTATTGACTGGTCAAAACATTAAAAAGAAAATGTTATTAAATCTTTGAGTTTTTTTAAAGTGATACATATTTGACATTATTTTTTAACTCCATTGAAAATATTTGTTAATAGCTTTTTTTTTTTTAATAGGGTGATAAGGTATAATTAGGTTATTATAGATTAGAAACCTAAGGTAAACAAGATCAAGCCCAAATATATTTTATATACCTAATGTTTGAGTAATGGTGCTGTTACCAAAACATCCCCTATACTTGATAAGGCACAGTTTGGATTTAACACAAGGTTAATAAGACCAAATCTAATTTGTGTTTCTAATCGGCTACACTTATTTAGGATATGATAGGGGAGTTTGTAGAGGAATAATATAAACCATTGATTTTTGACACCCACAATCTGGTATCAAATCTTATATCGGACACACTTATCTGAAGGAAAAAAAAAATTGCTTCAATTCCCCCCCTCTGATTCTTGCAAAAGTCCAACCCCATCAGTGAGTGTAAATAACCTAACAAAGCTCTGGAATACTTTTAGGTGCACAAGTCATATTGCTTTCAGCATGTGTAGATATGTCATGCACTGTAAAAGTAATTACTAACTTGTTTTTTGTTTTTTTTTATGCTTATCCGTAGTACATGTGGTACAAGCCATGATGATCATAGTGGGTAGAAGAAGGCGACTGCTTTTACTGTAAGTGCACCACATGTCTACGCATGTGAAAAACAGTTCAACATTTTACTAACTAGTGATTATAAACACAAGGTAATAAGACCAAATCCAAATAAATAAATAGTGTGTGACGTTTCGGTAACAGCGTTGTTACCATCTTCAGACAAAAGTACTGAATAATTTTTTTGGATTTGGTCTTATTACCTTGTGTTTATAATCTATAATCCAAACTGTGCCTCATCATTAACTAGTAATTATATCAAGCCCACACTTGGTACAAGTAAAAAAAAAGAAGTTTTTAGTTAAACTAACTCCTAAGTCAATACTGATAAGGCACAATTTGGATTATAAACACAAGGTAATGATTTTAGTCAAAACGAGATCCATTGAATTTGTTTATATAAAAAAGGTAATAATAAATAATGTGTGATGTTTTGGTAAAGGTATTACTGAATTCAGCATTCTCAATAATTTTACCTGTTGATGACATTGTTAATGAAACATTACACATGATTTATTTATTTAGATTTGGTCTTGTTACCTTGTGTTTCTAATCTATAATCCAAATTGTAACTTATCATTACTGAATAAACAGAACAGCAACCGTATACTGATATTTGGGTTATTATTGTTTTCTCAGAGCGAGTTCCCAATTAGTGAGATTTTTGTAGTGTTTTCCCAAAATTCTGTCAAATATCGGAGTTTATTTAGAAAAAAAAGTTTTAGCCATCTTGCCAATCAGTGTTATTTTTTTTTTTTTGGAAAGGGAACATTGTCAGACAAATGATGCAATTAGGATTATAAATCACAAGGTAACAAATACCATGAGTGGACACTCCCACTAGCTCTGACACCTCTCGACACAAAGTTTTCATTTCCACAATTACCTTTTTTACCACATAGCAACTCACTGGTAAGAGGACACTTCTCTCTAAAAGACACTTGCAGAGCCAAAGTGAAACTAGGTGTTGTCCTGTAGAGAGTTCTACTGTAAGTGGTTTATATGTGACATTTCTCAGTAACAGTATTTTCAGTACTGTAGAATTCCTTGCAAGTTCTTTAAGTAAATGTAACAAAACTCCGATACAAATTACTTTACTTCATTATTAGAAATTAATAAGCGCTATTTATTTAACAAGGCAATAAGACCAAATAAATTAATAGTATGTGAGGTTTCAGTAACAGCCATGTTACCATCATCAGACAAAAAATAAATAAATCTATAATCCAAATTTGTACCTTATATATAAGCCAGGTATAAAATGACATTTGACTTGCAAGTGTGTGTGTAAAGTAAGGAGGGGGGGCCAGCTGGACAGTAATCTAAATATGTGACTCCATTCTTGGCGACACTCATGTAAGACCCACAGGGTTAAAATAGAAAGAGGTTTGATCACACTAGGTCGGCCAGCCGTCGTTCTTTCCCCCTGTTTTGTAACACATTCCTTTTTTTTTTTTTATTTATTGGCCCCTCATCCCACCTTTTTTGGTGTCTTTCATCTTAACTAAGCCGATTAAGCCAGAGGGAATTTTTTTCCTCTCTCTTTTTATACTTTGATAAAGCACAATTTGGCTTATAGATTTAGAAACACAAGGTAATAAGAACAGATCCAAACAAACAAATAGTGGGTGATATTTCAATAATAGCATTGTTACTATCACACACTATTTATTTGAATTTGGTCATATTACCTTGTGTGTATTTCCACTTTGAAAGACTTGCTGTTTAAAAGGAATATTAGACTCAACCTCTTCCCCTTGATGGGAATGCTTTATTCAGACAATGTACTGAGACCCTCTCCAGAATGGTTGCAAGGTTCTCCCTCGCAATGTGTACCAAGTGACACTTTCAACCTGCAACTACATCATTGGTTAAAAACACAAGACCAAATCCAAATAAATAAATAGTGCGTGATATTTCTGTAACAGCGTTGTTATCGAAACGTCACACTATTTATTTATTTATTTATTTGGATTTGGTCTTATTACCTTGTGTTTATAATATATAATCCAAATTGTGCCTTATACATCATTTGTTGATCCATCGATGAGCTCTACCCATCATCCCCAAGAAATATGTAAATATGATTGAGTGGAGAGATAAGGGAGAAGAATGTACAACCTCTTATAAACTACAATTCATAATTAAAGCCCCTATTTGAATAAAATATTGAATAATATATACATACAGTAGAGAACCTCCATAAGAGGACACCTCTCTACAAGGACAGCTTCAATTTGCAAAATTATCATTTTTACTATTTAGCAACTCTCCTGTAAGAGGACACCTTTCCTTAAAGGACACTTTGACTCTGTAACTAGGTCTTGTCCTTTGCAGGAAGGTTGTACTGTATAAAAAATATTTCATTACCAAATCCAAATAAGTAATCCATTTGTTTGAACATATAAATTACTCATTTAGATTTTTATACATTTTGAATAAATTACCTTTTGAGATTTGGTCTCTTGTACATTTTTATTTTTGTAACTTTGTGCTTTTTTAAAATCTATAATCCAAAATATACCTTTTAATAGTATTTTGTGAAATAGTTTATATTCCTACATGTTCCTGTTTTGATGTATGAGAATTTTCCTTGTTGCCAAAGAGAGAACATATGGAGATAAGAAATAGAGGCTATTTATTGTTTTTTTGTGAATCTATTAAAGAAGGTTTGTGTGAACCCATTTTTAAATCTACTATATACAGTATAACCTCTTTAATTCAACTGACTGGCATTCAAAACATATTTTAATTAATCCAAATAAGACACTTTCTTTAATTTAACAGATTCTAATCCAGCACTGACTTTAATTAAACTGACCGGAATCCATAACTTATTTGAATTAATCCCAATAAGGTTATAATAAAAGAAAATAAGACCTAATCCAAATAATATGTGTGACGTTTCGGCAACAACTTTGTCACCATCATCAGACAAACGTCACACACTAATAAATTATTTAGATTAGGTCTTATTTTCTTTTATTATAATCTATAACCCAATAAGGCTATTTTCTTTAGCTGACTAATCCAGCACACTTTAATTCAACTGAAAATACTGATCACATGGGGTAAAGTTGAAGTTTGAGACTAACCCGATTGTACTGATGTCATTTGTTGGAGAGTACCTAGGTGGGTTAGAGGAAGTTGTTCCTTCCCCTCCCTCCCGTACCTCCATATCCACTTCTGCAGAAAGGTCTGTCGGCCTACAAACACCTTCAGGAAAAAGTGAGAAGGAAAGGAAACATTCTTTTCCATCGGTACATGAGGAAATAAAGTGTGAGCTAGTCAAATTGTGATGTTTTATTAGCTATCTTCTTCCTTGCCTCCAAGCTATGGATACAATGCTCAGATTTGTTGAGTCTTCATCATCCAACAAACCAGAGTGAGTGAGCCAACTACAGACTTATATCTACTCCCTGCAAATTCTTGGAACATCTGATCCTCAACTTCTCAATCTCACTAATTTGTTAGAACCCTCATCAAAGAGTTAAAAAAAAAAAATACAATAGCTCAGAAGACTTTGTTCAGCAAGTTCAGAACCTAGTGGATGAGTGGTATAAACTGTTGATCTTCCACAGCTATGACCCTGAATTGGGAATTTATTTTCTGAAGAAAAATGTTGCTTTAATGGACTTGATTCTTGCAAAAGTCCCAACCCCACCAGTGAGTGCAAGTAACTAAATGGGACTCTCTGGCATACTTGTAAGTCAAACTGTTTTCTACATGTGCAGAAGTGGTGCACTTACAGTAAAACTAGCTGCTAACTACCCAGCATGGTTGTACTATGTGTGTACTTGGGATAATAAGTTGAAGAAGAAAGAAAGGATAAATTTTGACAATAAGAAAACACTATAGTAGGCTTTGGCAATCTCTCCAAAACCTTTGATAGGATCTGAAAGAAAAAAAAAAAAAAAAGATCATCTTCAACAAGCCATTGTATAGAGGAAGGCATGTTAGGTCATATCGGCAGTTTTCTATCCAAACACACTATACTTAACAACACAATCTCACAAACTGCCTCAACAAGGCTTACCTCAGGGGATTAATCTTTAGCCTAAATTATTTATACTGTGATCCAAATGGTATTTTATCATATTCACAATCTCACCCATTGACCCCAAATATAAATCTCAATAACACCCGGCATTCCGTGGGGATCCACTTTGTGGGATTCAGCTCTCTCCCAGTAATTGTGGAAATAGCTAAGATGGGAGTCCAGCACTATCTGACCTGGGAGCCATGTAATGCCTCTAGCTATGTTTAAAAATAATTATAGAGATTGAAATGTCAAATTTTCTTCTTCTTCCTTCACCTTTAGAAGAGTGCAGCTTCAACATTGGTTGGACATCTGTGTTGATGAAGGCCAAACAGCCTGAAATACATTTGTGGTTGGCTTTTCTTGATTTATTAGGGAAAAAAAAAATTTCCCATTATTTTAAACACACACACACACAAGGTAATAAGACCAAATCCAAATAAATAAATAAATAGTTTCGGTAACAGCGCTGTTACCATCTTCAGACAAAAGTACTGAATTTATACTTGGAAATGAAAAAAAAAAAAGAATCTTTAGTTGTTTCTCCATACCCAATATTCCTATTATTACCTTTGGAGACAAGCAAGTTTCCAGTGACATGTATTCCGGTAGAAGTTATTCAGTAGGTTCCAGTAAGGTCTCTCCAGTGGAGATGTAAAGTTTTAGAAGTTATTAGATGACGGTGAAAGAAGGGGAAAGATAGCAAGATGAGGAGGAAGTCTTTTACAGTACCAGTAATGAGGAAGCTCCAGTTGTATTTCTTAATAATCACACTGAATCCTAAATTAGTTCTGCCCTTTCCATGTGTGTGCCAGTTATTCACTTTATTTCTTTGGTCCACAGAGTGTGGGCTGACCACACAGAGGTATTGACAATATGGGATTGGTGAAGATATAGTAGAACTTCTATTATTGAGAGATTGTCTACAAAACGTGGGTTAACTTGGTGGTCTCTCATCAGAAGTTGGGTTGTATCAGGTCATTTTTTAAATTCCACAAAGATGGTTGCTCATTTGATAGGTTACATCCAAAGTTTTAGCCTTCAGGGAGAGGTTTCCTCTTACCAGAGAGTTGCTAAATAGTAGAAATGGTCTTTTCGGTGATGAAAACTGTCCTTTGTAGAGAGGTGTCCTCTAATGCGAGTATCCTCTCAATGGAGGTTGTTCTAATGTATAAGGGCAATAGAATGTAAAATATATATTTGTGACAAGTATCTAGATTTTATTTCTAAACACGTTTTTTAAATTATCCCTAGTACACCTGGTACAGGTCATGTTAATAATGGTGAGTAGAAGTTGGCGACTTCTTTTACTGTAAGTGAACTACATGTCTACACATGTTTAAAACAGTCGACTTTTGCACTTACAAGTGTGCTAGAGACTTGCTTGGTTTCTTGCATTCACTGGTGGGGTTGGACTTTTGCAAGAATCAGGGGCCATTGGAGCATTTTTTTTTTAATTAGGAAAAAAGTTCCAATGTTAGGAATTTGATCCTGGGTCGTAGTGGCCAAAAACCAATGGTTTAGACCACTCATTCACTGACCCCAGTTTCTAAACACTTCTTTAGGCTACCCACTAAGCTCATTTCTAAAGAGGTCTTGAGAAAGCCAGATGTGCACAACCTTTAAGAACCGGTGTGAGGAATACAAGCACCACCACTAAACTCATTATCCAGTCATGTTTGTAATGTTTGACTGCCCCACCATTGTGTTGTGATGTAATGCTGTTCTGTGTGTTCCAGTTGAGCATCCTTGACTCAAGGAACCAGAAACTTATTGCTTCTCTTACTGATGTAAGTATATTTTGCCTGCCTTCTCTTTCTGACACCAAAACAGCAACAAAAAAAATTACTATTTTAGTTCTACCACTCTCACTGGCTTACTTGTATGAGCCTCAATTGTGAGTAAAATTCCCAAATACATTCATGGTCAAAATTTAAGGAAGTGGAAAGTTTGATGTCACCGGTCTTTTTTTTAAAGAGAGAGAGGCAAATTTGTTTACATTTGGTTATCTTGTGTGTCTTCAATAAAGGTCACTGTGTATCAAATATCTTTCAGAGTTATTGTCTCAATCCAGTTATACATGCTAAAAGTATAACTTCCTTGAGTTTTGTTCATGAGTATCTATTCAAATGTGTGCAGCTAACTTTTAAAAGATTCTTCTCAAATGTCTGATAGCATTGAAAGATTCAATTCTTGAAATTTTGTAAGGAATGGAGATTTTTTTATTCATGTGTTAGATATAAAGAGTGATTTGACCATTTCCTTGATTTAGCACATGTTTTGGATGGTATCATAAATCCAAGTTTTATTGCTGTTTTAATTGCACAATTTGTATAAAGCTATAGAATAGAACCTCTATAATTCAACCGATTTTCCAATCCCAACCCAATTATATACCTACTACACTCATAAACAAAACTTAAGATGTATATCGGCATTCAGACAATTACTCTGAAAGATATTACAGTGACCTTTATTGAAGACGCACAAGATAACCAAGTGGGAATAAAATTGCCTTTATCGCCTTCAAAAATCTGGCAATATAAAACTTTCCACTTCCTTAAGTTTTGTCCATGAGTGTACTTTAATTTAAAACAGACTTTAAATCAACAGGAAATTCCTATTCCTTGGGGTGTTGGATTACAAAGGTTTGACTGTTGGTTACATATTAAAGAAAGAAAAAGAAATAAAAGAATGGACTGAAGCTGGAATAAGTGATTCAGGGAATGGGTGTTTCGGGATTGTTGACTTCCACATAGGAGGAACTATCACATGACAACAATTTGTACATTTTTTTATTACAGGTATCATTATACAAGGTCATGGAGACTATGTACATTGATTAGACATAGTGTATATGTAAAACGAAAATTAAAATTATACCGCGAATGTTTCTTTTTAAAAATCAAAATTTATTTTCAAAGAGAAATAGCGACATTTCTAACTTTGAGGATGAGGTATGGAAAGGTGAAACATGAAGAGTAATGGAGAACGGAAAAATAAAAAGTGTCCAGGGGCGGGAATCGAACCCACACCCTTCTGCTTACCGGGCAGGTGCCTTGTCCACTCGGCTACCCTGGACGTATTTTTCCGTTCATAACTTATATTTAAAGTAACATTTAAAATACAATATAACGCGGCTGATGATTGTGTATATGTTGAGAATTATGGTACAAGTCTTCTTTAGTGGCCCCCATGTATGAGACAAGGTGTACTGGGGCTGCTTCCTCCCTCTTGTAAATGGTACAGTTTGGGAAGGTCTTCCTGCCTAGTGTGTCCTGTTTTGTGACCGAACAAGCAGGTGACATCTCCACGGGGCAAGTTGGTATTGATGATCTCCCCTTGTCTTTCAGTGAGTGAGGTTGATGAAGTCCTCCTTCAGTGTTCTGGTTTGACTTGAAATGGTCAAAGTCCAGGCTGTTGCAGGGATGGGCATATACTTGAAAACCCATGACAACAATAAAATATAGGAGTCTTATAAAATATATCAAATTTATGAATTCTCCACACAACTTCTGTGGTCAAATTTTTTCTCTCTCTGAGAGTTTCCTGTAAAAGGGCATTACAAAACCATCAAGGAAAATGAAATAATTATTCCATTTGTAAGCTCTGGTGCACAATTGGGAACTGTGAGATGTAAGGCAAAGATAGGCCGTGGTGTATATTACTGATTCAATCACCTAGCTAAATGTGTTTTCCTCCACTCACCTCCGTTAAGATTCCCCTGATACCATACTTCCTCAATCTCCATGTAGCTACCACCACCACCTTCTTCTTGGTTTCACATCTAGGGGGAATTTTGAGAGAGGGTTGGGGTTTTCCCCTACTATGTCTTTTTTTTTTCTTCTTTTCTCTAGAAGTGGATTTCCAGTCTTAATAAAAATTGCCCCTTCCTCCTGGTAAATGCTTCAATGATGATTACTGCCACCTATTTATTCATTATAATTGTTGAATTATTTTTGATATTTTGACCAGTTTTTTTTCTTCATTATGCATAAGGAGAGTTGGTTAATGGCCCTAGTTTGCTTGAGTGATCACACCAACTTCCTCGCCTGTGTTGTTGCACCGGAAGTTTTTGGCAGTTCCTGTTGTTGGCCTCTTTCCTCTACATCTCCCTCTATCTGTGCTTCCTTTATAAGGCTAGGATATTGTAACGAAGCTTTGTTTCACTTTTCACTGTCTTTTTTTTTTTTTAATATATTTTTATATAGCCTCAACATTTTTTAAACAGTCTTCCATTATTTTGAACTAAAGTATATTTTTTGTGGCAGATGATGTTATCAATGCTGTTATCAATATCCTGTGCCGAGTTAATTGACCTTTTCTCATAGAAAGAGAGAGAAATATGAGGCTGCTGAAGATAGTGGAACTATTCCCATTATAGTCTTTGTAATCCCCCATGAGCCATTCATGACCAATCTCAAATGAGTAATCCAACCTCCCTGAGTAGCCTATGTAAAATGTAACTTGACCTGAAGGAACCTCGTCTCCTTCAATAAACCACCATTAGGAGCTGATACTAGGAACAGTCATGTTTCTGAGTGGTTTCTAATGGGAGGCTCCCGCTGTGATAGGTACAATTTGGTTTTTAGATAAGAATCTGTTGGATCGTTTTTGAAGACAACTCTCAGATTTATAAAATTATTTTATTAAACATTTTTAGATATAGAGAGAGAAACGAGTTAATTATCTCGTATTTATGGCAACAAAAATTCATCTAATTTTTATACATTTTCTAACCAAATTCAACTTGTGAAAACAGACGACAAAGAAAAGAAAAAACAAATTAATAATAGAGGGTAAGTTCCTATTTTTTGCAAGCTTTCACACTCAAAGAATATTCAAATTCTTGCTTCAGAATCACAAGACCAAGTGTTCTATTTGTGATGTTTTGGGAACAACGTAGTTGCCATCTTCAGACAAATGTATTGAAACTGAAGTTGTGAAGATGGTAAACATTACTTTATTCATTTGGATTTATAGTTCTTGTTTGTATCCTATAATGTGCTTTAAACATTATGGCTAGAGGGCTGATCACCATGATCAGTACACCATGGGTTGAAGGCTGTAGAAGATTGTATCAGAGAACTACAAGATAATAAGACCAAATCCAGCATTAACAGCATTGTTACCGAAACATTAGATTTGTAGTTCTAATCTATAATCCAAATTGTTATGTCAGAGACCTGTTTGCAAGTTCACTAGAATCTCCATGAGAGGAATCTCTTGCTAGAAGATGCCTCTCTACAAAGGACTGTTTTCATTGGCAAAATGACTAATTAGCAACTCTTCCAGTAAGAGGACACATCTCTCTAAAGGACACTTGGGCTCTGCAGCTTAGTGTTCACCTTTCCAGAGAGATTATTTCTACCAGGGCTGGTAGCAGCTCTGCTGTTGGAATAAGTACTCTCAGGCATTGAATGCTCTAAATACTCTGACCAGTAGCACTGTGTGGTGTAGAGTGTACTAACAACTGGGTTGTCTGGTGCTAGATTAGTCCATCTTCCACCATCTACGATGTCAAGAAGGCCATCTACAAAGCCAGTAAGTCCTCTTCCCCTATCTCTCCCACCAATTATGACCATTGGACCCTCCAGCCACCATTGTCTCTATTGAAGCAACAGCCACTTGGTAGGAGTCATCCAAACTCCACTTCTCCTTCCCTCTCAGATGTTGGAGGCAGAACTCTATAGCACAGGGATGGCCCGCAGAGCTAGGTCAAATGAACATAAATGTTATAATCACAGATGTTATACAGTTAAACCTGTCTTGTCTATAGCGGCCCCTCTTGGGACTCACCAAAATAGGGTGCTCTAGAGAGGGGGTGCTATAGACAGGTCACTTTTAATGTAAATCGCATCGTACTATGTATTTAAAATCAGGTGCTATAGAGAGGGAGGCACTATTTAGAGGGGGTGCTATAGACAGGTTTAACTGTATCACAAAAGGAACAAACAAAACACAGCTTTATGGAGCTTGTGGAATATTTCATTGAGAGATGGTGCGGCTAGATAGAGGTAGGAACAATATCTAGAGGAAATCAAGTTATCAGTGTTGGGCTGGCGGAGATAACTGTCATCCTCCGGAAATTATCTCAGGTCTCTCTCTGGCCACAGCATTTTCTATTTGATGATACGCGAATAACTTTACGAGATTGTCTATTTGATTTGTTTCCTCATCTCAGAACAATGACACCAATCACAAAATTTAAACTTAATAAAATCAATAATTTCTCAAGTTTTCAGATTTATCAGCCCTTCGATAGGAATACCACACCAATTAAACGCCAATGTGTAGGAAATATATTTATACAAATGTTCATTATTATTATTTACATATTTTAAAACTATGCATATGAAATTAAGACAAATTTATACATTTTAGAAACTTTAAAACTTGGGAATTCAACCAGCTTTTAAAAATCCCATCCAATTAATCCAATTTAATTGAGAGAGCTATTTATATAGCATTGTATAGAAGGAAGTGAGGCAAGAAAAATATTTTCCTGCAATAGGATTCATTATTTACAATAGCAAATGTAAGTTTTTGAGATTTTTCTGACCCACTTCTACAGACCAACACATTAGAAAGGGACTATAACCATTTGGAAGTTACTTAAAAACAAGCTTTCTTAGCCTGAAGAAGAAGAACTGCTTTTATATCTATTTATAGATAATTTAATATTGCAGGAAAATATTGTTATTTTTCCTTCATAAATAACTGCAAGGTAGCATATTTTCTACGCCATTTTGTGTTTAATTAAAAATGCAAACTGCACCTACCTTCCCCCCTCCCTTTACATTTTTTTAATCGTTTTATTAACATGTTTTTTTTTTTTATTATTATCCCATTGTATAATTATACAAAGTCATGGAGACTATATTCATTGATCAAATTCACAATCTTGGTAGAGTTAGACATAATGTTCATTGAGAAAATATAAAGTATTTGTAAAAATCTTCACTTTTTTTTTTTTGCTTGATGATTGATGTTAGGGGAATAAAAGTTTTTTTTTTTTTTTAACTTTAATTACAAACTATGCATAATATTTATTGTAACCTTAGTTATCTTATCAAGAAAATGCCTTTTTCATAATATATTCCAGCCACTTTTTGTTTTCACCATAATGCCAATTTTAACAACATTATAATTAATAATGCAATTTATTTAAGGCACAAGCACAAACTAAAGAGAAAGAAAGATAAACAAGAGAAGCAGAGAGTAATAAAATATAAAAATGTCAAAATTAATAATCTATACATATAAGCTCTAAAATGTAAATTTAAATAATTTTTCACTCTCTCTCTCTCTCTAAAACTAGATATAATTTATATATATTTTTTGAAACTATGTACAGAAAATAGTTGGAACATTTACATGCAAATATCCACATAGGATATAGCGTATGTTTTTGTAATAAATAAATCAATGAACATATATATATATATATATACACAGAGCAGTATATAGTTTATTTATTTCAATATAATGTCACTGTGTGTAACATCCTGTACAATACATTTGCCTGTAGCTTTCACATTGTTTATATCAGTATATATATTGAAATAGAGAAACTTTTGTTTTAGCACTCTGTTATATTGTTGAACAGCCTTGCTAGGAATAAAGATAGTTTTCCAGTGTAGAAGCCATGTCAGGTGGGTGGGGAAGAAGGAAGGCAGACCTGGACGGCGGATGTTGAAACTGTCCCATCTTTCCTGCTTGTGTCGTAAATTTAAATGAGCACACTTGTCTCACGTCCAGACAAACAATTTATCCCTTCTCTCTGAGTCTCCCAGTACTTCCCTCTGCTGACCAGTAGATGGCTACTGAAACAGCTGGAAAATGCCTTGTGTACAAGTTGATTCCCACTGAACCACCTTGTTTTCATATAGGGAATGGCACAGATAAAAGTGAAGTGTTCTTTTAATTGTTCCAATGTCAAGTTTACTCAACTAGTTATAGTTTAGTCAAATGTTTTCTCTCGCACATGGTTATGTCAATTACTGCAAGAACTTCTTCCATTGGTGTCCAGAATTGTTCTCTCCCAAAATACAAATAGAAAATGCTACATCGTTATAAATTGTCATATAGTTTTAGATATAAAATTTTCCAGAAGAAAATCAGAAAATACAGCTCTCCTGACAAAATATGTGTTCACGATTTACAGAAGGAATACATAAACTACATTTAATATGTTGCATTTATGTTTAAAGAAACCTTAGTTTATAAATATATAACATTCTCTTCTTTTTTTTTTTTGAACATACACATGTGCTTAGATGTCTTCCATCCATTGGGTAATGTATTGGATACCATGTGTTTTGGATTGTTTGTTTGGAAGATATTTTATTATTATCCCTACTATATGTGGTATATATAAAGGACATAATAATCTTCTTCTTCTTTCTTATCTCAAAGCCATGATAATCATGGTGGGTAGTTAGCGACTGCTTTTACTGTAAGCACACCACATGTCTACACATGTGAAAAGCAGTTCGACTTTGCACTTACAAATGTGCCAGAGCCCCGTTTGGTTACTTTCACTCGCTGGTGGGGTTGGACTTTTACAAGAATCGGGGGCCATTGGAGCATTTTTTTTTTTTTAAACAGAAAAAAAGTGTCCAATGTGGGAATCGAACCCGGGTCGTAGTGGTCGAAAACCAAACGGTTTAACCAGCCTTCCACCGACCCCCGGACAATAATAATGATGGTGGGCAGTTAGAGACTGCTTCTCTGCCTTTTGGCTGAGATCAAAGTGTAGTTAGAGACCAATTTTATTCTACAAGTACACCATATGTAGAAATAAGTTTGACTTTTGCACCTATGAGTGTCCCATTTGATTACTTGCACTCACTGGTGGGATTAGAATTTTGCTGCCAGAATCAGGGTTCATTCAAGAAAATTTTCTTCAGAGAAAAGTGCCCAATGCAAGATTCAATCCTGGGTGGTGGCTCTCAAAAATCAATGTTTGAAAACATTTAAATGGATGTATAATTACACACAATATATATGTGTTATAGAAAATAAGATGTAAACAACATTGTTTGAGTGGTATTTAAAAAAAGGTAAAGCTTATGGACTTGTTGAGGTGAAAAAGATAACAGTGTATGAGGATTGAAAACTTTCAGGTTTATTATTGTTGAGTCATCAACCTGCTAGAAAGTAGTTCAGCCTTGGATGGTGTGTAGGTACAAGCCTTGGGCAGTAGCGAAGTGTGTAGGTATCAAGAGTATTTTGGCCTTGGGCAGTAGCGAAGTGTGTAGGTATCAAAAGTAGTTTGGCCTTGGGCAACTGCAAGGTGTGTAGGTATTAAAGGTAAGTTCTGCCTTGGGTGGCAGCACAGTGTGAAGGTATCAAAAGTATTTTGGCCTTGACAGGCAGCGAGGTGCAACTAAGCATTATGTAACCCTTTAACAATTTTGTTGGGTGGCAGCAATGTGTAGCCAAGTCAAAAGAGCTCTTAAAGAAAATTTTAAGAGCAACTAACATCCAAGTGTCTTAACCCTCAGTTATAACACGATGGTGTTGTTATAGTGAGGTTTGACTGCAGTGATGGATCTCTGATAACTTGTATATCAAATTGCTTCCTACATTTTAGTCACTCCAGTAGCCCTCACCCTGGATTTTTTATGGCTTGATACTTCCTATATATGTGTTCTTGGGTTGCCAATTGTAAAGTACAAACAGCCCTGTGTTCTACAAGATGTAGGCTAGCCTGAACTTCCTTGTTTCTTATTACCAAAACCTATGTTGTTTGGAGACTTAAATCCTGTCTTGTTTCAGAAAAATCCTTGGCACCAGAGAGGCAAGGGCTCAAGCTGGATGCCAGTAAGTGTTCTTTCCTAAATTATTATATCTACAGAGTATGTGTAAAGACAAGACCAACTTGGACCTTGTTACCTAATTATTCTTGTCTTCACTTCAACTTGTACCATATCATCATACAGAGAGTTTCATTCAATACGGACCTCTATCCTAGTCAAGTAGCAATGGTGGGGGATCTCATTTTCTGCCTAGCTTTAAGTTAACTAAAAATTCTCTATACAAGGTAATAAGACCAAATAAATAAATAATGTGTGACATTTCGGTAACAGCGCTATTACCATCAACAGACAAAAGCACTGAATGAGAAAATATATCACAACATGTTTTTAAATAGCTGGTGTTTGGGTAAACAAGATAGTTTTCTAAGAACCCAAAAATTTTTGTCTGATGATGGTAACAATGCTGGTATCAAAACATCACACACTATTTATTTATTTGGGTTTGGTTTTATTACCTTGTAGTTCTAATCTATAATCCAAATTGTACCTAATCATTTACAAATTCTCTATTATCCCTCTTTTTTTGTTAACCAACAATCAACGCATTAGCATCTATGTATGTACAAGAAACGATGCCATTTCAGAGCAATGTTTTTTTCCTCCATTAATACCTTCTTTCTGTCCTTATTTCAATGAAAAAAAAAAAATTAAGAGGGCTTGGCTCATCAGTGGTGAACCCTCCCAGTTTTGCCAATTTAATCCACTAGACCACTGTGATATTACATTTAAAATGATATTGGGGTGTTTTATACCCGGTACTAGAAAGGAATTCTTGGTGTACCGTGTCGGTTGCCAACATAAATTAATTGAAGACATGCTGCTCTTGTTATAAAACATTGGAGGATTATTTCGCACCCTATTTTATCTCTATATTTCAAATTTTAACAACTCTGTCTATGAATTCAAAGTACAATTTGGAATATAGATCACAAGGTAACAAGACCAAATACAAATAATGATATTTTGGTTACAGTCTGATAATGGTAAGCATGCTGTTGCATATCAAGTATTTATCTGAATGTTTATTGTGGTATATAAATGGCATCTGAATGGTGGCAGAGGGCAAGCTGCTGTCAGATGACACAGTCCTCAGCACCCTGGACCTGAAGGAAGGGAAGAACCTCTATGTCAAGGACCTGGGACCCCAGATTGGCTACAGAACAGTAAGTACTGTTGACATCCAGTCATCTCTATGTCATTGTCCTTATAGACAGACAATAACTTCCGGTTTTGAAGATCATTTGTTGCTTGGAAGAGAGATTGTCTGGAAAAATATATTGTTGTTGTTTTGTTTCTTATCCTCTTGTGTAAAGATTACACGAATTCCATGAGTTCATGTTCCTTGAGCTGTTGTATGATAAGCAACAGCCTCTCCCAAAGGTCCTGTTTAGTGCATCTAATGCAAGCCAAAATGTGTTCTGAAGCTGCCAAGCTACATTTTGGGCAAGTGAGGTAGATTTTGTTATTATTTTCTATCTTCAATGGCTTGAGATGGCCTGTTCTTAATCTTGTTAGTGTTGTTTGATGCTGTCTATTTCTGATGTTCAGCGCTCCTCCTGGGTTCACTCCACTGTACCAACTCTGCTAAAACTAAGTCCGAACGAGAGGGCTCAGTCAGCAACCTTGCCATGAACTCTGGTAGATGCCTGTGGGTTTGATTGGTCGACCCCATGGAGCCAGACCATAATGGCGGGCGCGAGGGGCCAAACAATGGCCGCTCGGTGCATGGAGAATGCATCATTCCTTTTGGTTAGGTAACCTAGATACATCAATGGGTATGCTATCGCATGCCGGTTTATGGACCGAAAGGTCTGGGTGGCCACTGCTCCAAGGATGTACCAACTGTGCTTAGGTGGGATCCTCCAGTTCTTGTTTATTTTTGTTTTGGCTATTGTTTCTATTTCTTTAAAAGTATTCTCTCATTGTCCCTATAGACAGACAATAACTTCCAGTTTTGAAGATTGCTTGGGAGAGAGATTATCAGGAAAAATACACAGCTACATCAACTATGGCTACATCAACTAATTTTTTATTTAGTTCCCCGACATTTAAGTGACTTGCTGTTACTCTCCTCAAGGGGAATGTCAGGAACTAAATAAGAAATTGGTTGATGTCGCTATATATTTTTCAGAACAAACTTCCAGTTAGTCGAAACTGTTGTCCCAATTTATCATATTTTTTGATGGTTATAAAATAGTCAGTGAAAACTTTATTGATAGTGAAGGGACTGCAATGCTTTCTAGTGGAATATAAAACATGTCTTGGGACTGCCATCCTATTTTGTAGAAAGTTTTTGATTATACATTTGCTCACCACATATCTATCTTGTTCTTCCAATTCCATTCCCTTTATTTGAAATTGTATTTAGCATTTTGGTTCCTGGAGCTAACAGCCTTTCTCAGATCTAGAATTTCTCTGCTAATGTTGTACGGTTTGTGTGGCAGGTGTTCCTACTGGAGTACATAGGGCCTCTAGTCATCTATGTTTACACCTACCTACGGCCAGAGCTGATCTATGGGTGGGATGAAACAAACATTGAGGACTACAATGTGGCTGTGAAGTAAGTTGACGCCTTTCATTGTTGCTTAGTTTTGTTTGGTTCCCTCCTCATGTTAGATAACTGGATAGATAATAAATATAGGAAGATATATATATATGTAATGAGAATAGGTATGTAAAAAGAATGATAGATATGTAAATTGATGTAAAAATTGGAGGATAGACAAGTAAATAAGAGTATAGATATGTAAAGTAGAATAAATATGCATCTTAGTACATATGATTCACAATTTAAGAGAAATCAGAAGATTTAAATCCTGGTTAATTGGATGGTCACATCTTAAATTGAGAGTCGTCACCTTAAAAATTGCCAATAAAAACAGTAACTGTAGTTGTTACAGAAATGGTGCAAGCCCCCCTCCATTATTTTATACAGATTTTTGCGGATCTTCTAGGTTTCTCAAATTGTCATTAGAGAAGTTTGTGGTGTGACTGAATGTGGCTGTGGCAGCATCGCCCTGTTCTGCTGGGTGGTCCACTACGTCAAGAGGATTCTGGAAACCATCTTTATCCACGAGTTCTCCCATGCTACCATGCCCATCTTCAACCTCTACAAGGTATACATACAGTACTTTATTTCTGTTGGATAAACTTAAGTGAGAGAGAAATTTAGATGCAGCAAACTCTCCTGTCTTTCTGACAAATGTCAGGACAGCCTCCCTGAGAAAGCCAACATCTGTCAAAAACTAGCAAAATCACACACCACCAAATTTAAATATAGTTCAGTAAAACCCCTCTATAGCAAACCCTAATGGAACTGAACCTGTGGTTCACTATAGCCATGGTTCACTATAGACATAGTTCACTGTATTATAAAATGGGGATTTATTTCAGGTTTGTGTTAAGGGAAGGTTTGCTTTATATATCCCAGGTTCATTTTAGCGGGGTTTTAATGTAATTTGTTTCAGTAACAGTGTTGTCATTATAATCAAAAGTACTCTAAATGAGAAAATATTACAGTTCAATAGTTGAACTTTCAGTTGAGTAAATAAAGTATATTGATTATAAGTAACATATAATTTATTGTATGTAACTAAAAAGACACTTCTTATGTATCAGAATGATGCATTGTCACCCTAGTAACAAACTTTATGGTGATGAGCCACAACACCAGATTTAGCAAATGCAGACAAAACTTTACTATTTGAAGTGTTCCTCATTTGTAGAAATCAATTTGGTTCTCACATCTCTCCTAGCCAACCTTCCATCTTTATGTAGAGTTCTGGGTGTACCTCAGTTTGTGGATTAGGTAGCTGTCTTTAGTACAGTATATAGTAGATTGTGAGGTGAAATGTTTCCCTTATTTGCTCTAGATAGAATATATAAATGTTTTGCTTCAATCTACTTATTCTCCTAAAGAAATATAACTGGTATTTATTCCTAAAAAGAAAGAAAGTGTTTTATATTGTTGTAAAAAACCTGCCATCATGTTGTTGTTGTGTTGCCCCCAGAACTGTAGCTATTACTGGGGATTTGCTCTTGTCATTGGCTACTTCATCAACCACCCCCTGTACACCAACCCTTGTAAGTTGTTACAACTGTTGCACGCATGTTGTGATCTCAAACTGCTCTTGTTGCGACAGATTTTGATGAGATCCAGATCCTGGCTTTCACCTTCTTCTTTATGGTGAGTGGGTAGCTCAGTCATAGCTCTTCTTTGAAATTATACAATAAATTAATTTAACCCCGGCTATAATTCACAATACCTACTTTAATTCAATTCCCCCCCCCCCCAACAAAAATTCCTAGTTAAATGTCCACTAGCAGTGAATTTTAAGATAAATTGATAATCATCTCAACTGGCTCTACAATTCACAACCCAGACCAAAAATTCTGATCCATTAAAAGTGTTGAATTAAAGAAGTTGGAGACTGTACTCACAATTGGGACTACTACTGATTTGTACAAAATTCCTGTTTACCTGGTGGGTCTCAATGTTAGTTAAGAAGTAATTATTAAAACTACATTTGTGGACAAAACTTAAGGAAGTGGAAAGTCTTTGATTTCACTGGTTGTCTATTTTTTTAAGGAGACATAGGCAATATAGTTCACATTTGGTTATCTCATGTGTCTTTAATAAAGGTCACTGGGTATCAAATATCTTTCAGAGTTATTGTCCGATGCTAAAAGGTAAAACTTCCTTAAGTCTTGTCTATGAGAGTAAATGTAAAACCTAGAGAGTGGCTAACCAAGGGTGTGGCAGATTTGTGAGATGGGCAACCTCAGCATCCACCTGCTGCTCCGTAACATCAGGCCCAAAGGTACCATCCTGGTTGTCTTGAATCAAAATGTGGATATTGTGTTATAACAAGGAAAGATGCCTGACTACAGCATTAACATAAGTTGTGAAATTCATATTGACACATTTTTAAAACTACTTTTTTAATAACTTGAAAACTTTCTAGAGATCTTATATTGTAATGAATAAAAAATTTAACAATATAATGTGGAGGAAAGTTGAATAAAAGCTCTCAAAAAGGGGGGGCATGTCAGTGGTGAATGCCTCCTAGAGCAGTTTAATCTCCAGACCACTCTACTATTGTATATATAGCCTGCCTTTGTTATAGAATCCTGTAGGTAGTGAAGTTGGTGGTTGAGGAAATTACGGAGATTTAATTATTGATGGCATCAATCAATATATTTCAAAGAAATGACAAATACCATCTTCTTCTTTTTCATAGCACACTCTTTGAACTCTTCATCTTTTAAAATTCTTTTTTATTGTAGGGAAAAATGTTGATATACTGTTGGTATTTTCAATATAAGGCCTACTGGCCTAAAGCAATTTCTGTTCTGATGAGGGCCATATTCCAAAACCATATGTACGGCTTGAATTTGCCCAAATGGGTGTTGTGGCCCATTCTTTCCTTTGCATTCTGCACTTGGGGTGATGAATAAAATGCATTGTTTTTTGATGCATTTTAAAATGAGACTGTTATTTTTAAAAATTAAGAATTAAAAAAAAAAAATTGTAAGAGGGACAATTCTAGTAATGTAAGATATTGTTTATTATCCCCTTGTTAAAGGATTACACAAATTCCATGAGTCCATGCTCCTCGAGCTGATCTCATGGAACAGGATGTAGGACTACAGCTTTCATTGATCAAGGCAACATGTGGATCATGCCTGGATGGCACACTTTGGTGAAAGTCTGACTTTGCCTGTAATTGATGGAGATTAGATGGAATTGGAGGTAAGATGACAGGAATTTAGAGTGACATCTGGGTGCAGGGTCCAAGAAGAGGTATGTCCCCTACCCCACAGACAACCCCCTCACCATGCTCTACGACTCTGTCTCCTGCCCCAACTACACCTATGAGTTCGGAGCATGGCTCTCCTTCGCCATGATGACCCAGTGTCTGCCCGCACTGCTCTTCGCCATGGCCGGCCTCTACCAGATGACCATCTGGGCCCTGCAGAAACACAAGGCTTACCTCAAGATGCCTGACTACCCCACGGATCGCAAGGCCATAATCCCCGGGATTATGTAAATCCTGCTAAGGCAATTTACACGTTTACGTGGTTGATCTCCTTTAGGGCAAGTTACCCATGGCACTTCTACTTGGAGGAACCAACAAAGTTTCCAATATTTAAAATTTAAAAAAAAAAAAAAAAACTTCAATGTTTCCATTTTACTTTATAAATTTTTCTTGATTTTATTCCTTCCTTTTTTTTTTCTTACCTAACCATTTTATTATTTTTTTTTTTACATTTCACAAAAAAAGTTTTGTTAACATTTTTTTTTTATTATTGAAGCATTATTTTTTTCCTCCCCCCTTCATCTATTTGTTGTAATTTTATAATTTTTGAGTATTAAGTTGCATTTTTTTATATTGTCAGATATATTTATAGAATATAATAAATATTTTTTTTTAATTAACAGTTTTCTGGTTGTCTTTTTTTCTCATTTTTGTTGTTATTGTTCAATATCTATCTCTTTTAAAAACTAAAGTAACGAACATTTCAATATACAGTAGAATATCTAGATGCTCTAGAGGACACCTCTCTACTAAGGCCAGTTTTCATTGTCAACAATCCCAATTTTTATTAATTGGCAACTCTCCGGTAAGAAGACATCTCTCCTTAAAGGACACTTTAGCTCTGCAACATGTGTCCTTTACAGAGAGGTAGTTCTACTGTATTTGGTAGTAATTCTAGTTTTAATAAATCAATTTTTAGATTTAAAAGTATCCAATTTATATATATATATACAATAGAACTACCTTTCTGTAAGGAACAACACCTAGTTGCAGAGCCAAAATGTTATTTAGGGAGAGGTGTCTTCTTACCTGAGATTTGCTAAATAGTAACAATTGTAATTTTTCAAATGAAATCTGTCTTTTGTAGAAAGATAGCGCAAGTGTCCTCCCATGGAAGTTCTACTGTATAGGGTATTTGGAGTAGGAAACTAAATTCTATAAAATTCATATAAAACAAGATGATTGCAGTAGACCATTTGAGAGACCAGAACCTATCAAGTCAGGAGTTTTGATACCTAAATATAAGAGACCACCAGGATTGACCAGTTTTAGGATCTGGTCTCTCATGGAATCTTCTGTATTAGCTTCACAATATTAATTAGCAATGTTTGGAGGAAATGTTTGATTACACAGCGCCTCTTTGAACACCTATTTGAAGAATCAACACAAAAAAAGATACAATTTCAACCAAAGCAGGAGATACATTAGGCAGGGAGTCAGTGGACAAATGGTCTAAACCATTGGGGTTCAACAGCAACAACCCGGGATTTCAAATCCCATATTGTGCATTTTTTTTTTCTAATTAAAAAAAAAAAAAAATTCTCAATGGCCTACAATTCTTGCAGAAGTCCAACCCCACCAGTGAGTGCAAGCAACCAAACAGGACTCTGACAAACTTGCAAAAGTTGAACAGCTTTTCACATGTGTAGATATGTGGTGCACTCTTACAGTAAAAGCAGTCACCAACTTCTACCCACCATGATTATCATGACCTTATCACAAGGGATTAAATAAAAGTAAAAAAAGAATAAAATAAACTACAGTGGAATCTTATGACAACAACACATGGTTTTAATTATAAAGTCCCACTTGGACCCATGTGATGTTATAGCAAGATTTGAGTGTAGGTACAATGTTGTACCTATACAAAAGGAGTGAAATTGAAGGAAACAGTCTATTAAGGGTGATAAGGCACAATTTGGATTATAGATTATAAACACAAGGTAATAAGACCAAATCCAAATAAATAGTGTGTTACGTTTCGGTAACAACGCTGTTACTGAAACGTAACACACTATTTATTTATTTGGATTTGGTCTTATTACTTTGTGTTTATAATCAATTAAGGGGTAAGTATGTTATAGTTACATATTTGTTAAACTACGAGAAACCAGGTCTAGATTTGTACCGGTGGAATTTGTGTAATATTTGCACAAGGGGATAAGAAACAACAGGTCTAGATATCTTTGTACAGGTTCCTGGGACTCTCTCTTATCACCAACGGAGTGTAGACATTCTAATCTTTTTTAGAAATGCAGGAAACTAAGATTACATTTTATTGGATAAAATAGAAATATATAAGTGAAAAATTGATTTAAAAAGTCAAGTGTTGGTATGAAAATAATAAAAAAAGACATATCCTGACCAAGTTTGCAAGAACTTTTTTTAAATATATATATGTCATAATTTGTACAGAGCTGTATATAACCCCGACCCACTATGTATATGTACAATGTATGTTTTAAAAAGATTTAATAAAAGAACAAAGGTAACTGGAGGATAGAACGCCTTAGAGAAAAACCTAGGAAGTAGGCTTAGAAGAGAACACAACTATTAATAAAGTCACAGTCAACCTTATGATCCCGGAAATCATAAAAGCTAAGTTTAACGACCAGTATTTCCTGGGCAGGGCCGGGCGTGTCTTCCGACAAAGACAGCAGCAAGGACCAATTAGAAAGTATCACCTAAATAGGTCAACCAATAGAAAACGGCCATGTGACAGCTTCCCGCCAATGGGAAAGAAGAAAGGTCTTGGTGTTAAATCGAGAACCTAGGATAATCAGTAGTGCTTTCGCTCCCACCGAGACAGCATCTAGAAAAGTCTTCGACTCGCTCTCGCCAAGGTAACATCTGCTCTAGAGATCTCTCTCTCAATTCATCCCATAGTCAAGTCGGTCATCACCATGTGATCCGATAGTTAATAGTCAAAATCGCTCCGCTTTCTCAAGCTTTCTTTCCTCCAAACCAGTTGCCTTTTATTTTCAAACCCCATCACGTGTCCTGATTATTCCTAACTGTATGCTTCACTTTCCACTCAAACGACTGCGTTTCAACCAATCCTCACCATTCTCATCGAACAACAAGAAATTCCGCAACGATATTGTGACATATATAATACAGGTATCAATAAGTTTAAAAAAAAGAAAGAGTACCTGATATATTGTAGCAACATATTTGTTATTTTATTAACAGATTATATCAATTTTGATATTTTGCTACTCTCTTCAAACTTCCCTCATTGTTTATAAATTTTAAATTGATCTCTCTCTCTTGACTTAAATAAATTGTTGTTTCAACCAGAAATTTGTCTTTGTTGTTGTTGTTTCTTATCCCCTTGTGTAAAGATTACACGAATTCCATGAGTTCATGCTCCTCGAGCTGTTTTATGATGAGCAGCAGCCTCTCCCAAAGGTCCTGTTTAGTGCATCTAATGCAAGCCAAAATGTGTTCTGGAGCTGCAGGTGCCAAGCTACATTTTGGGCAAGTGGGGTAGATTTTGTTATTATTTTCTATCTTCAATGGCTTGAGATGGCCTGTTCTAAATCTTGTTAGTGTTGTTTGATGTTCAGAGCTCCTCCTGGGTTCACTCCACTGTACCAACTGTGCTTAGGTGGGATCCTCCAGTTCTTGTTTATTTTTGTTTTGGCTACTGTTTCTATTTCTTTAAAAGTGAGTTTATTTTTCTGTGGCAAGGGTTCTTTTGTGCCATTTGTCTTTGTTAATTTTCTATGTGACAATATTTTTTAAAAAGAGGGCAAGGAAGTTGGTATTCATGTGCAATTAAAAAAAAAAAAAAAGGAACCTCTCCCTTTAAATAGAACATCGTAATTTGATTTTCTCTGAGCAAAAACCCCAGATGAGTGAATAAGTCACCATAACATCACCTTTGGGTTCCCAGCAAGAGGAATGGCTTGAGAGAGATGGCTGACAAAGTGGAAAACATCTTAATGAACAGTATACAAATACAGTAGAACCTCAATGAGAGAACACTCCTGCTAGAGAACACCTCTCTATAAAGGACAGTTTTCATTTGTAAAATTACCATTTTTACTATTTTCAACTCTCCGGTAAGAAGACACCTCTCCTTAAAGGACACTTTGACTCTGTAATTAGGTGTACTTTACAGGGAGGTTCTACTGTATTAGGTAATAAGACTAAACACAAGGTAATAAGATCAAATTGTGCCTCATCGTAATAAGACTAAATTTATGAAATGTTTGTGATGTTTCTGGAAAACTTAACAACGCTGTTACCTAACACTACAAACATTAATTTAGATGTAGTCTTGTTACCATGTTTCTAATCTATAAATCCAAATTGTGGACTTTTATCAAAGAAAAATTCCAAACCAAGAGAACAAAGAGTAACTCAGTACATAGATACAACTTAGTTGAAAATTATATTTAGCTCTACTGGGGAAATATGAAATTCTCCGATTACTGTTAGCTCTCTATACATTTTTGCTGTTTCCCTCAAGTTATTTTAATTCTACTTTCATGGCCTTCTATAAACACTATAAAAAATTATTTAAAAAATATATATATATATTGATGTGGATGAACTTTAAAAAAATAATTAAATATGAGTGATTGAATATTAATTAATTTATTTTTCTATTGTTTTTTGACCAAGAAAAGGTAAAATTCAATCTATCAAAAGATATGTAAATTTTGTTCGTTCAATTTTAATTTTAATTTTAGTTTTGCTTGAGTTGCATGTAAATATACTTAAGGAAGAAAAATAAACTTCTTTTTCTTTTATAAGTGCAGACTTCTTCTGTTTGATATAAATTTCTAGAAAATTAATTAAACATCAAAGTTAACAATGGCGACGAGGCTTTCGTTCGAACCTTATGTAATGAAAGAAGAACCTTTCGAAAACTATATTCAACGATTCAAACAGTACATTTTTGTGAATGAAATTGAAGGTAAGAAGATTGTTCCTTTTTTTATTATGTCTATTGGACCAAATACTTATGGAATTCTGAAAGAATTGATCTCACCTAGAGATGTTTGTGCATTAGAATTTGAAGAAATTGTTAGTGTTCTACTTACTCATTTTACACCTAAGCTAAATATTATTTTTGAAAGATATGAGTTCAGCCAATTGATTCAGGAACATGGAGAAAAAATAGAAGAATATGTCCTTAAATTAAAAAAACAAGCTAATAAATGTAATTTTGGCTTAAATATTGAAGAACATCTAAGGGATAAATTCATTGCAGGCGTTTCTAATCAAGTTATTTTGAAAAGATTACTTCAAGAGCCTGAGCTCACTTTTAATATGGCAGTAAATATTGCTACCACAATAGAATCGGTAGATTGTAATGTGTTGAAAATGAAGTCTTATGCTGAAACTAAAGAAATAAACAAATTACATTCTAAATGCAAACATTGTGGAAAGATGAATCATCATTCGGACAGATGTTTTTTTAGAAATTCTTTCTGCTATTCTTGTAAACAATTGGGACATATATCGACTGTTTGTCATTCAAAATCTAAGAATGGATATTTTCAACCAAGAAAGAGCGAAGCATCTGCCCACGGAGAATCATTTTCGGGAAAGAATGGTGAGTCCATCAATAATATAGAATATCTGGCTAATAAATTTGAAAGTATTTTGTATGTCTTCGACATAAAATTCTTAGCAGAAATTGACACGGGTGCAGCTTTAACAACTATGTCAAAAGATCTATTTTTAAAATATTTTGAACATGTTAAATTATTTCCGTCTAAATGTTATTTAACCGATTATCAAGGAAAGGGCATTTCCTCTATTGGAGAATGTAAAGTAAAAGTAAGATATAAAAATAAAATAGGCCATTTAAACTTAATAGTAACAAATATTGAAAATAATAAATTTCTCATAGGAAAAGACTGGATAGTATATTTTGATATGGTACAAATTAATGTCCAACAAAATAATAATTTTGATACTAATTTTATTTTTAATAAATATTGTAAACTTTTCAAAGATATAGTCTTGCCAATAAAGGATATTTCCGTACACATTAATGTAAAAAATAATTTTGCACCAAAATTTTATAGATTTAGACCTGCTCCCTTTGCTATTAGAAATTTAATTGAGGAAGAACTATTATTTTTATTGAATAATGATATTATTGAAAATATAGTGGATAGCCCAATAGCTTCACCGCTAGTATGCGTCCCTAAGAAAAACGGCAAAATTAGAATTTGTGCGGACTTTAAAAGAACCTTAAATCCATTTATCGAGGATGTAAAGTATCCGATACCGAACATCGATAATGTTTTACATTCATTTTTTGGTAAAAGTATATTTAGTAAAATTGATCTTTCAAGCGCATACCATCAGATACTTCTAGACGAGGAATCTCAAAAATTGACAGTTATTTCTACCCATAAAGGCCTTTTTAAATATAAAAGGCTGCCCTTCGGTATCAAGTCCGGAGCAACTATTTTCCAAAGAACTATGGACAATATTTTTTCCGGTCTTAAAAATGTAATAATATATTTAGACGATATTCTTGTAGCATCGTCTGATGTAAATGAGCATATTTCAGATATTGAAACAGTCATGAATAAATTATCGGATTTTAATTTTTCAATTAATAAAGAAAAATCTTTGTTTTTTGTTGATGAAATCGATTATTTAGGACATAAAATAAATAAAAATGGAATCTATCCCCTTGAGGATAAACTGGACAGTATAAAAAAATGTCCTAAACCGAGTAACATTTCAGAATTGAAATCTTTCTTGGGCATGTTGTCATTCTACAGTAAATTCGTTAGAAATTTATCCATACATGCAAATCCTTTATTCTCTCTATTGAAAAGAAGTTATAATTGGAATTGGAAAAATGAACATGACCAGGCTTTCGAAAAATGTAAAAATTTGATTAGTACAAAAACTTGTTTGACGCATTATTCGCAAGATTTACCTCTTTATGTTACTTGTGATGCATCAAATTATGGTATTGGAGGATATATTTCCCATATTGTAGACGGCACTGAGAAACCAATTACTTTTGTTTCAAGAACACTAAATGACACAGAAAAGAAATATTCCCAAATAGAAAAAGAAGGATTAGCAATATTCTTTACCTTAAACAGGCTAAAACAATTCCTTTACGGAAGAAAATTTATTATTAATACAGATCACAAACCATTACTAGCCATTTTTGGCGATAAAAATAATTTACCAGCCTTAGTGGCAAATAGATTACATAGATGGTCACTCTCAATATCAAATTTTAATTTTGAAATTAAGTATACTAAGGGAAGTGAAATACCTCTTGCAGATTTTCTTTCAAGATTTCCAAATCCTGAAAAAGGGGAGAAGGAAGAGGAAATGGGAGAAATATTATTAATAGAAAATTCGATATTAGATTACGTCTTGGTATCGTACAAAACCCAAGAAGATCCAACTCTTAGAAAACTATATAAGTTAGTCAAGTACGATAGGTATGATGTTGACTCAGAGGTAGATATAAAACCTTATAATAGAATTAAAAACGAGATAACAATAGTAAGAAATTGCCTGTTTTTCGGAAATAGAATGATCATCCCCGATTCCTTAAGAGAATATGTTTTGAAAATCATCCATGAAAATCATATTGGAGTAAATAAAATGAAAACTCTGGCCAGAAGTTCTGTCTATTGGCCGGGAATGGATGAGCAAATTGAGAAACTGTCTAAAAGCTGTAGCACTTGTATGGAAAACACATCAAAGCTGCCAAAACAGGAATTTACCGAGTGGACTCCACCAAACAAAGTTTGGAAGAGAATTCATCTTGACTATTTCTATTTTGCGGGAAAAACTTTTTTGATATTGGTGGATGCGCATTCTAATTGGATAGAATGTCAAATGGTTCCAAATACATCGGCGGGATTCTGCATAGACTTTTTGAGAGAATGTTTAGCGAGATATGGTATCCCGGAGGTGGCGGTAATGGATAATGGGCCCCCGTTTAGAAGTTATGAAATAAAGACATTTTTCGAAAGAAATGGCATACATGCGATGTTCAGCCCCGCTTACCATCCGGAGAGCAACGGACTAGCGGAAGTGTCTGTAAGAGAGATAAAAAAAACTATGAAAAGAATTATTTCGGAGGAAAGGGAATTGCCCCTTGAGTTTGCTTTGATTAAGGCTTTATATGCATATAGACTGAGTCCTTTGACTAGAACGGAGAAATCCCCGGCTGGAATATTTTTAAATCGCGAGATTAGAACGAAGATTTCCATGTTGAGCAAGAAATCAGTAAGAGTGGGGAGATTGAAAAATAAAAAACAGAACAATAGATACAAAGTAAATGAAAGAGTAAGATACAGATGGATGGAAAGAGGAAAACCGAAATGGATGTTTGGGATTGTAAAGAGAATAGTGGAAAGCAACAGCTGTATGATAGAAACTGATGGAATAGAAAGGAAAGTACACACTAACTATATGAGGAGAAGTATGGAGAGAAAGGATGTTTCGTCATCAGAAGAAGGAATAAGCTACCCAAGGCCTCAGACGTCAAGTCCCCTGACTCCTGCTACAATAGTAGCAGAATCTACACCTGGACCACCGACTGAATCTACACCTTCCCGGAGATATCCACTACGAGAGATATGTACCTTAATGAGTATTGCTATCTTAAAAAAGGGGGAGTTGATGTGGATGAACTTTAAAAAAATATTTAAATATGAGTGATTGAATATTAATTAATTTATTTTTCTATTGTTTTTTGACCAAGAAAAGGTAAAATTCAATCTATCAAAAGATATGTAAATTTTGTTCGTTCAATTTTAATTTTAATTTTAGTTTTGCTTGAGTTGCATGTAAATATACTTAAGGAAGAAAAATAAACTTCTTTTTCTTTTATAAGTGCAGACTTCTTCTGTTTGATATAAATTTCTAGAATATTAATTAATATATATATTTTTTTTTTTTGGAGGGCTTGGCTCATCAGTATGGAACACTCCCAGCAGTTTCAATTAAAAGAAAAAATTATATATAGTGGTGGAAGAAATATCTTTTAAAATACAACAACAAACTAGCGTCAAAAATAATGATTGACACATTTTTTCTGATCTTCACAGATATGACACCTATATTTGGTTCTAGGAGCACTGTTTACTCATATGATATCATAGCCACATCATGGAAAGTGGTCGTACTTGGGAATAATCATCTTGTACAAAGTTTCCACGAGTCCATCCATCTCTACATATTATGGCTGACTTATTGTATCAGATAATACTAGAAAAGCATTAGAGAGTTAAACCATCAGTATTCAGTATATCAGTAACCATCAGAGTGAGATTCCCCCCACGCACAAACACAACATCTGATGCTGCACATGACTGGTACAGAGCAGGAGGGACAAGCACCGGTTCTGTCCTCCCAAGAGAACAACAGTCTTTGATTTCCAGACTTAAGTCTGGTCATCTACGGACAATGACTTTCCAGAATGGTTGCAGGGTTTTCCCACTATGTACTAAGTGCAATTCTCAGCCTGCAACCTCAAGACATATTATTGACTGTATTGACTTATCCATTTATGAGCTCTACTCTTCCCTGGCAGACACCATCAAAATTCTCAAGCTTTACAAGCTTGATACCTTAGTGTGATTGAGTGAAGATAAGAAAGAAGAAGAAGGAAAAGAGAGTGATTCTACCCATGCACAAGCACAACAAACAAATGTTCTTACTGCAATAAAAAATATTGAGATCCTGGGGTTTAATATCATGGTACAAAGGATAACAAAGGTTTACCATAAGTTGTATAACAAGGTAGGGAAATGAAAGTTTTATTACAGCTGGAGAGGGGAGAAATCATCGGAAGTAATGGTGATCTTGGAGGAACCGCTTCAGTTTTTTGGCCTGCGTCACAGAAAATGGTTGTTATTACAATGGGAATACAATGTAACTTAAATAGAGGTTCCAGAAGAGATAAGTAAGGTTCTAAATAACAACAGGTGTTTCCAACTTCTCATCAGTAACTGGTGGGGCATGCTACAGGTTCAATTATCTTTTTAAACTGTGGGTAGAAAATATATATATACAGTAGAACTACATCTTTATAAAGGACAACTTATGTTATCTTGTGTGTCATCAATAAAGGTCACTGTAATAACTTTCAGAGTTATTGTCCTGATATGCTGAAAGGTACAACTTCCTTAAGTTTTGTCCATAGGTATAAATAATGTTTCAGTAACATGTTTGTTACATCACTGATTATTTATTTATTTGTATGTGGACTGTTGTTGTTTCTTATCTACTTGTGCAAATATTATACGATTTCTATAAGTTTTCATGCTTCTCAAGCTGGATGTGGTCTTATTACCTTATGTTTAGAATCTCTATAATCTCCAACTTGTCCTAGAGACTGTAGGAATTAGCTGGTCACTAAGGTACGGAACAACTTACATTTGGGGAGGTGTTGGCCACGTCGATGATCTCAGAGATGGTCTTGACAGGGGTGGAGGGAGACTCCTCACTCCCAGGGGGGCTGTCAGTGGGGGTCTGGGGGGTGACTGGGGGCACAGGGGCTGGCACCTCCAAGGTCTACCACAACGTCACAAGTATTTCTCCTCCTCGGACACAAGACAGGTCATTCTCTCAAAGAAAAATTACACCTAATTTGCATATATAAGATATGCAAATGTATATGAAGAGCTTTTTAAAATAATTAATTACCAGTGCTAATTATCAACTGTTCTGAAAGTTTCCAATAAATTCTGAGAGCTCTCTCTCCCCAATAGGTTTCTTGTCTATCACAAGGTGAGACAGGACCAACAAATCAACTGTGGCAACAAATGTGGCATTTTGGTAACAATCTTGTTGCCATCTTTAGCCAATAGTACAAAATACATTGGGATTTTTATAAAATAAATTATAATTATAATACAGTCGAACTTGGATAATTCGAACCCCAGGGGACCATAAAAAAATTCGAATTATCCAAAAATTCGAATTAAAAACGTAAATTCTATTTATAGGAAATTCTAGGGACCAAGATAAATATTCGAATTAAAGAGGTTTTCGAATTAAAGAAGTTCGAATTATCCAAGTTCTACTGTATATATTTTTAAAAAATACACACATGCTGGCAGATCCCTAGAATCCTAAATGTATAAACAAAGACTGACCTACTTCGGAGACATAATGATAGAAATTGGTTTAGAAAAGATATTGATGTTGGGAAACATTGAATAAAGAGAGGAAGACCTGCAATGAGCTTGCTAGAAGGGGTCAAGAAAACAACCAGAAGGTCACTAGATAAGTGATGGTCACTAATAGATCAAACTGAGGAATATTTGTCCATATAGAGAACCATAAAAGTTGAACGACTTGATGAACACTAACAACAACAAAAGAAGGGAGTGTAGAACCTCCTTGTAAAGGACAAGTTGCAGAACCAAATTGTCTTCTATGGAGAGGTGTCCTCTTACCAGAGTGTTGCTTAGTAGCAAAAAATGGTAATTTTGTCAATGACTCCTGTTCTTTGTAGAGATCTCCTCTCATGGAGGTTCTACTATACAAGGTTTTTTTAGAAATATTACTCTTTCCTCATTAAAGTAATAATAAATATAGTAAAGTAGAAGAAATCTAAACTATTTTTGATATGTATATATTCTTTTTATAATAAAATGATTTTCTACTGCCTTTACTGTAATGATAAAATAATGGAAAGACCTGGCATCATCCCAGAGGTTTCGCCAATTTTAATCATCCACCACTGTGAGCCAGGCCTTCCCATTATTATAATATTACAGTTAATTATTATTATTATTACAGTTTTTGGAGCTAAGTCGGCCTGCCACTGAGTAGTGCTCCCAGTCTTAATGACAAAGGCAGACGCATTTTACTTCACCCAATCATGATGATTGTCCCCCGGCAGACACATTCAAAAGGCTCGAGCTTTACAAGCTGATTGAGTGGAGATAAGAAAGAAAAGAGAAAAAGAGACCACTGTGTGCCAGGCCTTCCCATTAACAATATTACAGTTAAGGCAGCAGAAAATTATTTATCATAAAAAGAAACATATGTGTTAAAAATAGTTTAAAGTTCTTATACCAGATGGCACACTAATGCAAACATTATGTAAATAGGAGAGAGTAGGTTGAGAGAAGAAAGTTACCTTCCCGGGAGGAGCCAAGGCCTCGTACTGGTGGCGCAGGGTCTGGAGCTCAAACTCACAGGTGGCCAGGGCCAGCTTCAGCTCGTACAGCAGGACCATGTCACTGCGTAGCTCGTTGAAGTGGAGGCTCATCTCCTCTGTGGGCATTGGGTTCAGGTCTGTCACAGCAACACTTCTGTTATCTCTCTCTTTGTACACTGCAGCAAACTGGGTCCCACAGAGATGGCAAAATTTATACTTAGTTGGGGGGACAAAGTCTGACTGTCCATGAGGTGGATAGCCAACCTACGACAGCAGCTCTCTCCATGATGGAGACTTGTTGATACTTCGTTCAAGTAGGCATTTAAAGCCTACAATTTTATATTTAATTAAAAAGGCATATATTGGATCAAAATATCATTTATTTTACCAATATGCCTTTTTAATTAAAGATTTATTTATGGATTGCTCTATTTTCAAAACAATCTACTTATATATTTGCCTCATTCTGTCTGTTTGAAGCTCACGGATGGGATTTTTCATAACCATCGGTGGTTCAGTGGTAGAATGCTCGCCTGCCACGCGGGCGGGCCGGGTTCGATTCCCGGCCGATGCATTTTTTTTTTTTTTTACAATTTTTAAAACTCATTTATATATTATACAAGAATGACATCCACGGCGCCAATTTATAATTGTAACAAATAGTATTTGAATAAAAGCATTTAATCGGGTAAAACCCGGGCGTTGCCCGGGTCATTCGTATATAATAATTGTATAAACGAATGCAAGACAAAATCACCGCGAATGTTTCTTTTTTTAAAGGCAATTTCTTTTTAAGGCAATTGTCATTATTTATCATTAATTTTTGTTTCGATTTTATTGAAAAAAAAAAACGATATGGTGCCTTTAAAAAAATGATCTTTATTACTATGCAGTTTTCTATTTAGTCAATATACCTAAGTTCATGTTGCAAATGTAATTATCTCTATCGATTTAGTAGGTGAAATGCAAAAAGAAAATCGACATGATGAAATCTTTATGAAAATTCACATTTTTATTTTTATATTTTCAAGACACACACAGTTTGGGGCGGGACGTTTCACAAGAGAGACATCCACGGCGCCAATTTATAATTGTAACGAATAATATTTGAATTAAAACATTTTTAAAATATATGCGCACTCGGGTAAAACCCGGGCGTTGCCCGGGCCATTCGTCTAGTTTTATATATTCCAGGTATTTTTACTTTTCCTTTGCTAGGAAGCCAATAATACATATATATATATACCGATAAAATAAATATAACAATTTGGTATTAATAAAAATGTTACAGTTTTCCATGCAAGGGAATAACCCCAGTTTCTCCTTGGAAGTGGTTTCTTACTAAGGATTCTGTAGTGTCAGGCCAAGTCATGAAGGAGAAACCTGAACACAAGGTAATAAAATCAAATGCAAATAAATAAATAGTGTTTGACATTTCAGTTAACAGCGTTGTTACCAACATCAGACAAAAACGTCACACACTATTTATTTGGATTTGGTGTTATTACCTTGTGTTTAGAAGCTATGGTCTCTCATGGCTATCTGAATCACACCAAATAACAGAAGCTGGACTCACCTATTCCAAGTTCCTGGAGAAGTTGTTCAATGGTCTTGGTCTTCCTCTGTCCCACGGTGGTGGGGAGTTTCATCTGGTACAGCCATCAACCATGGCATCAATGCATGTGGTGGGTGGGTGCATGTGTAGCTAGGTAGGGTCACACTTTTGGTACCAACATACAGTACCGTTTCTGTAAGTCATCATGGAACTGTTGGATGTACCACAAACTTATTGGTATACACATATTTTGAAAAATTGTTATTACCCCTAGTGTGTACCCATAGTATCAGGCCATGATAACCATGGTGGGTAGTTAGCGACTGCTCTTACTGAAAAGTGCGCCACATGTCTACACATTTAGAAAGCAGTTTAATTTTTGCACTTACAAGTTTACCAGAGCCTTATTTAGTTATGTGCACTCACTGTTGGGGTTGGAATTCTGCAAGAATCAGGTGCCATTGAAGCAATGTGCTTGGCACTACTAATTTGTAATCATTATATGTTGTTCATTTTTTGTATGAAAAATAGTGAGAGCTTTAAATTATTATTTCTTTTGTTCGGTGTGATCTATGCAAATTCAGCAGCTATATTAGAAAATGTAGAGCATGTAACTGTAATAAAACCAATTGGCAATTTCTTCATGGTTGCATTCTTTAGGAGAAGGATGGGTTTGATAATCTACTAGAATGGTCTGGAGAGGTAGAAGCTACAAAGAGATAAAGAGAGGTGCTCATTGAACAGAGCAAAACTATGATGGCTGACCTCTGAGATGGCACATTATGAGAAGATATGTATTATATTTGCATATAAGAACCTCGGAGATGGCACACTACAAGAAGATATGTATTATATTTGCATATAAGAATGGTTTCAACTCACCCTATGACTGCGTAGAGAGACTCCACAGGACTTGACATCCGGGAACTTTATTCCAGTTGACTCCAGAGGCTGTACAACATCCCCATGATACCAAACATTTCAACAAAACCTTACTACAGTGTGTGTGTGTGGGCAAAACAACAGAGATTTTGACCCATATTTTGACATCTCTACAATGCAATTCCTGTATTAAGCTCAGAAGGACTGGGTTCTTAGCCCTAATAGCGAGATGGAGAAAAATAACAAAGTTGACAAGGCAATCTTGACTTGAATAAAAGAAAAAAACTTAATTTAAAAAATCCATAAATAAATCTTCAGATAATAACACACCTAAATCTATTATTTATCTTCCTTTCAAAAATTACCATCCTTCATTGAAGCAAAGATGATAATTTGAAAAGGAATTAGTGAAGATTTTTTAGAAATGGTTATATTATAGTAAGTGTGTCAATTGAATGAGGTTAGACTGAAAAATCTGTGAAAATTTCATATAAATATGAATAACATACAAGGCAATAAGACCAAATCAAAATGTGACATTTCGGTAAGAGCATTGTTATCATCCTCAGACAAAAGACCAAATGTTACCAATAGAATGTCACCCATTATTCATTTATTTAGATACAGTCTTTTCTATCTTGTATTTCTAATCTATAATCAAAATTGTGCCTTATCAAATCTGAATAACTTTAATATACCACTAATCATTTGGTAACTTTTGAGATTTAGGGAATACCTATCCTCTTTTTAAAAAAATCAGGTTAATATTGGGGCACATCTCTAAACATAGGATACATGTAGTAGGAATGGAGGATGTATGCCACTCACTGTGCCCTCTGTCCTGGCATTCTTGTGGATAGGGAACCTCTTCTTGGGACCTCCCTTCTTCTCTGTCTTGCGGGACTCTGTGCTGCTGCTGTCCGCGGCTGTGATCAGTTTCTGGAGGTCCTGGGTCTTCTTCTCTCTCTCCCGCTTGCGCTGCTCAATCTTGCGCAGCTCGGATAGCAGTGTTTGTTCCTCTTCAACCTGCAGGGACAACCACATATTGTCAATAGGTAGAAAAAAAACAAACTGTAACCATAATTTCAAAAATTGGGTCTAAGATTGGCAAAATGATTGTTAATGCAGAATAGAACACTTTGTACATTGTGTGATGGGAGACCAGAGCCTTAAAACATGGAAAAATCCTTTGGTTCTCCTGGAGAGGATTCTTATCATAGACTGCCATGTCAAAATAAGACTAGAAGAGTCTTTCAATCAAAAAATAGTCTCTCATAGCTCGAGAAGCATGGACTCGTGGAATTTGTGTGATCTTTGCACAGGGGATAAAAAACAACAACAACAGAGTTCTCATAAGTGACAGAGAGATTAGCCATGTTTTGAGGCTAAGGTCTCTCATGGGAGAGAGATTCTACCATATTTGTTCCTTCAGTGAGAATAGGTGCATGTTACCTATGAATGCGCTGCTTTACATTAAAATGTGTTTTAAGTGAAAACCTGTTGTATATATGGAGATAAGCCCAAATATTATCCCAGCTATTATGCCCCTTATTATTTGAACCTGTCTTAAACAAGCCTTATCTTCTGAAAGAACTGCCCTAAACAAGTTTTAACACACAATATCAAACCAGGCTTGAACACATTTCATGAAGCATCATTCCTGCTTCAGATAGTATTCCAGATTGAGGTCTTGGCATTGTTACTAGACCTTTACCTTTATTTCTTTCACTACCGACACTTAATTGAAAACATGAATGTGTGATACCGAGGTGCTAGATTTGAATGTGGCACATAAAATATACACTCTATCATTTTAACCAACTTACCTCTCAAGTTCTACAGGCTACTGTGATTGAGTGGAGATAAGAAAGAAGAAGAAGAGAACCAACTTACCTGCTCTTGAGTGCGGTGATAGAGCTTGTTAAGTTGATCTTTCCTGCGGCGCTCATGATCAGCATCATAGGCTCTGACGGCAACATCGGGACCTCCGCGAGCTCTAGCAAGGGCATTGCAGATGCTGTAGTAGCGTTCCTTCATGTCCTCAATGGAGCGGTCCCCATGGGCTGTCTTGTCCCAGCGGTCATGGATGATAACAAAGCGCTGGTCGTACTGCTTGCACATCTCCATGAGGTAGTCCGTGTCAGCACGGGACCAGGTGTCTGACAGCAGCTGCTGGTACTCCGTATCTGTGTAGGTGGGGATCTGGATGGTCTGGAACAATCCTTGGTGGATTACAACACCGTGGCTCTATAATCCCAATAGTTGAAGCTATCTTTTTTTTTTACATTTTTGTTTTCTTTTATTTTTTTTTAAAATAAAATTTCCTCTACCATCTTTTGTTAGGCTTCAAACACATATTCAGTATAGCCTGTCTCATCATGATGAATTTTTTTAGCAGTTTCTTCACTGACAAGCCACAGGTTAGGATTTAAAAAATGCAAGAAAAAAAAAAGACTTGATCCTTCTAAAAAATGCAGCATAAAAACCCAATGTTACAATCAATGAAAAGTTGAAGTTACTCCTAATAATGGCAAACAAACAGACAACTTAGCTGTTGGACCTAACATGATTTTAGACACAGCTATTGGCTTTGTCATGATGCTTACTCTTTTAAAATTTTGGCAAATCCAGGATATACTTATGTTGATACAAAATTGAATGACTTACAGCAAGTTTTAAAATTATATATATTTATTGGGAGCTTTCGGTTCTTGGGGCAAAAAAAAAATACATGAACTATCCTATCTGGACATTCCAATGTATATATATTACACCAGGAAGGTTTATTATCTAAATATATCTGTATTTTCACATTCTAGTTTCAATTCTCTCATTTCATCAGCCATCTCACTAAAACATCTTCTGTTGTATATGTTTATCTTTTTGTTTGTTCACTCTTATCATTTTTTGTTTGTCTGTTTACTATCATTGTTTATCATTTTGCAGCCTTCTTGTATATATTCAATTCTCCTATGTATCTTCCATTCTTTAATGAAGGAGGACTTAAACCAACTTGGTCTAGAAGATATGTACCAAATTTCCGCTAAGACATTATACCTTCAACTGCAAAATTTCATCTAATCCAACTATACAAGATATTATTCAAAATAAAGGAGATATCAATCTCCGATTCCGACGACCTGACGCTTAAGTTAGGAGCTGATCACCTAACAGCTGCAAGGTCTGGGGGGACCACCTCTACTCCACCAACTCACCATAGGTAAAATAGCCAGGACAAGGTGACTCGAATGTAACACTTATAAACTGAGACTAAATAAATAAAAAAATCTTCCATTCATTGTGGAGTGTAGAGTTCGCATAAAGCAAATGGTGCACACGGGAGAAATAAAAATTTTACTCTTCACCATTCATTTTATCTGAAGGTTGAAAAGGGGAAAGACCCAAAAAAGCTCCCAATTAATATATTTTTGAATAAAACTTGGGGTAAGTCATTTATTTAATTTTGTATCAACAGTGCTTACTTTATATTGCACATCATTTTGCCCATTACCTAGTATCACCATTTGATATTTTGTGGGATTTTATCAGTCCAGCCCAACCTGTTCATCGCTGTTGTTCCAGGGCTGTTTATTAGATAAGGGCAGCTGGCCCCCCCTCCTATCTGATGGCTGTTCCTCTATTGACACCCAGGGTGATGAGAATCATCTCCCTCCCTATGTCTAAAGGGAACGTTGTCTCCCTCTAAGATGTCCAATGATGACTGTGACCTTTATAGGTAATAACACTACATTATAAGGATGAAGGTACAATTTGGGGATTATAGATAAGAACTACAAGGTAACAAGACCAAATCCAAATGAATAGTGACATTTTGATAAAAGCATTATTACTATTATTATTACATACATTCAGTACTTTTGTCTGATGATGATAACACTGTTAACCGAAACGTCACACATTATATATTTAATTGGATTTGGTCTTATCACCTTTCATTACTACATTATGTAGTGGGGGGGTCAATGGAAGGATGGTCTAAACCGTTGGTTTTCGACCGTTACGACCCGGGTTTAATTACCGCATTGGGCACTTTTTTCTGATAAAAAAAAAAAATGCTCCAATGGTCCCCGATTCTTGCAAAAGTCCAACCCCACCAGCGAGTGCAAGTAACCAAACAGGGCTCTGGCACATTTGTAAGTGCAAAGTCGAACTGCTTTTCACATGTGTAGATATGTGGTGCACTTACAGTAAAAGCAGTCACCTACTTCTACCCACCATGATTATCATGGCCTGTACCATGTGTACTTGAGATAAGCGAAAAAAAACACAAAAACATTATGTAGTATTCCCTGAGGACAGCAGGTCACTGAAATATCGGGAGTTAAATAAATCATTGGTTGATGTGGCTGCTGTGTTTTTTCTGAACATTATAATAAATGATCATTTTTCAGCAAAATCTGCTAGATTATGGGGAGTATTTTGTTGAATTAGACATTAATTGGGACTAGTGATAATTGGGACCAGTGGGTGAGAGCTACCACCTTGTTGAAGCGGGCGAAGGGGTAGTCCTTGCTCTCATCTGCCACCCTGCGCCAGTGGCAGAGGAAGATGGCATCCTGACAGCAGCAGTCTGTTAGGTACTGTACAGCTGGCTGGGGGTAGAACAACTCACCTTCCTGGCAGGATTGGTGAAAGGCATCCACTTCCATGGACGGACTTTCTTGAGTCCCAGCTTGGCCTTGACCTGCTTGTAACCCTGGCCAGTGTCTGTGGACATCAGGGGTGGAGGGTCCCTGCGGTCACCAACATGGCATTCAATTATACATATCTGGGGTGAATTCATTGAAGTCTTTGCAATTTCACAGGTTATTAAACACAAGGTAATAAGACCAAATCCAAATATCTTTGTCTTTTTACCTTGTGTTTATAATCTATAATCCAAATTGTTCCTTATCATTCACAGGTTTTTATTATATGTGTGCAGGGGACATGCTAATTTTCTCTATATTCTTCCAATTTTTAATATGAGGGAACCTTCAGATGAGTCACTGCACCCAAATGTTCCCATCAATCCTGACAGTTGACCAGTCAGTTCTACTTCTGCCCCATCCTCATGGACCACATTCTTATCCACACAGGGGCTGGGATCACAAGTAAGTGAATCTCTCTCACATTGTACTGTGGTGAAAAATCTTTACTGCGTTCTGATCAGAGAATGTGGAGGAAATTTACCTGTGATCGGCATATAGCAGGGCGTAGAGCTCTCGGTGCATCCCTTCGGGGCGTTTGAAGGAACTCACATCCAGGAGCCTCTTTCTCTTCTGCTAACACACAGCCGTGAGGAGGGGTCTCTCTCACCTAGTAGCAAACTTTCTTTTTTAAGCACCTTCACTGCTACTGGCAACAGCACGTGATGTGAGACCCTCACTGAGGTGCCAAACACCTAGAGAGAAAGAGGTATATATGCAAACTTGTATATTTACTCTTCAACTGGCATTCTGTACATTGTTGTGGGGTAACTTCCTCAGGTATATGACAGCCCAGAGAAGTTGCTACTGTTAAAACCTAAATTAGAGTGTTACTCCCATCGAAGGGCTGAGAAGTCTGAGAACTTGAGAAATGAAAAGTTATATACAAGAAACTTAGCTCCTGGATACATTTTATTGATGTTATTAAAACCTAAATTTATTTTTAAAAAGATTTTAAAATTGTTAAATATATATCTATTCCAAAAAAATAATAAATCTTTTTTTGATCATTTCAGTAAGCATTATGACAGAGATGATGAATTAATATTTTGACCACGGATGATGTAGACCAGTAATGAGTGTCATCACCTTTTTCCCATCTGTTCCCAGGATGCTCTCCTTGGTGACCTCAGGGGTGGAGGGTCTGTCCACAGAGAGAATGTCCAGTACATCGCTCATGATGGTAGCTGCCACACATCCCACTTATTTACATATGGCCTACTTTAATTGCCATCTATTGTTAAAATTTTACACAAATAAATTTATTGGCATTGCGTTTCTTTTAAATATCATCAAATATTATCTCTACAGGCCTTAATGCAATGATTATCATTGCAGTAAGGTCTGTAGAGATAATATTTGATGATATTTAAAAGAAACGCATTGCCAGTAAATTTATTTGTGTTATTTACATATTGCCTACTTGCTCTGGTACATATTACAACATATCATTTAGAAATTTTGATCAGAGAGGTTAATAAAACAATAATTTTGATTTATTTTATAATCAGGAATCTCATTTCTGTCTTCCCCAGCAAGTTCCTAGTGATGAGAGAGTTGCTTGTATCTGAAATGTTGGCTTATCGTAACACTACACAACAATATATAAAATAACATGGCATCACCTGGGTTCTGTGAATGTTTCTCTAATTGTTTCAATATACAGTAGAATCTCCATGAGAGGACACTCCTGCTAGAGGACATCCCTCTATAAAGGATGATTTTCATCGCCAAAATGACCACTTTTGCTATTTGTAAACTCTCCAGTAAGAGAACACCTCTCCCTAAAGTAAACTTTGGCTATGTAACTAGGTGTCCTTTACAGGGAGGTTCTACTGTATACACTATCATAACTAGATGAGGGAGACCTCCGCCATATCATCAAGACCCAATGCCAGTAAGAATGGAAATCTACTGATGCACATGACTGGTACAGAGCAGGAGGGACAAGCATCAATTCGAGGGAACAGCAGTCTTTTGATTTTCAGACTTAAGTCTGGTCATCTACAGACAATGACTTTCATGAATGGTTGCATGGTTTTTCCCACTATGTACTAATAATCACCTTGACTCAGAACTGGGCTTTTGCTCTGTTGGAAGAGTGATGGTAAAGTACCCCGTTATAAACACTCAGTTAGTACTCAGTAAGCACAATACTGAGTGCAATTCTCAGCCTGCACACAACCCCAAACTACAACATTGACTATACAGTACTATACATCCATTGATTAGCTCTAGTCATCCCCAGCAGACACCATCTCAAACTCTACAGGCTTGATACCCTGATATGATTGAGTCATGATAAGAAAGAAAGAAGATTATTATCATAATAATGAGAAGTATGATAAAGGTACATTTTGGATTATAGATCAGAAACAAAGTTTTTTTTTTTGTTATTATCCCTAGCACACGTGGAACAGGCCATGATAATCATGGTGAGAGAAGTTGGAGAATGCTTTCACTGTAAGTGCACCACATGTCTACACATGTGAAAAGCAGTTTGACTTTTGTACTTAAAAATGTGCCAGAGCCCCATTTGGTTACTTGCACTCACTGGTGGGGTTGAACTTTTGTAAGAATCGGGGGCCATTCGAGATTTATTATTATTTTTTTAATTAGAAAAGAGTGCCCAATGTGGGATTTGTTCCTGGGTTGTAGCGGTTGAATCCCAATGGTTTAGACCACCCTTCCAACGACCCCCATGAAACAAAAGTAAGAAAACCAAATCTAAATTATTGAAATGTTTGTGACGTTTCGGTAACAGTATTGTTACCATCATCAGATATCATTCTCAGTACTTTTGACACAAATATTACTCTTTTTTTTTAAAAACCTTTCCCTAGTACACGTAGTACAGGCCATGATTATCATGGTGGGTAGTTAATGACTGCTTTTACTGCACCACCTATCTTAACATTTTGAAAATAGAGCAATCCATAAATAGATCTTTAATTAAAAAGGCATATATATTGGATCAAAATTTAAATTATTTTACCAATATTTTAGTTGGCTGAACGCCAACCTTTTTCAAAGTATTACAAGGTATTATTGATGTTATGTGACACTGAGTTTTTTGTTGACATAAATATAACAAGGTAATAAGACCAAATCCAAATAAATAAATAGTGTGTGATGTTTCAGTAACAACATTGTTACCATCTTCAGACAAAAGTACTGAATGAGAAATTTTACCACAGCATGTTTTAAATAGCTACTGTTATCAAGTGTGTAAACAAGATAACAGATAAGAAGAATATATTTATCTGAAGATGGTAACAACGCTGTTACCGAAACGTCACACACTATTTATTTATTTGGATTTGGTCTTATTACCTTGTTTTATAATCTATAATCCAAATTGTGCCATATTAATTGACATAAATATGTTATAATATCTTGAAAAATGTTGGCATTCAGCCAACTGAAATATTGTTAAAATAAATTATATTTTGATCCAAAATACATTTTTTAAATTAAATATCTTGACATGTAAAAAGCAGTTTGACTTAAAAGTGCCTCAGGTTTGGTTACTTTACACTTACTGATAGAGTTGGGCTTTTTGCAAGAATCAGGGATCATTGGGGCAATTTTTCTTCAGAAAAAATTGCCCAAATCTTGAGACAAGAAATAGGGATCAGAAAAAAAAAAAGCTTGTGTAATTATAGTAGGTTGAAAAATAGTTGGCTGTGTTCAAAATTTGGTGAATTTGGAAATTTGTTGAACTGGTTGTGGGCTAGAGTTTTTGTAACAAATTACTTATTAAGAGAATTATAAATGGCAACACAAGGTAATGATAAAGCACAATTTGGATTATAGATTATAATACAAGAAAATAAGACCTAATCCAAATAATTTATTAGCATGTGACGTTTCGGCAACTGCATTGTCACCATCATCAGACAAAAGAATAATTATATTCTTCTATTATCTAGAATAAGATTTATTCTTTTGTCTGATGATGGTGACAATGCAGTTGCCAAAACTGGGTCTTTGGGTCTTATTTTCTTGTATGGTAATAAGACAAAAATGTAAATAAATATTTATGTTTCTAATCTACTAGCCGAATGACCCGGGCAACGCCCGTGTTTTACCCGATTGAATGTTTTGATTCAAATACTATTTGTTACAATTATAAATTGGCGCCTTAATTAATTGCATATGTTAGTTAATAACTATAGCCTATGTGCTTTATCTGTCTATGTACTGTTGGCTTCCGTAGGCGTCTCTTACTGGGAAAGAGAAAGAGAGAATTCCATTTGGTTATTATATAATATATGCATTTATTTAGGGAGCGACCCGCTCCAACACAATGGTTAAATGGCGAGTGGGGGGGGGGGCAAAGGTGGCGGCGTGACCGCAGCCAACCAATAGGAGGGCGCCATTCCAAAAAAAAAGCAAACGGTGACAGAGTTGATTGATTAGGAGATTAGGAGATGAGGAATGACGCTCGTAACTGTATATAGAATAATCCAAATTGTATCTTATTATCTTATTCTTATTTCTTATCTCCACTCGATCATATCAGGATATCAAGTCTGTAGAGCTTGAGATGGTATCTGTGCTGGGGATGAGTAGAGCTCATCAATGGATGAGTCTATACAGTCAATAATGTAGTTTGGGTTTACAGGTTGACACTTAGTACATAGTGGGGAAACCATGCAACCATTCTGGAAAGTCATTGTCCAGAGATGACCAGTTTTTAAGTTTAGAAATCAACGACTGTTTTTTTTTTTTTTGTTCTCTTGGGAACACAGAATTGATGCTTGTCCCTCCTGCTCTTTACCAGTCATATGCAGCAGTAGATTTCCATTCTTGCAGGCATTGGGTTTTGATGGTACAGAGATGGTCTCTTTCGTCTAGTTGGGTGGTCGATTTTCCAGCCTCAGGGTGACCAAGAGCTCCAGACTTTGACAGAGAGTCTGCTAGCTCATTTCAAGGAATTCCAACATGAGCTTGGAAGCCAATGCACTGTACCTTATCATTGAAATGACAAGTAGTATCAAAACTGCTATATAAGTATCTTCAATGAGAATTTGGTGAATAGAGTTTAAAAATTGTAGCCATATATATTACTATTCCAAACCTTAGGTATGGAATGATTATTTGAATTTGGTTGGCTACCCTAGGGATTTTCTATTTGATCCAAATTATGCACTATCAGAAAATTTATATATATTTAAAGGTAAAAAAAAAAAAAAAAAATGGAGAAAATATTCAAGATATTGATAATGTCATTGTACTCCTTTGACAGGTCAAATATATATGATTCACATGTTAAATTACAAATAGTGATGGGTTTAGTTAATATATATATTACCTCACTTGTATGCAGAATTCAAAGTAAGTTGAAATCTTATTAAGAGGGTCTTATATTATTGTTTGGAAAAATAATTATTGTCTATAGTGTATTGAATTAAAAAAGTAATATTTTCGTGAATATTATAATTTATATATAGACATTTTAAAATTATATTAAAGTTTATATTATTATAGGGGTTTGATATACATTTTAAAACATATTTTCAACCTATTAAATTGATTTATTTTTATATAACTATTTACTTCAATTGACAGAAGTGTTTTCTCTCGTTAATAAAAGTTCATTTTTACCTTTTTAGAAAAATATATTAATTCAAAAGATTATTTTAAAAGGACAAATTAAAATGTTACATTGTTTGGAAAATAAGTATTCTTGAAAAATAAAATATAATGAATTTGTATAAATTCGGTATTTTATTTTTATTTAAACCTTTCAAATAAAGGAATGAAAATAAACAGTTACTAATAGTTTATAAACATTTTCTGTAATTTGTAAATATTGCTTTGTCTGTATTATGGTCAATAATCAAGTTAATATTTATAATTTCAAAAATTTCGAAAATTTAAAGAAACTCGTGAATTAAAATGTTTTATTTAAAAATTTTAATTTTTACTATTAGAGATATCACATCAAAATATTTTATTCTAAAACCTAATTGAAATTATCGATGGCATTCTAAGATTCCATGATTGGCAACGCTATAAATTGTTTACGATTTTTTTCGCTTTCATTTAAATAGCTAGAATAAAGTGTTGAAAATATCAAAATATTGTACGTATATATAATATAATCTTCCGATTGAAAATTGGTGTCTATTATATTATCAAAATATATCATTTTATATATTAAAAGTCGTTTTCGGAATAAATGTCTTTGATTCTTTATGAAAATATCTCAAATTTATCAAAAGATTCAAAGTTAAATAGAAAATAACCCAAAGTGACGATTAGGTAACAGCTTCAATTTTTAAATATTGTGTGTGTTTCAGCCTCTCTTACTATAATTTTAACTATTTTATAAACAAAAAATATGAAAGATTACAAATATATTTAACTAGCTCAATAATTAATTGTTTTCATTTTTACAATAATATCTTTATTGATCATTCTCAATTTAAAAGATTTATTAATATTAATTTTCAAAGTTGTAGAGAATAATAAAATGTTTGTTATATAACAAAACCAAAATATATATTAGGAATTTTAAGTTTATAAAATCCAATTTTTTAAATTAAAACTTTTTTCAAAGTGTATTTCTTAAAATGTCTTTCAAATAAAAAATATTATTAAAAAAAGGTTATTCTATATCTTTAGGTAATTTATATATTTGTATTTTTCCCAAATTATATGTATATATAAATAATACTCTTAAAATTTGAATTATATAGTAAAATCTTAAGGTAGCATGCCCACATAAGCAATTTATGTGACATTTCATAATAACATTATTCTGAAATATCACCTATAATTACGTATTTGGATATGGTGTCTTGTTACATTTTGATATATGCAAATGAATTTTATTCCTTATATTCTGTCTAGTCAATATTGCAGCAGAATTCTCCAGGAATGTGGTATTTATAGCAAAAGATAGTGAAGTGGATAATATCCTTAAAGTACTTTATTTTTTTAATTTAACATTAGAATTGAGTAACTCCACAAAAGTTTGCTTATTAATAAAAAGAAAAATAATTCTTAATTTTCTATTATAAGTTTTTATCAAATCATCCATGTCAAATGATGTTCAAAAATTCTATTTATAGTTTCTTAACAGAGAGATAATATTTGATATGTGTGTGATATATGTGAAAAGAAACATATTGCCAAATATAAATATTAGAAATTTTATCTTCTTCCTTATCTCCACTCAATCATATTAGAGTATCAAGCTTGTAGAGCTTGTTGATGATGTTTGCTGGGGATGAGTAGAGCTCATCAATGGATGAGTCAATACAGTCAATAATGTGTTTTGAGGTTGCAGGTTGAGAAAGGTTTAGAAATTTTATGGATAGATGGCAATTGAATTGATAAATATCATTCTATATTAAAGAATATTTATCTGAAACACAAGGTAAAATAAGACTAAAATGTTTCTAATCTATAATCCAAATTTGCCTTATCAGAATATTTATCATTTATTAAATCATCATCATTATTTTATACAGTTAAACCTGTCTATAGCACCCCCTCTATATAGTGCCTTCCTCTCTGAACAATTGTTACGCCTTCTACATGCTATTAGCCTACCATTTTAAGGCACGACTCATTGTTAAGTGGCACAATGCGCCCGCCACGGGGGAAGGCCAAGAAGAGGGGTGGAGAGGCGCAGGCAGGGCGAGTGAGCACCACAGGGAAGAAGAGGGCAGGAGCACGGTTAGAGAGGGCCAATAGCGCCCGATTTTAAATACGTAGTATGATGCGATTTACATTAAAAGTGACCTGTCTATAGCACCCCCTCTCTATAGCACCCTATTTTGGTGAGTCCCAAGAGGGGGCTCTATAGACAGGTTTAACTGTTTTAAGATATCTTATTATAATGCTTCTTTTACCTTTTTAAGTCCACTAGCATTATGCATCCTGCTATTGTTTTGTACCTCCCTATATGGATAAAAATTATTGTATTTTAATTTGTAAACACAAGGTAATAAGACCAAATCCAAATAAATAATTAGTGTGTGATATTTCGGTAACAACACTGTTACCGAAACGTCACACACTATTTATTTGGATTTGGTCTTATTACCTTGTATTTATAATCTATAATCCAAATTGTGCCGTATCGTATTTAATTTTTTTATATATTTTTGGACCATTATGGTTAAAATTTAAGACCACTCAATAGTTAAAATAATATATAAGAACTTATTCTCAGTTTTTTTTGGTAGCACATTCATATGCTATGCGAAGCAATCATTATAAATTTGGTGAAAATTTTGCCAGGAGGATATTGATCTATGAGGGTAAAGATATTTATAAATCAATATGGGGGTCGGTGGAAGGCTGGGTAAACCGTTTGGTTTACGACCACTAGGACCCAGGTTCGATTCCCGCATTGGGCACTTTTTTCTGTTAAAAAAAAAAAAATGCTCCAATGGCCCCCGATTCTTGCAAAAGTCCAACCCCACCAGCGAGTGCAAGTAACCAAACGGAGCTCTGGCATTTGTAAGTGCAAAGTCGAACTGCTTTTCACATGTGTAGACATGTGGTGCGCTTACAGTAAAAGCAGTCGCTAACTACCCACCATGATTATCATGGCCTGTACCGCGTGTACTAGGGATAAGCAAAAAAAAAATAAAATAAAAAAAAATAAATAAATCAATATCATCACAGCAAGATTTCCATCTATATTTGGGTCATAGATTTGGCCCAGCCACTTTACCAGATAAACACCTCTTTGGGGGGTTGTGAAGATTCCATTTGATCCATTTTGGATCTCATGGAATAAAGTCCAGCCTAGACTAACAAGGGCCATTAGCCCAAAACCATGATCTCTAGGTAGACGCTTCTCAGTATTTACTGGTAACAGTATTTACATTAATATGGCACAATTTGGATTATAGATTATAAACACAAGGTAATAAGACCAAATCCAAATAAATAAATAGTATGTGATGTTTCGGTAACAGCGTTGTTACCATCTTCAGACAAAAGTACTGAATGATTCTAGTTAATAAGTACCATTCAGTACTTTTGTCTGAAGATGGTAACAATGCTGTTACCGAAACGTCACACACTATTTATTTATTTGGATTTGGTCTTATTACCTTGTAGTATTTTCATTAGTATAATAAACCCAAAATTTTATACATAGTCTCTTAAGACTTTCTGAATCAGGTGCACTATGTTAAGTAACTCTGTTATGTTTCTGCGCAGCTAGGTTCTGAACAGTCAAGAGATGTCGTCCTCCAACAAGAGAAAGGAGATTTACAAGTACGAGGCCCCATGGACGGTGTACAGCATGAACTGGAGCATCAGGCCTGAGTGTCGCTTCCGCCTCTGTCTGGGCAGCTTCATCGAGGAGTATACCAACAAGGTAGGTTCCTCCAGTAGTGTTTGTTACTGGATATTTTGGTAACATACAATTTGGATTATAGATGGAAATGACACAAAGTCTTCTTCTTTCTTATCTCCACCCAATCATATTAGGGTGTCAAGCTTGTAAAGTTGACAACCATATCATGATTGGGTGAAGTAGAATGCGTCTGCCTTTGTCATTAACCCTTAACTGGACGGGTGGATTTTTCTTACGTAACTGGACGGGTTGGGTAGATTCAACCCACCTATGTAATTTTATGAAATAAGCGCTAAATAATGATGGAAATCAATATTTTAAAAATATTTAATTAATATATTGTTGTGTGTCAACAAGCAACCGACCGGAAATACACGTGACGTTGCAAAATTATCTTAAATTTTGTTTATTTTATTTATTTATCAGAGAAACGACACCACAGAGATAACAGGCACAAGTTGTATTTGACCACGGACCACCGTTTTCACGGAATGCTTACAAATACAACGTGCCAGTTATCGTTGGACCTTCGTGCATTTTATTGATTTTTTTTTTTTTTTATCCTTGCCCGGCGAACGAAAGATGTCTTGTACCAGATCTAACCCTCCCAACGGCTATACCGCAGAGAATCGGACCTCAACAACCCTCCAGAACCGGACCACAAGCCCAGTCCTGGAACGGGCCATGGTGACCATAGCCCACCAGGACAATGTACTGCAACCTACCAATAAATTGAGTTTTATATCCCCACTTCAGCCTCATCACATGGTGGAGAGCAGTGTCGGCCCAGCACCTCAAGTAGCGAACATAAATATCGGCTACGGAGAGACGCCGCCGTGTTTCAACCCGGAGGAGGAAGACATCGAGGACCACGTGGAGGAATTCAAGACGTGGCTGACGGCGAGCAAGGTACCGAAGGGAGACTGGACGAAGGCCCTAGTACGGCGGCTTCCACTTGACGGCCGCGAATTTATCAAGTGCAGGTTTGACCCTTCAGCCGCACTTGAAGACGTCTTGGAAGCACTGAAACTTTGCTACCCAAGGAACGACGGCTGGGCACGTAGTAGGGGTAACGAATTAAAGAAAACGAGACGGCCCCAGTCCACGGAAGATACGGGGAGATATTTGATGAACCTGATTACGGCCCACGCGACGGCAGGCGAGTTTTCGCCGTTTGATTCAAGCAAGGAGGCATTGTGGGCATTGGCTCCAAAAGACTGCCTACTACTGGCAGCCTCGTGGAGCACCACGCGGAACCCAGAAGAGGCCGACTTCCTACAGGCGGCGAAATTCCTCGACCAGGCGGATAAATGGAACAAGGAACGGACGGAGGCAGGTACAACGACGAGTTGGGAAACAACTACGAGGACGGCGGAAGAGTGGGAACAAAAACAAGGACGAAATCCAAGGACCGAAACGCCCATGGAAAAAGCAAGAAGATTTATTCTACCGGACGGGACGCCAAGATGCTTCACTTGTTACCAGACGGGGCACAAACACTGGGATTGCCCGAAAAGGAGGCCACGTGGTAAGTACAATTTTGCCTCTAATCCTGTGGTGGAAGTTTCAAACAGTGTAGAGAGCGTACCTCGTGTATTTTCCGAGGTTACTGGTAACACCAATCGCATAATCTTCAGGGTAAAAGGACAACCGGGGGTTAACGAGAAACAGACATTAAATAAGGTACCAATAGAAAAATCCACTTTAGAAATAGGGGGTACAGCAATGGAAAAATTCCGTTGGACAGGTATGACAAATTTCTGTTTAATCACGCATATCAATGAGACACATGTAGGCAAACTGATTTTCGATTCAGGGGCAAATGTTAGCTGCATAGACGAAGGAATAGCCAACGCACTAGGATGTGCTAGAATGCCTTCAAAATTACTTATACGGGGAATAGGTGGGTCAGTAGTCTCGAACACGTGCACATACTTGGAGGTCAACATTGATGGTTTCGACATATGTGGCAGGTTCACCATAATTCCAGGAAACGGGGAAAAGATTATTTTCGGCGTCGATATTCTAACAAACTATCATTGCAAAATTATGTTTAGAGACGAATCGGTAGAATTGTATAGGCCAAAAATAGGCACGGACGACCACGTGGTAGAACTAAACGAAGAACGGGAACTCGAGAGGTTAGGCACAATTACGAACGATCGGAAAAACCCCAAACAAAAGTACTGCATACTAAACGACCTTGAAATTGCACCACGTTGTAAAACGAGGGTTAAGTTAAAAGGGCCAACAGTAATGGCGGGCATTTTTAGAACCCCACCCCGACTGCGTAAGAAGAACGGGGCTACTAATACCATCAGTACACGTTTCCGAAACGGTATCCGAGATATTCATTGATGTCATAAATACTAGGAACGAGCCGGTGCGGTTGGTAGCAAACTCGTGCTTGTTACGATCCGGCGGGGAAATAGCGAATGTTTCTTTCCTAAGTGAACAGGTGGGATACAGTACGACGGCCACGTGCAAATACGAACCACAGAAGTTCGATATAAACCCGGAGCTATCGGACAGCGAAAAAATCGACGTACTGGACGTATTGTACAGGTATCGGGAACTTTTCTCAGAAGAGTGGAATAAGGCGGCAGATATCGAACCGTACCACATTAAACTTAAAGCGAACACGGAACCAATTCGACAAAAAGCCTATCGCCGCAGTCCTAAGGAACGTGACATTATAGAGGAACAGGTTAAAGAAATGTGTGAAAAAGGAGTTATTAGGAAATCAACATCTCCATGGGCGAGCCCGGTCGTTTTGGTTTTATTTATTTATGCTTATGAGGCGATACAGCAACGTCTTTACAATTAAAGTGGAGACAAAATAAATCAAATCTAGAAAAAGAAGTGAGGACATCTCGGTCATTAAAGTCTGAGAGGCAAGGCCTTCAGCCAGTTCAGGGATAAAAAATGGTTTTGGTTAAAAAATCAGACGGATCCTATAGATTTTGTGTGGACTATAGAAAAGTTAACAACGTAACCGAAAAATTCTCATATCCATTACCGGATATCACCGACTGCCTGGACCGTTTAGCGGGAATGAAGTATTTCTCTCACACGGATTTTGTTAGCGGTTATTGGCAGTGTCCACTGGACGAAACAAGCAAGCCAATTACAGCGTTCACGACAGGTAACGGGTTGTACGAGTTTCAAGTGTTACCCTTTGGTTTAACCGGGGCACCGGGTCATTTCGAAAGAATCATGGATACACTGTTAGCTGAATTGAAATGGTCCGAGTGTATGGTTTATCTAGATGACGTCATCGTGTACGGAAGAGACATACGTGAACACAACGTGCGGTTAACAAATGTTTTAGAATGTTTCCGCGGGGCAGGCTTATCCCTAAAACCATCAAAATGTAGATTCGCCTACCAAAAGTTACCAATTTTGGGACACGTGGTATCGGAAAACGGCGTAGAACCGGCTACTGATAAGATCGAGGCGGTTAAGGAATTTCCGATTCCGAAAAATGTCAAGCAAGTTCGTTCGTTTCTGGGACTTTGCGGCTATTATCGCCGTTTCATAAAAAAACTTTCCAAAGATAAGCAAACCGCTGACGTGTTTAACGGAAAAAGATAAGAAATTCGTGATAGGTCCGGCCGAAATAGAAGCTTTCGAAACCTTAAAAAAAAAATTGACTGAGGAGCCAATTCTAGCACACTTCAACCCAGACGCTAGAATAGAAATACATACGGACGCATCAATCGTGGGATTAGGCGCGGTGCTAATGCAACCGGACAATGACGGGTTTTTGTACCCGATCCACTACTTGTCGAGAACGACATCGAAACACGAGAGTAAATATGGTATCTCAGAACTAGAGTGTTTAGCAATAGTCTGGGCTCTACAAAAGTTACGGCCGTACATCTTCGGGAGAGAATTCAAAGTCGTAACCGACCATAGCGCGTTAACGTGGCTAGCTAACGTACGTGACCCGTGCTCAAGACTTACTAGATGGGGGTTAAAACTCATGGAGCACGACTTTGAAATAGTCCACCGCGCAGGGAGGAAGAACGTTGCACCGGACGCACTCTCACGCAACCCGTTCCACAAAAACGATACGAACGTCGAAGACAACTTCAACGATTTAACGGCATGCACAGTACGGATCGACGAAAACGGACAAAAGGAAGACACGTTTTGCCGCGATATTACCGGGAAACTACCAGACGCTAAAACACGGGACGAATATAAAAAAATAAACGGGATCCTTTATAAAAAGAACCATGCAACACAAGGTAACCAATGGTTGGTCGTAGCACCAAAGCAAAGCGTATCCGAAATAATGAAAACAGCGCACGATATACCCGAGGCAGGACACATGGGGGTAGCGAAGACGGTCCACCGTATTAAGCAACGGTTCTACTGGAAAGGTCTGGAAGAAGACGTGCGGAAATACGTTCGGTCGTGCAAAGTGTGCCAGGCCTTCAAACCACAGAGGTTCAAACCCGCGGCCCCGCTAGAACCGTTACCACCAGCAACAGACATCTGGGAACGAGTGGGAATAGACCACCAAGGTCCTTTCAAAAAATCGGTAGAAGGCTACGAACACATTCTAACGATCGTAGACCATTTTAGTAAATACGCACTCGCAATCCCGGTAAAAGATACAAAGGCGGAAACCACGTGCAACGCACTCTCAGGCAATCTGCTCTACGTTTTTGGTACTCCGAAATGCATAATATCCGATCAAGGCAAATCTTTCGATTCGAGTACTTTTAGAGACTTTACACGGTTGTACGGGATTAAACATATTATGGCTTCCGCGGCACACCCGCAAACAAACGGCTTATGCGAAAAACTCAACGGCATCATAAAAAACGGCATCAGAGTTTATCTCGAGGACGATCACGCCGAATGGCCGAGATTCGTAAAAACGGCGACTTTTGCGTATAACTCGTCCATTCAGTCGTCGACACAGGTGACACCGCATAAGTTGATATTTGGCGTAGAACCGAGGACGTCCCTAGACGTAGGACTACCAACCGTCGACGAGCCAGTAAAAACTTACGACGAATACGTGACCAACCGCATTTTAGAAAACGAGAGATTAAAGAAAATTGCCGACGAAAACTACCGAGACCCGACAATGATGACGAAGTGTCAGTATGACCTTGCGAACCGTGACCGCTTCCGGAAGTTTGAAGCGGGCGACCTGGTACTACTGGAGTCGTCTCGCAGGAAACCAGGGAAAACGGAGAAATTTCTGCCGAAATACGTAGGACCGTACGTAATAACGGATAGAATCAAGGAAACGACATATAGGTTACGACCACAGGACGGACGCAACGAAAATAGTAGGCGCCAGAGCACGTGTCGAGACTTAAGGAATTTCTAGAAAGATAACGGCGACTCGAGGGACCGAGTCTAAGATAAGAGGGGGGGTGGTGTTGTGTGTCAACAAGCAACCGACCGGAAATACACGTGACGTTGCAAAATTATCTTAAATTTTGTTTATTTTATTTATTTATCAGAGAAACGGCACCACAGAGATAACAGGCACAAGTTGTATTTGACCACGGACCACCGTTTTCGCGGAATGCTTACAAATACAACGTGCCAGTTATCGTTGGACCTTCGTGCATTTTATTGATTTTTTTTTTCTTTTTATCCTTGCCCGGCGAACGAAAGATGTCTTGTACCAGATCTAACCCTCCCAACGGCTATACCGCAGAGAATCGGACCTCAACAACCCTCCAGAACCGGACCACAAGCCCAGTCCTGGAACGGGCCATGGTGACCATAGCCCACCAGGACAATGTACTGCAACCTACCAATAAATTGAGTTTTATATCCCCACTTCAGCCTCATCAATATAGTTAATATACAGATTTTGACTTTTAAAAATTCTGAATATAATCTATTTACAGTTTTAAAAAATTATAAAGAAATGTTATTGCAAACGCTTAGTTGACATACAGAGCAAAGGGTTTTTATTTTTTACTGCGTTTTTTGATGGACATTTGTAGCACCATTTTGGAATATCAGATTGTTGTGGCATCATAGATTCCCTTGATGTACTTGAACCATCTTTTTTCTTGAATTGTCGTCTGTAATTCCCGCGGGAGAGAATTGAGATTACGTGTGGCCAGGTGTTCATCAGTCAATGCTCTCCCAAGATCAACAATAAAATGACTCCTTTCTTTTTTACCTTTTTTATCAATATGATTACCGATTTTCTTTTTTTTTTTTGAACATAGGAGACTAAAGTGGTTGTTCCAGAGAAACTAAAAATAGAGGTTCCTGATTCTCTATTAGGGTGCGGTTGAAATTGTGGTGAATCTAAGGTTTGTTCTTTCTCATTGTTCCTAAATATGTAAGACCATGTTCTTTCAACTTATCAACTAATTCTACTGAAGTGAATCAATTGTCTGCTGGAATATTTCTTCCAAAGTGTGTGGTCGACTAATCTATAAAACATATATATTTTGGGATGGCAGGGATAGTTCTCTCTGTTGACTTGATTGATTATTCTACTTATCCAAAGAAAGAAGAGTGTTATTTTATAAAAGGGAAGCTAAAAATAGCGGACGTTAGAGACTCAAGTATGAGCCACGAGCTAACACCGACACGAAAAATTCTCACGTTTCTGGATGGGCTGGGCGGAATCCGCCCACACATGCAAATTTAACCCCCCTCCCAAAACTGAAATTTATAAACGATGGTTGGAAAATGTTTGTATCACTGTAAAATTAGAAGACATGAAAGCTGGTAGCTCTAGGTAAACGAAAAATATATATTTTTCCTATATTAAATTTATGCATGGGCAGAACCTACCCAACCCGTTCAGTTAAGGGTTAAGACTGGGAGCACTACTCACTACTATGACACAAAGTAACAAGACCAAATCCAAATAATTTATTTATATGTGATGTAAGAAATTTAAACTATTTTGATATGATGTTTCTTTTTAAAATTAAAAAAAAAAAAATTATGCTGCCTTACTTCAAAGATTATATTTATTCTGTATTTAATCTTATATAATCTTATATGGACTTTGAAATAAATCAGTTTCAATCTCTTACTTCAAAGATAAAATAATGGGAGGGCTTGGCTCATCAGAGTTCTGTATTGGACGATTCTTCTTATATATATGTAACATTAAAGGGTGAAATATTAGTTATGATTTTTAAGAGCAAACTATGTATCAATGAGTTATAAAAGTAAGTGAGTTGGCCTCCCCCCAAATATCATGGAACAATCAACATTTAGTTGATTTTTTGTTTATCTGCCATCTAAAATGATCATGTGAGGGATCTGTCCTTTTTATTATAAATATTTGCTTTGAGCAATGATCTTCCGTAAACACTATTGATAAGGCACAATTTGGATTATTCTATATACAGTTACGAGCATCATGCGTTCTTAATCCGTCATTCATTTTTCATGTCTGTCACCGTTTGCTTTTTTTTTGGAATGGCGCCCTCCTATTGGTTGGCTACGATCACGCCACCTTTGCCCCCTCCATCATGCCCCCCCCCCCCACTCGCTTTTTGGTTTTTGTAACTATTGTGTTGGAGCGGGTCGCTCCTTAAATAATCTATTGTTAACAATACCTCATTATAGGTCCGCAAATATCAAAAGTATAGGTATGTAGCTTTTGTACGGGCAGATATGCACACGGGTCAATCCCGGGGCAAAGCCCGGGTCACCCGTCTAGTAGATTATAAACACAAAGTAATAAGACCAAATCCAAATAAATAAATAGTGTGTGACGTTTCGGTAACAGTGTTGTTACCATCTTCAGACTTTTCAGACTTCAGACCCATTCAGTACTTTTGTCTGAAGATGGTTACAACGCTGTTACCGAAACGTCACACGCTATTTATTTATTTGGATTTGGTCTTATTACCTTGTGTTTCTGTAAACACAACTTATATTTGTGTGGCTTTTATTGATTTATAAAGAAAGTTGGGTTGGCCAAATATCAGGGAACAGGTTAAATCAATGTTTAGTTGATTTCTGTTCCACTAGATGGCGCTCTGCCATCTAAAAAAGCACATGTGCTTTTGGTCAGGATATGCCTTCATTATTTTTAATATATTTATGTGTGTGTGTGAGCACAGGTTCAGATAGTGAATCTGGAGGAGGGGGCGTCGGAGTTCAGAGCTGTTGCCACCTTCGACCACCCCTATCCTACCACTAAGATCCTGTGGGCTCCGGACCCCAAGGGACTACTTCCGGACCTCCTGGCTACCTCCGGGGACTACCTGAGAGTGTGGAGGGTGGAGGGGGGCCAGGTGAAGATGGAGTGTCTTCTCAACAATGTAAGCTTTGTCCGGCACAACTTCTTCCTTCTCATCACTGCTCACTCATTTTAAAAACCTTTTTTTTTTTTTTCCACTTACCTAGTTACTTTCATAGAAAAAAAAAACATTTTTACTGATAAGGTACAATTTGGATTGTAGATTATAAACACAAGGTAATAAGACTAGGTAATAATATTTATTTATTTGGATTTGGTCTTATTACCTTGTGTTTATCATTTTTACTTGTTTGATTAATAATAATAATGAAAAATGAATATATTTCATCAACCTCTTCTGTTTATTTATTCCAGCATTTCAATGACACCATTGTCATCCATTTTCAGTGCTTATCTGTTACTGATTTTATAGATATGTGTGTGTGAAAATTGATTTAAAAAAAAATACATAATATTAAAAAAAGAAAGGATGGGAAACCATAAATATGCTCTGAAGTGGGATAGAATTCAAAATTCTGCTCTTGTAGAACACAGAAGGGACACAGGACACAATAAATTCAATTTAGAAAACCCAAGAACACTGGATTATGAAAAAAAAAATATTACAAAAGACAGTTCAAAGAAGCCTTTTTCATCCAAAAGACATGTGCCTAATTAATAGAATGGAAGAAAGGGGAAATATAAATGATATTTACAGATATACCTTTAATTATATTTAAAAAAAAAATCCACTTTTAATTCTAAGAAGATTTCAAGTTGACTTAAAAACTATTTTCCTTATCTGTTATCTTGTTTAAACACTTGATAACAGGACTATATAAGAACTTGTTGTAACATGTTTTCTCATTTATTCTTTTGTCTGATGATGGTGACAATTTTGTTGCCGAAACGTCACACACTAATAAATTATTTGGATTAGGTCTTATTTTCTTTTATTATAATCTTTAATCCAAATTGTGCTTTATCAAATACATTTTATTTTTTTTTGCTTATCCCTAGTACACGTGGTACAGGCCATGATAATCATGGTGGGTAGTTAGCGACTGCTTTTTTACTGTAAGCACACCACATGTCTACACATGTGAAAAGCAGTTCGACTTTGCACTTACAAATGCCAGAGCCCCCGTTTGATTACTTGCACTCGCTGGTGGGGTTGGACTTTTGCAAGAATCGGGGGCCATTGGAGCATCTTTTTAAACAGAAAAAAGTGTCCAAAGCGGGAATCGAACCCGGGTCCTAGTGGTCGAAAACCAAACGGTTTAACCAGCCTTCCACCGACCCCCATCAAATACATAATATATTAGAACTTCTCCCTAAGAGACAACACCTAGTTGCAGAACCAAAGTGTTGTTTAGAGAGAGGTATAGTCTTACTGGAGAGAGCAGCTAATTGGTAAAACTGATAATTTGGCCAATGAAAACCTATCTTTTGTAGAACAATGTTCCTTGGATGGAGTATCTGCTCGTGGAAGTTTAACATCGTATCTTTTAACTTCCCTTGAAAAAGGTAGCAATATGATTGGTCAAAATGTAGGAATAAAGCTCAAGCTATAGACGGTTGATGTGTAAAATTGATTCATTAATTCAATTACAGTAAAACCTCCCTGTAAAGGAAACCTAATTGCAATGCCAAAGTGTCTTTTAGGGGAAAGGTGTTCTCTACTGGAGAGTTGCAAATAGTAAAAATGATAATATTGCAAATGAAAACTGTCCTTTATAGTGAGGTGTCCTCTCATCAAGGTTGTTCTACTGTACTTTCTTTAATATAACTACCACATCTTCTACCTAAACCTGCATATAACTTGTCTTTTTTTTTTTTTTTGCTTATCCCTAGTTCACGTGGTACAGGCCATGATAATCATGGCGGGTAGAAGTAGCCACTGCTTTTACTGTATAACTTGTTTAAAAAGACCCCACTGACTTCCCAACCTTCTATTGAATGGTCAGTCTCTCATTGCTGCTTGAATTGAAGCTGGTCTAGAGAGTCTCCCCCATATCAACTTGACAGGTAGTTCTACTATGTCTGTAGATGACACCCTGGTCTGTGTACAGAACAAGAACTCTGACTTTTGTGCCCCCCTGACATCCTTTGATTGGAATGAGGTGGACCCCAACATCCTGGGTACTTCTAGCATTGACACCACCTGTACAATCTGGACCTTGGAGGTAAGTCTCCTAGCTCTGGGGGACATATCAGGTGGAAGTACACTCATGAACCAAACTTATGGAAGTGTAAAATCTTTGATGCTGTTGGTCATCTTTTTTTTTTTTTTTTTTAAGGGGACGAGGAAATTTTGGTTACACTTGGTTATCTCATGTGTCTTTCAAAGTTATTGTCTGAATCCCAATATACATGCTAAAAGCTACAACTTTCTTTAGTTTTGTCCATAACAAAAACCAACTAAACATTGATTTAGCTTGTTCCAAAGATATTTGGCCAACCCAATTTCTTGATATTTCTAGTTGAATTTTCTTGATTTTTTATCAAGAAATGGGTTTGGCCAAATATCTTTGGAACAAGCTGAATCAACGATTTTTTTTATTTTTGTACCACTAGATGGTGCTCTGCCATCTAAAATGCTCATGTCAGGATAGGCCAACTTTGTTTTTTAATATATAAGTGTGTGTGAGAGATGAAGGTAGACTGTGTGTGACAGACTGGCCAGGCCCTAGGGAGAGTCTCCATGGTGTCTGGGCATGTCAAGACACAGCTTATCGCCCATGATAAGGAAGTCTATGACATTGCCTTCACCAGAGCTGGAGGGGGCAAGGATATGTTCGCCAGTGTGGGTAGGTCACCCTAGCTCAGTTATTATATGGAGAGGTAGGGGGGACACCTAGTTGGAACTAAGGAAGATTCAGGATCATGTGTTAAAGGAATGACTACAATCAAGGAATATGACTAATTTATATATACAGTAGAACTACCTCTCTGTAAAGAACACCACCTATCTATATATAAAGTGTCCTTTAGGGAGAGTTGTCCTCTTACTGGAGAGTCATGAATGAAGTCATCCAGTGATCCCTCCCTTAGACCTTCTCTTAATAAAATAACAGCCATATATGCCATATATGCATCCTCTAAAAGAGAAAGCTGGAAAGAACTTTGCTCTAAACTCAATCACCGAACCCCAAACACAAAGCTCTGGAAACTTGCAAAGCAAATTGATCAAGAACAAGATCAAAAAGTCACATCCAATGCCCTTACTAAAACCAGATGGATCTCTTACCTGCAACGAATCTGTAATCACAGAAGTACTTAAAAATCATTACCAAAACTCTTTCAAACTAAAATATGACAAAGAAGATAAAAAATATCGCACTATCAGCAAGAAAAATAATCAAATACTGTCATGACAAAATGAGTAAAAACACCCTCTTCCATAGCCCTATCACTCAAAAAAAAAAATTAGATGAAATATTAAAATTGATAATTCCAAATAGCTCTCCAGGTCCTGATCTAATTCATGGTCACTTTTTGATCAACCTTAGCCCAAAAGGCAAAGACAGGCTCCTTGAAATCTTACTGGAAAAATCCTGGAAAAAAGGAAAACTTCCAGAAGAATGAAAGTCAACCACAGTTATCCCTCTTCTAAAACCCAACAAAGACAGACAATCCCCTTCAAGCTACAGGCCAATCAATGTGTGTCAGTGCCCCATTTTTTTACTTGAACTCACTGAGGGGGTTGGACTTTTGCAAGAATTGGGAGCTATTTGGAATATATTTTTTCTTCATAAAAAGTGTCCAATGTGGGATTTGGGTTGTGGTTGCTGAAAATTAGCAGCATACACCACACTTGTCCACCAGAAAGAGAGTAGGTTGGGTCTGTCAGTACTATGATCTCTTTAGTTCTTAAAAATAAGAGAGATTCAGCCAGAAAAGGTTTTTATTTTCTCAACATTTCACAATCTTTTGTCCTCGTCCAGAAAAAAAAAAAAATTTTTGGTCGAAACGCTGAGGAAATAAAAATATTTTTTTTGCCCAAAAGTTTCTCTTTTTTAATTAAGAACTATGAATACAATATCTTCCAGATGATCTCTCCAGGTTCCTCAATTGGTTGTTCAACTAAGAATGTGCTGGTGTAGGTGCGGACGGCTCAGTGAGGATGTTTGACCTGAGACATCTGGAACATTCCACCATCATCTACGAGGAACCCCAGCACAGGCCGCTGCTCCGCCTGGGCTGGAACAAACAGGATCCCAACTACCTGGCCAGCTTCGCCATGGATTCCCCTGAGGTGAGGCTATCTTCTTCCTCTGCAAGTTTTTAAGAGAAGGAAGAGTCCTTCTCTATTTATAACTAGAATCTCTTCTGTCATAAGGCACAATTTGGATTATAGATTATAAACACAAGGTAATATCCTCACTTTCTTACTGCTACTCTTTTTGTGTTGTTTTTCTTGCTTCCCTCTTTCTCTTTCTTGTTTTTTTTTTTCTTTTTTTTTTCTCTTTCTTCTGTATATATCGTTATTTCCTTTGTCTCACTGCTTTGTTCTTATGCATACCTCTGGTGAATCCTGTATAGGGTCAGTGACCCTAAATAAAGGCTTTTTGTTGTTGTTGTAAACACAAGGTAATAAGACCAAATAAATAAATAGTGTGTGACATTTCAATAACAAAATGTTGCCATCATCAGACTGATTGAATGAAATGGCATTCAGTACTTTTGTTATTGAAACGTCGCACACTATTGATTTATTTGGTCTTATTACCTTGTGTTTATAATCTCTTCTCTTTCCAATATAAAATTGATAGAAATTGTGATCTGCTGGTACAATTTGGAGATTATAGAAACATAAGGTAACAAGACTATATCTAAATTCAATAAAATATACGTAATGTTTCGGTAATAGCATTGTTACCATCTTCTGACAAATGTACTGAGTGAAGTTAAAATTCCACATACTGTTACCATACATATCAACTATTTTTTCCCAATCAGTACCTTTGTTTGAAGATGGTAACAATGCTGTCATTGAAACATCTGCTTACTTTATTCTACCATATGTTGAAGCACAATTTGGATTATATATTATAGCTACAAGAAAATAAGACCTAATCCAAATAATTTATTAGTGTGTGGCATTTCGGTTACAGCATTGATGGTAACAATGCTGTTACCAAAACATCACACACTATTATTTGGATTAGGTCTTCTTGTAGTTATTCTGCTATATTTATGATGAAAAAAATATTTTTTGAAAAAATGAAATTTTTTTTGGGGGGGGGGGGGGTCTTGTCTTTTTTTCAATGTCAAGCAAGCTCTATATAAGTATTTAAAAAAAACTTTCTGTACAAGTTTTTTACATAATTTTTTATCAGAACAGTATAGCCTTCCAAATATTTTCCAACTTGGAATTTGTTGAAGAAAAAAAAAAGAACTCCTACCTTTTCTACCAAATATTTCAGTCCATAATCTATGTTTGTTTTGTTTTTTTCACACCTTGTGCACACAGGTCCGATAGTTCAATGGAATTAGAAGTAGAATGGTGAACCCCTTTAGAAGTGGGTAGAAGTTCATAAGTAAAATAATGCTGCCCTGAAATCTTGAACCCTAAATAAGAGAGAGTGTAGAAATCACTTTAATCAGCATTTATTAGAACACTTAGACAAATTAAACAATTTTATTGATTCTTTCAATCAATTAGAACATTTGAGTATAGAAGCAGAATAGGTGTGCAGTTCCAAGAACCACTCTGGTTACAGAATCCAAGTTGACAGGACCATCTCTTGGTGCCATTGTTTGGTTGCCAGATAATCACATAGGCTCTTCTCATGGATGCAAGATATGTCCACAAAGGAGTTTATTCCACTACCCATTCTACACAGAGTACTTGGGTAGTATTGGCCTGGATGTGTTTTCAGGGATTGCCGAAATACTTTGTGGGCAGCCTGTAGAATGTGCTTCTAGTTGATGGGAGAAAAATGGGCACAAATCAAATTCTAGTATTTCATAGCCAATGTAAAGCACACAGACTGCTGCATCTTAACACATGTTCAACTCCTGGGTATCCACGGACCAAGGGGTCTGTGCTTAGCTACATTCAGCACCTCTTTATAATTCAGACAGCTTCTGCAGAATGTTGTTAGTAGACTACTGAATGATAAGGAACAATTTGGATTATAGATTAGAAACCCAAGGTAATAAGACCAAATATAAATAAATAAATAGTGTGTGACGTTTCGGTAACAGCAATTATTACCAAATTGTTACACACTATTTATTTATTTAGATTTGGTCTTATTACCTTGTGTACATTACTGAATGTTGTTAGGCTACTGGGTATGATACTGTGGTGGGCAGCCGTTGACACCATGTGTTTCCCAGGTGGTCATCTTGGACGTCAGAGTCCCCTGTACCCCAGTGGCCAAGCTCAGCAACCACCGGGCATGTGTGAATGGCATTGCCTGGGCTCCACATTCCTCCTGTCACATATGTACTGCAGGTGAGTGGCCACTTCCTTCGTGGTTTACACACAAGTACAGTAATACTGGTGGGAGCTCCAGACGTAAATGGTTTTCCTTTTTTTTTACATATCACCACTGTCGTTAATGTCGCTTTTGGCTGTAGTTTACACATATTGTGCAAACTCTTTATGTTCACATTTACAATTTTATGATTGATAAAAGCACTAAGATTGTTTTTTTTTTGTTTTCAGAGATAATAGAGAAATGGCTTAGTTTTGTTTGATTGTTTGGAGAGGTCTTCTTCTTTCTTATCTCCACACTGGGTGAAGTAGAATGCGTCTGCCTTTGTCGTTAAGACTGGGAGCACTACTCAGTGGCAGGCCGACTTAGCTCCAAAATAAATGGCCGCCTCTGACATTAGGAACAGACGCCATGTGCAGCCGCTCCTAACATGGAGTACAAGCGCTTCTCATCCTGTATCTCTGGATTAGGAGCCCTAACAGGGTACTATCAGCCAGGCCAGCTGAGCCCAGGTTTTTTAGTGAGCTTGTTACTGATCCCCTTCCTCCTCTTTCATCCGGGCTTGGGACCGGCAAGGGCGGTTTTGGAGAGGTGACCTTTCTTTATTATGTAGATCAAAGCATCTCTCCCAGCAAAATTTCCATCTATTATTTTTTCAGTCATAGAATTGTCGTAGCCTTTTACCAGATGAATATCTACACTCATGGACAGAACTTAAGAAGTTGTACCTTTTAGCATCGGGATTCAGACAATAACTCTGAAAGATATTTGATATACAGTGACCTTTATTAAAGACATACAAGATAACCAAGTGTGGATAAAATTGTCTCCTTAAAAAAAATGCTGACCAATGACATCAAAGATTTTTCCACTTCATTAAGTTTTGTCCATGAGTGTATTTTGTGTACCAAAAAATAATTGTTGATAATGATCCTTTTTCTATGAATAATGAAACCATTGTTAATTTCAGATTTGACCATGTGTTTCTATTGTATAATGTTGTTATAAATACAAGGTAAAATAAGAACAAATCTAAATAAATAAATGAATAATGTGATGTTTCAGTAACAGCAGTGTTACCATCATTGGACAATGGTAACAGTGCTGTTACCGAAGCGTCGCACACTATTTATAATTGGGAATTTGGTCTTATTACCTTGTGTTTCTAATCTATTTGAATAAATCCATGTATAAGGTGGTTTTTTGTGGTTATTATGTGGATATTTAGGTAAATTTTTTTGTTAGAAATTTAGTGCCTCATCTCTTGTGTAGTTCTCTTTCACAAGGTTAAATCAACGGGGTATTGTGATGCCGTAGCTGATGACCAACAAGCTCTCATCTGGGACATTCAACAAATGCCCCGCGCAATCGAGGACCCCATCCTTGCGTATACCGCGGAGGGAGAAATCAATCAGATCCAATGGGCGAGCACGCAACCTGATTGGATAGCCATCTGTTACAACAACTTCCTAGAGATCCTGCGCGTCTAGTCAACCACCGTTCAGCAACTTTTCCTGCGCTGCTGGTACTACTATGTTTGGTATGGAGAATTTATTACCTATTTTTTTCTCTCATCCCCACTTCTTTTTTTTATCTCTATTTATTATATTAATGGAAATTTAAAGAGTTTTATTCTCTAGTTTTTTTATTAACATTTATATTTTATCTTTCTGGTCAAAAATAATTAAATGTAATTTTTTTTAAACCCAAATTGTCATTATATGGAAAATAATATTAATTGTTATATAAAAAACTTTTCTTTTTTATTTCATTCTTTCCAAAAAAAAATATTTTTTTTTTTTTTTCATTTTTCTCAACTATTAATTCCATATGTAAATATATAAATATATCCACATTTATATATAGTCGTTTTTTGAATATAATTTTTTTTAATATATAATGTCCTCCCTCATCATCTTTTGTTTCATAAAATATTTTGTTTTTTTATTATTTAATTAATTTATATATTTTTTTTGTATTCAATGTGTGTGTATATATTGTAGCTCTCTCTTTTTTTTTACATTTGGAATATATATATTTTTAAATTTTCATTGAATGAATAAATATTTAAATATATTTGACCCAGATTTTTTTTTTTTTCTCTCTATATTTTGGAAAAAAGAATACTATAAACCAATTTTGGGGCTCAAAAATCATCTATTTTGGTTAGCAGCCCCGTAAATAAATATATTTCCTTCCTCCTACAAACCAATTTTGGGCTCGAAAATCATACAAACCATATTCTTTCTCTACAAATGAATTAAGGGAAATATTGGCATGTGAAAGGTTTGTTATTTGTAGATTAATGCAAATAATACCCACCAGCGAGTGCAAGTAACCAAACGGGGCTCTGGCACATTTGTAAGTGCAAAGTCGAACTGCTTTTACATGTGTAGACATGTGGTGCGCTTACAGTAAAAAGCAGTCGCTAACTACCCACCATGATTATCATGGCCTGTACCACGTGTACTAGGGATAAGCAAAAAGAAATTATTGTCAGAATTGGGGTATTTTAGATGGATAAAAATTGGAAGAATTCACCCACTGGGGTCATGATGAAACTTAAGGAAACCTATATGTATAAACCACTTTTTATATCTTGTTTTTTAAATAATCTACTTGCTTTTATATATATATATATATATGAACTCGTCAATCTTTTTATATATTATATATATATCTATTTCTTTCTTTTTTTTTTTTTGCTAATGACAATTTTTTTAATGAAATGTTACCTAAAATGGTACACAATTTTGTAATGTCATACAAGCTATATTATAATACACTAGCGCCATCTGTTATGAAAATTCAAAACTATTTTAGACGTGTAAGATTCTTTTTGAAATTAAACAATTTCTACTGCCCTTATTGCAATGGAAAAATTAATGGGAGGGCCTGGTTCATCAGTGGTGAACCCTCCCAGTGGTTTTGCCAGTTTAATTTTTCCATCTTGCAGTAAGGGGAGTAGAAATTGTTTAATTTCAAAAAGAATCATACGCGTCTAAAATAGTTTATAATTTTCATATGAGCTATATATACAATATTTTATAATGTATATTAATATATGTATATAAATATTTATATGCTGCCTTTTTATTACTATGTTTATATATATATTAAAAATAAAGAAGGCATTTCCTGACCACGAGAACATGTGCTTTTTAGATGGCAGAGCTCGTGGTCAGGAAATGCCTTCTTTATTTTTAATATCAACACCTGACCCACTTATCTTTTATTTTTTCTATTGTTTTTTCATATATATATTTATATGAATATATATATATATTTTTGAAAATAGAGCAATCCATAGATAAATCTTTAATTAAAAAAAATATTTAAATATATAAAAAATATATTTTTTTTCCATCTATATATATATATGTTTTTTTTTAGAGATATCTCAAAAAAGATGTCTTTTTTTTATAAATTCTATATTTATACAGTAAAATCTCGCTAAAACGAACGTGGGATATAGTAAATCTTCCCTTATAGCAAACTCAAAATAATCTCCATTTTTATTTTATAATACAATGAACTATGGCTATAATGAACCATGACTATAGTGAACCAAAGCTTCAGTCTCATTGGGGGTTGCTATAAAGAGGTTTTACTGTATTTAGCAAGTTAATAGCTCTTTTAAAAAAATATTTTATTGTAAGTTAAAATATAGGTAACCCAACAATATTTAATAACTTTAAAAATATTTAACACAAAAAAAGTTTTGGTTTTGTCCATAATTTTCTTTTAATATATATTTAGAAAAACAGGTACAGTAGAACCTCCCTGTAAAGGACATCTAATTGCAAAGCCAAAATGTCCTTTAGGGAGAGGTGTCCTCTTACCGGAGAGTTGCTAAGTAGTAAAAATGATAATTTTGCTAATGAAAACTGCCCTTTGTAGAAAAGTTTCCTCTCATGGAGGTTCTACTGTATTTGATAAAGAAGGTCTTATGATCTTATGCAATTAAGCACTGTGTTGATGGAAGAGCGCCATCTATCAGAATAAATATAATAAACAGAATGATGATTAATATAAAGCAATAATCTATATATAAGAAATGAAAACATCAAGACACCTCTGTGAAACAACTCAACAAAAAGTTCAAAATTTCTATATATCATCCATATTATCCATATATTTTGTTAATATTTACCATTATATTTTGTTTCTCTCAATGCAACTATTGAGCTAAAAAAACATTCAAATATAATTGGTTAATGAATTTAAGGCTAATTGACTAATTGCCATTATGTTAATAAAGAACCAATATGTGGTTAGATAAATAGACGCCCCATATATACCTCATCTATAGATAAACTAAAGACTAGGTATGTTTATATATAATTTTCATCTTACAAATTTGTGTTTTAAAAAAAGAACATCAATTTTTGTTAATCGGACCAAATTATTTCATTTAGCTTAACCCAACAAGTCCCAAATTGTAAGCGTGAAGTGTATATAGTAATTTTTTACATAGTGAATGCAATTTTTATATCTGATATGTAAATATATTTATGTAAACCTTTCAACACACATTGTATTTTTTACCATTTGTATTCTCTCTCTCTCTAGAAAGAGATGAAAAGGTAACAAGACCAAATCAGTAAACTCAGTGTCCACATCATTGGTATCTGGCAATACTACTTACAGCCAAGATGGTTACCAGGTGTTACAACACCTTATTCAAATAATGATAAGGCACAATTTGGATTATAGATTGTAAACACAAGGTATTAAGACCAAATCCAAATAAATAGTATGGGACGTTTCGGTAACAGAGCGTTGTTATCATCTTTAGACAAAAGTGCTGAATGAGAAGCATGCTGTGGTAAAATTTCTTATTCAGTACTTTTGTCTGAAGATGGTTAGCAATGCTGTTACCAAAACGTCCCACACTATTTATTTATTTGGATTTGGTATTATTACCTTGTGTTTATAATCTATAATCCTAATTGTGGCACTATATTTTTGATATGCTTGCTAATCAGACAACAGTAACTACAAACATGTTTCAGTAACCCACAGCAAAAGTTATCTTTCACCAGCTATTCTAGTTAAAGATAAGGTACAATTTGGATTATAGATCAGAAACTTAAAATAATAAGACTAAATCCAAATAAATAAATAGTGTATGACATTTCGGTATCACACACACACTCACAGAGCCTTTATTAAGACCCCATTGGTCTTACACAGATTCTCCAGAGTGTAGACAATAATGATCAGGATGAGTGGAGTACATTTCGGTAACAACGCTGTTACCGAAACATCACATACTATTTATTTGTATTTAGTCATATTACCTTGTTTTTCTAGTTAAATAATATGATAACAATGTTATTACTTACACACATACATAAGTCATTATTATGACACATATAATCTTTAACATGGATTTATACCACAGAGTGTGTAAATGAAAAAGGAATACTGTTATACATCAGAGTTTACTTTGGTCTTGTTACCTTGTGTAAATTTTAACAATAACTATACTCTACAAATATTTCTGCGAAAAATAGACACTTCAGCCAGTTAGATTTTTTTATTTTCTTAACGTTTCAACAAATATATTTTGTCTTTGTCAGGAGAAGTAAATAAAAATAAAGCATTTGGAAAGGCGTTAAAAATTGTTTTGAGATTGCAAGGGTGTTCTCACACAATTAAAAAAAAAATAATAAAAAACTCAAACTGACTGAAGTGTCTATTTTTCACAGAAATATGAATGCTGGCCAGGCAGCCTCTATCTTCAGAATCCACAAATACTGTTTATTACTTATCATTTTAAATAGAATAGAAAAAAAAAGCAGTTTTGTTATTGTGTTTATAAATTACTACTGGTGTAATATATCCGAATTGTACCTTTATAAACCCTTTACACTTGTGTGTTCTCAACCTGCCGGACATTGTGTATACATGACAACATTCCTTCATCCTTGTTCCAATGCACCTCTTCACCCCATCTATTTATTTACATTGTAAAATATACTTGGATTCTCGCTAATTTTTAAAAATTTTTACCCTTGCAACATCCTTTTTCCTTATTTTGTTTAAATGTTTTTTTGAAATATAGACAATTCTCTATATAAATGGTAATCTTTACAAAAGCTATAAATCCCCCTATTATATGCAGTCCCCCCCCCCCCCCCATTATTAAAAAAACGCCTGTTTTATGATAGCATTCCTGTTTATTACCAATCCTAATTATCAGTAATCCCATTTTTATCAGAAGTTCCAAATTCATTAGTCATAATTATCAGCATTCCCTATTATTACAAACCCCAATTGTCATAAGTCTCAATTGTTAGAAGCCTAAATTATCAGCAGTCCCAATTTCAGTAGTCATAATTATCAGCATTCCCAATTATTATAAACCCCAATTATCAGCAGTCCCAATTATCAGAAGCCCCAATTATCAGCAGTCCCAATTATCAGAAGCCCCAATTATCATTAGTCCAAATTATCAGCAGTCCCAATTGTCAATTTTACCCTCTTAAGTGTTGAAAACAAAATGTTCTAGAAAAAAATGACCCCATTGACAGTAAATGTTTTGTTGGATTAATGATGATCATCTTAACTCTGATTCCAATATAGACTTTATTTCAACAGAAAATTGATATCATGGGGTGTTGAATTATAGAAGTTGGACTGCATTTGTGATCAGTTTCATATTAAAATATCTCAGTCTTAAACAGAGAATTGACTATAGTTGGTCTTGTTGCCTTTTGTATTTCCATCTTTGTTGTCAGGTACTGTTGTGTAGCGATTGTATTTTTTATTATTATTATATTTACATATTTTGTTCCCTCTATATGTTTACCTCATCTACCATCCATTCCCTTTATTTTTGTTATTTGTACATCATATATGTATATTATAAAATTTATACATACTGTGTATACATATATGTTAAATATATAAAACTGTGTATTAAGTTGTTGTGATTTGTTTGGGTAAAAAGTTTGATGATGACCTTACATATGCCCAACTTGGATGAAGCTATTTCCTCTTAAGTCTGTTGTTGTTGTTGTTTCTTATCTCCTCGTGTAAAGATTACACAAATTCCATGAATCCATGCTACTCAAGTAGTTTGATAATAAGCAGCGGCCTCTCCCAAAGGTCCTGTTTAGTATGTATAATACAAGACAAAATGTCTTCTGGAGCTGCAGGTGCCAAGCTACATTTGGGGCAAGTGGAGTAGATTTTGTTATTTTCTATCTTCAATGGCTTGAGATGGCCTGTTCTAAATCTTGTTAGTGCTGTTTGATGCTGTGTATTTCTGAGATTCAGAACTCCTGGGTCCTCTCCACTGTACCAGCTGTGCTTAGGTGAGACCTCTTGGGTCTTTCCACTGATGGATGTTGGCCTTCTACTTTGGTTGTTTTTTGCCTATTCTACTCTGATCTTTTTACCTATCTCACATTCACATGGCAATGGTGGGTGGGTAGATGTCTGTGACTGCAGGATTATGTCTACACAAATGTTGTTGCTGCTTATTCCCTTGTCTACACAGGTAAGAATAAGTTCAATTTGACACTTACAAGATGCTTCACAATCCCATTTATAATCAAAATTTGAAATTACAGAACTTTTGAAATTACAGTTTCAACTTTCCACCCACTTTGGCCTGGTACTGCTTGTGTAGATATGTGGTGTACTTTACAGTACAAGCTGTCACAATTCTCTATACCCACCATAGCCTGGTACTACATGTGTAGACGTGTACTTTACAGTACAAGCTGTCGCAATTCTCTATATCCACCATAGCCTGGTACTACATGTGTAATTTACAGTACAAGCTATCAACAACCCTCTTCTCACTGTGAATATATGTAGAAATATAGGTACTTGCAGTCATAATACAGGTACTATGTGAGATGTATGAGATATAACACATTTAAAAACAATATCTACAAGACAATTAAAAAAATGTTTAATAACACATAGAAAAGATCAGGGTGGGGAGTGTGAGGTTGGGCAAAGCCACAGTGAAGACGTAGATGGGTTACAATAACAAGTAGTGCAGCAGGTGGAGGGAAGAAGTAAAGTTGCACGATGCATATCTACAGGGGAGGGGCCTGTGCTTGGCCCCTGATTGGCAGTAGGTAGCTGGTATGTCCCGTAGTGTACGGCGACAGGGTTTACTATGTACAGGAGAGAATGGTGTTGACTAGATGAGGCTGCAGATGGCCCTCCGCCACCACTGGCTACGCAACACCAACTCCATGTTAAACAACTTTCAACAAACATCTTTTATATATATCTTCTTGACATCATTCGCAAAAGGGCAATGTCTAAAGAGAAATTTGATCAAATACAATGTGTTCCAATCTTTCCAATTGGGTAAATTAAAAAGAAATTTCTGGCCCAACAGGCAAGGTTATATCTAAAGTTTTCAAGCAATTCACACTATTTAAAAAAATATTCTTTACTTAGTTAATGAAATGTGAACTAAATTTTTATATTTTACAATTTTTATGTGACCTGGAGGTTGGTTTTGATGCATCCTATATATAGGTTCATTAGATCCACCCATGTAAATATCATGAGAGATTGATGCATTGGATCAAGTTCAGGTCAAAATAAGGAAACTTTCTGTCAATAAAACCACTAAAGAGATTTTTAAGGGCTGCTAAGTAACGTCAAGTTGATATAGGGATATGACTAACAAGTTCTTGTTCTGAGAGGTTAGCTAATGAACATGTCCTCAAAAGGCTAAGTGATAAAGCAATACTTTTTTTCTGAACTGCAGTGAATACAAATCTCCAGTAGGTCAAGATGAGTGTTCTTAAAACTTTTACTTTTTTTTTTTAATTAAATAGGTATAGATTAACATTGAGATATTATTGTAAAGTTTAATATAACCAGAGTTATGCTAGGGTTAAGACAGCTTTGAGAGAGATAGTAACCAATATTAGCAAATTTATCAATAAGCGATATGTTTCATCATTAAATTTTAAATAAATATATATTTTGTAACAGATTTAAATGGATCCTTGAACATACACCATAAATCCCTTTGCTCACATCATTTATTTCCTAAAATATTCTCTCAATTTAACTTTTTGTGTCTGTGATTATTAGGCTAAAATAATAATTTAAAAAATGTTCATTTTTCTTTTTGTTATTAAAAAAAATTGTCAGAACGCGCATTTAAAAATTTAAATATATATATATAATAGGAAAATGGAGATGGGTGAATAATTTGTAAATGACTCGTACTTGAAATTGATGTGTGAATTAAGTTTTTGTTTTCTAATTATATAGCTGACATTTTGATGATGAAGTTAGCCAACGTTATTCTTCTATTAATTATTTCTGACAACTTCTTTGGAAACTAGTTTGAACTATTCAATTTTTAAATATTGGCAATACAGCAAAAACAACAATAACAACAAAAAAAAACTCTCATAAAAATATGATGATATTACATCGATATATAGGTTTTTAACTTTTAATAAGTTTGTTCCATCACCCATTTTTTAAAACCAACAAAATGATTTTGAATTAAATCGATTTTTAAAAAATATTACCATTAAGCATAAAAAGAATCGTTTAAAATATACATTTAAAATAATAATATTCCTTATATCTTTCAGTGAGAATTCAAAAGCGATTTTTCTAGCACATTATCTTTTGAAAAGCAAAAAAAAAAGAATAATAATTATATAAAAATAAAAACGCTTAAAATATTAATAAATATACAAAGAAACGTTCATTGTATTTTTATATTTACTATTTAATTTATTTATTTGAATAAGAAATCAAACGATTCTAATTTTAGGCCTCGTAGGTCAGTGACATAATAAAGACAAACGCTGCTGTTCCCATGACCCCTTACACGCATCAGCGCCTCCTTTCCCCGCCTCTTCGTTTCTTAATTAGCGATTCTTTTGTTCGTTTGCCAATGTGTGTGATAACAAAAACGTTTGCTATAAATACCGTGTGAGCTACAATCTCATTACATATAATTAATATATTAAGAGAAAAAAACGTTCTTATGTATATTTTGTCCTTGAAGGTTATGTGGCTTTATCTTTTGTCTTAACGTCTTTGTGTCTGTGAGAAAATGCATAGCAGTTTGTAAAATATCGATTTTGTGACTCTTTACCCTTGAGATTTTATATTATAGATATAATTTAAAATATATAATAATCAATATAAGCTTGGGTTACCTATATGTTACCAATAATATATTCAACTCTAATTTGTACATGTTTTATTAAAATTATCCTAAAATTTTCTAAATGAGAGAGGAACGAAAAGTTAGATAAGTATATAAATTCATATTATAAAAATATATATATATATACATCAAAAGCCAAATAAGAGATCTTAACTGTACAAACCATATTTCTGAATTAATATAAGAATAAGGCCACAAACTTTAAGCTTCAGAGCTTCCAAAAGAACCACATCTGTGTGTCTTTAAAATTCTATTTAATATTGAGGAAAATTCTTAATGGTGTAAAGTGAGAAAAATAGGTTTTATATGAAAATAAGGAATATACTTTGGGGGTTTCTGAAATATGTTGAACATATAAGAATTTTTTTATAAACGATAAATTATATAAGCTCCATTATGTTTAATAAAATATATGTGGCAATATCGTTGCGGGGTTTCTTATTGCTGGATGCGAATGGTGATATTTGATTGAAGCGCAGTCGTTGAGTGGTAAGTGAAGCACACAGTTAGGAATAATCAGGACACATGATTGTTTTGAAAATAAAAGGCAACTGGATTGGAGGGAAGAAAGCTTGAGAAGGCGGAGCGATTTTGATTGTTAATTAACTGATCACATGATGGTGATTGTACTTAGCTATGAGCTGAGTGGGGAGAGGTCTAGAGCCGATGTCACCTCCTTGGGAGCCAAAGCGTAACTGATCCGAACTCGGTGAGAGCCAAGTCGCTACTGCAGGTGTTGTTCCTATGAGAGCTAAAACACTACTGACCATCCTTGCCTTTCGATTTAACACCAAGCCTCAGTGTCTCTCTGATTGGTCGAGAGATGTCACATGATCTTGTCCTATTGGTTGACCTACTTAAGGTGCGGTCTTATGATTGGTTGAGAGATGTCACATGCTCTTTTTCTATTGGTTGACCTACTTAAGGTGCTATCTTCTGATAGGCCGGCGGCTTCCTTTGGTGAAAGATATGATCTGCTTTGATAGGAAGTGTCGAGTGCCATTTTGACTTTATTTACTTCCGTGTTATCAAATACGTCCTATCTTTGCCGGAAATGTTGGGCGTTAGCTTAATATTTATAACTTCTGGTCACCGAATACATCCTGTTTTTCCAGGAAGTGTCGAGTGTTTCTTGTCTAATATAACTTCTGCGGTCACTAGAGACGCCCGGTCTCTGCCCCTGCAATGTTGACATAGGGGTGCCAAAATAGTCGTGCCAGCTTTAGTCTTACTTCCTATATCTTTTGTTACTTTCTTTCCTCCAGTTACCTTGTTCTTTATTAAGTCTTTGAGAATCATACATGGTACATACATAGTGGGTCGGGGTTGCATTTAATTATATACAAATTATGACAGATGCGCCCCCTACATGTGAAGAATTCAAGAAGGGGTTAGCCTGAGAGAATTCTGTAAAGTGAAAAATAATTTTGTGGGAAAATTAGTTGTGGGTATGGAGGGGCTATATACAAACATTGCTGGTAATATAAAAGTAAAATAGAATGGTGTTGATGATATAGGTTGAGTATAATTAATAGAAATCAAAAATTTTTAATTGTAAGAAATCAAGGAATGTTATGGTACATAGTGGATTAAAAGAAAAGAAAATGCGCCTAAACGAATTCTACTCGAGTTAAGAAATGAATATCGAGGGAGTTCTATTAAGGCTTTTGAAATCAAATAAAATAATATAAAAATAGTTGAATGAAATCAAAATTGAATGTGTTTGGTTGAAACAGAAAAATATTTTGTTGTATGGTGACAAAGACAACTGCTTAGTTACTTTTTTGCTCGAATTCTGAGAAAAAGGAATCGAGGAAATTTCATAAGGTGCTTTGAAATCAAAACAAAATGAAATAAGAATAGTTGAATGAAATCAAAATTGAATGTGTTTGGTTGAATGGTGAAAAAAAAAAAGAAAAATGCCTAACCATATTCTAGCTCGAAATTGGGAATGAAATCGAAGGAATTCTATTAGGTCTTTTGAGAAATCAAAGTAAAATAAAAATAAAAGTTGGAAGAAATCAAAGTGAATGCTTGGTGCGTTGTGAGAAAAAAAAGGAAAATGCCTAATTATTCTAGCTCGGAATTGGGAATGGAGACCGAGGGAATTCTATTAGGTCTTTTGAGAAATCAAAAATAAAATAAGATAAAAATAAAAGTTGAATGAAATCAAAGTGAAGGCTTGGTTGTACAAAAAAAAAAGCCTTGTTGTATGGAAAAAAGAGGAAATGCTTTGTTGCGTTGGTGAAAAAAAAAAAGAATTGCCTAATTACTATCCTACTTGAGATTGGGAATGAAATCGAAGGGGTTTTCATTAGGTCTTTTGAGAAATCAAAATAAAAATAAAAATAAAAGGGGAACGAAATCAAAGGTGAGTGCTTGAAAAAAGAAAAAATGAAAAATAAAAAGGTTTCAACAATAAAGGGTGATTTAATGTTTTTAGTTTAATCGAAAACCAGTGGGTTTTCGTTGATAATTGATAAATAAAAATGATAATATAATTTAATTGGAAAAAAAAATGATAATGATTAAAAGTGGTAATAAGTTGAATAAATTGATAAATTGATTAAATATTTAAATTTTAATTGAGAGAAAATAATAAAAATGATTGATATGAAAAATAAGGTGTATTGGTTTGAACCCTTTGGTATCTACATGCCCTGATCTACATGTATTGGTTGCTCCATTTTGCCCTATAAATGTTTTAATTGCTCAATTATGTGTAACTTTTTGTCTTTGTGTGTGTTGTGAAAAAATGTTAGAAGTTTTTGTGTAAGAAATGTGTGAAACGAATTCTATGTGTTGTCAAGATCCTAAGGTCTGGGATGTCTACGCGTAGGTGGAATTTGTGCCTAGTGTGAAAAATGTAAAGTTTGGAAGTCTTTAAAAGAATAAAAGAATAGAAATGTGAACTCATTTGGAGTGTCTGTGTGTCTTAAGTTTCTTGTGAGAATATAATTGAACTATGTTTTTTGTAAAAGTCGATATGTAGCTCGTATTGGGATCCAAACTGAACGACACTTAGAGAAGCCCACAGTTGACCTCAATTCAGCTGTTGGTCGAGGGGCCCCACGGTAATTAGAAACCGGAAGCAGGGGGCGATGTGGAGAAACAAAGTCCCTCCCCGGGGTGATTCCCAATTTATCCCCCGTCTATTTATTTTGGGGTGTGGCTCGGGGCTTGTTTTTGGAGCGTGGTTTCTCCGACATTGTTTGGTCATCTTTTCAGCTACTGTTATCTCTTCGGAGTTTATTTAGGTTTTCTGCGAAGATGGTTCCTAAAATTATGAGAAGTTTTATAAATACTTGTCCACCATGAAGAATTGCTTGTCCTAAATTAAAAACTACCTCTTGTAGTTCGAAGATTTTCTGATCGGGCATAGCATAGATAAACAAGTACTTAATGAATAAAATTGGAATACAGTTGTACGGTAGAACTAATAAACAAAGGATAAAAATCAGATGAAAGATAGGATATTGCCCCATGTTCGTCCACAATTTTGTAACTGGGGACTCTGAAATATTTGTTTGATCCTTATTAATTGTAGAAATTAAATGATTGGTAGGTTCGCAGTTCTCCTGTTTGATATCTTTAGGGAGTGGTGTGATATGATTGAGCTGGTTGTCAGGTTTACAGTTCTCCTGTTTGATCGTCAATGGTTTTATTAGCGATATGTCGGCGGTAATTGGTTTAGGTTGAAATGTGTGATCTTTTCTCTGACGTGGATGTGGTAATTTTGGCATTGTTTGTGTTGTGTGTACGCTGTGCTTTATGTACGAATTTTGTTTTGTTTGGGTACCTGTGTCGGTATTTTTACGTGCAGGTTGTTTGTATTCATCGATTCTTCTAGCGAATCGGTAGGTGGGGCAGGTTTTTACCTGTTTTGCGATGTCTTGTGTCATGTTCTGCCAATAATATTGTGCTGAGATGAGTCTCGTCATCTTGGAGATGTTTGGGTGGTGGTGTTGTGTGTGTACGGACTTAAGAAGTCTGGTTGTAAATGAATTTGGGACTATAGTTTTAAGTACTCCTTTTCGGGAGACGGTGCGCAGTTTATTGGGATCCATAGTCACGCGGGATTTTCCCGGTGGAGAAGACTGTTGGCTCTTTATGAGTGGCGCATCTAGAAAGCCACAAAATGGGATACGAGCTACAACGCCCGTTTCATATTGTTGTACTCCATTTATGCTACGGACCTCATATTCGTATCTTGACAATCTTAACCTCCATCGAAACAATCTGCCTGACGGAGCTTTGATCTCTTTCAACCACTGCAATGCGGGATGGTCAGAAAATATTGTAAACTTTCTGCCATTTAGACAGGTGCGGAAATTATCCACACTTTCCACAATGGCTAGGCATTGTAGTTCCAAGTCTGAATAATTTCGCTCGTGACTACGTAGAGATCGGCTGAAATGTTGAACGGTGTATGTCTTCCCATCAGGGTAGACTTGTTTAAGAACGCCTGTAATGCTGAATGTTGAGGTATTACAGTACACCTGGCATGGCAGACCTTCCTGGTAAAGGTGTAATGTGGGGTGTGTGGTAAGGTCTTCTTTCAGGTTAGTGAACGCTTTCTGGCATTTGTCATCCCAGACCCACACGACATCCTTTTTTAGAAGGTTGACAAGTGGTGTCCGCAAGCGGGCGTGGTCCGGAATGAACTCTTTATAGGCGTTCACAGCTTTTAGGAAAGATCGCAAGGTTTTTCGATTGTGTGGTTGTTTGGTGGCGTGAATTTTTTCTATGTTTTGTGTAGACGGGATGATTGTATTATCCTTAACGGTTGTGCATGCGCTTGTTTGTCGTTGTTGTTGTCTTTTGGCGTGCGTGTTGCGTGTGTTGTGCGGATTGTGTGTGTTACCGTTGTGTGACGACGTATGGGTGCGCGTGTTGTGAGTGTGAAAACCGTCCTGTGGTTTTATGTGTTGTGGGCATAAAGTATTGGCAATTGGATTGAGTGAAAAGTTGCGTGGTGTGAGATTAGAATGGTGGCATGTAAATATTTGGGGTTTGGGCAATGAATGCAGGCAAGGTTTTCCATGTGTGAAAGCCTTGGGTGCTGTGCGAGTCCTTTGGGACAGGTTTTGGTCTAGCCCGTGCTTGCATTCATTTGATACATGTTTAAAGTGGTAGATAGTATTAGACAATGGGACGCCAAGTTGGAAAATAGTGCCGCGATTATAATTTAGTTTTAATTTATATTGATAAAGGGTTTTTAAGGTAAGAACTCCAAATGGTAAGGATGCATTTACCACGTGGAAGTTCTCTCTACGGGTTATTTGGCCTATTGTCAGAGGGAAAGTTAAATGTCCTATTATTTTCGTAAAACTATTTAGGGGGGATAGATCAAGGGAAGGTTTTTTAATACTTAAATTGGGGAGTTGTGCTTTTAATCTATTGTATAAATGATACGGCAATATGTTCGAACCTGCGTCTGGTTCAATGAGAAAGGTACATGGTAGGTCCTGGGTCAGATACAAGTCCAAAGTTAATTTGATGGTGTCATTGGGTGGATTGCCTACCTTAGTCTCGAAAAGTCTCCATTGTGGCGTCTTCGGCTTGGTGTGGCTGGCTTGGAATATCTGTTGAACCGGATCGGGACCTTTTGCACTGTCCGCGCGATTGAAAGGGAAATCTAGTCATTTGTGCTGCTTCCATTCGAGTGGATCGCGTTGTCGGTACACTGGGTCCGTGTCGCGTGGGTTGCTTCCGGGTGTACTGGTACGGCATGGCTGATGGCGATTCCTCGGTGGACGTCAGGTTGTTCGGACACGTACCGGCGGTGCGGGCGGCGGTTGTCCCGAGGGTGGCGCTCCGGAAGACCGCTTCCAGTTGCGTGGATCTCGCCCCTTGTAGCGCGGCGGTCAGTTCTAAAATTACCGTCGCCAGGGTATGTCTTGTCGCTTCGTTCGTTGTCAGTTTCTTTCCGCTCGTTGCCAGTTTGTTCTCTCTTGGTTTGTCATTGCCTTTTGTTGTGCTGGCGCCTGGGTTAATTTCCATCTTCATCCTGATTAAGCTCTATAATCTTTATCCTGTCGACTTAACCGGTCTGTGGCAATATCGTTGCGGGGTTTCTTATTGCTGGATGCGAATGGTGATATTTGATTGAAGCGCAGTCGTTGAGTGGTAAGTGAAGCACACAGTTAGGAATAATCAGGACACATGATTGTTTTGAAAATAAAAGGCAACTGGATTGGAGGGAAGAAAGCTTGAGAAGGCGGAGCGATTTTGATTGTTAATTAACTGATCACATGATGGTGATTGTACTTAGCTATGAGCTGAGTGGGGAGAGGTCTAGAGCCGATGTCACCTCCTTGGGAGCCAAAGCGTAACTGATCCGAACTCGGTGAGAGCCAAGTCGCTACTGCAGGTGTTGTTCCTATGAGAGCTAAAACACTACTGACCATCCTTGCCTTTCGATTTAACACCAAGCCTCAGTGTCTCTCTGATTGGTCGAGAGATGTCACATGATCTTGTCCTATTGGTTGACCTACTTAAGGTGCGGTCTTATGATTGGTTGAGAGATGTCACATGCTCTTTTTCTATTGGTTGACCTACTTAAGGTGCTATCTTCTGATAGGCCGGCGGCTTCCTTTGGTGAAAGATATGATCTGCTTTGATAGGAAGTGTCGAGTGCCATTTTGACTTTATTTACTTCCGTGTTATCAAATACGTCCTATCTTTGCCGGAAATGTTGGGCGTTAGCTTAATATTTATAACTTCTGGTCACCGAATACATCCTGTTTTTCCAGGAAGTGTCGAGTGTTTCTTGTCTAATATAACTTCTGCGGTCACTAGAGACGCCCGGTCTCTGCCCCTGCAATGTTGACATAGGGGTGCCAAAATAGTCGTGCCAGCTTTAGTCTTACTTCCTATATCTTTTGTTACTTTCTTTCCTCCAGTTACCTTGTTCTTTATTAAGTCTTTGAGAATCATACATGGTACATACATAGTGGGTCGGGGTTGCATTTAATTATATACAAATTATGACATATATTTTAAAAACTCTTCTTTATTTTAAAACTCTTTTTAAATTTGTAATTTTAGTATATAACGATTTATTTCGCCTATTACAAAATGTTTTAAAAGTTTTTAATTGATATCTAAAATATTTATAAAAAAATATTCACTCACATTTAAACAATCGATACAGAGTAACACAAACACAAGTAACTTCTGAGAATGAAACAAAAATCTTCACAAAAAAATTCAAAACGGAAAATCAAATGGGAAATTCCCGTTTGCATCCTAAAAGGGAATAAACTCTGAGGGTAGTAGAGGGTTATGAAAAAAATGGAAGAGAAAGAAAGAAAGAAAGGGGTGTGGGGGTCGGACGACCTGATGGCATGACGACCTGGAGGTATGTCAGACAAAGCCAAGGTTCAAGGTCACTTTGGCCAGGGTTGCTGAACTAAACTAGTTATTTAACCCTAGCGCACCGACCCCCTCCCCTCAATCCATAAATCAAACCAACCCCCTTTCTAAGAATAGCTTAATCCTGCATTTGAATGAGATGGTGATGACGAAACTTTTATAATTTTCTTAGAATTTTTTTAAAACGGATAAACCATTTATAATTAAAGTTATATTTTCTTTTTAAATGTATAATTAATTATATATTTATTTATATATTTTTATTTTATATAATATTTTTTATTATACCAGGTTTATAGAGAGAATACATATTTTTTTATATCAAAAGATTTTTTTTTCTTTGAAAATAAATCTGTGGGTGTTATACGAAAAGTTGTTATTTTTAAAATACTCTTTTGGTTGCTTCTTTTAAATTTATTTTAAGCTCTCTATATGATATTTTTATTAATGCTAAAAGAGACAGAGGTAATTTTTTTTCACCTACACATTTAATTTTAAGCTATAATTTTTTAAATATAAATTCAATCGAAATCAATTAAAATGGTGGTTATTTTCAATATAGAAATATGTTTACTATACAATAGATTATTTTTATTTAAAAAAATAACCGCAACAATTTTTTTTAAACTAAAATATACTATTCGATAGTTTTTTCCCACGAATATAAGTTAATATTAAAAATTAGTTTTTTTATATTAAAAACATTTAAATGTAGTTTTAAGAAGTTATATATATTTTAAAAGTTGGGTGTGTTTACTAGTCCATAAAATTCCCATTATATAAAATATATATAATTCCTAATAATCACTTTATACAGGAGTAGTTGGCGTTTGCGTTATCTACGTATTTGATATAAAATTAAATACCAAATATGCTTGCTAAATCTCTACTGCCCTTTTTTCAGGATCTTCAATATACCTTAATTAACAACAAAAAATAAATAAATAATAATTAACTACCCAAAAAGTATTCAATTAAATGTTCATAGAATTATATCTAAATAATTCAAAAATTACTTTGCAATATCTTTCTATTTCCAATCAAGCGACATATAACCTAGTACAAATTACACTTCTCTTTAAATCGTTCAAAAACTCTAGAAAAGTTTAAATTGTTATTTGTGCAGGAATAAAATATTTTTAAATAAATAAACTTACTAGCCACAACACCACGGAGGTTTTTACATTCGTTCTAAACTCTCATTATTTTGTTTTCAGATAAATTCATTGTTTTCTAATACATTTCTCGTTTTCTATGGAAATATTATCAATCTTGCAAAAATAAAGTATCCATCATTGATGAGCCTTAGAATCTCAGATTTTTTTTTTTTTTTTTGAAAACGAATTTAAAAGATTTATTGTAATATAAAAAAAAATCACCGAATACTAATAACTAAAAGTAATCTCAAGGAACCAGTTATTTCACAAATGCAAATCATATATGTGTGTGTGTGTGGGGAAATATTTTTTTACAAAGAAGCTGTGTCAAAAAGTTTAATTATACTCTCTAATACCTTATATTTATGCCTAACTGATTTATTTGCGAATTTCAAGCGAAATGTTCAATGCAATATATATTTCTATGTAGTTCTCTTCATTACTTTAATCAAGAATTACTCTAAAGTGTGCCGGATATATAAACAGAATTATCTAATACAATTAGGAGCTGTCTGGTAGATTAAACTGGCGAAACCGCTGGGAAGATTCACCACTGATGAGCCAGGCCCTATTAACATTTTCACATCGTAGCAAGGACAGTAGGAGGTTGTTTTATTGGGAAAAAATCGCGCTAGTTTTATTTCTTATGTTAGTATAATGTCTTGTCATTTTTATAGTTGTAAATGTCTTGTTTCATAGCCGAAAATTATTCTAAGTAAATTTTTAAAAAATCTTTGGGATTTCGAGAATAAACGTTTATCCAACTAAATGTCTCAATAGTGTGTATGCATTGCATAGAAGGTGTGTATTAAATGAATAGATATGTGGAAATTATATTACGTTTTCGAGAAAGAAATATATAATTGCAAACTACACAGAGAGACATAGAATATGCGTAAATAGGATCATATCGGAAGGGGAAAAGAAAGAAGACATCCGGGCAAGATAGATCAATATGTCAGCGCCATCTAGGTGAAACGGAACTGGCACTTCTGGCGTGCAAGCAGACGAAACTTTCAGAGCAATCTTCTGCTCAATAATGATTTGCATTTGTGAAATAATTGGTTCCTTGAGATTACTTTTAGTTATTAGTATTCAGCGATTTTTTTTAATACAATAAATCTTTTAAATAGGTTTTCAAAAATATTTTTCTTCTTTTGATATTTCTACAATGAGATTCCAAGGCTCATCAATGATGAATACTCTATTTTTTGCGAAGATTGATTATTATTATATGCTATCACATATCGTTATTTTTACTCTATTTAAACTTTACTTTTTCCAATAGGATATTTAAGCCTATTCACCAAATTTAGTAAAAATTTCACTGATTTAATCAAATGGACACTTAATATTTCAGGCTGAACGATCAGCTTGCACAATTCCGACAAGATCCAAACAGCCCGAAACGCGTACCAAGTTGGCTTTCATTGATTGATCCCCAGAATTTTTTTTTTACTTAGCCTTAGAGTTTTTTTTTTCTAAAAAATTGAAGCACTTTTAGTCTAAATTTATTCCGATAGATGTGGAGGCAGATATTCTTCCCTTTCTACCTATACTGACTGTCACCTGTCAATAAAAAGCCACCTGTTTTTAAAGACCACTTCGGTGTATTAAGAGGAGGAAGGTTTTTCACACAAGTTTTACAACGTACAGTTAAAAAATATATATTTTTATATTATATATATATATAAAAAACACTTATATTCCGGGTAGAGTTTGGCTCTCCAAGAGGCCGGCTTATGGCTATTCTTTCTCAAAAATTGTCTTTTAACTTTAAAAAAAATAGTGGAATAATATCTAATTATAAGAATGAAATGCAATCCGTTAATGCAATGGTGAAATGCCGAGCTTATAACAGTTTCAGTAAGAGGGGGGAGATGTGTGTGGGTAATTTCTCTCCAGAGAGAATGGGGGATTCAAAACGAAATCTAATGTTTGCAACTGAATATATATTGTGCTAAATTTCCGAGCTAATTAATATATCGACCGAAGCTATACACAGGTATGGTTATATTCGATCGGTGTAGCAAGATAAGGGATATATGCAAATATAGAAACCTGCAACACGTGTGAAAGAAAGGTTAGAGCTTTAAAAACAAGGTGAAGGCATGAAGAGATAACACCCCAGGGGCTGGCGGCAGGACCTACCGGTGGTGGTGGCGGGGGAGAAGGGAGCGAGCGACCGTTGGCTCGGGTACCAGGGAGGATCTGCGCAGGGCCACGCCGGGCGGGCGTTGAACTCACCGCGGAAGTATGGCCGCCGGTCGTTGACCCACGGGCGTCTCTCCTCACTCACTAAGCCTGATGACACTCCGCTGTATTACTCGTATAGTACTGGTTGGTAGGTGAGGTAGTAACTAGAATGCGTGCCATCTGTATTGAGAGATGTTAACTATTTTAGAGAGTGCGAGCGTTTCTTTTAAAATGAAGTAAAAAAAAAATCTACCGCGTCCTTACTGCAATGCCCTAGACTGACGAGGGCCACTAGCCCGAAACCATGGCCTCTACTAGAGACTCTCTAGGTGGACGCTTTTCAGTTTGCCAAAGCCGGTGTTGTGGCTTTGTCACCGACCCGAGGCCGCTAGTTGCGGCGACGGTCAATAGATGGCGTCTGGTTTTAGACGTCTATTTTGACGGGAGAGGCGACCCTTGTCTCTTTATATATATATATGGAATACTGCAATGCTGACAAAATGCTTGGGAGGGCCTGACTCATCAGTAGTGAACCCACTCAGCGGTTTCGCTAGCTTAATCTACTAGACTGGCGCGTAATTGTATTGGGCTGTTTTGAAGGCACTTTAGAAGGATTCTTGGTATTTAAGCGAATTATAGAGACACTATATCATTGCAATAAGGGTATAGAAGAAAATTGTTTTGCTTGAAAATTCGCGTTATAAAATAGCTCCAATTACTAAATTGCGGCGTTGGTTTGTACTATGTAAATAGGGTGTTGGTTTTCGACCGCTAAGACCCGGGTTCGATTCCCGCATTGGGCGATTTTTTCTGATAAAAAAAAATGCCCCAGTGCCCCCCCGATTCTTGCAAAAGTCCAACCCCACCAGCGAGTGAAAAGTAACCAAACGGGGCTCTGGCACATTTGTAAGTGCAAAGTCGATCCGCTTTTCGCATGTGTAGACATGTGGCGCACTTACAGTAAAAGCAGTCGCCTACTTCTACCCACCATGATTATCATGCCCTGTACCACGTGTACTAGGAATAAGCAAAAAAAAAAAAAAAAGGGGGGGGGGGGGAGATTACTGTGTTGAGGGCTCCGCCCGCCTTTAACATTGAAAAATGGGCAGCACCTTCACTGTTCAATACATCATTTTAACACTTAATTATTACATCGCTACAATGTTTCATAATAAATTGTAAACCCAGAGTGTGAGAAATTTGCATTTGTGTGGCAACAGCAATACTGCAAAAAAACTTTTTTTTACACTTGTCACACTGAAATATTGCATCGAATACTGCATCATAGCAGCGAAATAATGTAAAACCGCATTGTATACCTAAGCAGAGAGATACTGCATCACAACACAGGTATACCTCATGGAGTCATAGCATGGTGTATTGTTGCACAGTACTTCTACTTCTTCTCCCAGCCACCATCTTGTAGCAAGTAGTACCTTCTTATAGTGTATATAGTGTCCTAGTCTACTCAGCTATTTGATTTAGTAATATGGTAGTTGACAACTTTGGTACTATCCTGTCAGTTTATTTTCTCCCAGCCACCATCTTCTATAACATCTTGTAACAAGTAGTTCCTTCTTATAGTGTACTAGACGGGTGACCCGGGATTGACCCGTCTGCATATCTACCCGAGTGATATATATTTAGATAAGATTTTTTTAAATAATTGTTTGTTATTAGCATTATCTATTTGTTTGCATCAGTATAATTTAATCTAATCTTTGATAGAGGGCGCTGTTCGTGAGCTAAGTAGAATAATTTGAATATATAGTTTTAATAATTGGTTTATATATTTTTTAAAATAGCCTATCGTCTTCCCCATATTTTTTTTTTACCTATGTATGGAAATTTTGGTTTGAATTAGTGAACTACTGCGAATTTGTATACCGGACATACAAACAAACATACAAACAAACAAACATACAAACATTGATTTTTATATATTAGTGTATATAGTGTTCTAGAGAGTCTGTCCAGTTATTGGCCAGTTGTCTTATTTAGTGATATGGTAGTTGTCACCTGTGGTGATATCCTGTCAGTTATTTGAATTCTTCTCTACCCCCAGTCACCATCTTCTATAACATCTTGTAGCAAGTGGTTCCTTCTTATAATGTTTTGTATTCTAGCTTGTCCAGCTATTGGCCAGTTGTTTGATTTGGTGATATGGTGTCTGAAAACTTTGGTGCTATCCTGTCAGTTATTTGGATCCTTCTCTACTTCCAGCCACCATCTTCTATAACATCTTGTAGCAAGTAGTTACTTCTTATAATGTATATAGTGTCCTAGTCTACTCAGCTATTGGCCAGTTGTTCTATTTAGTGATGTGGTAGTTGTGGTGATATCCTGCCAGTTATTTGGATTCTCTGCCTTTATTTTCTCCCAGCCACCACCTTCTATAACATCTTGTAACAATTATTTACTTCTTCAGTGTATATAGTGTTCTAGAGTCAATTATATCATTCTTATTTCATGACTTCCTGATCTAACTCTTCATAGAATTTCTTCGTTTGAAATTGTACCTGTCCATGTAGCCTTGGTGGGGACTGTCGGCACCAAGGATTGGATAACAAACTGGAAAGTTTTATTTTTCAAAAGAAAATATTGATTCGACATCTCTCTCTCTCCACCAGTGAGTAACCAAACTGGTGTGGGTGTAAGACTGCTTTCTACAAATGTAAACACACTCATGGACACAACTTAAGGAAGTTGTAATCTTAGCATGTATTAGGGACAATTACTTTGAAAGATTTTGTGTGACCTTTATTGAAGACATACAAGATAATCGAGTGTGAACAACCTCTGTCTCCTTAAAAAAACAGATGACCGGAGAAAACAAAGAATTTCCACTTCCTCAAGTTTTGTTCCATGAGTGTATGTGGAGTAAACTTACATTACAAGAAATTTCTACTCTCCCCAATACAGACATAATTTACTGCTTTACAGACATACTTGAATGAATTATAGACATACTTTACTGAAAAAAACTAGCTACTGCCCTTACTGCGATGAAAAATATTGGAAGGACTTGGCTCATCAGTGGTGAACCCTACCAGCGGTTTCGTCAATTTAATCCACCAGACCGCTTCTTAGAGCTCTAATACTGTATTGGACGATTATGCTCATATAGGCGACACTGAAAGGTGGAATCTTGGTTATGTCATTCAAGATAAACTCTAAACATAAGCAATTAGGACAGAAGAATTACATACCAATACCCTCCAGTGTAGCATATATAAGCAGAATCGTCCAATACAGTATTAGAGCTCTAATGAGAATGTGTGATCTGGTGGGTTAAGGAGAAACCGCTAATGAGCCAAGCCCTCACAATATTTTTTCCATCGCAGTACGGGCAGTAGAAGCGTGTTTTATTTGAAAAAGACAAATTCGTGCTTGATAGTTTTATATCTTTTATACACTCATGGACAAAAGTAAGTGAAAATTCTTTTATGTCGCCAGTCATCTATTTTTTTTTGAAGGAGACAGAGACAATTTTGTTAAGTTTTGTCTACTTCCTTAAGTTTTGTCTATGAGTGTAGATATGATGCGGTATCGCCTTGTGATGACAGAAAAACAAATAGTTAAGAGAGATTGCTGGCTCATCAATAGGGAACTCTCAGCAGTGTCGCCAAATTAATCTGACAGAACGTTCTACTGATTTGGACTCGTTGATCTGACGGTTTGGAGATAAATTGGACGAAAGTGCTGGGCACTACTGATAAACAAAGCTTTCTTCTTCATAAAAAAAAAAAGCTTTCAATCTCATTAAATGTTCCCATTAAATGGGTGATTGTGTGTGAAGGTATTTTTCACATTTATAAAAAAAAAAAAAATAATTTTGAGATACACCTATCCCCCGATTTACACGGTAGATACGTTCCTGAGAAAAACGTGTAAATCGAAAATTATTATTATTTTTTTTTAAATTAGAAATACAGACACAGTGTGCGTGTGCAGTAAGTCAGCACATAAGCTCGGGATTCCTCGAGAGATGTGTACACAGCGATGTGTTTAATCACAGTAGCATTTAGTATAGTGCGATAAAAACAACAACAAAAAAAAACTTATTTGGAAAACCGTGTAAAAGCGAAAACGTGTAAAACAAGTACCGTGTAAATCGGGGGATAGGTGTAATTTCATCCATTTCTCGATTTTAAAAATAGTTCATCAGTAGACCCTGAACACTCAACATGACAGTTGACAGTAGGAACCGCTTGTAGATAGTGAAAAAAATGAAGAAAGGAGAGGAATGAGAGAAAGGTGGATGTGTCGAACATGTGTGTACTGAGAGATACCGCCGCCGGGTGAACGGACTTCCCTATCAATACTGTCGTCGTTGGGTGATAAATAACTTCCGGCCAATCTCTCGATCAATGACATGATATTGTTGACTAGGCCTGGCTCATCAAAGGCGGAACCCTCGGTACAATTTCGCCAATTTTCTCTCTCTCTCCATTAGATTCTCCACAACTCTGTCTCTCTTTCTTTATATTGATTATGAGAAAGTAATCTTATGATTGTACAAATTAAAAGTTACTGATGGCTTATGCCATCTATCGGAATAAATATCAACTAAACGTTGATTTAATATATAACAACAACAACAACAAAAGGCTTTTATTAAGGCCCATTGCCCTGTATGGATTCGCCAGTTGATTTAATATAGAGAAATAACACGACATCTATATACACGCTAAGTATAGAAAATAAAAACATTAAAGCACGAATATTTCATTTACATATAAAAAGCAAACTTCTACTGTCCTTACTGCGATGAAAAAATATTGGGAGGGCTTGGCTCATCATGTGATCAACTGATGAGCCAAGCCCTCCCAATATTTTTTTCATCGCAGTAAGGATAGTAGAAAAGTTTGCTTTATGTGTAAAAGAAAAAATATTGATTCAATGCTTTGATTTCTTATAATCGTTGATTTTTTTTTCAGAATTTGCCTAAATACCCTTTCTTGATTCTAATCAAGAAAAGCTAACCACCACGTACGCGTTTCAAAGACTGTTTGCCGTCATATTGCTGTTTAAAAATATTCAGTTTTTGCATTTATTACGCGGTTTCGATAAGTATATTTAAAAAGAGAATCATCTCTCTACAAAAATTCTAGCTTTTTTTATTATAAATGTTTATAGGGTATACAGTTGGTTAATAGGTAGGCAATAAGAAGGGTAACACCCTCGATTCCCGACAGTCATGAACCGGGATTGAATCCCACGTTAACATTTTGTTTAATATCTGAATAACCTTCACATTTATTCACTTTTCAATTATCATATACTAGGTTGTTATTTTTGAGTGGTACCTAATAAAGTGATTTAGAGACAGGAAAAATAGGTAGACAGTTTCAGGGGGGAAAGACAAAGTAGACAGTTTCAGATGTCTCTCAACGTAACTAGGATTTACCAGCTTTGGTTCATTGGCTTATGAGAGTCTACCTGTACTATCAGCTCTATCCAGTTTAGCAGAAAAGTTGAAAATAGATTTAAAAAAAACTAAAAAAGAAGATTTCTAGATGACACACACATATTGAGTTGTTTTTAGGAAAACATTTTGACGTAGGTCAACTTTTTTTTTTTTTCTGAAAAAATGAAAATTGTTTTTACTATTTTGAGCAGAGATTATTTGTTTATATCTATCTTTGTATAATATAAACGTATAAATGTTATATAGGGGACGCATGTGCAGTTCATTTCCTTTCTATCCACCGTCCCCATATATTCGCCTGCTGACGGTTTGGTACACCTTCTGTTGCTGATTGGTTGGCGGGACGAAATGCGAGATCTCGCCGGCCAATCAGAAGTGGCTCCATTTAATGAACTCCACTTTATCATGTTTTAAAGTTTATATTTAAATAAATATGAAATTTATAAACATGTTTTTAACGTCACTTTTCACTTAAAATTTGCTTAATTAATTTTTTTCTACCACCCTCTTATCATGAAATTAATAAAAATTGAAAGAGAGAAGAGAGAGAGAGAGAGAGATATGGCTCATCAGTGGTGAACCCTCCCAGCGGTTTCGCCATTTTAATCTCCAGATCGCTTCAGTATTGTTTTGGACTGAATTTCTTATATAGCGTACATTCGCGCTATAGAATACAATAAATTGGTATTTTGAAAGAACTATGGAGAGACATAGAAACATATATGTATAAAATATAGATGTATATTTTAGGTAATAAAAAGGTATACTGGATTGAATAAAAATATTTATTTGCCAATATTTCGGTTGGCTTAATATTATATAAAAGCCCCATTATTATTAATAATGTCTATATTAAAAAACAAAAAAAGGCAAATTCTGACCGCGCTCACATGAGCTCCATCTAGTGGAACAAAAATAAACTAAACGTTAAAATATCAGGGAACAAGTTAAATAAACGTTGATTTTATTTTTGTTCCACTAGATGGCGCTGTCATCAAGAAAATGTTCATGTGAGCGCAGGTCAGGATATGCCTTTTTTGTTTTAAATATAATACATTTTCGAAACTATTTTAAAGTCGTAAGATTCTTTTTGAAATTAAACAATTTCTACTGCCCTTACTGCAATGGAAAAATTAAAGGAAGGGCCTGGCTCTTCAGTGGTGAACCCTCCCAGCGGTTTCGCCAGTTTAATCTACCATACCGCTGTTATATTGCATTTTTGGAAGTTCAAGTTCCGGTATGGTAGATTAAACTGGCGAAACCGCTGGGAGGGTTCACCACTGATGAGCCAGGCCCTCCCTTTAATTTTTTTTCCATTGCAGTAAGGGCAGTAGAAATTGTTTAATTTCAAAAAGAATCTTACGCCTTTAAAATAGTTTCGAATTTTTGATAACAGATGGCGCGCTAGTACATCATATTATAATACATTTTGTAAGTTATATTAACGAAAAAAAAAAAGGCGAAACTTATAAACCTTGAGCATGACATACGAAATTTAATAGTGTGTTTACACCCAAATAATATCACAAACCAATTTAACATGTCGTGAATAATTAGGTCTAATTTTTAAAAATATATATTTTATACTTCAACAAATGTGAATCTCTTCTATCTAATTGAAAAAAAAAGTTTATTTTAAGGTTATATTTAATATCTCTAACGCATTTGGGCTTAAAGAGAACGTCATTCTACAGGAGAACTACACATATGGACAAAACTTAAGGAATTTGTACCTTTTAGCATGTATATCGGGATTGAGACAATAACTGAGATATTTTATACGCAGTGACCTTTGTTGAAGACACACGAGATAACCGAGGGTGAACAAAATTGCCTCTGTCTCCTTAAAAAAAAAATTGACGACCGGCGATATCAAAATATGAAACTTCTTTAAGTGTTGTCCATGGTTGTATTTCAACTTGAAAAAACAAAACCTTTTACTTTATTTGAAATTTGATTCCTCGTGACTCTGCGAGAGGGCCCACCATATCCAAAGATCTACGGTGAAAAAGGAGGAGCTCTCACCATGCAAGGAATATAAGCAGATCTTTATCTACAATATGCGGAATTACAGCTGCAAAGACATTATTATCTCGGGGTGTTGGTAGGCCAATTCGCAAGGTGTGCCATCGTGAGAAATCAAATTTCAAAAAGGATCCCGTGTGGATCTCATAGAAAAAATCCGCCCTATGCTGACGAGGGCCATTAGCCCGAAACCACGGTCTCTAGGTGGACACTTCTTAGTTTGCCAAAGCTGGTGTTGTGGCTTTGTCATCGACCTGAGGCCGCTAGTTTGAGGCGACAGTCAATAGATGGCGTCTAGTTTTGACGTTTAATCGGACGGGAGAGGAGTCCTATGCTTTTTTAGATCAATTTCCTCCCAGTAAAAAAATTCCATCTATATCTGGTGTTTGTAAATATGTATTTTCTCTTAGTGCATACTCATAAACCATGTTTACATACCTCTGCCTAACACCTAGGTTTGTAGGGAAACCTAGAATACGTCTCAACTTTATGAACGGCAAGATGCTAAACTCGAGCCCTCTCATATAACTGGCGAAACACCACCCAACATTTTACAATTATTTAGTTAACTCAGTACGCCCCTGGAGCCACGTACACAAGTCGTCAACTACCCAGGCTGTCTTTCTGACACCTAAGTCTTTTTTGTTTTATTCACAATGCAAGTTTTACCAAGCTATCAGGTAAGTGAACACCTCAATCTAAAGAATATTTTATTTCTCTGTAACTAGGAAACCTTTAGAGAGGGATTCAGCTGACTATGTATTTTTAAGTTAGGGGGGTGTTTACTTTTTTTTTTTTTAGTTTAAAAAAAACCTTTGGTTTCCTGGGTCACGTGTTTCAAAAAATGGTCCGATTGGATTTTTTTCTTGTCCCAGGTCTGGAGTCTAGACCAGATCCTGAAGGTCTCTTTATCACCTCGGTGACCATAGCTGGGTCGGTGTAGATGTCTGTTCGGCAATGCCCGATGCATTTACATGATGTGTTCTTGGGCTCGCTGGAGAATTTGGTGCAATTCGGAAAGGTTTTGGATCCACTTGTGAAAATCATTGGATATTAAAGAGTTGCAGTAAGAAGACAGTAGAAATTGTTTTATTTTTAAAAGAATCATACGCCTCTATAATAGTTTCGAATTTTCATAACATATGGCATGCTAATGTATCATTAAAGAGTTTGTTGTTGTTGTCGTGCCATCACAAAGAGATAAGAATGAGGAATATGGAGGTGTGATGATATATAAATGTTCGATATATAAATTCCATGAATACAGGTTGTTGGATTTTTGTCCGAATTTGCCAAAACTGGTGTTGTGGCTTATTCTTTATCATCACTAGTAAAGTTTCTTACAAGGGTGATGTGCATCGTTCTTATGTATATTTAAAGGGAGAGGTGTTTTTTTGGTACATATATTTATGTAAAGAGACAAAGGTCACCTCTCCCGTCAAACACCTCTTTGGCAGATTGTCAAGATTCCATTAGATCCCGTGTGGATCTCATGGAATAAAGTCCGCCCTAGACTGACGAGGGCCATTAGCCCGAAACCATGGTCTCTAGGTGGACGCTTTTCAGTTTGCCAAAGCTGGTGTTGTGGCTTTGTCACCGACCCGAGGCCGCTAGTTGCGGCGACGGTCAATAGATGGCGTCTAGTTTTAACGTCTATTTTGACGGGAGAGGCGACCTTTGTCTCTTTAGATCAATATCCTCCCGTCAAAATTTCCATCTATATATTTATGTATATGGGAATTGACCCTTAGATATTTATGTATATATACATATTATATATAATGGAAGCATTAAAGCACGAATGTTTCTTTTTAAACATAAAACAAACTTCTACTGTCCTTACTGCGATGAAAAACCATTAGGAAGGCTTGGCTCATCAGTGGTGAACCCTCCCAGCGGTTTCGCCAATTCAATCTACCACACCGCTTCTTAGAGCTCTAATACTGTATTGGACGATTTTGATTATATATTCTACAATGCTGCTTATATAGACAGCATATATATAAGCAGAATCGTCCAATACAGTATTAGAGCTCTAAGAAGCGGTGTGGTAGATTGAATTGGCGAAACCGCTGGGAGGGTTCACCATTGATGAGCCAAGCCTTCCTAATATATATTTTTTTAATCGTGATAAGGACAGTAGAAGTTTGATTAATTTGTGAAAGAAACATTCGTGTCTTAATGTTTTCATTTGCTACATATTATATTCTATATACAGTTACGAGCGTCATGCGTCGCCTCTGTCATGGTTTGCTTTTTTTTGGAATGGCGCCCTCCTATTGGTCGGCTACGATCACGCCACCTTTGCCCCCCCCCCCCCCCACACACACATTTCTGTAACTATTGTGTTGGAGAGGGTCGCTCCTTAAATAAATGCATATATTAGCTAATAACCAAATGGAATCCTCTCTTTCTTTTTTCCCAGTAAGAGACGCCTACGGAAGCCAACAGTACATAGACAGATAAAGCACATAGGCTATAGTTATTAACTAAAATATGCATTTATTTAAGGCGCCAATTTATAATTGTAACAAATAGTATTTGAATCAAAACATTCAATCGGGTAAAACACGGGCGTTGCCCGGGTCATTCGGCTAGTATGTATATATTAACAACCTACACTTATTGGCTAACCGATATTCTACGTACTATATCACTTACCCAGCTGTTGTTTGTATTTTGTGTATCGTATAATAAAGTGTCGTTATATATTGTTAGACCAATTTTAATGCGCCTTACATTTATTCAAAATATTCTATGATATTTAATATTTATTTAAAACAGAATATTTAAATTATCATCATTCCTTTTGTAATATTTATTGTACATATATCTTGATTGGTTATTGGAGCGGGAGAGGACCTACGAGGAAGACCACGAATAAATAAACACAATAACTTTAAAAGGTAATTTATTTTTATTTATTTACTTTTACTTTTATTTATTTGCTTTGAATATGAAAACCCGCTCGGGAAACGTGTATAACACCAAGAAGGAAGAAACCAAGGTCGACGACCCTACAAAGCTGCAACTTGGTGCAACAATGATGCATCAAATAAAAAAAAATATCCTCTGAGAAAGGTAACAGTTACTGTCGAAAAGTTACCCTCTACAAGGTTGTTGGGCCTGGTTTATACTTTAAAGTACATCTTTCCTTTCAACCTACAAAAAGTTTTTTTCTGGACATGATATACAGCTTGTTTTTTTGTGTTGTCAAATTTACAAAAAAAGGTATTGTGGCTTATTCATTGATTTATATAAGATCGTTCTGTGATGACAACAAGGAGGATGATTTCACTGCTAGCCGTCAGCTGGGTTTCTTCCTTCTTGACTGATCCATCCTCAATTATTGTTAGGGTGAACATATGTGGTCGAACTGACCCTGCTTGCCACCACGGTGTAGCTTTCTCGTCATAACAATATTGTAACGTAGAATTCAGGTATTTGTATATCTTAAGATGTAAGCGTATTTATTGATAACGTCACCACGACCAGTCGAAAATTATTAACAAATTAACCCATCTATCTACAGCTAGAGAATATCGAGCAAGAAAGCTAGGTTACTAAATGATGATTTAACAAATGTAAAATTAATAAATCTGTTCCCAAATATTTTCATTGAATAATTAAATTAAATAATAAATTATATTAAAACAGGAAGTAGGTGAATAGCGTGGTAAGTTTCTTTATTCCGCACAACAAGCTTTCGGGCATCAGCTGCCCTTCATCAGGTACAATGCGTGATTAGAAAGAGTGAACCAATATTTATATGCAGTGAATTAGCATAAAAGAAAACTAACTAACTAACTTAAAAAAAAAACTTAGTTAGTTTTCTTTTTATGCTAATTCACTGCATATAAATATTGGTTCACTCTTTCTAATCACGCATTGTACCTGATGAAGAGCAGCTGATGCCCGAAAGCTTGTTGTGCGGAATAAAGAAACTTACCACGCTATTCACCTACTTCCTGTTTTTAATCTATCAAGCGTGGCTATACTATGTCTGATCCTAATAAATTATATCTTCGCCACAATATTAAATCTCATTTTGATATCCTAGAGATAAGCCCCCACATTCGTAATCGGTGTATCTATCTCAAATGGATGGTTTTATCTTTCGTACGATTCTGTTGCTGCAGTTTTACCAACTGATCACAAATTCAATGATATATTAAACTCATCGAAAAAACTTAAAGAATTGGAAAGTCTTAAAAAAAAAAAACAACAGCGAGACAATTTGACAATTAACAACTTTATTGACTTCTAGTGAACAGCACAATAATAAAGTTTGAGTAAAATTAAAATTCAGTATTGTAATAAAAATTAAAAAAAGAAAAAACAGCGAGGGAGATGATCCATATACTTTTTTTTTATCTTAGTTAAAGAGAGAATATTTTTGCCATCTTAATTTAATGATAATCATAATTTGATTCATTGAAATATCCATCTAAATAGTAATGCGCAAAACACAAATATCAATATATATATATGTCGATGGTCCTTTGTGTAATGATTCCATATTCAGATTTTATTCTTGGAGAAAAAGTGCAGCATATATGTAAATATGTATTAATTTTATGATAGAAAAGTAATTATGTAAAAATGATTGGATATATATAGAGTGTAAGAGGAGAGTGAAAGAATCCCATTTTATAGAAATAAATATCTTATACCGTATAGTGTTCGTCAACTGCTATTTTGTTAGGTAGAGAACACGACAACATGGCGCAGCCGACAGGATATTCTCTTAGAAGCAGAGCCAAGATAGCACTGAAGGAGGAACTTGGAATTGTGGACGGAGGAAAAAGTGACAGCAAAGATCAAACATTAACTGATTCAAGTAAAGAAAATCTACTTAAGGATGAGAAGCCAGACATAGCTCCTGGGAGTTCTCAACTCGAGCCCAACGTCGCTGCACTCGTTACTGTACTAAATAACCAACAGCAGTTGCTTAATAAACTTGTAGAGATGCATCTGGCCACGGGACAGGAGAGGATGGCTAAAATGGAAGTTGAAAGGTTTAATGGAAAGAATGTTGATCCGTTGATTTGGATCCAAAATTATGAAATTATCTGCCAGAATAATAACTGGAAATCTTCTCAAACTAAAGTAAATGGAATGCGTGCATTCTTAGAGGATACTGCCTTGCTTTGGCATGACTGCCAAGATAAAAAAGTAGCAGATGGAGATTGGGAGGAATGGAAGAATGATTTCATTGAGGCGTTTCGCGAGGATCCCATCTCCACTTTTGATAAATCTGTTAAATGGCAATATCGCAGTGGCTCCTATGTGGACTATTTTTATAAAAAACTGAGGCTACTTCAGCTGGGCTTGCCGGGAGCTTCAGAGAGAATCTTGATAACTGGCATCTTGCACGGCCTACCAGAAGAAACGCAACAACGTTTGGCTGTGATCCCATTCTCCACCACTATGGAATTAAGAAAGGTTCTTGAGAGATGTAGGCCTTCCATTCGCCCATTAGAAAAGCACACTTCCAAAAAAACTAGAAAATGAGGGTTGGCCTTTCCCTCCGTCAGAAAGGGTATTATACTTTTCCTATTTTCCCCCTAACTCAATGTTTCCGGTTAATGTTAATGGAGTAAAATTAAATGCATTTTTGGATCCTGGCTCATCTATTTATTTGATTCGAAAAAACACTCTAGAAAAGTATGGCTGGAAAAGTTATCCGGCAAAGACAAAATTAACAACCATAAATCATAATAGCATTTTTGCATCTGAATGTATTGACCTTGAGCTTGAAGCAGATAATCGTAGAATCGAGGTAACTGCAGTAATTCTTGAAGAGATGCCTTTCGAGATTCTGCTAGGAAAGTCAACCATGAAAAATTTCAAAATCCAATGGGATTTTCATTCTGATAACATCAAATGTTTGGCCTTGAATGCTAATGAATATGCATTTACGATTAATGATGTTCAGGAAAACTTCCCAAGTCTTTGTGAATTTTCTCGGATTAGGGTCCCAAAATTTGAGGTGGACTTTTTATTGAAACCTGATTGCAATGTCATTCGGTCTAAACCATATTCAACGTCTGAATACAAAAGAAAATAAGTGATAGATTTAAAGCGAACGAGGATGCGTTTCTTATAAGTTTTAATAAAGCCAAGCTTTCGGGTCAATAACCCTTCTACAGGACATCATATCTGAAGAGAATCTTGCATCATATATTCATATCCATTTTGAGAAAAATTATCATATTTACAAGAAAAATAAACATGTTAGCAAACCAGTGAGAAAAACAATAGTAAGAAATATACGCGTGCCCTGAGCATGCCAAGAAGAAATTCAAAAGAAGCTTCACGATTAAGACACGATTCAATTTAAGGCTGCATGAGTAAAACAATCCAAAATAAAACGTATTTGCAATGGTCCCCTAAGGTACACTATGGCAATATTGCTTTATATATATCAGGGATGTCTATGTGTCTATTAATACTATTATGTCTTAATACATATAAATACAAAAGATTGGTCGTCGAGGCATTACTCTCTTTAAGACATAATAGTATTAATAGACACATAGACATCCCTGATATATATAAAGCAATATTGCCATAGTGTACCTTAGGGGACCATTGCAAGTACGTTTTATTTTGGATTGTTTTACTCATGCAGCCTTAAATTGAATCGTGTCTTAATCGTGAAGCTTCTTTTGAATTTCTTCTTGGCATGCTCAGGGCACGCGGATATTTCTTACTATTGTTTTTCTCACTTGTTTGCTAACATGTTTATTTTTCTTGTAAATATGATAATTTTTCTCAAAATGGATATGAATATATGATGCAAGATTCTCTTCAGATATGATGTCCTGTAGAAGGGTTATTGACCCGAAAGCTTGGCTTTATTAAAACTTATAAGAAACGCATCCTCGTTCGCTTTAAATCTATCACTTATATTCTTTAGAGGATTTCAACCTTCTTCACAAAAGAAAATGGATAACTAATAAAATTAAAGAAATGCTTGACCGGGGAATCATTGTTCCATCTACCTCAGAGTTTGCATCACCATGCGTACTTGTTCCAAAAAAGGATTCCTCCTTTAGACTCTGTCAGGACTATCGAAGGCTCAATCGGGAAACTCATTTGGATCCTTTTCCCTTTCCCAGCATTGATAGGATTATAGACCGATTTGGGGGTTGCCATTATTTTACAAAAATTGATTTACGAGACGGATTTTGGCAAATAGGACTGACTAAAGAATCCAGAAAATTTTCTGCGTTTGTAACACAAGAAGGTCTGTACGAATTCACAAGGTTACCGTTTGGTTGGAAAAATTCTCCTCCCAAATTCCAACGCATAATGACTGAAATATTGGGGGATCTGCTAGATCAAAGAGTTATCTATATTGATGACATCTGTTGTGGTGCACCCACTAAAGAAGAATGTGCAGCTCTATCCTACAAGATTCTCACTAGACTGGCCAAATTTGATATGACCATTAACCTGGGGAAATGTCAGTTTTGCGTTCCTCAAGTGGAGTTACTAGGAAGAATAATAAATGGAGATTTCAAACACATGAGGGATCAGGTGATTGAAAAGGTGAAGAATATGAGGAGGCCTTACAATTTGAAATCCCTACAATGTTTCACTGGCTTAACTGGGCATTTCAGGCCGTATATACCGAATTATGCTATGATAATAAGACCATTGGATGCCTTGAAAAGAAAATATTCCATTTTTACACGGACAGAAGAATGTGAGGAGTCGTATTTGAAATTACTTACCCTGATTACATCCAACCCGATTTTAAGGATTCCCGATTGTTCCCTTCAATACGAGCTGTCTACCGACGCTTCTTACTATGGAACGGGAGCAGTATTATACCAACGAGATATTACCGAAAAGAAAAACCGACAATTACGAGTAATAAGTTATTATTCATATACGTTTACAAGAGCGGAACAGAATTATTCTGTTACCGAAAAGGAATGTCTTGCTGTGTTGAAAGCAGTTAAACATTTCCGCGCATATTTGGAATGTAAACCTTTTACAGTCCACACCGATCACCGCGCGTTGACTCAGCTGCTTTCCTGCGGAAATCTCAGAGACAGACTTGCCAGATGGCAACTGTTCCTTAGTTCATTTGAAATGAATATTAATCACCGATCCGGAAAGGAATTACAAGATGCCGACGCTTTGTCGAGATTGGCCATTGATTCTCCCACAGATCCAAATGAATCCATATTATGGACGAATCACCGGAGCATTGATCTGAAGCTCGGAGATAACAACAAGTACTTGGTTCCTCCCGAGGATAGAGATTCTATTTTTCACTTATATCACGATGATCCTCTCTCGGGTGGCCACTCTGGGTTTTTGAGAACCTATCATAAATTAAGACAGCGATTCTACTGGTATAAGATGAAAAATGATATACGCAGTTACATAGCCTCTTGCCCTGTTTGTCAACAGGTCAAGTTTAAATACAAGTACAGACCAAATCATATGAGCTTGCCGCCACAATCACAGGAGCCCTTCCATACTGTGCATTTAGATTATGCCGAAGCTCCAACTAAGGGAGATGCTAGATCAACCTTTTTAATAGTAATAGATGAAGCAACAAGATTAGCCCAGGCTAAAGCTATAAAACAAGATGGGCGATCATTGATAAATTATTTCGAACAACATGAAAATCTTAAGAAAGTGCGCACTATAATTACAGATCAAGGAAAGTCCTTTGTTCACGGAAAATTCCCGGAATGGGCAAAATCTAAAAACATAAGACTGATCACGACAACTCCCTATCATCCAGTTGGAAATGGTCTGGCGGAAAGAACCATAAGAGAAATAAAGACCTTTCTCGCCTGTTACCCTCATTTCAAAGGAGGATGGAAGTCCTGTCTAGAGGGAGCAATTCGGTATCATAACCGCTCCTACAATTCTTATTTGGGTTGCTCGCCTATATTTAAATATACAAAGCAATCTCCACGCTTACCTGCTGATGATGAGCTTGGTATAAGTTGCCAACTTGAAGAAAAGGAGAGACACGAAGAACGACAACACCAATATCGACAAAAAACAAAATTTTACCATAATAGAAAACAAAGATTATCAACACCTCAGCTAAAAGTTGGAGATTATGTGCTGGTACGTCATCAAAGGAAAGGAAAAGAATGGCACCAGACTGGACCACATGAAGTCTGTCGTGTAACTGAAATGGACGGTCTGGTTAAGTACATAGCATACCATTTCAATAATCGTCAGACCAGAACCGCTCACATATCCAATGTCCAGCCTTTCAACATCCGGACAAAGGGAACCACCGTGGAAATAGAATCATCTCAGGAGTGATGATGGGTCTTCGGTGGCGGGTGCTGTAATGATTCCATATGCAGATTTTATTCTTGGAGAAAAAGTGCAGCATATATGTAAATATGTATTAATTTTCTGATAGAAAAGTAATTATGTAAAAATGATTGGATATATATAGAGTGTAAGAGGAGAGTGAAATAATCCCATTTTATAGAAATAAATATCTTATACCGTATAGTGTTCGTCAACTGCTATTTTGTTAGGTAGAGAACATGACACTTTGAAACACCTTCAGGGACTTCATTAATCACTCAGAAAAAGATACGTGGTCGAATGGAAGGGCGCAGCCGTTATGCATCTAAGCTTCGAAAAAGAATTTGTTCCACCATTCTATATAGGAATTCCCTGACGATATATTTATTATTATTTGTATTTCTACTGTCTTCAAAGCTTTTGTCCATAGTTCATTTAAAATACCCATTCTAAGAGTCTAGCATCAGTATCATTATAAAAGGAAAACCGAAAAATGCAATATGACAGCGGTATGGTAGATTAAACTGGCGAAACCGCTGTGAAGGGTTCACTACTGATGAGCCAGGCCCTCCCATTATTTTTATTATCATTGTAGTAAGAACAGTATAAAATTGATTTATTTTAAAAAATAATCATATGCATCAAAAATAGTTCATATATATATGTATAATATATTATTTTAAAATTTATTATTAAGAATTTTTGCTAATACATTTTATTCAGAATTTAAAAAAAAATGCATTTATTTTTACGCTTTTAATAATGCATAATTATATTTGACTTTTTTTTTTTTTTAAATTCAGGGTTGCGTATAAATTAGGAAGGTAAATAAAGTCGAAATATAACTCCATCATAAAATCATAATCAGGTCACGAAATTCTGGGGCAGACAACCCTCAGCAACTATTGATCACAAGCCAATGACCTCAGCTATACCAGTGCAGAAGAAATCTCGACAAAATAAAGCAAACGATTTGTGTTGTTAGCTTTTAAAAAAAAAATGCAATATCGTTTATAATAAATAATCACCATCTCTCTCTCTTTTATTATTATCTTTCAAATATTCTTAACATGCAAATAATGAAAGATTAAAAAAAAAAACAATACCCACAACAGAGCGTGTGTGCTATAAATGGAAGGTATTGGAAAAATCGTCTGCGGCGCATGCGCTCTGTGCGCAGAAGAAACCGAAATGGCAGATGGTCACTGAGGTTCTGGGCAAGAAGATCCAAGTCAGGTAGGTACTATATATTTTACGTGTTAAACTCGGTATTTTAGCTATGTGTTTTATTACATTTAACAATAGAATATGCCATTTAAAATACACCTTGTATATACACCTTATGCCATTTTAAAATCGATGCAGACGTAAATAGCTTCCATTTATATATTTAGAAAATTTGATGGCTATTTCCGCCTAGTTGTTGCATCTTAAAATGTTCGAGTTGGAAAAAAAAAAAGAATTTTATATATGCTATTTTTAAAATGTTAAAATATATTATTTATTTATATTCGCGCTGTGTTATTATTTTTTATATTTATATGTCAAAGCAAAAATTTTCATTTTAAAATTCTTAATTTACGTAAATGTTGGTTGTTATGTGAATGTATTTACCATTATAAAAATTCCTTGAAATATAATTTAATTGAAATAACATTAGAGGTATATTTATTGTGTTGCTTTATTTTAAAATATTTATTGTATATGATTTTCATAATTATATAAATAAACATTTTTAGAAACTCAACTAAGTAAATAGAAACACATACTAAGTGATAAAAGTAGTATATTTTCTTTTAAATATTTTAATAAATATGATTTTTGAAAACTAATATAGATTTATAAAATTATTTATTTCCCTATATATAGGTTTTAAAATTTATATTTGCCAATATATAAAATTATAATTTTAAATATAATATTTTAAATTAAATGAAAAAAACATCTTCATAATTTAAAATAAAAATATTCTCTAAAAACAACAAATGTATCCATATAAAAAATGTTAAAAAAATTATATTTTAAAATTTAGTCAAAAAATATTTTCTAGTTTGCTTTTATATCATAGCATATTTGAAACATATAAGTGTATAATATTACTAAAAAATAAAAATGTCAAAAAATTACACAACTTTTGAAATATATTAAGAAATCCTTTTATTTTCAGATTTTTTTTTCCAACCTTATTAATAACGCCTAAATACACAAATAATTTTTGTTTGGTACAGGGAAAAAAAGGCAAAATTTAAAATGATATAATTTGCAAAAATATATTATTATATAAAATATTAAGATTACAACTTGTTAATATTTGGAAATTATTATATAAATGGGATATATATTATAGCTTAAATTTTTTATTTTACAAATATAAACACCAATCTATAGATATTTTCAAAATACACTCATAGATAAAAAAAACTTAAGAAAGTGGAAAATCTTTGATGTCGCCGGTCGTCTTTTTTTTTTTTTTTTTTGAGACAGAGGCAATTTTGTTCACACTTGGTTATCTCGTTGTGTCTTCAATAAAGGTCCGGTGTGTATCCAATAACTTTCAGAGCTATTGTCTGAATCTCGATATACATGCTAAAAGGTACAACTTTCTTAAGTTTTGTCTCCATGAGTGTCCTACAGAAATTTACATCAACCGAAATTTCAACTTACTCTCTCGAATAAAAAAATCTTTTTTTTTCTAGAACAAATGATGAGTCTAAAAAAATATGTGGTTTATTTCTTTACCTTTTTATAAAAATCATTATTCAGCTTTCTAATTTACATATACTGTGCTTTTTTATTCTAAAAGAGAAAGTTTATTTACATCTATTTATTTATAGATAATGTTTTGTAAACACTTGTCCACAAATGAAATAAATACTTCGAGAGAATTCCTCTCATGTATATTTTGATATTACAACGAGGGCCATTAGCCCGAAACCATGGTCTCTAGGTGGACGCTTCTCAGTTTACCAAAGCTGGTGTTGTGGCTTTGTCAACGACCTGAGACCGCTAGTTTGAGGTGACGGTCAATAGATGACGTCTAGTTTTGACGGGAAAGGAGCCCTATGCTTTTTTAGATAAATTTCCTCCCGGAAAAATTTCCATATATATTTATTTCATTTTATTTTTTTGCAGACAGAATCGATTAAAAAAAATGCTATCCCTCTCTTCAAAAAAAAAAATTAAATAAATAAATTATGCGCCATCTTTTGACCGTCTCTGCAATCTAGCAGATTCTAGTCAATAAAAAAAATCATAACACCATTTTTGTAAAATACGGAAAGCCCACTTGGAGACTGTGATTTTGAGCAATGTGGCTTCGGTTTCAGGAGATTCTCAAGGGCTTAACGGAATCCTTCGATTTGGCGCCTAGTTTGACAGAATTTTTTACATAAAAAAAAATATATATATATATATATATCGATTTATTTTGGACACAAACTCCATTCACACTCATGAACAAAACGTAAGGAAGTGGAAAGTCTTTGATGTCGATGGTCGTTTATTTCTTTTTTTTTTTTTTCAAGTATATATATATTTTGTTCACACTTGTTTATCTCGTGTGTCTTCAATAAAGGTCACTGCAATATCTTTCAGAGTTATTGTCCCGATATACATGGTAAAATGTACAGCTTCCTTAAGTTTTGTCCATGAGGGAATATTTGAGCAGTGATTCAGCACCGTGTCACCAGGTAAGTACCTCTCAATTCATTAATGCAAACATTGTGTTGGGTCCAAGTTTTTTATTTCATTTCAAGTAAATCAGTTTCTCAGACTGATATACCTCCCCAGCCATGCTCCCCTAAGGTGACAGATCTATAGCCATAGTCTAGTGGCAAGAAGCTGCCTTAGTTCAGAGGGTTCATTCATTGAGGATTTTCGTGGGGACAATAATGCGATGGTTTTCTCTTACCTTCCGCAGCCATCTGTCGTTGACCTCTTCTTCTTTCTTAACTTCACCCAATCTTATTAGGGTATCAAGCCTGTATAACTTGAGCCTTTTGATGATGTCTGTTGAGGATAAGTATAGTCCATCAATGGATGAGTCAATGCAATCAATAATGTGGTTTTAACAACCATCATGACTGGGTGAAGTAGAATGCGTCTGCCTTTGTCATTAAGACTGGAAGCACTACTCAGTGGAAGGCCAACTTAGCTCCCAAAAAATAGTCGCCTCTGACATGAGGAACAGAAACCATGTACAGCCACTCCTAACATGGAGTACAGACTCATCCTGTATCCCTGGATTAGGAGCCCTTACAAGGTACTATCAGCCGGATAGCTGTGCCCAGGTTTGTAAGCGAGCTTGTTGCTGCTCCTCCTTTTTCATCCGGGCTTGGGACCGGCAAAGGCGGAGTTGCCGTTGACTTAATAGTAGATTGTAAAGCAATAATACGCCATCTATAGTTAATGAATAAAACGAATGTTTCTTTTGAACATAAACACCAAAATTTTACTGTCCTGCGCGACGAAAAAATATTCATATGTAATTCTACTATCCTAAAAGCTTATGTCCATAATTTGCCTGAATACCATTTCTAAGATTCCATCTTTTAGTGTAGCAAATATAAGTAGAATCGTTCAATACAGTATTAGAGCTCTAAAGAAAGCGGTCTGGTAGATTAAATTGGCGAAACCGCTGGGAGGGTTCACCACTGATGAGCCAAGAACTCTCCCAATATTTTTCATCGAAGTAAGGACAGTAGAAGTTTGTTTTATGTGTCAAATAAACATTAGTGTTTAAATGCTTTCATTGGTGGTGTCTTGTCCATGGAGCAAGTCAGATCGATCCGTACACTCTGATCACAATACCGGCCAACTGAGGTGCCTTGTCCGTATGGATGCCATCTTCTGGATTGATATCTGCCATAATAAATAAATAAAAATGCTTTTCTTATAATAATAGAGTAATCCGTATTTAGAAGCAATTTCCAAATTCAAGGCCAAGTGAGTGTCCTCCTCCATATCAGGATGGAGAATCTCCGCACGTATGGAGCCGCTCTAGGACGGTATCCGCCGGCCGCGTGGAGGCGTCACAGGTAGGGAGGGCATTCCTCCCCCTTTTCCTAGGAAATGACCAAATACTAAGGCATTTCCTTCACTCCCACAGTAATTTGGAGGGCATAAGAACAGCAATATTTAACGAGTTTTTTTTTACTGTAGTTATTTTTTTTATTTAGTAAAGGTACACTCATAGACAAATTAAGGGAATGGAAACTCTTTGATGTCGCCGGTCGTCTTTTTCTTTCTTTTTTTTTTTTTTTGAAGAAGACAGAGACAATTTTGTTGACAATTGGTTATCTCGTGAGTCTTCAATAAAAGTCATTGTAATATCTTTCAGAGTTATTGTCTAAATCCCGATATACATCGTACATGCTTAAAGGTACAACTTCCTTAATTTTTGTTCCCATGAGTGTATATAAAAAATTCCTAGAACAAATTGGGAGAGAAACAACACCTATATTGAAGGTCATCGGATAAAAGAATTGGATGGGACATATAAGAGAAAGTGGAGAAAGTGAAACTATGAAAAAAAAAAGAGAGATAGAGAGAAAAGAGCTAAAAAATAGAGAAGTACGGTGTTACAGGAGACCTACTTAAGAACAGAGAAACTGAAGAAAGACAAAAAAAGTATTTTTTAAAAAAAAGGTCCTTAAGGAAAGTAAGAGATTTCGATGGTGAGAGAGGTAACAAAATTTGAAAACCAGGAGAGAATGTGGCACACACACACTACATTGAAAACACCACCTGGCTTCATTAAGATACCACATATTAAGAAATCCATTCGCATTCTTCTCCATGCTAATTCTTGCTTCTTATTTCCTTATTCCAACAGGAAAGAATGATCGATAAGAAAATTGTGGCAACTCTTGTGAACCCTCGGGTTCGAAACCCATATTGAGAAGTGATTTTTTTAACAACAAAAATTGTTCTCTATTATTTGTTGTGCACACGTCTAACTTCAACATTAAGTGTAAGTACCAAACTTTCATCCCTAAGTAAACGTGGTACAATCCATGATAATCATGTTATAGGTAAATATTGACTGCTTTTACTGAAAGTGCACCACATGTCTACTCACGTAGAAGCGCAATTCGACTTTTGAATTTACAAGTGTGCCAGAGCCCCATTTGGTTACTTGTTCTCCCTGGTAGGGTTAGACTTTTGTAAGAACCGGTAATTATTGGAAGAACATAGCTCATTAGTGATGAACCCACCCAGCGGTTTCGCCAGTTTAATCACCAGACCGCTTTATTATTGTGAACGTACCTATATGTAAATAAATAAAGAGATCTACTAAGCCAAAGGGGAAGTTGCACTGAAAGGGTTCAACAATGATGAAGACAGGCCTTTCTAATTTTTTTTCTTTTAATGCAGTAGAGACATAGTAGGAAAAAAACTTGAATATTTGGTTTTAAAAATATCGTTGAATTGTGTTACAATTCGTATATAAATATTTATTTATAATATTTTTTATAAAAAATATATATTTTCTAGAAAAAAAGTCCCTGGTATTCGATCCCAAGTCATGGCTGTCGTGGGCAGAATGTAACCATGAGTGTAGTCTGTATTTGATAGCTTTGTAACACAATTTCATGGATCTATGAATGTTTGACGATTTTGTATCGATCTTTGTTATATTGGTTGTTAGTAATCTTCAATAATACGTGGTTCAGACCATGTTGAGGCTTACAACTGTACCTCCAGTCTCAACTGGGTGTAGAAAACACTTCTTACAAAGTATCACATTCCATGTTTGGTACTATGGTGGCTGTGTTGGGCAAAATGTAAACAGGATTGCATTTTCTATAATTACAGTCACAAAAATTCATGATAAACTTTTCTATAATTACAATTATAATCAATTTTATGATTACAGTTATTACAATTACGAGTAATTAATAAGAGATACAATTTGTACTAGAAACACGATGTATTAAGACCAAATCCCCCCCCCCCCCATATTAAAATATAAATAGTATATATATAATAATAAATTTATTAATTGGATTTTTGGTCTTATTATAACATTGTGTTTATAATCTATAATATACTAATTGTACCTCTTATCAATTACTTATAACTGAGAGAAAATGTAATCATAATTACTTGTAATTATAGAAAATGTAATAATGAATTTTTGTGACTGTAATTATAGAAAAATGCAATCCAAATTACATAGTTCAATACTGCCACCATAGTACTAAACATGGAATTTGATACTTTGTAAGAAGTGTTTTCTACACCCAGTTGAGAATGGAGGTACAGTTGTAAGCCTCAACATGGTCTGAACCACGTATTATTGAAGATTACTAACAACCAATATAACAAATATCGTCTATAGATCCACGAAATTGTCATACAACGATATTAGAGAGTCTTCAAATACAGACAAACTACACTCATGGGGACAAAACTTAAGGAAGTTTGATATGTTTTTTTTTTTTTTGAGACAGAGACAATTTTGTTCAAACTTGGTTATCTCGTGTGTCTTCAATAACTGTGTATGAAATATCTTTCAGTGTTATTGTCTGAATCCCGATATACATGCTAAAAGGTACAACTTCCTTAAGTTTCGTCCATTAACGTAAATGTTGAACTGGCGAAACCGCTTCACTATTCTTGTGACAGAGCTTCCCAATATATTTTGCTATAGCAGTAAGGCTAGCAGGAAGTTGTTGTATGACGTTATTTACGTATATTCTTACATACTGTCTATGTGTGGTAGAATAGTAGCTACGGTCAGATTAAACTGTCGAAACTGCTGGTAAGGGTTCCACAATGATGAGCCAGACAACCCATATATTTATTTATTATTGTAGCAGAGAAAACTATTTTAAAAATTAATTTTCCTGATAGATGTCAGTGTCCATCTTTCACTATTTATTCAGATGATAATTTTCTGATCTTCTTTCTATTTCTTCTTCTTCTTTTAAGGCCGATTTATGTCTATATGCACCAATGGATAGTATAGTTGCTAGACATATTTCCATATACATTGGCCAAAATACTTCCCATCTTTTATTTTAGAAGCATATTGGTATGTCGTTGAGGTACAGCCTGCACTATACTGAGAAGGACCAACAGCCCGAAATGCGTACATGGTTGGCTATATATTTTTTTTTGACCCTCAGAAAAATTATGAAAAAGGCATCTCCTTATCGTGCAACTGAAAGTTGCTGATGGCTTGCGCCATCTATCGGAATAAATATCTACTATTTTCGTTGATTTCTAATTATTCCAGAATTGGCCAATTACCTATTCTTGATTAATCAAGAAAAGTTTCATTTGCACGATATGGAGATGCCTTTTTCATAATTTATGCACCTTATCCCAGTACAATATCGCATTTGTACTATTTTTCTCAGAAAAATGTCATAAAATAAATAGTGTTATTTGGGGAAGAGTCTTTATATACGAATTGTAACACAATTCAACGATATTTTTAAAACCAAATATTCAAGTTTTTTTTCCCTACTATGTCTCTACTGCATTAAAAGAAAAAAAATTAGGAAGGCCTGTCTTCATCATTGTTGAACCCTTTCAGTGCAACTTCCCCTTTGGCTTAGTAGATCTCTTTATTTATTTACATATAGGTACGTTCACAATAATAAAGCGGTCTGGTGATTAAACTGGCGAAACCGCTGTCTGGGTTCACTAATGAGCCATGTCCTCTTAATATTTTTTTTTCTCGTTGCATTAAAGACGATAAGAAAATAGGATATGATTTTTTAAAAAAAGTTCGAATTTTTATTTTTAATCGGAACTCAAAAATGAAGGTTTAGTTGATTTTTGTTCTGATAGATGGCGCCAGTATCTTAAGACCCTAAGTTGCGTGATAAAGCAATAATGGTTTGTATAATTACAAAAATTGATCAGCGCACACACAAAATAATTCCACACGCATGGACAAAACGTAAGAAAATGGAAAGTCTTTGATGTCACTGGTCGTTTATTTATTATTATTATTTTTTAAGGAGACAGAGGCAATTTTGTTCACACTTGGTTATTTCGTGTGTCTTCAATAAAGGTCAGTGTAATATCTTTCAGAGTTATTGTCTGAATCCTGATATATACATGGTAAAAGGAACAACTTCCTTAAGTTTTGTCCATGAGTCCACGACGAAGGTTTCTGAAGTCTTGTCTTTCTCATATTATCAAAGAAGGTTTATTATGTTTATCTACAGAATATTGATTTTTATCAATTTCTCTCTTTGTGCCCTCTCTTTTTATTCTTATGTAGTACCTATAAAGTTGAAAGTTGCTTTTGTGGTCTCTCAATATCTACACCCACAGACAAAACTCGGCCAAATCCATCATCTACCGGTACTTCGTACAGGTTGGGCTGACCGGAGGACCCGCTCATCGCCTGGGAAAGAAGGCTCACTCGCCGGGGCACATCCCCAGCATGATAATTTATATTTTAGTTTTATTTCTTTTTTATTTTTAATGTAAATTATTGACAAGAAGTCAATAAAATGTGTTTCAATTGTCAAATTGTCACAGACAAAACTTATGGAAGTGGAAACTCTTTGATGTCGTCGTCGGATCAAAGTGAAAAGCTTTTACACAGAGTTTGACTGTTCGAACACGACTATACATGTGGGGAGCACCTCGACTCTTGACTTTACTTACATACTTACAAGTGTGCCAGAGCCTTGTTTGGTTACTTGCACTCATTGATAGAGTCGGACTTTGGCAAGAATTCGGGCGTGTCATTGAAGCAATTTTTTTTTACTTCGGAAAAAGTTCCCATTGCGGGATTCGATCCCGGGTAGTAATTGTCGACGGTTTATGTTTATGAGTTCATCACTCTTCGTAAAGTATTATATGTAAAAAATCCAATATAATAGGTATCTATGTATTGCATTAGCTTCACAAAAGGAATGTTTACTCATATAGCTATTAGAATTACAAAAAAAAAAAGTCTTTTGATTTAGAGTCTAAAAGTAAACTTGCAATAAGTAGATTTTATATAGTATGCATTCAAAAGGTGCAAGCTTTCGAACTAACGAATCTTCAAAATGAGCTTTCTTCCAAGACATTAGAATACTGGCCAAACCTATCTACACATAGAATGGGTACACTTTGCATAAATAAAATGGCGGTAAAATTTACATATGTTATTTAAAATGAAGAGGAGGGGGTCGAGAGAGAGAGATATAGGTAAATAAAATTTCTCTCAATGTACGGAGATTTACCGTTGTTTGTAGATATATATTTACCGGTGGATATTGATCGAATACCAGAGAGGGTACCTCTCCCGTTAAAATACGCAAAACTTTGCGCAATCGTTCTTTAAAAACTTCGGGTCGGCAATAAAGCTACAGCACCAGTGTTCGCAAAATTCAGGACGCCTACCTCTTTGGCAGCTTCTGAAAATTTCATGAAATCAAAGCCCGCCCTAGACTGACATGCGAGGTCCATTGACCCTAAATCTCTTCTGTAAAATTTTATAAAGGAAAAACCTCTATAACGATATTTGTATAGAGGAAAACTTTCTATAACGATATTTGTATAGAGGAAATCTCCCTATAACGATATTTGTATAGAGGAAAACTCCCTATAACCAAACTTTTTCTAAAGGAAAACTCTTTATAACGAGACCTTTATAAAAGAAAACTCCATATAACTTTATAAAGAAAACTCTCTTAAACGAAATTCTTTTATAGAGGAAAACTATAGCGAAACACTCTTTTTATAAAGAAAAACTCTCTAACGAGACTTTTATAAAGGAAAACTCTATAATGAAACTTATATAAAAAAAAAAACACTCTAACGAAACTTTTATGGAGGAAAACGCTCTATAACGAAACTCTTTAATAAAGAAAAACTCCCCATAATGAGAATTTTTTCGAGGAAACTCTCTATAACGTAACTTTTGTAAAGGAAAACTCCCTATAGCGAGACTTTTGTGTAAAGGAAAACTCCCTATTGCGAGACTTTTGTAAAGGAAAACTCCCTATAACGAGACTATTGTAAAGGAAAACTCTCTATAACGAAACTTTTGTGTAAAGGAAAACTCTCTATTGCGAGACTTTTGTAAAGGAAAACTCCCTATAACGAAACATTTATAAAGGAAAACTCCCTATAACGAGACTTTTGTAAAGGAAAACTCCCTATAACGAAACATTTATAAAGGAAAACTCCCTATAACGAGACTTTTGTAGAGGAAAACTCCCTATAACGAGACTTTTGTATAGGAAAACTCCCTAAACGAGACTTTTATAAAGGAAAACTCCCTACAACAAGACTTTTGTAAAGGAAAACTCCCTATAACGAAACTTTTTCAAAAGTAAAACTCTCTATAACGAGACTTTTGTAAAGGAAAACTCACTATAACGAGACTTTTTCTAAAGGAAAACTCCCTATAACGAGACTTTTGTAAAGGAAAACTCCATATAAAGAGACTTTTGTAAAGGAAAACTCCTATAGCGAGACTTTTTATAAAGGAAAACTCTCTATAACGAGACTTTTGTAAAGGAAAACTCCATATAAAGAGACTTTTGTAAAGGAAAACTCCATATAAAGAGACTTTTGTAAAGGAAAACTCCATATAAAGAGACTTTTTTATAAAGGAAAACTCCCTATAGCGAGACTTTTGTAAAGGAAAACTTCATATAAAGAGACTTTTTTGTAAAGGAAAACTCCATATAAAGAGACTTTTGAAAAGGAAAACTCCCTATAGCGAGACTTTTGTAAAGGAAAACTCCCTATAACGAGACTTTTATAAAGGAAAACTCCCTATAACGAAACATTTATAAAGGAAAACTCACTATAACGAGACTTTCGTAAAGGAAAACTCCATATAAAGAGAGTTTTGTAAAGGAAAACTCCCTATAGCGAGACTTTTATAAAGGAAAACTCCCTATTGCGAGACTTTTGTAAAGGAAAACTCTCTATAACGAAACTTTTGTAAAGGAAAACTCTCTATAACGAAACTTTTATAAAGGAAAACTTACTATAACGAAACTTTTGTAAAGGAAAACTCCCTATTGCGAGACTTTTGTAAAGAAAAACTCTCTATAACGAAGATTTTATAATGGAAAACTCTCTATAACGAAACTTTTGTAAAGGAAAACTCCCTATAACGAAACTTTGGTAAAGGAAAACTCTCCCTATAGCGAAACTTTTGTAAAGGAAAACTCCCTATTGCGAGACTTTTGTAAAGGAAAACTCCCTATAACGAAACTTTTATAAAGGAAAACTCTCTATAACGAAACTTTTGTAAAGGAAAACTCTCCCTATAGCGAAACTTTTGTAAAGGAAAACTCCCTATTGCGAGACTTTTGTAAAGGAAAACTCCCTATTGCGAGACTTTTATAAAGGAAAACTCACTATAACGAAACATTTATAAAGGAAAACTCACTATAACGATACTTTTATAGAGGAAAACTCCCTATAACGAGACTTTTGTAAAGGAAAACTCACTATAACGAGACTTTTATAAAAAGGAAAACTCTCTATAACGAAACATTTATCGATGAAACTCTCTATAACGAAACTTTTGTAAAGAAAAACTCCCTATAACGAAACTTTTGTAAAGGAAAACTCCTTATAGCGAGACTTTTATAAAGGAAAACTCTCTATAACGAAAATTTTGTAAAGGAAAACTCCCTATATCGAAACTTTTATAAAGGAAAACTCCCTATAACGAAACTTTTATAATGGAAAACTCCCTATAACGAGACTATAAAAGTCTATAACGAGACTTTTGTAAAGGAAAACTCCATATAAAGAGACTTTTCTAAAGGAAAATCCCTATAGCGAGACTTTTATAAAGGAAAACTCCCTATAACGAAACATTTATAAAGGAAAACTCACTATAACGAGACTTTTGTATAGGAAAACTCCATATAAAGAGACTTTTGTAAAGATAAACTCCATATAAAGAGACTTTTGTAAAGGAAAACTCCTTATAGCGAGACTTTTATAAAGGAAAACTCACTATAACGAAACATTTATAAAGGAAAACTCACTATAACGATACTTTTATAAAGGAAAATTCCCTATAACGAGACTTTTATAAAGGAAAACTCTATATAACGAAACTTTTGTAAAGGAAAACTCCATATAATGAGACTTTTGTAAAGGAAAACTCTCTAAAACGAGGATTTTATAATGGAAAACTCCCTATAACGAGACTTTTGTAAAGGAAAACTCCCTATAACGAAACTTTTTCTAAAGGAAAACTCCCTATAACGAGACTTTTGTAAAGGAAAACTCACTATAACGAGACTTTTATAAAGGAAAACTCCCTATTGCGAGACTTTTGTAAAGGAAAACTCTCTATAACGAAACTTTTGTAGAGGAAAACTCCATATAAAGAGACTTTTGTAAAGGAAAACTCCCTATTACGAGACTTTTGTAAAGGAAAACTCCCTATTGCGAGACTTTTGTAAAGGAAAACTCTCTATAACGAAACTTTTGTAGAGGAAAACTCCTATAGCGAGACTTTTGTAGAGGAAAACTCCCTATAACGAGACTTTTGTAAAGGAAAACTCCCTATAACGAGACTTTTATAATGGAAAACTCTCTATAACGAGACTTTTATAAAGTAAAACTCTCTATAACGAGACTTTTGTAAAGGAAAACTCCCTATAACGAAACTTTTTCTAAAGGAAAACTCCCTATAACGAAACTTTTTCAAAAGGAAAACTCCCTATAACGAGACTCTTGTAAAGGAAAACTCCCTATAACGAAACTTTTACATAGGAAAACTCTATAAAAACGAAACTATTAATAACCACTTCTTTATCTAAAAACTCAATTCCAAAAATATTCTAAGTATCTCTAATTTAATTATATATATAGAATAATTTTTCTTCACTTTAAATATTTTTTTTCGATAGAAATCTATTGATAAAGCTTTAAAAAAAATGGCTTGAGTGCCACTAATGGATTTTATAATAATAATAAAAAAGTATATATATATTTTTTTAAACTGAAATAAAAAGAACAAATTCCTATTTTGAGAAAAAAAAATCATTAACTAAAATATTTATAATTACCAACTCATATATATTTAAAAGTTTTTAAAAACTCTGTATAAATAAATAAACACGGAAATATGCAAATATAGTTTTTGTTCTAATATGTATATAAAGGAAAAAAAAATCAAAGAAAGGAGAAACGAGCAGAAGCTATAATAACACAAAGTTTTTAAAAAAATAAGATGCTCTGGTATACTAGTCAAAATTGATTTTTCCGTCCTCTGTGAATTTCGCCCTCGCGACCTATCACCTTTTGTGACCCCTCACCTTTTAGTGCTGCCACCTCTCGACGGTTCAAGGAACTAACTATATCTCGGTTATAATTCTTCTCCGCAGAAAAAAAAAAAAGATATTTAATTTCTATAAAATATTAATACATTTTTTAATAAAATGTTTTTTCCTACTATATTTTTATCTTAATATATTTACATATAATTATTATAATTTTCGATAATAAAAAAAAGGTGTTCTCTACTTTTTTTTAGAGGGGCAAAAAGATTAGCATATCTTCCCTAATTTGCATAGAGGTTTTAGCTGCTTCAATTAATAAAAATATATCAAAAAGATAATAAAGACAGAGTTCTGTTTCGCCTGTTTGATCATTCATTATTGATGAGTCAAGCCCCTACCTAAACATTTATGTATTTTCGGAGAGTGTCCCCTAGTTTATCTAGCTTATTAAAATAGTGTTAGAATAGTTACTAATTGCGCCTATAGATGGCGCCGTATAAATATATATATTTTAAATTATTTCTTGTGACGTAAAGTGTGTGGAACGCGATAGAAAACGAAACTAAAGTTTTCGATATTGGATAATTAGGATGTTTATCAATGAAAACATTTACATACATAACGGTAAGTGAATGAGACAATAATTCACTAATAAGCTTTCCACCTATTCTGAAAAGGGCGGCAGTGTGTGGCCGAAATGTCAAAAGGACAATAATTTTTTATAAAATGGTTGATGGAGTCTTTAACTTGATTACACTCATGGAAAAAACTTAAGGAAGTTGTAGAACGAAGTTTGACAATTATACCTTTTTCAAGGTACAACAACATATTGATGTCAACAACAACAACCTCAGCGTCGTATAACATCAACATAACGTCATTTTTAAATGAAGATCTATTTATAGATTTCTCTCTATTGAAAAAACAAATTTATCTCAAAATTTCATATTTTAAAATAAATTATATTTGTCACATCTCTGGTTTATTTTTTACTTGTTGTATATATAGGATTGTTCTCTACCAGCTTGATATTCTGTGTGTTAATTCGACAAAACAATCTAAGCCTTCAATCCACCACTAAAAAAAAATCGTTATACATTTTTCTAATTCTTTTATATAAGGTTGTCCTAAAAGTTCGTGTTTTTCTTAAAACGTTGTTTTTCTTATTACTTTGTGAATAATATTATTACGCGGTGAATACATAATAATACATAGTATAATTAATTTTTACATAATACAAAGACATTATACATAACAGCGAATAATATTGGTATTTCAATTTTTTGTGTTTATGAACTTTTGGAACAACCTTGTACATTGTCGTAAAAAGCTGCCTTTTGTGACCTCTACTTCTATTAAACAATTAAGAGAAACTGTTGGATCGTTTTTGAAGACAACTCTCAGATTTATAAAATTATTTTATTAAAACAACATTAAACATTTTTAGATATATATAGAAACGAGTTAATTATCTCGTATTTAGGGCAACAAAAGATTCATCTAATTTTTATACATTTTCTAACCAGATTCAACTTGGGAAAACAGACGACAAAGAAAAAAAAAGAACAAATTAATAATAGAGGGTAAGTTCCTATTTTTCACTAGCTTCCACACTCAAAGAATATTCAACTTCTTGCTTCAGAAACATTCAAACAAAATGTAAAAAACAACAACAATGTATTTCTCTCATGTGTCTAAAAAACAACCAGCAATAAAATAGATTCTTCTAATATCGGTATTATAAAACTTTGTCTTAAAAAAATTGTCAAGTGAATACTGAGTTTTTTTTACCTTTCTGAGAAAATTGCTCCCATTAAAGGCTATTATTTTTAGCGATGGTGGTATTTAATAAGACGTTTTCTGGTTCATTTTTCCCAGAAAAATCTCGACGTAATTGGGATTAATTTCCCGGGGTGATCACACAAAGTAACAAGATTTAGCTGCTCCCACACTATATAAACGTAGGCGGCGCCCACGCCATGGAGAGATGTGACTGGAGCTGCTATAGAAATGTCTTATTTCAAGTTTGTGGGGGTGATGTTTCTATTCTTGGCCACTTTCATCATAGAACGGGAGCTTACATAACTATTGTTATTGTCCACCATTATTGAAGTGTTAAAGATCCCCGTATATTAAATAAATTTGTTATAAAATAAATAAAGCTTCCAGGGCTAAGTTTCTTGTTCAAGTTTTATTTTCAAGCTTTCGAACTTGTCAGTCCTTCAACAGAAGTATCACGTTAACAAATTAATGATAAATACTATTTTTATATACACATTATTATTTTATTATAAAATTATATCTGGTTCAAATTCACATTAATAGGTACCGCTCAGCAAGAGCAACCTAGTTCATGATAATTGAAACAGTGAATAATATATGTGAAGGTTATTCACCTATTAAACAAATTTTAACGTGGGATTTAATCCCGGTTCATGATTGTCGGGAATCGAGCGTGTTACCCTCTCATCCACCGATTTATTATCGGGAATCGAGCGTGTTACCCTCTCAACCACCTATAAAATTATAAAGTAAATAAAGATTCCAGGGTTAAGTTTGTTGTTTATATAAACGTTCCTCCCTGATTTATTTTATTATTATTTTTTTTTTGCTTATCCCTAGTACACGTGGTACAGGCCATGATAATCATGGTGGGTAATTAGCGACTGCTTTTACTGTAAGCGCACCACATGTGAAAAGCAGTTCGACTTTGCACTTACAAATGTGCCAGAGCCCCGTTTGGTTACTTGCACTCGCTGGTGGTGTTGGACTTTTGCAAGAATCGGGGGCCATTGGAGCATTTTTTTACCCTGATTTATAATATTATAAAGTAAATGAAGCTTATTTATATATAATTATTTACATATTTTAAATATTTATGATATTGAAATGGTGAGAAAAAAATATTACATTCTTTAGGTGTTAAAAACATTTTTTTTGAAAATATACGTGCATGGTGGTTGATACGTGCTGGTTGAACGATATCTTGTGACTTCAAATATACTACAAATATACTATTGTATTAAAGATCTGTGTATTAAATTTATGTATTAAAGAGAGAGAGATTGGTATTATGACAAAGGCAGACGCATTCTACTTCACCCAATCATGATGGTTATCAACAGACACCATCAACAAGCTTTACAAGCTTGACACTCTAATATGATTGAATGGAGATAAGAAATAATAATAAGAAGAAAGATCTGTATTAAAGATACCAAATCAAACGATTAAATCAAGAAAAAGACCATCTCTTTAAGTAAAAAATGTAATTTTATTGTTTAAATATGGTACAGATTGTATCTATGTACAGTAGATCCTTTTTGATGTTCAAGGAGTTATTTCGCTCGGAATTTGGGTTGACTTCAGGTTGGTTTCTGTAACTTTAATACTGAAATATTGTAGTTTGTAAAGTGTGATAAAATTGCATGGTATATAGTGAGGGATACTCCTTGTCTGGAGGAGAACTCTCTCAAGGTGGGGAAGCCTTCCTTGCTGAAGAAATTTGTACACATACACAACTATATATATTCCCCTACATTTTATCTACCCTTTATTTACTATTTTATTATATATTTTTTTCTACCTTTGTAACAATTGATTATATAGATGGAAATTTTGCCGGGAGGATATTGATCTAAAGAGACAAAGGTCGCCTCTCCCGTCAAAATAGACGTCAAAACTAGACGCCATCTATTGACCGTCGCCGCAACTAGCGGCCTCGGGTCGGTGACAAAGCCACAACACCAGCTTTGTCAAACTGAAAAGCGTCCACCTAGAGACCATGGTTTCAGGCTAATGGCCCTCGTCAGTCTAGGGCGGACTTTATTCCATGAGATCCACACGGGATCTAATGGAATCTTGACAATCTGCCAAAGAGGCAGATATATATATATATTCTTATAAATTGATTATAAGAATCAATAAAAGTGTTTAAATTGTCATATAATGAGGGATACTATGACTGTTAGAGATGTCTAGATAAAAAAGAGAACAGCTATGATATTGATTATGAGGATAAATAGGAGAAAAAGAAGGAAAAATAAGTGGCTGGTATTTGATCTGAAGTATTTATTTAATTTGATCAGAAGAACTCTACACACACAAGAGGTGTCTGCGCGCCATCTATAGCTAACAAATAAAACCATTAGGCGCCATTTTTATTATCACCAAATCAAACAAACTTCCCTGCGTGCCATCCTTCCCAATATTTGCCATCGCAGTTAGAGAATAGGATGTTTGATTTATTTGGAAATGACAAAAATCTTGCTAAGTGGTTTTGTCTCAATATTCTTCCCTTTTTTGTTATATTTTTCTCTAAATAGTTTAATTTAGAACTATTATTTATGGCGTAATATGTTTCTTATGATATTTAAAATACTTAAAATTTTACACAAATTAAATTTCTGGCAATGCGTTTCTTTTTAAATATCATCAAATATTATCTCTACAGACCTTACTGCAATGATATGAGTTATTGAATGAGAGGGCTTGGCTCATCAGTAGTGAACCCTCTCAGCGGTTTCGCCAAATAAATCTCTAGACCGCTCTAATATTGTATTGGACTGGTTTTGTTATATACCCTGCATAGACCAATAAGCTTATGTCCATAGTTCACTAAACACCCCTAAGCTGCCTTCCATAGAAAATGCAGGGTATATAACAAAACCAATCCAATACAATAGTAGAGCGGTCTAGAGATTAATTTGGCGAAACCGCTGAGAGGGTTCACTACTGATGAGCCAAGCCCTCTCATTCAATAATTCATATCATTGCAGTAAGGTCTGTAGAGATAATATTTGATGATATTTAAAAGAAACGCATTGCCAGAAATTTAATTTGTGTAAAATTTTAACGATAGATGGCACACACACACACACACACACAATAAAATTTAATTTAAAATACTGTAGTTTAGTCCTAGTCAGTAAGTATATGAATATAATCTTCCCGAAACTTTATGTTGTATTCAAGCCTGAAAACCGGTCCTTACCACTTCACCATATTAAACACCTGTTTGGTAAACTCAACCGATTTCATGACCTCTTTCGTAGGCTGTTATGAAATTGAAGCCGTCCCTGTACTGATGAGGGCCATAGCCTGAAACCATGGTATACAGGTTGTTGGCTTTTGTCTGAATTTGATAAAACTGGTGTTGTGGCTTATTCTTTGTCAACACTAGTAAAGTTTTTTTACCAGGGTGATGTACAGCGCTATCGTTCTGATACATAACTAAAGGGAGAGTTGTCTCCTTTGGTACATGATTATCATCCTCCTGCAACTTTATATTGTAACTTATATTTTTTCCGGGAGGAAATTGATCTATAAAAGCATAGGGCGCCTCTCCCGTCAAAATAAACGTCAAAACTAGACGCCATCTATCGACCATCGCTGCAAACTAGCGGCCTCGGGTCGGTAACACAACATCAGCTTTGGCAAACTGAGAAATGTCCACCTGGACGGTCAATAGATGACGTCTAGTTTTGAGGCTTATTTTGACGGGAGAGGTGCCCTATGCTTTTATAGATCAATTTCCTCCCGGCAAAATTTCCATCTATATTTTGGCCATAGATTTGGTCAAGCCACTTTGCCAGCTAAACACCTTTTTGATAAATTGTGAAGATTCAATTAGATCCCGTGTGGATCTCATGGAATAAAGTCCGCCCTAGACTGACGAGGGCCATTAATCCCAAACCATAGTCTCTAGGTGGACGCTTCTCAGTTTACCAAAGCTGGGGTTGTGGCTTTGTCACCGGCCTTAGGCCGCTAGTTTGCGGTGACGGTCAATAGATGGCGTCTAGTTTTGGCACTTATTTTGACGGGAGAGGCCACCTCTCCCGTCAAAATGTGTGTGTCCAGGTAGTGGCACCTCTCCCTTCAAATATGCATTGGAAAAATGCATTACGCTTATCACCCTAGTAAGAAACTTTCAGGTGGTGATACATAATGAGCTACAATACCAATTTTGGTAAATTCAGACAAAAACCTCCATGCCTTTTTAGAGAGAGAAATTCCATTTTTGACCCACACATAAACTCTATAATTTACTCTCTTCCTTTAAAATATATAATTACATATAACCCCGCGTGGTGCGATATATATAGAAATATATTTAAATACATATTTAAAGAAATATACAAATGCTTCTTGAAAATAATATTTGAATAAAAAGGAAAGTTCTCGAGTTTAATTCATTTTTCTTCCACCAGATGGAGATAGGGGAGGATGGTTCTAAAAATAACTTGATGAAAGACGGAAATCGTTTGGGATTTTTTTTAACCAAAACATCGTAAATGTCTTTTTTTCCCTTTTTGTTTTACGTTTATGTCATTGACGCGATAGTTTCCGTTACTTTTCTTTGGTAAGAATTGTGTGATAACAGTTTTTTGATGCGTACGGAATTAAAACTCCTTTCTCTTTCACCTCCATCCCCATTTTTTAATATGTTGATAGCTTTTTCTGTTTTACAGCTCTCTCTCTCTAACTTTTTGTCTGATTTATTCATAAATTTTGAAAAAAAATATTTATGAGGTTTTAAATAGATGTAAATTCCGAAGAGAGTCTAGAATCAGTATCACTATAAAAGTAAGATCGAAAAATGTAATATAACATCGGTATGGTAGATTAAACTGGCGAAACCGCTGGGAGAGTTCACTACTGATGAGCCAGGCCCTCCCATTAATTTTTCCATCGCAGTAAGGGCAGTAGAAATTGTTTAATTTTTAAAAGAATCCGTTTATAATAGTTTCCAATTTTCATAAATGGTTATAAACGAGATATATGTAGCTACTTTTTGATGGGTTAGAAAACAATTAAAGATGGGATCTGTTTGGGTTTTTAATACTTTTTTTTCTGATATTCCACCCACATGTATAGCGGAATGATACACATAAATTAAGATATATATTGTCGCGGAGATAAATAAAGCAGGGGCAAATTTGGCAATAATTAATTTATTATAAGGGGTATTTATAGGGAGAGAGAGAAAGCACAACTTACCCCAAGTTAAAGATAATCCTAATGAATGGCGTCAGCCACCGTTCCGTTTTTCTTATTTTCAGATCAGCTTCCGAGAACCCCTCACACCTGTGGTCCCCCCCCCCCCCCCCGGGGTCCAGGGATGATTGACAGGTGTCCCATCTGGATGGAGCTCCTTGACAATATATATACCCTATTTCTCACAGGAGAATCGTCTGTATAAAACGGAATGTCTTAATAAAGGCTTGTGTGTGTGAGATATATATATACTACTATTGTTTTAAAAAACGTCAATTTTTTTCAATATTTTTCAATTTGTAAGTAAATTAATAAAATTTATTACAAACTGTACCGATAATGTTTTTACCGTTAAAATCTGATGTGGATATTTAATTCACATATGAAATAGATGAAGGATTTACAATTTATCAAAGTATTACTTGTGGCTTGGTACTATATGTGTAGATATTTAGTGCAATTACAGTACAATCATCTACCCATCATGGCCTGGTATTACATGTGTAGACATGTCGTTTATTTACAGTACAATCCTCTACCCATCATGGTATGGTACTACATGTGTAGACATGTAGTGTACTTACAGTACAATCATCTACCCACCATGGCCTGGTACTATATGTGTAGACATGTAGTGTACTTATAACACAATCATCTACCCACCATGGTCTGGTACTATATGTGTAGACATGTCGTGTATTTACAGTACAAGTAGCTACCCACCATGGCCTGGTACTACATGTGTAGACACATAAATTTTCATTCATAAACTCGGCTGAGTTTAGTGTGAAGTGTAAATATTCATTCATAAATCCAATTGTAAAGTGTAAATATTCATTCATAAATCCAATTGTAAAGTGTAAATGTTCATTCATAAACTCGGCTGAGTTCAGTGTGAAGTGTAAATGTTCATTCATAAATCCAATTGTAAAGTGTATTAAAAGATTCCATCTATAAAAAAAACTCGGTTATGTAGTGTGAATTGGAAAGGTTCAATATTTACCTTCCTGGGACGTTAAATAAAGGATTTACTTATTGATTTGGCTGTAAGGGGATTTGAAGTGAAAATGATTTATCCATAAACTCGCTGGGACGTAAAATAGACAATATCCATTCAGTAACTTGACTGGGTATATGAACTGGGTCATTCATAAACTTAACTATAAATAAAAGCGATTCGTTTATTTAGAAAAAAAAAAAACGGCTGTGACGTATATTGAATGAAAGCGATTCATTCATATAACTGGACTGTGACGTAAATAGAGTAAAAGCGAATCATTCATTAAATCGGTTTTGAGGAAAATTGAATGAGTGTATTTCATTCATAAAATCGTCTTTGAGGAAAATTGAATGAAAGCGATTCATTCATACAACTGGACTCTGAGGTAAATAGAGTAAAAGCGAATCATTCATTCAATCGGTTTTGAGGAAAATTGAATGAGTGTATTTCATTCATAAAATGTCTTTGAGGAAAATTGAATGAGTGTATTTCATTCATAAAATCGGTTTTGGGGAAAATTCAATGAGTGTATTTCATTGATAAAATCGGTTGGAACATAAATTTAAGTGAATGCTATTCATTCATAAATTAGCTTCGATGTAAAGTGACGGAAAAAGTTAACTTTTCGCTACACTCGGCTGCAACGTGTACATGAGACAATTCGACTTTGCACTTAGAAGGTATCATATCACTGTATTAACCTTAGTGAAAAACACAACTCATGAGCCAAATCTTCGCAGTAAGGTTTTCAAAGAATTTTGATAATTTCTATAAAAAATAGGCAATTCAAATTGTAAAAAAGTGTAAAGTATTTCCTTGACCTTCAATATAAATGTCAACGTATTTTAGAATTGGCTGGATATTTCTAATAAAAGTCGGTGAACGAGTAGGTAACACCCTCGATTCCCGACAGTCATGATCCGGGATTGAATCCCGCGTTAACATTTTGTTTAAAATGTGAATAACTTCACATATTATTCACTGTTTTAATTATCATAAACTAGGTTGTTCTTGTTGAGCGGTACCTAATAAAGTGATTTTTGAACCTGGGATCTTTCTAGAAACGAATTTAGCTGCGAGCGTAGCCATTGGTGCACCTGTCCATACAATATATAAAACCTTCTCTAATCAACATTCTTTCTAGTGATCTCGAACAAGTAAAATCCACTAGGAACCAAGTAATAGAAACAAGAGGGAGTTAAGGCATAAAAAATCATATATAAGATTGATGCAATGGTTAAACCAGCCGTGTGGAGGATTTCAAACTGAAGCAAATCTCTTTTACCGGTCAGTAGGCGTCGTTTGTTCCTGATAGAAGGAGATAGGTGATTCTTTAGAATATCACCACACGTTTGTTTGCTCATTTTGTTCTCTCCCCCATAGGCCATAGGTTGGCTGTCATGATTCCTGTCCTCTGGTTATGTCTTATTTCAAACAGCCATAGGTTGGCTGGCAGGATTTCTGTCCTCTGGTTATGTCTTATTTCAAACAGCCATAGGTTGGCTGGCAGGATTTCTGTCCTCTGGTTATGTCTTATTTCAACCAGCCATAGGTTGGCTGTCATGATTCCTGTCCTCTGGTTATGTCTTATTTCAAACAGCCATAGGTTGGCTGGCAGGATTTCTGTTCCCTGGTTATGTCTTATTTCAAACAGCCATAGGTTGGCTGTCAGAATTCCTGTCCTCTTGTTGTGTCTTATCTCAACCAGCCATAGGTTGGCTGTCCTCTGGTTATGTCTTATCTCAAACAGCCATAGGTTGGCTGTCATGATTCCTGTCCAATGGTTACGTCTTATCTCAACCAGCCAAAGGTTGGCTGGCAGAATCTCTCTAATCTGAAAGATATTTGATACACAGTGACCTTAAATGAAGAAACATGAAATAAACAAGTTTGAACAAAATTCCCTCCGTCTCCTAAAAAAAAAACGATGACCAGCGACATCGAAGACTTTCTGCTTCCTTAAGTTTTGTCCACGATTGTATATGACTTGAAGAAGAAAGTCTCAATTCGGTAATCTCCTAATACTCCAAACAAAATGATATTCAGAGAAGTTATATTGCCAAAAGAAGAGAGAATGTTTTGGAACGAAATGAAGTATTTAAATAGAGTTTTCCATTAATTTAAAATAGCTTCCATTAATCTCTCCCTTTCCAGAAATAGATCGTTTTAAAATAAACCATTTTCATTAACTGGTTGGTTAACTTAATTAGCATATTAATAGGCAGTAAAGGTCTCTTTCCATAATTTCTTTCGTGTGCTCACTCCTAGGACGATGTAGATACAGCGTGGGAGAAGTTCTACATTTACATATTTCCCCGGTATATGGACAGTGACATTAGTTTCTACATTTACATATTTCCCCGGTATATGGACAGTGACATTAGTCTCTACATTTACATATTTTACCGGTATATGGACAGTGACATTACTCTCTACATTTACATATTTCCCCGGTATATGGACAGTGACATTAGTCTCTACATTTACATATTACCCCGGTATATGGACAGTGACATTAGTCTCTACATTTACATATTTCCACGGTATATGGATAGCGACATTAGTCTCTACATTTACATATTTCCCCGGTATATGGACAGCGACATTAGTTTCTACATTTACATATTTCCCCGGTATATGGACAGTGACATTAGTCTCTACATTTACATATTTCCCCGGTATATGGACAGTGACATTAGTCTCTACATTTACATATTTCTCCGGTATATGGACAGCGACATTAGTATCTACATTTACATATTTCCCCGGTATATGAACAATGACATTAGTCTCTACATTTACATATTTCCCCGGTATATGGACAGCGACATCAGTCTCTACATTTACATATTTCCCCGGTATATGGACAGTGACATCAGTCTCTACATTTACATATTTCCCCGGTATATGGACAGTGACATTAGTCTCTACATTTACATATTTCCCCGGTATATGGACAGTGACATTAGTCTCTACATTTACATATTTCCCCGGTATATGGACAGTGACATTAGTCTCTACATTTACATATTTCCCCGGTATATGGACAGAGACATCAGTCTCTACATTTACATATTTCCCCGGTATATGGACAGTGACATTAGTCTCTACATTTACATATTTCCCCGGTATATGGACAGTGACATTAGTCTCTACATTTACATATTTCCCCGGTATATGGACAGCGACATTAGTCTCTACATTTACATATTTCCCCGGTATATGGACAGCGACATTAGTCTCTACATTTACATATTTCCCCGGTATATGGACAGTGACATTAGTCTCTACATTTACATATTTCCCCGGTATATGGACAGTGACATTAGTCTCTACATTTACATATTTCCCCGGTATATGGACAGTGACATTAGTCTCTACATTTACATATTTCCCCGGTATATGGACAGCGACATTAGCCTCTACATTTACATATTTCCACGGTATATGGACAGCGACATTAGTCTCTACATTTACATATTTCCACGGTATATGGACAGTGACATTAGTCTCTACATTTACATATTTCCCCGGTATATAAACAGAGACATTAGTCTCTACATTTACATATTTCCCCGGTATATGGACAGTGACATTACTCTCTACATTTACATATTTCCCCGGTATATGGACAGTGACATTAGTCTCTACATTTACATATTACCCCGGTATATGGACAGTGACATTAGTCTCTACATTTACATATTTCCACGGTATATGGATAGCGACATTAGTCTCTACATTTACATATTTCCCCGGTATATGGACAGCGACATTAGTCTCTACATTTACATATTTCCCCGGTATATGGACAGTGACATTAGTCTCTACATTTACATATTTCCCCGGTATATGGACAGTGACATTAGTCTCTACATTTACATATTTCTCCGGTATATGGACAGCGACATTAGTATCTACATTTACATATTTCCCCGGTATATGGACAGCGACATCAGTCTCTACATTTACATATTTCCCCGGTATATGGACAGCGACATCAGTCTCTACATTTACATATTTCCCCGGTATATGGACAGTGACATTAGTCTCTACATTTACATATTTCCCCGGTATATGGACAGTGACATTAGTCTCTACATTTACATATTTCCCCGGTATATGGACAGAGACATCAGTCTCTACATTTACATATTTCCCCGGTATATGGACAGTGACATCAGTCTCTACATTTACATATTTCCCCGGTATATGGACAGTGACATTAGTCTCTACATTTACATATTTCCCCGGTATATGGACAGTGACATTAGTCTCTACATTTACATATTTCCCCGGTATATGGACAGTGACATTAGTCTCTACATTTACATATTTCCCCGGTATATGGACAGCGACATTAGTCTCTACATTTACATATTTCCCCGGTATATGGACAGCGACATTAGTCTCTACATTTACATATTTCCCCGGTATATGGACAGTGACATTAGTCTCTACATTTACATATTTCCCCGGTATATGGACAGTGACATTAGTCTCTACATTTACATATTTCCCCGGTATATGGACAGCGACATTAGCCTCTACATTTACATATTTCCCCGGTATATGGACAGCGACATTAGTCTCTACATTTACATATTTCCCCGGTATATGGACAGCGACATTAGTCTCTACATTTACATATTTCCCCGGTATATAAACAGAGACATTAGTCTCTACATTTACATATTTCCCCGGTATATGGACAGTGACATTAGTCTCTACATTTACATATTTCCCCGGTATATGGACAGTGACATTAGCCTCTACATTTACATATTTCCCCGGTATATGGACAGAGACATCAGTCTCTACATTTACATATTTCCACGGTATATGGACAGAGACATCAGTCTCTACATTTACACTTTTCCCCGGTATATGGACAGTGACATTACTCTCTACATTTACATATTTCCCCGGTATATGGACAGTGACATTAGTCTCTACATTTACATATTTCCCCGGTATATGGACAGTGACATTAGTCTCTACATTTACATATTTCTCCGGTATATGGACAGCGACATTAGTATCTACATTTACATATTTCCCCGGTATATGGACAGTGACATTACTCTCTACATTTACATATTTCCCCGGTATATGGACAGTGACATTAGTCTCTACATTTACATATTTCCCCGGTATATGGACAGTGACATTAGTCTCTACATTTACATATTTCCCCGGTATATGGACAGTGACATTAGCCTCTACATTTACATATTTCCCCGGTATATGGACAGTGACATTACTCTCTACATTTACATATTTCCCCGGTATATGGACAGTGACATTAGTCTCTACATTTACATATTTCCCCGGTATATGGACAGAGACATTAGTCTCTACATTTACATATTTCCCCGGTATATGGACAGTGACATTAGTCTCTACATTTACATATTTCCCCGGTATATGGACAGTGACATTAGTCTCTACATTTACATATTTCCCCGGTATATGGACAGCGACATCAGTCTCTACATTTACATATTTCCCCGGTATATGGACAGTGACATTAGTCTCTACATTTACATATTTCCCCGGTATATGGACAGTGACATTAGTCTCTACATTTACATATTTCCCCGGTATATGGACAGTGACATTAGTCTCTACATTTACATATTTCCGCGGTATATGGACAGAGACATCAGTCTCTACATTTACATATTTCCACGGTATATGGACAGTGACATTAGTCTCTACATTTACATATTTCCCCGGTATATAAACAGAGACATTAGTCTCTACATTTACATATTTCCCCGGTATATGGACAGTGACATTAGTCTCTACATTTACATATTTCCCCGGTATATGGACAGTGACATTAGCCTCTACATTTACATATTTCCCCGGTATATGGACAGAGACATCAGTCTCTACATTTACATATTTCCACGGTATATGGACAGAGACATCAGTCTCTACATTTACACTTTTCCCCGGTATATGGACAGTGACATTAGTCTCTACATTTACATATTTCCCCGGTATATGGACAGCGACATCAGTCTCTACATTTACATATTTCCCCGGTATATGGACAGTGACATTAGTCTCTACATTTACATATTTCCCCGGTATATGGACAGTGACATTAGCCTCTACATTTACATATTTCCCCGGTATATGGACAGCGACATCAGTCTCTACATTTACATATTTCCACGGTATATGGACAGCGACATTAGTCTCTACATTTACATATTTCCCCGGTATATGGACAGCGACATTAGTCTATACATTTACATATTTCCCAGGTATATGGACAGCGACATTAGTCTATTAATTTACATATTTCCCCGGTATATGGACAGCGACATTAGTCTATACATTTACATATTTCCCCGGTATATGGACAGCGACATTAGTCTATACATTTGCATATTTCCCCGGTATATAGACAGCGACATTAGTCTATACATTTATATGATAATTTAAACCAATAACCCTATATTATGTAATACGTATAACAAGCTTGTCATGTTGTATATAGAACTAATTGCAAATCTATAAATAATTATACGCATAATTGACATGTCTCCTTGCATAACCATATGTAATGTACTGAGGATGAATAAAACTATATAATAGATTAAAAACTGAGTTAAGAGCCAGAGAGAGAATCGCAAGTAACTTCTAAAGTTAGATGGAAGCCCAGACCGGTGCCAGTGTCGATTAACGGACACGTGCAGAAAGGCAATACTTCCTGGTCCCCTTCCTGGTCCAAAAGAGTTGTATAAATAGGACCCCACGTAGCAACAGCCAGTTCAGTTCTAGTCAGTTCCGGTCAGCGTCACCCCTTATCGCCGGTTGTCACCAACGCATCGACCATGTAAAACAGTAAGAAACCTTCTCGATCTCCATCTTTGCTCTTGGCTCGCTTTTTATCTATTCAAGGAACTTTCCTTCTTTCAACTGTGTCGCTTCGTTTTGTGTGTGTGGACATTCCCAAGCTTTTTCCACTCTGCCTCGACCACGACTGCCTGTACTTTGTGAGAACTGTTAAAGGTCCTACAAGGTGCAGAGAGGCACTGGAAAACTCTCCACCCCTGACTGTCCCTCGCGGTTACTACAGGTTTGACCCTCGGTTGCCACAACTTATAGCGAGAGTCGACGAGGTTCTACAAGAGTCAACCAGAACTCCAACGCATTATTACAGAGAATCGACAGGATCTCAACCTATTATTACAGATAGTCGACAGGATCTCAACACAATATTACAGCTAGTCGACAGGATTACCACAACGAAGGAGACCACAACGAAGAAGGTAAAAGACTGTCCAGATAGATAAAAGAGCCAAGAAGCAAAGATGGAGGAACAAGCATGCCATTCCAACGAAACGACCAAGCAATCTTCCCCCAACGACACAGCCGAAAATCCCGCAAAATAAGCCGGTGAGAAGTTACCCACCTTCGACCTTACAACGCAACCATCCAGACGACATGCCACCATCGCCAAACAGAAGTCACAAGCTTCTACAAGCTCTACAAGACGCCTTACACGTCATCAGGACAACAACCAAAGACCAAGTCTCCTGACTGAACAATCATAAAAAACTGTGAGTTTTTAAAAATCTACTTAACTCTCTCTTCATGCTAACAACTTGATTTTCCATAAATATAATGTTGATTTTTACTGTAATTATTTTAAAATCAAATTTTATCATTTTTATAGCATTTCAATTCAAATTTTAAATATTGTACACCCTCATTTATCATTTTTTACTTTATTTTAAGCAACTTTTAAATCTTAATCCATTACTTTCAATGTTACATAAAAAAATCATATTATATTTTAATTACTCGAATCCTATTTTCTAAACTTATTTGTTGTGTTTCTCTTAATACCTTATTTTTATACCAAAAAACACCAATGTCTTAATTAAATACACAAAACTTTGCAAAAAATCATTGTTATGTTCACTATTTTATGTACACGCCCCCTTCAAATTATAAGTCATTATCATGCCATTGCCCTTTTACAAGTATAATTTTCGCACTACCATAATCAACGATTTAAAAAGTATATTCAAATTTTAATAAACATAGATGAAACGCATTTTTCGAAAGATACAATATCTTCAAAAGCACAACTAGAAATGTAACTGTCCTTCCCCAAAACAAGTTAAAAATTCCAGCATAGCTACACTCCCTCGTCCTTTTCTTTTTACATGCATAATTATTAATAATTCACACATCCCTCGGAACGAATTTCAACACATTCCCACCTTACTTTCTCCAATTGGCCACACGAGCTCCATATCGTCGCGAACACAAAGATTTCACGATAAACATACCACCTCTATAACAATCTGAAAATTCTCGATGTGTTTCGTACAACAACCACCCATGACTCATAAATTTGTTATTCATTCGGAAACTAGTTAGATGCTGTACCCAAAAACGAAAACTTCACGTGACACCTTTCCATACAACACCCACTAGTGTTACACAGCGCACCACAACAATTTTCTCACTTAACAGGCCCAAGACGCCTTCATGCTTGTGACACCTCACCAAAGCGTGTCTACGTTGAAGTCGCACTTTTATTCACATCTAAGCCTGACATCATTGAATAACATTTTTTAATTAGTCCGCAACATCGTCGAAACACAACACTTGCGAACACCGAGAAGACTATATTTTCAAACAGGCAAGAGGAGATAACTCAACTCGGGACGTAGGCCAGACATGGGATCATGTGACAGTCGGTAACAAAGGGTCGGCAACAAAGGACCGCCTACGAAAATAAACAACCCAGCTATGCCGGTCGGCATCAAAGGATATGGACACCAATTTCGGCCGCTATGTTGACATCTCCAGTTTCAGTTTACCACAGCCGACTAGCCCAGTCCGCCTGTACTTGAAACTCGTGGTCCAGCTCGCAGAATGGATAGATTGCAGCACCTATAATTAATTGACTTACCAATCATTACCCAATTTAACATATTACCATGAACATATCAGATCACATATTCCCAGTTTCAGAGACATAGAAACACCAATGTTTACCAAAAGGGAAATGACCTAGTTACACACCACAGTTGTAACTTTTCTTCAAAAGAGACAATTTTTGTTCCATTTTTTACTACTTAACATTCATTTAATCATTAATAACCTTTAATTATATTATATTTTTTGTATAAAATCTTGAATAATTATTTTTATTTTTATTTTTTTTTTACTTTTCAATTATATAATCAAATTTTTATTCCAACATTATTTTAACAACTTTATTTTAACAATTTTATTCTTCATGATATTATTTTAGTATGGCAAAACATTTAATTCTTTCAATAATCATTTTTAATTCATTATTATCTTTTATATATTACTAATTCTCATTATTATATCTTTTATATTTTGCTAATTCATTATTATGTCTTTTGTATATTACATGTTTGATCTTATCCCCTTATACTGTTGTTATCAGCAATCATATTTCTATCTTTTTATTCACCATATTTTATTTTTGTTTAAGTAACTTTATTATATGACAATGTTTATTTATCAGCAACCACCGGGCATACAACAATCGTTTTTCAATAATCCTACTTACTAATCACTTCCCTATACTTTTTTCACTACCTATTTCAGCCATTGCTAGAAACGACAGCACTGCTTGACAATTTTTCTTTTGATTTCGTAATTCAACAAACTCTTTGAAAACACCGTTCCCCAGAAGTACAAGTCTCGACTTTTGGTCTGAACACGTTTCAAAAGTTTATTTCAATCATCCGCAGAGCACATCACCAACGCATGCACAAAGCGTTCACTTTTTTCAATTTTCAATTTTTTTTCAGCACTAGCGGACCACAATCAACCTTTGATTTCAAGTCAAGTCAGACCACCTACTGTCGCTACAACAATTCTACTTATCGCATGGCTATACCACCCCTTTCAATCATATTAATTCTTTTCTTCAACAACTTTTCAACCCAATAACCCTACAATTGTGACAAAGCACTGTAACCTTATACAGGATCGCAGGTGAAACATTGCCTAGGAAGACGCACAAGTCTATATCCTCGCTTTGCACCTGGATCTCAGTATTTGATTGTCTGTGTAACACTTACAATTGCATATTCTTCAACCCCTAACCCTTTCCAACGCCCGCCAACAATCTTTTAGAACATCATTTGTTTTCATCATTATTTTTTTAGCAAACAAAGGTTTTATCTACAGTTCTCTTTTATAATGAATATCATAACTTTTAAATTAAACATAAGTTTTATTTTTACAATTTTCAGATATAGCCAAATAAACATCTTGTTATAGCCCTTTACCCTCACAGTTTTAATTAATTAAAAGAAATTTTAATTACTTACCTGTGTTAGAGAGGCTTTACCCGCTTAAACCCGGATAAACCCTTTCACTCACGGGGCCCATCTATGATAATTTAAACCAATAACCCTATATTATGTAATACGTATAACAAGCTTGTCATGTTGTATATAGAACTAATTGCAAATCTATAAATAATTATACGCATAATTGACATGTCTCCTTGCATAACCATATGTAATGTACTGAGGATGAATAAAACTATATAATAGATTAAAAACTGAGTTAAGAGCCAGAGAGAGAATCGCAAGTAACTTCTAAAGTTAGATGGAAGCCCAGACCGGTGCCAGTGTCGATTAACGGACACGTGCAGAAAGGCAATACTTCCTGGTCCCCTTCCTGGTCCAAAAGAGTTGTATAAATAGGACCCCACGTAGCAACAGCCAGTTCAGTTCTAGTCAGTTCCGGTCAGCGTCACCCCTTATCGCCGGTTGTCACCAACGCATCGACCATGTAAAACAGTAAGAAACCTTCTCGATCTCCATCTTTGCTCTTGGCTCGCTTTTTATCTATTCAAGGAACTTTCCTTCTTTCAACTGTGTCGCTTCGTTTTGTGTGTGTGGACATTCCCAAGCTTTTTCCACTCTGCCTCGACCACGACTGCCTGTACTTTGTGAGAACTGTTAAAGGTCCTACAAGGTGCAGAGAGGCACTGGAAAACTCTCCACCCCTGACTGTCCCTCGCGGTTACTACAGGTTTGACCCTCGGTTGCCACAACTTATAGCGAGAGTCGACGAGGTTCTACAAGAGTCAACCAGAACTCCAACGCATTATTACAGAGAATCGACAGGATCTCAACCTATTATTACAGATAGTCGACAGGATCTCAACACAATATTACATTTACATATTTCCCCGGTATATGGACAGCAACATTAGTCTATACATTTACATATTTCCCCGGTATATGGACAGCGACATTAGTCTATACATTTACATATTTCCCGGTATATGGACAGTGACATTAGTCTCTACATTTACATATTTCCCCGGTATATGGACAGCGACATTAGTCTATACATTTACATATTTCCCCGGTATATGGACAGCGACATTAGTCTATACATTTACATATTTCCCCGGTATATGGACAGCGACATTAGTCTATACATTTACATATTTCCCGGTATATAAACAGAGATATTAGTCTCTCTACACACACACACACATATACATATTACAAATTTAATAATAGTAATAATAATATTGTTGCGTTGTTGGTTGACAAAGAGAAACTTCCGTGGGTACAAAGGATCTTTAGGAATTTATTTTAGCCTAATCGATAAAATAATTACAGAAGAGTGTAAAAATAAAATAACAACAAAGAAAACAGCAGTTACAAACTCACCAACTGCAGCACAGTAAAGGAAAGCAGGCTCAGAACAGGAGACACAAGTTCGTAGAACCTTCTAGAATCTTCCAGGAAGTACACCGGCGTCGGCGGTAAGCAGCAGTCCGACCTCTTGAGACAGCAGCTTGCTTGGAGTCCACCACGTAGCTTCGTTCTTCTTATTTACTTCTTATCTTTATTCCCCTCAGCATGAGTTTCTGATCCCTATATATCCCGGAGTAGATCTTTCCAGAACGGTCATGGTTGGCCAGCCAATCAGAAAGCCGCCAGCACCAAGCCTTGCGCAATCGCTTTAGATTGGCAAATCAGTTGTCTTCCGCTTCTTCTACATTATTCATAAACGTTCTAGAACATTCTCTCTCCATTCTGGAATGTGCTTTTCTTTCTACGTAAAAATAAGATAACAAACACCTTTCAGATCATGAACCTCATTTTAAATCCCAATATTTCTAATCAATCTGACTATAGAGTGAACCAAAATCAGTGTTAGACAAAATTTAATTATGGTTACATTTTCTATAATTACAATTAATTGATAAATTAAATTTGTAATTATAGATTGGGGAGACACAATTTAAAAAATAAGGCCACAAACCAAATTTAATAAATTTATAATTATCCACACTATTTATTATTATTTGGATTTGGTCTTATTACAGAAAATTGAACCTTTTGATTACTTGTGAATGTTGAATGATAGATAATGTAATCAAAGTTATATGTAATTGTAAAACAACACTTGAAGTTACACCGCATGAGTTTCTTTTCAATGAAAAATCAAACTTTATTTCAAGGTGAAATATTGACTATTTCTAACCTTTTTGGATGAGGTATGAAAGGGTGAATTATGAAGAGTAATGATGAGCGGAGCGGTGTAACTTCAAGTGTCGTTTTACAATCACAGGCCGCAGTGCATTATATTGTATTACATGTATTTATAGGTAATGTAATCATGGTTACATTGTGTCTGACACTGACCAAAGGTTCAGTCCCATTGGGGTTTTATATAGCGACGTTTTTACTGTTTGATTATAATAATAAGCACAATATACAGTATATAGGATCTATCCATTCTAAGACCTTTTTTTTTATTATCCCTAGCCCACGTCGTAAAGGCCATGATAGTCATGGTGAGTAGTAATTAGCGACTGTTTTCACTACAAATGCACTACATGTCTACACATTTTGTACTTACTCCTAATGGGGTTCTCTATAGCGAAGGTTTTTAACTATTTTATTCTAATAAGAAATACACAAGAGCGGACCTATCCAATTTAAGACAAATTTTTAATTATCCCTAGTACATTTCGTACAGGCTATGATAGTCATGGTAATAATTAGTAACTGTTTTTATTGTAAGTGCACCAAATTTCTACACATGTAGAAAATATTTCGATTTTTTTTTTTAAATTTACAAGTGTACTTGAACCCCGTTTGAACTCATTCGTAAGATTGCACTTTTGCAATAATCGAAGGCCATCGAATCCTTTTTTTTTATATACAGAGAAAAAGTATCCAATGTGGTATTCGAACCCGGATCATGGCAATCGACGGTTTGTTCTAGTCGTTCACTGACACGAAGAACAAATATATATTTTTTGCTTATTTCTAGTACATGTGATACTGGCCATGATAATCATGATGGGTAGTAAGTAGGCAACTGCTTTTACTGTAAGTGCACCACATGTCTACACATGTGAAAAGCAGTTCGACTTTGCACTTATAAATGTGCCCGAGCCCCAGAACAAATATGATATTTAAGAACAAACATTTTCAGAGTCATGAATTCAATTTTGTATTTTAAATTTGAAGCATTTGACCCTAAAGTGTTGATTTTTCCATTTTCGCATTACTTTGAAAAAAAAATAACTTTTTCTCCATTTGTATTCGACAATAATATAAACTTGAAACAAAGGCTTTTAATTAATTTATAAGAAATTTAAATTATTTTTGACTCATATGATTCTTTTTGAAATTAAAACAATTTTCTACTGTCTTACTGCAATGATAAAAATACTGGGAGGACCCCTGGCTCATCAGTGGTAAACCCTCCCAGCGGTTGTCGCCCATTTAATTCATCAGACCGTTTTGTATAGATCCCTCATAATGTATCGAACAATTCTGCTTACAATACCCAACACTGTAGTTATGGTATTTTAGACAACAATGAACACGCAGTCTATTAGAATAGTAGAATTATCTATTTCATCCCAAAGCTAGAGTTATCAAAAGTTTTTTTTTTTTCGTGACCTTGAAAAATGACTCAACTACAATGGACAAAAGTAAGTGGAAAGTCTTTGATGGCGTCGGTCGTCAGCTTTTTTGAAGGAGATATAGGCTATTTTGTTCACACTTGATTATCTCGTGTGTCTTCAATAAAGGTGATTGTAATATCTTTCAGAGTTATTGTTCCGATTTACATGCTAAAAGGTATAACTTCTCTAAGTTTTATCCATGAGTGTATATAGCTTCTCATTGAATGCAGAAGGACTCTTCATTGTTGGGGGAGAGCTTCTTTAACTCTGAATATAGATTTATGAATAAATAAACTACTCCCTATATACAACAACAACAAATAGCTTTATTAAGACATTTTAGTCTTAAACAGATTCTCCAAGCAGAAATGTAGGATACATGCAGGAATAAGTAATAGTAACTTAGTGGTAATATGATATTTATATACAGGAAAAATTATATAAAGACAATTAAGCTAATAGATTAGTCTGTGTAAATTGGAGGAAAAGAAGAAATTACTCCCTATATACATATCCCTAGATGTCAGTAAAAGTTGTATAACCACCACTCGCAAACATTCAGAGACTTTTTTTTCAATCATTTTTGAAAAACTGCGCACATTTTTTTCGCCATTGCATCCATGCTTTTTTAGAATTTCCATGAATTCTGGTACTTCACTATGGATCCATAGAACTAGAAGGAAATGCACTAACAATTTTTATACTGTTGCACCAAGTTGCAACTTTTCAGGGTCGTCGACCTTGGTTTCTTCCTTCTTGGTGTTATACATGTTTCCTGAGCGGGTTTCCATACTTAAAGCAAATAAAAATTAGATAAAAGTAAATTACCTTTCAAAGTTATTGTGTTTATTTATTCGTTGTCTTCCTCGTAGGTCGTGATCCGCCGTCTTCTTCTAGGTCCTCTCTCTCTCTCCAATAACCAATCAAGATATGTGTACAATAAATATTACAAAAGGAATGAAACTATAAAAAGGAATGGTAACTTGTATATAATCTGTTTTAAATAAATATCAAATATCATAGAATATTTTAATAAATGTAAGGCGCGTTAAAATTGATGCAACCATATATAGAATTTCATTATATATATATATAGATAGTTATTCAAAATTCAAAATCTAAATATAGCTTTAATCGTTATTTAAAGCCTACAATTTGCATAAAAGCGCCAAGAATGTTTACTAGACTATGTAAATAGGTAAAAGCATTCTCTGTAAATAGCCAGAACACATCAATGAGCAGCCAATAGGAAAGCAGGCTCCTCCTACCCCGCCTACGTCATCAGGACAAACGCCCACGTGTTTGAACCACACAGCACTGACCTTGATAAGCGAGATTCTGACCAATAGAAATAATTGCCATTTCTTCCGCCAATAGGAAGGCTAGCTGACAGTCAGAATATACTGCTGATTCTAAGAACGACCGTTAGTGTCATGGAGATTGTACTGAATAAAATATCGGAGTTTTTTATATTTAGAATTCAATCATCAATATATACGCGTCCGTGGTTAGCTTTTCTTGATTAATCAAGAATGGGTATTTGGCCAATTCTGGAATAATTAAAATTCAACGAGAATAGTTGATATTTATTCCGATAGATGGCGCAAGCCATCAGCAACTTTCAGTTGCACGATAAGGAGATGCCTTTTTTCATAATATATATATATACAGTTAAACCTGTCTATAGCGCTCCCTCTTGGGATTCACCAAAATAGGGTGCTATAGAGAGAGGGTGCTATAGACAGGTCACTTTTAATGTAAAATATTTACATTTTAATGTTTAAAATCGGGCACTATAGAGAGGAAGGCGCTATTTAGGAGGGGCGCTATAGACAGGTTTAACTGTATATATTGTAACAAAGTATTTATTATTTTATTAACATATTATTAATTTTATATTTTTTATTACTCTGTGTAAACTTCCCTCATTGCTTCTCCTATATTTTATCGATTCCAATCCGGGTAGTTGGTGACTTCTGTACGTGGCTCCAAGAACCTACTGGGTTACACAAATAACAATCAATTTTGTGTTTGTCACTTAAATAAATTGCTACGTCATCCTGAAGTTTGTCTTTCCTAATTTTTCTACCTTACAATATAATCATAATACTATATGGTATCTAAAAGTTAAAATATACAGCCAACATTGTATTAAATAGTATTTATTCATTTCATACAACTCTTCAAACATGATTTTCAGTTCAAATAGATTTACAATCGAATTCACTTGATTTGAATATCTTAATTGGCGTTTTATTATTATTATTATAATTCGTTTGATATACTCCTGTATTGAAGGGTAGAGATGCCCGAAAACTTAAGGTACATTAATAAAAAGAAATTCATATACAGTTGGATTATTTAGATCTCTTTTCGAAGTCTTCTCGGATAACTCTTAGAGCCAAATAACGTAGTACTGCAGACTCTCTAAACGTTTTAATATCAGGTTTTTTACATTAGCAGGAGGTACACTCATGGACAAAACTTAAGGAGGTTGTACCTTTTAGCGTGTATATCGGCACAATAACTCTGAAAGATACACTCATGGACAAAACTTAAGGAGGTTGTACCTTTTAGCGTGTATATCGGCACAATAACTCTGAAAGATACACTCATGGACAAAACTTAAGGAGGTTGTACCTTTTAGCGTGTATATCGGCACAATAACTCTGAAAGATACACTCATGGACAAAACTTAAGGAGGTTGTACCTTTTAGCGTGTATATCGGCACAATAACTCTGAAAGATACACTCATGGACAAAACTTAAGGAGGTTGTACCTTTTAGCGTGTATATCGGCACAATAACTCTGAAAGATACACTCATGGACAAAACTTAAGGAGGTTGTACCTTTTAGCGTGTACGAGTACGATATCGGCACAATAACTCTGAAAGATACACTCATGGATAAAACTTAAGGAAGTTGTACCTTTTAGCATGTATATCGGCACAATAACTCTGAAAGATACACTCATGGTCAAAACTTAAGGAAGTTGTACCTTTTAGCATGTATATCGGGACAATAACTCTGAAAGATACACTCATGGGCAAAACTTAAGAAAGTTGTACCTTTTAGCATGTATATTAGGATTCAGACAATAACTCTGAAAGATATTACAGTGACCTTTATTGAATACACACGAGATAACCAAGTGTGAACAAAATTGTCTCTGTCTCCTTCAACAAAATAGACGACCTGCGATATCAAAGATTTTCCACTTCCTTAAGTTTTGTCTATGAGTGTATTTCTATACCTTTCCTTCCATTTTTCCATTATGGCAAATAGCTAATCTCCCAATGAACCACATGTCCTGCAAATACTTTCATTTCCTCTCTTTTGTTGTTGTTGTTGCCGTGTCCAATGAAGAACCTCAGATGTATCCATACATCTCTATCACATCAGTCGCAATGTTCTCAATCTTGGGTGTGTGAAGCTGCTGTTCTGGGTTCATGTCAATTTTTTGCAAGGCTGCGGCCATTGCTGGTCATGAGAATACAAGTATATGTATGTAGGTAGGTGTTAGTTCTATACCAGGACAGTCCATTTCCTTCTGATTACTTCCTTTAAAAATCTAAACCTTCCATTATATAGTCTCCAAAAGTTGTCACCCCATATGTCCATCTAATATTAAGAATTTTTCTGCCACACCAGATCTCAAAAGAGTTCATTTTTATCTTCAATTCATTGGTTACTGGCAAAGCTTCCCATATAGAGTAGAACTGACGGAACAAAACATTTTCTTCACAATTATATTTAAATAATACAAAGCAATAACGCGCCATCTACTTATCTGTGTATTGTTACATCATGATTAATGGCGTATTTCTTATATCATTTTTAATATATTTGAAATTTAAATTATATATTTATTTATTTTTATATTCTATGATATTTATTTAAAACAGATTATTTTTTAGATTATCATCATTTGTATTTAGGTACACGTGTGACTTCACTGCTCTCTTTGATGTGAGGAAATAAATAAATGATTCTGGAGGCTACTTAAAGTAGACTTATCTCATTATTCCCTTATATAAATTTGTAGGATGGTTGAAACACGCTCTGGTAAGATGCAAGACCCAGCACAGGAGAGAATCATGCCTGAAGAGTCTGCCAAGCCGCAACCTGGTGCAACAATTGGTAGAGATGCTAGTTCCGACCCAGTTGTCCTGAATCCCAACATCGACATCCCCAAGTTTGATGGAACGGAAGACCCTCGCCCATGGATTGAATCTCTTGAAGAAATTGGCTTCCTGTACCATTGGGCAGACTACATTATCTCTCGTTATGCTGCCATGAATATGATTGGTAGCGCCAAAACCTGGCTGAACCTGCACAAGATAAGTTTCACCAGCTGGGAAAATTTCAAGAGCCGCCTAATTCAGGATTTTGCCTCAGACGCCAACAAAGAAGAAATGAAGATGAGGCTAAACAGAATGCAGCAGTGGAATGAACCTGCAATCAGGTTCGCAGAGGATATCCTTGTACTGTGCAACAAGGTCGACCCCCAAATGGAAGAAGAGACTAAAATAAACTGGGTTATTGGAGGGTTAAAGAAAGAATACTCTTTTGCCCTTCACCTAAACCCTCCTAAAAATACCAATGAACTTCTAGAAATTTGTAAAAAGCTGGATTTGTTCGAAAAGAATTACCAAGAACGTGCAGAAAAATCAAAAGCTCTTTATAATGGACCACGCTCTCCTCGTCCCCATCATCAAGAGCAATGGAAGAATGCTACGTCGTTCAGAAGACCATATCAGAACACCTCCAAGCCCCAGGCCCCCGCTCCGAAGTACTACCAGAACACCTCCAAGCCCCAGGCCCCCACTCCGAGGTATTACCAGAACAAGCCTCTGCCCCAGGTATCTGCCCCTAGACGATCTTACACTCCCAATCCTGAGCCAAAACCGGTTTACCCAAGTAAAACATACAATAAGAATCCAAATTCAAATAGGAATAGGACAGAAGATGGGAGACCAATATGTTTCAAGTGTAACAAGCCAGGACACGTAGCGCGGTATTGCAGAGTCAGGTTTGTAAGAATTGTGGAAGAGGACCCCATAGTTACACAAGACAAGGTCGAAGAAGAAATCCGAATGGATAATGGAACTCAGAAGTCGAGACCTCTGCTCTACGCGGACGTAAGTAATAGCCCGTACTCGAGTATCCCTACAAGGAATAGATATGCCGCATTAGAAGATTTAAACTAAACATCGCGCCTGAGTCCGTCAATCAAAGCAAGTCGACCATAAATGGAATTAAAAAGTTGGACCCCAAATATAAAATGAACATTAACGTGGATAGAATCGGTATCTGCGAAGCTTTGATTGATACAGGCGCCGATCTTTCAGTGGTCGACCTTAATACAGCTCTCAACACAGGTCTTGAAATAATAAATCCTGATAAAATGTGCTCCGGACCCGATGGCAAAGAATTAGATATCGTAGGAAATATTATTTTAAATATAAAATTTGATGACAAAACAATCACACATCAATTTGTGATAATGAGAACACATTTGCGAATATTTATACTTGGACGTGATTTTCTTAAGAAAATGAACGCAAAAATTGATTGTCAGCGTGAAATAATCAAATATGACTTGACAGAAAATCGTGACGTAATCAAATATCAACAGAAGAAAATAAAAAGTGCAAAGGATGCCATTATACCAGAACTTTCTATTAAATTGATTAATGCATTTGTAGAAGCAGAGGATGGCGAATACATCATCGAGGAGAACCATAAAATGTTTCAAACAAATGGACTTCGACTAGCGAGAAGCTTAATAAATGTTGTGAATAAGGAAACATATATCTGGATAACAAACCCTTACCCTCGACCATTAAAAATATTAAAAAACCAAACATTGTGCTTTGGAAGCCAGCCAGCCGAAGTGAATCTTGTGGAAAAAAGTGAACAAAAAGAGCATGAAGAACCCCAATTTCAGATAAACGAAAATTTAGCATATAAAGAAAAGGAGCAATTGAAACAAGTTTTGGAAAGGTACGAGGATTTGTTTTCGTCGGGATTAGGAAGATCCAACTTAGCGAAACATCGGATCGATACAGAAGGCGCGAAACCGATCAAACACAAGCCGTATAGGGTGAGCGCGAAAGAGCGAGAAATCATAAAAGAACAAATTGATGAAATGCTCAGAGACGGCATAATTAGACCATCCTCGAGTCCATGGTCCTTCCCTGTAATCTTGGTCAAGAAGCGAGATGGTAAGTACAGATTTTGCGTTGACTACAGAAAATTGAATGATGTAACAGTGAAGGATGTTTACCCAATTCCAAGAATTGATGACGTAATGGATACTCTCCAAGGATCGAAGTACTTCTCAGCAATAGACCTTAGATCGGGATATTGGCAAGTCGAAATTGAAGAGAAAGACAAGGAGAAGACAGCTTTCACTACGACCCACGGTTTATATGAATTCAACGTCATGCCCTTTGGACTATGCAACGCCCCTGCTACTTTTGAGAGGAATATGGACAATGTGCTTGGAAATCTAAGATGACAGATTTGCCTTTGTTATCTGGACGACGTTATTATATACAGCTCAGACTTTCCAACCCACCTTAAAATACTTGAAGCTGTCTTAAAATGTTTTAGTGAATCTAATTTGAAACTGAACGACAAGAAATGCAGATTTGCTTTTGAAGAACTTGAGATCCTTGGTCATATAACCAACCAACAGGGTATAAAACCGGCCGAATATAATATCAAAGCCGTTAGGGATTTTCCTCAGCCCAAGAAGGTCAAAGAAGTACAATCGTTCCTAGGAATGTGTTCCTATTATAGAAAATTCATTAAAGATTTCTCATTAATTGCTGACCCATTGACAGGACTCATCAGGAAAAATGCGCAATTTACCTGGACAGGAAAACAAGAGGAAGCATTTCAAAACCTTAAAAAAGCTCTGATAAATCCGCCAATCTTAGGTCACTTTGATCCAAATGCAGCCACCTACATTCACACAGACGCCTCTAACATCGGCTTAGGTGCAACACTGGTCCAAATTATCTGTGGGGAAGAGAAGGTGATATCATATTTGAGTCGAACTCTAAGTAAAGCTGAGCAAAATTACTCAACCACCGAAAAGGAATGTTTGGCTGTGGTGTGGGCGATATCAAAACTACGACCCTACCTATATGGAAGACACTTCAAGATAATTACAGACCATCACGCATTGTGCTGGCTGAAAAATCTTAAAGATCCAACAGGTAGACTTGCAAGGTGGGCACTGAAAATTCAGGAATACGATTTTGACATAATACACAAATCGGGTAAAAAACATATGGATGCTGATGGCTTATCTAGAGGACCCCTACCTGAAATGGATTGGGTCGAAGATTATGAACGACTATTTTTGAATCATATAATAAATGAAGAGGATGAATTCATAGAAAATGTTAAGAAAAGCTTTAAAGGAAGCAAACGAGCAATCACACAGAATTTTAAAGAGGAAAATGGATGTCTATATAAGAAGAACCCAAACCCTGAAGGCAGAGCATGGTTGCTGGTAGTGCCGGAGAAGAGAAGGAAAGAAATCATGAGTGAATTCCACAACCATATGCTGAATGGCCATCTAGGCGTCGCCAGAACCACATACCGTTTGAAGAATAAATATCATTGGCCTTCCATGCTGAAAGATGTTTCAGAATTTGTAAAGACGTGCCATCTTTGCCAAAGTCGGAAAGGTTCAAATCAGTCGCCCTCTGGACTTTTGCAACCCATTCCCCCAGCTAACTACCCTTTTGAAAGAATCGGGATTGACTTTGTTGGTCCCTTGCCATCAACGAAAAGAAGAAGGAAGTGGATAATTGTGTTGACTGATTATTATACCAGGTACGCTGAAACAAAGGCAGTCTCAGAAGCAACAGTGAAAGAAGTCTCTACATTTTTAATCGAACAAATTTTTTTACGTCACGGGGCCCCAAGGTTTCTTATTAGTGACAGAGGTTCACAGTTCACTAGCAATTTAATGAAGGAGGTTATGAAAATGTGCAAAGTTAAACACTGCTTCACGACGAGCTACCATCCCCAGACTAACGGACTAACGGAACGGCTAAATAGAACTCTAATCAACATGATAAGCATGTATGTAAATACAGACCAGAAAAACTGGGACGAAATCCTCCCTTTCGTCACCCACGCGTACAATACCACGATTCAAGAAACCACAGGCTACTCTCCATTTTTCCTGTTATTTGGGAGGGAACCCATGTCCCTCTTAGACGACGATAATATCCCAATTGACAGTAACATGAACAATTATGACGAATATATAGAAAATTACTTAGATAAAATAGCAAGGACGAGACAGGTAGTCATTAACAACACAGAGAAGACTCAGGAAAGAATGAAGAGAAACTATGACAAAAAACACAACGAGAGAATCTATGAACCAGGACATTTAGTGGCAGTTTGGACACCAGTCAGGAAAATCGGAAAATGTGAAAAACTATTGAGAAAATATTTTGGCCCATATCGAATATTAAAGAAGCTGTCTAACGTAAATTACTTAATTGAGCCGAAAGATAATCCTGGCCAAGACCCATTAATTGTCCATGTCTCAAGACTCAAACCCTATTTTGAGAGAATTGATGAGGTAACTCACGAGGACGTGACGACCTCTGGAGAGGGGGAAGTGTTACATCATGATTAATGGCGTATTTCTTATATCATTTTTAATATATTTGAAATTTAAATTATATATTTATTTATTTTTATATTCTATGATATTTATTTAAAACAGATTATTTTTTAGATTATCATCATTTGTATTTAGGTACACGTGTGACTTCACTGCTCTCTTTGATGTGAGGAAATAAATAAATGATTCTGGAGGCTACTTAAAGTAGACTTATCTCATTATTCCCTTATATAAATTTGTAGGATGGTTGAAACACGCTCTGGTAAGATGCAAGACCCAGCACAGGAGAGAATCATGCCTGAAGAGTCTGCCAAGCCGCAACCTGGTGCAACAGTATATATAACGAATGAAGACATTAAGACGCGAATGTTTCTTTTCACAAATAAATCAAATTTCTACTGTCCTTACTGCGATGAAAAAATATTGGGAGAGCTTGACTAATCAGTGGTGAACCCTCCCAGCGGTTTCACCAATTTAAACCACCAGACCGCTTCTTTAGAGCTCTAATACTGTATTGGATCATTCTACTTTTATATGCTACACTGAAGGGTGGAATCTTAGAAATGGTATTTAAGCAAACTATGGATATAAGCTTTTATTTAAATAGTTTAAAGATAACTTTTTATTTATTTCTCTCAAAAGCATATTTTGTCTTTTTCAATTCTAACCTCGATTTCTTCTCACCTTCCACCATCATTGCATCTAAAATATAATAAATAGAGAAAATTATCTGTGTTCAACACTTGTTTGTTATCAATGTTTGTTTCATATTCTTCAGGTGTTGTTGGATCCTTGTGTATTTTTATTTTAACCTTATGCTTAGACCTTATTCCTTATTTTTACCTTATTCTTAAACCTTATTCCTTATTTTTACCTTATTCTTATACCTTATTCCTTATTTTGACCTTATTCTTAGACCTTATTCCTTATTTTTACCTTATTCTTATACCTTATTCCTTATTTTGACCTTATTCTTAGACCTTATTCCTTATTTTGACCTTATTCTTAGACCTTATTCCTTATTTTTACCTTATTCTTATACCTTATTCCTTATTTTGACCTTATTCTTAGACCTTATTCCTTATTTTTACCTTATTCTTAAACCTTATTCCTTATTTTTACCTTATTCTTATACCTTATTCCTTATTTTGACCTTATTCTTAGACCTTATTCCTTATTTTTACCTTATTCTTATACCTTATTCCTTATTTTGACCTTATTCTTAGACCTTATTCCTTATTTTGACCTTATTCTTAGACCTTATTCCTTATTTTTACCTTAATCATACAATTTTTCTATTCAATTCAAAAGGTTGTCCCAAAAGTTCGTGTTTTTATTATTACTTGGCGAATAATAGTGTAACATTTAATTTATTTATCACTAAATTATTTATTTGTAATAATCCGTTGCTCTTGATGATGATTCTAAAACATCTAGAATCTTTCTTTGTTTTTGGTAAATTAATGTGATTTGCATTTCTTTCAGATTTTGATATAAAAATAAAATATTTTTATCTTATCGATAAGTTTAATTTGTTTAATTTATTACCTTACAATATTATTACGACGAATACATAATATAATACATATTACAATTACTTTATACATAATACAAAGACATTATATATAACGGCGAATAATATTGGTATTTCATTTTTTTTTGCAAGTGTTTACGAATTTTTGGGGCAACCTTGTATATATGTTTTTTTTTCAAAAATCCTTTGAAATTTAATTGTTTATTATTATTACCAATTGCAAACAAGATACACTATATTCGATCTGGATAATTGCGCGTGAAACTATTTACAATAATTAATATTGTAGTAGAGTAGTTAACAGAATTGTCAAAAATAAAATAAGCAATTAAGAGAAAAAGCATTGAATAGACCTATTAATTGTTTTATTGTTAGTTAGTAGTGAGCGCCAGATGTAAATTTTCAACCAGGCATGGAAATATAGTTAATTCAACATCTAAAACTCTTGTAGCTAAACCAATAAATACACTCATGGACTAACTTAACGAAATGGAAATTCTTTGATGTCGCCGGTCAACCGTTTTTTTTTTAAGGAGACAGAGGCAATTTTGTTCACACTTGGTTATCTCGTGTGTCTTCAATAACTGTTTATCAAATATATTTTAGAGTTACTGTCTGAATCCCGATATACATGCTAAAAAAGGTACAACTTCCTTAAGTTTTGTACAAATAAATTTACTGGCAATGTGTTTATTTTAAATAATATCATCAAATATATTCAATCTCTACAGACCTTACTGCGATGATATATGTTATTGAATGAGATCTCATTTAAACACATTGCCAGTAAATTTATTTGTACAAAATTTTAACGATAGATGGCAATTAAATTTAGAAAATTTTCCTTAACTTTATCTTTAAATCTTTACCTTGTTTAAAACTATATGGTTCTTCTCCATGATTTGCTTCTATAAACTTGATAATACACAATGTAATTTAATAAAATCACAAGGCATCAACAGGGGTCAGGTTTCTTTAACCATTTTTATTTCTCTAGCTTTCTGGGTCAACGTTCGCTTCAACAGGAGCACCTAGAACTAGTTAGCTGGAAGTCCTAGTTCTCCTGTTGTGGGGTATTTTTGACCGAAAGTTTGAGAAATAAAAAGTAGTTAAATAAACCTGGCCCTGGATTGCCTGTTGATTTTACTAAATTGTAAAGCCAGGGATGTATTATCAAGTTTATAGAAGCACATCTTGTAGAAAAACCATATAGTTCCTGCCTCTTGGTCTATCCATTAATCCATGCAACATCTCTCATCCAATCACCTATTTATCACATGCATCCACACACGTCCACACGCGCGCACACATACACACATGCACGTACCCACACATACATGCAACACACACGCACACATATACACACGCAAAACATACACACATGCAAACACACACATACACTATTTAAGATATTGATTACTTCGTGGTGACTTAGAAAGGATGGTACCTGGAAGAGAAAATGAGAAGAGAATCCAACAGTTTGAACTTTTTTCAAAATCAACATTTAACTTATAACTTTATTAAGAACGCGCTTTCAATTTATATCTTAAAAAGTCACTTCCATACATCACCAATGCCGCAGAATAAAGCAACAGGCCAAGCAGACGTTTGTCCACAGGACACGAGAGACAGATCTAGTGAATGACAGCAAGATATGTCACAAGATTGTGTGTCTATGGTAGGACTAAACAGATGACGTCAACAGGGATGCAGTGTTGCACTTGACATCTAGCCAGGAAGGGGAGGGGCGTCAGACACCGTAGTTCTATGACGTCATCGGGAGCCAATCAATGCCGTCGTACGATCAATGATGACGTCAGAGAATCGTCATGGCAACGGCCACCCCCGCTCGCGACATAACAACCCCCCCTGTCTCACACACCACTGCGACAATATGCTGTGACACCAACTTTTTAAACTCGTCCTTTTTTTTTTTCTTTCTAAAGAAATAGTTCTTAAATTAATAGTTGTATTGTCGGCTATTAATAGAATTTTAAAATTTTCTATCTTTTTTTTTTAAGTTAATGTAACCACACACAGCTTTATTAAGACCACGGGTATTATAAGTTAATGTAACCGCATAAAGTTTTCTATGGTACGGATTTTGTTTATCTGGAAGTTCTGCTTCTAACACTTCCACTCAGTTTAAACAACAAACGTTATCTTTTAAACGATCTTTACATTTTATAAACCACTGATACAAAAGCGAAATTGTGCACTGGGATCAGGTGGATATATCAATTAAAAAAAAAGCATCTCCAGATAGTAAAACTGAAAGTTGTTGATTGCTTGCGCTATCTGTCGGAATAAATATCAAAGGTATCGGTAATTTTTGAAATTATTCTAGAATATTAAGTATCAATTGTAAAATTACACGATATATATTAGTTTATATTTATTCCGATAGATGGCGTAAGCCATCAGTAAATTTCAATTACGCTATCAGGAGATGCTTTTATTATTATATATATTTTTAATTGTTGTTTTATCAGTTATGCTAAAGTGGAATATGGAGTATTTTAAAAACATAAGTTTATCAATTCGGTTTGGATGTGCTATAATTTCTCCCTTGGTCGATGGGCTAATAGTGTTCTATTTTAGTGATCAAATGGAAAGTTTTGAATTGAAGAAATGCTGTCAGTTATCTCACCGTCGTCTCTTGCAAGTCGTGGTGTTCTGACTTTGGTCATCACGTTGTACAGAGTTCTGTAGTCAAAGAGGCTGGGATCTCAGATTATCTCTTGAAACGAACATTCCAAAACATGACATTCATATCCTTATTATCTTTCTGCCACCACACACACATTCTTTACAATTAATATCCATCTAGAAACTATAAAGGTCGCCTTTCCCGTCAAAATAGACGATAAAACAAGGCGCTATCTATAGTCTGGCTATTGATTTCGTCTAGATTCTTTGCCAGCTAAACACCTCTTTAACGGATTCTGAAGATTTCGTTTGATTCCTTGTGGATCTTGACCGTCTCCGCAAACTATCGTACTATGATCGTTGACAAAGCCACAACACCAGCTTTGATATATTCAGAATTCTTACCTGGAGACTATGGTTTCGAGCTAATGGCCTTCGTCAGTCCAGGCAAGTTTATATTCCATGAGATTCACAAGGAATCAAACAATATCTTCATAATCCGTCAAAGAGGTGTTTAGCTGGCAAAGAATCTAGACGAAATCAATAGCCAGACTATGGATGGAAATTTTACCGAAAGGATATTGGTCGATAAAAAATAAAGGTCATCTCTCCCGTCAAATTTTAATGATCAATATCTTTCCGGCAAAATTTCTACCTATAGCAGTGTCGGGCAACCGGTGTGCCGTGGCACACTGGTGTGCCGCGAATAATTCTAGGTGTGCCGCGAACATTTTTGTAGGTATTTAGAACTTTTGGTTAAATTTAAAAATAATGTTTCAAAAAATATTTTTTATAATTTTTATTCAATTTTAATATTTTTTTTTTCAAAAATTTTCATATAAAAAATGAAAAAAAAAAAAAAAGCAAATTTCATTTTATATAAAACTTATTTTGGCATTATAATTACAACAGTTTGCATAATTTTATATTTCATATAACGTATGTACATAATCTTGACGTACATAACTGGCACGTGCCATTATTAAAAATAAAAATGCAAATAGGTACGTACCTATTTAAAATCATAAGTTAAAAAAAAACAATCCGCGAAAACAACTTTATTTAATAAAGTTGAATGCATATTGCGGGAAAATACCTAATTTTTAAAATAATATGTCCAAACTTAACCGTCATTTACAATCTTTGTCACAGCTGTTTATTAATAGAGACTCAAAGCTACAAAGCTTTAAAAAAAGAAAACAAAAAAAATTTATAAATTTATTTAAAAAATTTATTCGGAGTTTTCGTCAAAGTATTGCTGTAGTAATTCTTCATTTTTTTTTGCATGTTGTAAAACACACACACATTCACACAATAAGTTTTGTACGCCGTAAAATCTGTTGGTTAAAAAAGGAAAAAAATATTTTTGTTACGAAATTCTCACAGGTGCGCCGCGAAAAAAAGAAATTAGGCTTAGTGCGCCGCAACTCGAAAAAGGTTGCCCGACACTGACCTATAGGGTGTATCCACCTCAGCTTCAAACCACTATATCCAACATACTTATTTGCTTAAATACCATTTCTAATATTTCACACTTCAATGTAGCATATATATATAAGCAGAATGATCCAATACAGTAATAGAGCTCTAAAGAAAGCGGTCTGGTGGATTAAATTGGCGAAACCGTTGGGAGGGTTCACCACTGATGAGCCAAGCCCTCTCAATATATATATTTTTCATCGCAGTAAGGGCAGTAGAAGTTTGATTTATTTGTGAAAAGAAACACTCGCGTCTTATAATGTTATTATTGTTATACTTGATTTAAATCTCCTGGATATATAAAGTGAAATAATGCAACAGATTTCTGGAGATGAGTTTTTTTTTTTTTTTTTTCATTTTTTATTGACGTGATCTGAAGCCTTCGGGCATCTCTTCCTTTCTCAAGGAGTACACAGAACCAATAGTAATAAAACTATTATTATTCAGCAAAAACAACAACAACAGCAGCTTTATTAGGACCTATCCGTCCTGTATGAAAATTTCACCAAATGTTTACACCAAAATGTGTAAAGAACCTGCTGGTTGATAATAAGCTTAGTATCCACTTCAGTGTTAAGTGAGCAACACTAAATTGGTTTCTACTAATTTTTAAGTTTAATTTGAATGTTTGCAGTGATGGATTCATTAGGTTGTGCTAACCTAAAGCTAAATTAACTAAGCAATAAACCAAAACATAGACTTAAATTGTACAACTGACAACAATCAGCGATGTAGGGAGATAGGTTTTACCATCAAAGCTTTAGCCTTAGTGAAGACATTTTCATTTCAAATTTGATTTTAGAAAGGTGGGATACACTTGTTTAAAAGCTTGCATACATCATTTTCATGGAGAAAAGGGAAAAAAGAAACATAAACAAAGGAGAGAAGGGAAAATGAAATGGAAATCAAAGTATTCAACATTAACTATACAAATTAACTGTGGAAGGAATTAACTATTACTATTCATTTTTTTACTCCTGTAAAAAAGGCAGAGATATCTGAAAGCTTGAAATCACGTTAATAAAAATAAACTCATATCCAGAAAGCTGTTGAATTATTTCAAACCCCCTTCTCTATTGTTCAGAAGTTGAGTCTACTTCAGTAGAACACCACGTGTTAAATTGATTCTTCTTTTTGAATTCCAATACTCCAAATCTCCAGGTTTCAATTGCGTACAACATCCACAAACACCATTTTAAATGGCTTGTCTTGAACTTTATCTTTTTCTTCAGATATTCTTTGCATTGACGTTGAGAATCATAAGGCATTAGCGCGTTATCTATGAACGAGAAATGACACCATTTTTTTTAAATGCGATTTTTGTTCTTTTATAAATAAAACATCTTCCTAATGTCCCTACTGAAATAGAAAATAAAGAACGCTGTGTGTGTGATATTGCGGCTTACACTCATAGACAAAACTTAAGAATGTGGAAAGTCTTTGATGCCGACGGTCGTCTATTTTTTTTTTTTTAAAGGAGACAGAGGCAATTTTGTTCACACTTGGTTATCTCGTATGTCTTCAATAAAGATCACTGTGTATCAAATATATTTCAGAGTTATTGTCCCGATATACATGCTAGAAGATACAACTTTCTTAAATGCTGTATAAGACTGTATATCTTTACGGTAAATTGAGGGAACAGGGAAATAAAAATATTGGAAACGGCCTGGCTCATCAATAGTAAACCCATATGTTGAACCCCTAATATCAACCACTGGGAGACTTCATTACTAATAAACCAGGTCCAACTAAATTTTTCATATTTCCTACAGTTTTTTTCTTTTACTTATCCCAAGTAAAGCATGGAACAGGCCATGATATTCATAGTGGGTAGTTAGAAACTTCTTTTCAAACTTGCTGTAGTAAAACATAAACATGTGTATGTCTTCTTCACATGTATAAATCGGTTTGACTTTTCCACTTACAATATATCAGAGTCCGGTTTATTTGTACTCGCTGGTGGAGTTGGACTGCTGCAAAAATCAGGGGGGACCATTGAAACAATTTTCTTCAGAAAAAAATACCCAAAGTGGGATTCGATCCCTGGTGTGGCTGGCTACAATCAGCAACACACTTATCTACCAACTCCCACTTTCTTTCAGTGATTGAAAAATATGTAATTTAAAAAGTTTTAAATAAAAAATCACATATATAATAAGTAGCCGTGAAATATTATCAATTTTTACACCTATAGATGGCGCTAGAAGTTACGTTTAAATATATACCGCTTCCCAAGAGAGACTATTTATAGAAATGGTCAAAAACAAATAAAAAAAGATTTATATAAATATTCGTAGAAGAAATGATAAAAATAGAAACCTTAAGGGAATTTCCAACTAATGGATGTTTTTTTATAAATTATTCTATTGTACACAAGTGTTTTTTCTTTACTTAAAAAAATTTCCACCCACACCGTTATTTCTTCGCCCACGTTTTAAAGGATTATTTTTGTATATAAAGAGAGTCAAAGCTAATTACATAAATTAGTTAATTATATCTCTTTGATGGTTTTGTTAATAAGTTATATTTAGTTCCGAATAAATATTTTAAACCCCACTATGTTGAGTGTATTGATAAAATTGAGAATTAATGGAAGGCTTTTATTTAGGAATTAGTCGTCAATATTCACGGACAAAACTTATGGAAATGGAAAGTATTTGATGTCGTCTGTTTTTTTTTTGTTTTTTTTTTGAAGGAGATATAGGCTATTTTGTTCACAACTGGTTATCTCGTGTATCTTCCATAAATATTACTGTATATCAAATATCTTGCAGAGAGTTATTGTCTGAATCCCGATATACATGCTAAAAGATACAACTTCCTTAAGTTTTGTCCATGAGTGTATTTGGTTATCTCGTGTGTTTTCAATAAAGATTGTTGTGTATCAAATATCTTTCAGTTATTGTCTGAATCCCGATATACATGCTAAAAGATACAACTTCCTTAAGTTTTGTCCATGAGTGTATTTGGTTATCTCGTGTGTTTTCAATAAAGATCACTGTAATATCTTTCAGAGAGTTATTGTCTGAATCCCGATATACATGCTAGAAAATACAACTTCCTTTAATTTTTGTCTCTATGAGTGCAGAATAATCGAAGAAAAAAAGGTTATTATAAGTTATAAAAGTTTTTTTTTTTAATAAAGTGGTGTTATGTGTGTTGAAGAAAGTGGTGTGTTGCAGGGGTGTAGCGGGCGGGGATGTCCGACCGACCCGCTGTGGTCGTGTTGGGAGGGGTGGCAGGGGGGGTGGTGCTAGCGGCCGCCGTCTTCATCTGCTGCAAGGTATGTCGACGCCGCGCCACCGACCGGCCACTCCAGGGACCTCGCAAGTACAACAGTCTGGCAGCTCGGCGCCCGTTGGACCGCTCGCCTTCCCCCTGGTGAGTACTTACTCACTTCATCGTCTGCTTTTCTATCTCTCACTTTTCTTTAACATTAATAACTTTTCTTTAATATTATACACTTCATAAATATAACCTACTTATTATTTTACTTAATTTCGAATAATATTCTATGAATAATTTTTGGTTGAAAATCAATAAAAATCATTTCGATATTTTCCGTAATTAACAAATATGTTATTAAACGTGTGATTTTCTGTATTATTTTATATTTCATAAATATACCTATTTATTATTTCACTCAATTTCGAATAATATTCTATGAATAATTTTGGCTGAAAATCAATAAAAATCATTTCGATATTTTTTTCCCGTTATTAACAAATGTGTTATTAAACTTGTGATTTTCTGTAATATTATATATTTCATAAATATACCTATACTTATTATTTTACTCAATATAATATATAATTATTCTATCAATAGTTTTTAGCTCGAAATCAATAAAGATCATTTCCAGATTTTTTTTTCCGATATTGACAAATATTTTATTAAACGTGATATGTATTTTATGTTTGTTAATAACTAGTTTTCTCATCATTTTTATATTAATATTTGAATAGATTTATCGGAAATATATTCTCTATGAAAACGATATAAAATCACACTTTAAAAAAATCATTTCGAATAAAAATCGGATATAAATATATTTGTAAGTTTTTTAAAGTAAAAATATGTATATAAAACTATTTAAAAAAAATTATATTTATAAAGTAGAAGAAGAAATATGTAAATATGTAAAAATGATCGTAAGATGAATATACGTGGATTTCCAATCTCCGTTTGTAACATAACTAGGGTGTCCCCGGGGATGTTCAACAGTTGAGATGTCAACCAGTTTTAACAAAACTCTTATATTTGGGTAAAACACATCAAAGAATTATTTATTTAACTTCCGACGTTTCTCTCTGTTACTCTACTCAGGATAGCCTAGTGAACATGGCATCTGCCCGTTAAACGGAACACTGTGGGTTCGATTCCCATCCCTGGACACTTTTATTTTTCCGTTTATCATTACTCTTCACAATTCATCCTTTCATACTTCATCCCTAAGGGGTTATAAATAATCGTTATTTCTCCTTACTCAAAGGAATAATTATCTTGAATCCTATTTCTTAGAATCTTAGAACAAGGATTCAGAAAAAACATTCACCTGAGGAGACTAACAGCTAATCACTGAAAACGTCGGGAGTTAAATAAACAATTGGTTTATGTGGCAGCTGTGTTTTACCCATAACAACTTTAAACCAACAAATGATTTTCTTAAAAAAACATTCTTATATATTATAAAAAAAGGCATCTCCTTATCGTGCAACTGAAAATTGCTGATGGCTTGCGCCATCTATCGGAATAAATATCAACTATTCTCGTTGATTTATAATTATTCCAGTAATTGGCCAATTACTGAAATAATTAGAAATCAACGAGAATAGTTGATATTTATTCCGATAGATGGCGCAAGCCATCAGCAATTTTCAGTTGCACGATAAGGCACGAGATGCCTTTTTTATAATTTATGAACCTTATCCCAGTACAATATCACATTTGTAACATTTTTTTCACATTTTTATATAGTTACCGATTTATTTTAAAAACATCGTTATTGTGGGTATTTCATTTTCTTAATCTGTTCAAAGCCTATTGACACCATTATGATTCCTATGGATTTAGTAGTTTAATTGTTTAGGTGAAAATATCAGGCTTCCAGGAATAATCTTCTTTTACAAAATGTTAATTCACAAATCTTTATCTTTCAGACACGAAAACTCTTCTACAAGATAAAATACGATATCTTCACCCATGTATAAGAGAAATTTCTTTTCTCTCTTGGGATTTACCCAGCTTGATAGTTACCGGGCTCCTATATCTTGTAAGTGGAAAAGTCAAATTGATTTCTACATGTCAATATGACATATGTTGTACTTACAGGAAGTGTGAAAAAGAAGTTTCTAACTAACCTCCTCCCACTATGATTATTATGGTCTATTCCATGTTTTACTTGGGATAAGTAAAAAAACTAGGAAATATGAAAAATAAGCATGATTATTTGAATTAAATTTTCCTATATATATATTTTATTAATACCATTAAATGGGATTATAGCGTTTACTTTTTAAAAATTATTTTTTATTATTTGAAGACTCGATGTATGAGACTATATGTCTTAATAAAGGCTTTTGTGTGTGTGCTCAACTTGAGTCCACAATTCCGTGTTTTATCTTGTATAAGAGCTTTTGTGCCCGTAAAATAGAGATTTGGAAATTAATTTGTTTAAAATTTGTAAGTTTGATATTTTTTTCACCATAATATTGTGGTACAAGGGATTCTTTTATTAAATAGTACAATTTGCTGTAAGTAAAACATAAACATGTGTATGTCTTCTTCGCATGTAGAAATCGGTTTGACTTTTCTACTTACCCATATCAGAGTCCGGTTTATTTGTACTCAGTGGTAAGGTTGGACTGCTGCAAACATCGGGGGCCATTGAAACAATTGTCTTCAGAAAAAAATGCCCAAAGTGGGATTTGATCCCTGTTTGTGGCTAACGACAATCTACAGCACACTACCAACTCCCACAATTGTTAAAATTAAAAGATTAGCTCTTCGTTACCCAACAGTTTTTTTTTTTCATCGAATAAAACAGTAAGATATAATGAATCTTCCTTATAAACTGCTACACATCTGTTGGGCTACTACCTCTCAAACTGACCTCTCTCATTAAACCAAAAAATGTCTTGGAATCTGGCATCCAATATTTAACTATTTTCAGGAAACACCAAAAGTACATTCATATATATATATATCGAAACTATTATAGACGGGTAACATTCTTTTTAAAATAAAACAATTTCTACTGCCTTTACTGCAATGGAAAAATTAAAGGGAGGGCCTTGCTCATCAGTGGTGAACCCTCCCAGCGGTTTCGCCAGTTTAATCTACCATTAAAACTTGAGAAAGTTTCGTATTTTGATGTCGCCTTTTTTTTTTTTTTTTAAGGAGAATGAAGCAATTTTGTTCACACTTTGTTTATCTCGTGTGTCATCAATAAAGGTCAATGTGTATCAAATATCTTTCAGAGTAATTGTCTGAATCCCGATATACATGCTGAAAAGTTAAACTTCCTCACATTTTGTCCATGAGTGTACGAGTATATACAATATTAGAGGTGTCTGGAAAATTACATTAGTTAATTAAAATAATTACAAGCATCACGCACAGATGGAGCCTATTTTCTCCCTTTTAATTATATACACTCATGGACAAAACTTAAGGAAGTAGAAAGTCTTTGACGTCGCAGGTCGTTTGTTTATTTTAAGGAGACAGAGGTTGTTCACACTTTGGTTATATCGTATGTCTTCAATAAAGGTCACTGTAATATCTATCAGACTTATTGTCCCGATATACATGCTGAAAGGTACAACTTCCTTAAGTTTTATGTCATAGGCCGTTATTTTGTAAGCCAAATGAATATTTCTGTCATAGTATAGAGTGGGGAATAGGTGTCGCGCAACTGTCACCTCATACCAGGTCTATTAGTATGAAACGCGAAATTTTTCAGTGAATTCAAAAGTTCACCAATTCCATACAACAAAAGATTTTTTTATTCAAAGTAATTGCTCTGATTAGCTATACACTCGGACCACCTTCAGGCAATTTTCGAATTCCTTGTCTGAAAATTTCTATTCCTTTTGAGTCGAACCAGTCAACTAGCCATTTTCGGAGTATGTCTAAGTTCGAAAATTCCTGGTTTTATAGGGCGTGTCCTAAAGATGTGAAAAGGTGGTAGTTCGACGGCGCTAAGTCTGGTGGGTACGGCGGGTGGGGTAAGAGTTCCCAGCCGGGTTGATAAAAGTTCTCCACAGAGATAAGTTGATATAATAATAAGAAAGGGAAAAGTTTCTTGCAAAGAGTTTCTTGATTCAATAAGACTGCTGGTCGCCATCTTCTCAGATGGAAGGATTTCTTGAAGATGATTCTTATATATCTTTCTTCCTCCTAGATTCTCTCCATCAAAATTTTTTTTTTTTTCATAATTAAAATCTTACGAATTGAGATAAAGTCAAATATCTATGGTCTAGATAAAAAAATGTATAATAAAATCGGATTTTTCAATTGGTAAGATGGTGGCTGTCTTCTTCACTAAAAAATATATTTAAGAAATAGGCATCGCTTGATTATGTAACATAAATTTGCCGATGACATACGCCATCTATAGTAATAAAAATAAACTAATCGTAGCTTTTTTTTTTATCAATAAAGAATTTTGGCCAAATATTCTTTTCATGATAAATAAAAAGGAGCCTATAAAGAAAAGGTATTTGATTGATATTCTGGAATTAAAAATGGTTAGCACCAGGGGAATCGAGTCTGTGACAAAGCTTGCATTGGCAACGCCCAGTTTGGAGGCTGTGGTTTCAGCCTTATGGTCCTTGTCAGTCCAGGCCGGGAATGGATTTCATCCACAGGAGTTCCGAATTTTTCCAAAGAGGTGTTTAGCTATTAAAAGTTGACAATTCTATGGTCAAAATATATATGTAAATTTTGCCCTGGTTATAAATAAAAGGATCTATCAAAAGAGAAGTCACCTCTCCCCTCAAAATGAACGCTAAAACTGAAGACCGAAACCATGATCAACATTCTGATTTTACCAAACCTGCTGGTGTGGCTTAGACATCGACCCGAGTCTGCTAGTCTGCGGAGATAGTCAATAGACAGCGCTTAAATAGTTTTAGCGTCTATTTTGACGGGAGAGGTGACCTTTTTTTAATATATTGATAAAATGTATTAATAAGATCTTAAGAGAAAGTTTTCCACGATCTTTCAAAGTATCCAGAGAGACCATCAATCCATCATCAACTATGAGATAAAAATATTTCCAAAGAATTTTCTCCCAAGAATCCGCCCAACAATGTCCAGACTTTGTAGTTTTCCCTCCAAAAACCCAGGCAAGGTGTCGTCTCCTACTCGGGTGTGACGCGCCTCTGACGTCATTCCTTCCAATAGCTGCCTCCTGATTGGTCGATCACCGCCACGTGACCCGCCGATGACGTCAGCGTCGAATTAATCTATTTTCTTCGAGAAAGGTCACCGAGCCGTAAAAATGACCTTAAAACGGTTGGTAGTTAACGGTTGTTTATGGGATGTAAATAAAGGTTTTTTCTTCTATTTTTACATCTTTGTTTATTTCAACTGTTTGATTGATTATTTACTGGTGGTATTTGTCAATAAATGTTTTGTCCGTCTGCCTAAGGAGATTGAGTTTCTGCTCCTCCTATATCCTTCCAATTCGACCATTTTTGACAGTTTCAAATGGTCGCTATTGTTGAAGCGGCTTGCGCTTTAAGTAATAATAACTTACTAGGATATAATGTGGCGGTGTCTTGTCCATGGAGCAGATCGGTCCATGTACCCTGATCACAATACCGGCCAACTGAGGTGGTGGTGTCTTGTCCATGGAGCAGATCGGTCCATGTACCCTGATCACAATACCGGCCAACTGAGGTGGTGGTGTCTTGTCCATAGAGCAGATCAGATCGGTCCGTGCACCCTGATCACAATACCGGCCAACTGAGGTGGTGGTGTCTTGTCCATAGAGCAGATCAGATCGGTCCATGCACCCTGATCACAATACCGGCCAACTGAGGTGGTGGTGGTGTCTTGTCCATAGAGCAGATCAGATCGGTCCATGCACCCTGATCACAATACCGGCCCGCTGAGGTGGTGGTGTCTTGTCCATAGAGCAGATCAGATCGGTCCATGCACCCTGATCACAATCCGGCCAACCGAGGTGCATTGTCCGTATGGATGTCCTCTTCTGGATTGATGTCTGCCATATAGAGGGCTGCAAGGATGGCCGGGTATATATGATCCGGAGTGAGTTGGGTGTTGTGACAGTTATTGCAGTTCCTGTAGGATCTAGTCATGTCTGGGTTTATCTTCATTCCTTTAAAATGTCCTGTTATGATTCTTGAAATTGTTGTTGTTAATTCTGTGTTAATGTTGAGGTTGCATAATGTGTTGACGGTCATTGATTAGGATATAATGAATGTATTCATTTAACACATAACTCATACCTTCACTTGGGCAGAATCCGGGCAAAGTCAGGCCATTCGGCGAATAAGATATGAAAATACCCATTGAAGAAAACACGCTTCCTTTTTCTTGCCAGTATTCTGTTCTTATTACATATTTGTTCTAATGTGGTATATATAATCAGATTTTTAAATTTTAAATTGCATATAAGAAGAGAGTTCGTTATATTTTTTTAGAATAAAATATATGGATATACACTACTAGTCATTATTATTGCTATACCAGTAAAATATGCAAATAGGAAAAATGATTTTTATTGCATTATACTTGGAATAACAAGTGATTAAATTTTCAAGAAATTTGTGGGTAAGGATATTGAGAAATCAGTACCCAGAAGAACTACCTCTAGCAACAATAAAAGAACATATATGTCTGGGTGTTGAGTCAAACAAATTAGCTGGCATGTACAGGTATAGACTTCTATACAGCTTCAACACGATGCCATAAACAGTAGTGACTGGTGTTTGGTGACGAGCCAGTCTCTCGAAAACCATTGACGTTTTCTATTGGTGACAGACCAGGAGAACGTGCTGGCCAAAGCTACAGCAGCCGAACATTGTCTGTATCATAGGAATACAGTACAATACCGCCAAAATACGGTCGTGCAGCGTCCTGCTGAAACGTAGAGATTAGTGGCAGGAAAGGAGGCAAAAGTGGGATGAGATCAAGAAATCTTCCAGGCATATTCAACCCTCAGGACGGCTGTCTCCGGTTTGGCGAAAAAAGGGGTTAAAAATTTGTGACTCTCTGCGATAAGGATTGTGTTGTTTTTAGTCTTATCTGTAATCTGTTGGATGCTGCAGTGCTAGATTATGGCCTTATGTCGAGGATAAATTACCTACCGTATGTGCATAGAAAGTTGCATAGGTCCTTTGATATGGATAATTCAGTGACTGTAGTGAAAGTAATCTATCGCTAAGCCCATCACTTGGTACAAAGTTTAGGCAACACCCTGTGTCTCCTAGTACAAGTTTTGTACCACATTGTCACAGACTTTAATCGTATAGTAATGATAGGCTGGTGGTTCTGTTTGTTTGCTACATCGTCTCTTTCTTCAAAAGATATAACAGTCTCCATAGTATATTGCTGCCGTGTTATACTTCAGTAATTGTACTATTGCTTTCAACAACCACTTTGGTTCACCTTGTTTCATTCCCATTCCTTTTTTACCCAAATGACAATTAACTTAAAGAGAAAATGTAATTTATACAGATTTGACATATTATTGATCTGAAGCCACAAAGGTTACATGGAGAAAACTCAAATAGAGGTTATAGAAGTTTCCACCTTTCTGGTACCAACTCCTCGTTCCATTGGTCCATCAGCTGGGTCCGTGCGGTGTAGCTCCGCCCATCTAACATAGAGTCAGGGATACCTTCCCACCAGAACTATACTTTAAACATTTTAGAAACCATTGAAAGATAACTTTCCTCTATTATTGTACCTTACCTTTTTGTGTCACCACAAAAGTTTTAAAAAATATATGTTTAAAATTATTTTTCAAGTTGAGATCGATCCCAAAAATATATATATAAGTTGCGGAAGGATGATATTCATGTAGCTTTCCCTTTAATTGTACATCAGAATGCATAACCCTAGTAAAAAAAACTTTTACTAGTGAACTTTACTAGTTTTGGCAAATTCAGATAAAAATCCAACCTGTAAACCATGGTTTCGGACTTTGGTTCTCATTAGTCAAAGAATGGTTTTGATTTCATGACATTCTACGAGAGGGTTATAGCTGGAACGTAGGAAAGTCAGACTACACGTCTCCACCTTCTGGATGTTCCCGAGTCCCTTTTATATATATATTTTTTAAATATTTGTATACAAGGTCAACTGGAGTCATGATGACTTCCATCAATCCAACCAATCAGTTGGTTCTGTTCTCATCACGTGATATTTATCCATCTTCTGGTTGGCTGGATGTTGGTGTATCAAGATTTGTTGATCAAGAAGCTTGGTCTGTCCAGCTGACATTGTGGCCCTCATCAATATACAATAGACAATTTAAACAATTTTATTGATTCTTCTAATCCATTGTTACAAAGGTGGAAAAACTCTCTCCAGGTGGGGAAGCCTTCCTTGATCATCAGTAGAGAGGCGACACCAGAATTGGCATCAGAGATTGATGCAAGAGTTGAATAACTCTGGTTCCATTGGAAGTTATTCCTTATGGAAGAGTGAAACTAAAAATTATTTAAATCCATTGTTATATCAAAAAAAGTTCTAATTTATTTAAAATAAAGTAAATCCTAATTAAATATAGCATTAAAAAACTTTTGTTAAAATCTCTCTCTGATAGTTATATATCTCCAATATAAAAACTAAGCACATAATATTACGTAGTAAGGAATCATGTTGACTCAACTTCGAATTGTGGAATATCTCTCTCTCTCAAGTCCTACTGAAACTGTGATATATCATTGCTAGATATACATTGCCAGGTTTGAAAGATATAAAGTGTATGTGGTGAGATTTGAAGTGTCAGGTGAAGTTAAGTTGTCGAGCGTGGTTGGCCAACATATTTCATTCTACTGTGTTACGTGGAATGCCCGTGTTGAGGTCACGTGTCTGGTGTGACGTGTGTGTTTGTAAAGTTAAGTTACTCACGTCTTGGGAGTCCCGTATGGAGTGAAGTCCGACAGGTTCTTGTTCCGTTTAGACAGGTAGTCCAGTTCGGGTGGTATAGAATGAACATATTCCTGCAGGTCCTCATAATCAGGAGGTCCTAGGTATGGGGAGGGATGATTTCATTCCACGTGAAGCTTAAATAGGTTCTCAGAGTCCATATGAATAAAATGGATCTTTGGTTGTCAGGTCCGGATCGGGTGATGTAGAATGAACACATTCCTGCGGGTCCTCAGTATCAGGAGGTTCTAGGTATGGGGAGGGATTATTTCATTCCGCGTGCAGCTTAGATAGGTCCTTAGAGTCCAGCGGAATAGAATGGATCTTCAGGTTCAGGTTGAGTGGTGTAGAATGAACACTCCTGTAGGACCTCAGTATCAGGAGGTCCTAGGTATGGGAAGGGATGATTTCATTACGAGTGAAGCTTAAATAGGTCCTCAGAGTCCAGCGGAATAGAATGGGTCTTTGGCCATCAGGTCCAGGTCGGATGGTATAGAATGAACACTCCTGTAGGACCTCAATATCAGGATGTCCTAGGTATGGGGAGGGATGATTTCATTCCGAGTGAAGCTTAGATAGGTCCTCAGAGTCCAGCGGAATAGAATGGGTCTTTGGCCATCAGGTCCAGGTCGGATGGTATAGAATGAACACTCCTGTAGGACCTCAATATCAGGATGTCCTAGGTATGGGGAGGGATGATTTCATTCCGAGTGAAGCTTAGATAGGTCCTCAGAGTCCAGCGGAATAGAATGGGTCTTTGGCCATCAGGTCCAGGTCGGATGGTATAGAATGAACACTCCTGTAGGACCTCAGTATCAGGAGTCCTAGTTATGGGGAGGGATGATTTCATTCCGCGTGAAGCTTAGATAGGTCCTCAGAGTCCAGCGGAATAGAATGGGTCTTTGGCCATCAGGTCCAGGTCGGATGGTATAGAATGAACACTCCTGTAGGACCTCAGTATCAGGAGTCCTAGTTATGGGGAGGGATGATTTCATTCCGCGTGAAGCTTAGATAGGTCCTCAGAGTCCAGCGGAAAAATATGGGACTTTGGTTGTCAGGTCCGGATCGGGTGATGTAGAATGAACACCTTCCTGCAGGTCCTCAGTATCAGGATATCCTAGGTATGGGGAGGGATGATTTCATTCCGCGTGAAGCTTAGATAGGTCCTCAGAGTCAGCGGAATAGAATGGATCTTTGGTCATCAAGTCCAGTTGGGGTGGTATAGAATGAACACATTCCTGCAGGTCCTCAGTATCAGGAGTCCTAGGTATGGTGAGGGATGATTTCATTCCGTGTGAAGTTTAGATAGGTCCTCAGAGTCAGCGGAATAGAATGGATCTTTGGTCATCAAGTCCAGTTGGGGTGGTATAGAATGAACACATTCCTGCAGGTCCTCAGTATCAGGAGGTCCTAGGTATGGGGAGGGATGATTTCATTCCGCGTGTAGCTTAGATAGGTCCTCAAAGTCCAGCGGAATGGATCTTTGGTCATCAGGTCCAGTTCGGATGGTATAGAATGAACACATTCCTGCAGGTCCTCAGTATCAGGATATCCTAGGTATGGGGAGGGATGATTTCATTCCGCGTGAAGCTTAGATAGGTCCTCAGAGTCAGCGGAATAGAATGGATCTTTGGTCATCAAGTCCAGTTGGGGTGGTATAGAATGAACACATTCCTGCAGGTCCTCAGTATCAGGAGTCCTAGGTATGGTGAGGGATGATTTCATTCCGTGTGAAGTTTAGATAGGTCCTCAGAGTCCAGCGGAATGGAATGGGTCATCAGGTCCAGGTTGAGTGGTGTAGAATGAACATTCCTGCAAGACATCAGTATCAGGAGGTCCTAGGTATGGGGAGGGATGATTTCATTCCGCGTGTAGCTTAGATAGGTCCTCAAAGTCCAGCGGAATGGATCTTTGGTCATCAGGTCCAGTTCGGATGGTATAGAATGAACACATTCCTGCAGGTCCTCAGTATCAGGAGGTCCTAGGTATGGGGAGTGATGATTTTATTCCAAGTGAAGCTTAAATATGTCCTCAGAGTCCATAGGAATAGAATGGACCTTTGGTCGTCAAGTCCAGTTGGGATGATATAGAATGAACACATTTCTTGCAAGTCTTCAGTATCAGGAGGCCCTAGGTATGGGAAGGGATGATTTCATTACGAGTGAAGCTTAAATAGGTCCTCAGAGTCCAGCGGAATAGATCCTTGGTCATCAGGTCGGGGATCGGACTTGCCAATAATGGCTATAGGCACATAGAGACATTGTTGCAGCTGTCAGCAAACAGCTATCTTAAGTGACAAGATATCTATATACAACACAGCTGTATAGGAAGTTTTAAATTTGAAGAATCAATTCAGAATATTATAAAATAACAAAAAACCTTGCGCAATAAGTTTATTAAAGTTTTTTAATAAAATAAATTAATTGCGCAAGTTTTTTTTTTATATTTTATAATAGTAAATCGCAATTTTCCTATATCTGATTATTCAGAATATGTCCCTCTAAATACATAAAACGTTTTTGATTTGATCGTGATGTTTGTCACTCTGATATTTTGATGCCTTCTCTAACTTGATTTTATTTAAAGCGTTTCTAAAGAAGCCCCCCTCTCTCTGAATGTGAAAGATTGGTTAGAAGAAGAGAAATCTGAGCTATTCTTTTTATCAAGATTCTTATTGAGATGAATTGTGTTTGTATTCTGGATCTAGTTTCTTTTATAATTTTAATTTTAAAACTGAAAAATGATTGTGAGAAAGTTTTATCTTTTTAAGAGAAATCAAATGGTAAGACAAAATACAGTTAAACTTGTCTATAGCGCCCCCTCTTGGGACTCACTAAAATATGGTGCTATAGAGAGGGAGTGCTATAGACAGGTTACTTTTAATGTAAATCGCATCGTAGTACCTATTTAAAATCTGGTGCTATAGAGAAGAAGGCGCTATTTAGAGGGGGCGCTATAGACAGGTTTAACTTTGTGTAATTATTGGTGTATTATTATTTAATCGATATGTTAAGCAAAAATATCAGGCTTCAAATATAAGTTTCTTTTCAAAATCTTCATCTCTAGCTTTCGAGCACGAACGCCACAGGAGAAAACATGATATAATATAGTTGCACCAGGCTGCGGCTTGACAGATTCTTCAGTCTTGATTCTCTCCTCAGACATGTCTTGCATCTTTCCAGAACGTGTCTCAACCATTCTACAAGGTAAAACCAGTCAATAATAAGACAACTATATATTTAGGTAGCACCTCGAATCTCTCTTTATTTATCACATCAAAGTTTAAAGCAGGTGGGGTATTTAGTGTATCAAAATAAAAATGTTTTATAGTACATAATATTTTATAGTAATAATCTGTTTAATAAAAATAAATAAATATATAATTTAAATTTTAAATATATTAAAAATAATATTATAAATAATTTTTAAAATACGCGCATTAATCATGATGCAACAATATATTGTATCGTATTTTGTCTGTAAAAGGGGGTTCCTGTGAAAACTGGAGATTAAAGATTTAAAATTCTCCCTGGAAGTCTGATATTTTTATTTAATATTGACACATTATTTTATTGAATTCAATTATAATTAATATTTATACATGGATTGAATTTTGCAACTGTATGGAAATGTTTAAATGTGTGTGCTATGGATTTTAATAGAAATTTAATTAATTATTTTCATACTGGTTGGAAATTTCTACATGTCTATTAATTGAGTATGTATTATGGATGAATTCTAAGACTTCTCTCTCTATAGTAAGTCTATGCATTGTGTTGATGATTCCTGAATGTAATATTTCAGTACTTGAGGATAGAGGTTGTCTGGCCGGCATTCATTGTTCTTGGAGTAAAAGATACTTCGGACAGTAGATTTTTCTGTAGATACATTGTTAGGAAGATGACTTGTGGATTCGGGATGTTGGTACAACTGGAGTTCTTCTTGGTTATATTGTAGTTATGATCCTTGATTTATTCTTGTCTGTAGGTCTCTTAAAGTTTTTCACCTATGTCAGAAACTCCGCCCAATCCCGGATGAAAAAGGAGAAGAGGGAGCAATAACAATCTCGCTAAAAAAAACCTGGACTTAGCTGACCCGGTGATAGTACCCTGTGAGGGCTCCTAATCCAGGGATACAGGATGAGCAACGTCTGTACTCCATGTTAGGAGCGGCTGCACATGGTTTCTGTTCCTCGTGTCAGAGGCGGCCATTTATTTTGGAGCTAAGTCGGCCTGCCACTGAATAGTGCTTCCATCTTTAATGACAAAGGCAGACGCGTTTTACTTCACCCAGTCATGATGGTTGTTAAATAATAAAGAAGAAGAAGAGACCTATGTCAGAGCATCTCAGCTGTTTTGTATCCGTTTGTATAATAAAAGAATTGACGCCAATATAAATGTATAACTTTAATTATAAAGAAACACAGATGGCGTCAGTGGGGACCAAGACCTGCTCAAGAGAACAGATATAGTCCAAAAAGAAGACGCCTGTAATGTTGTTTTCACCTCAATATACACTCGTGGACAACACTTAAGGAATTCTCGTATTTTAAGCATATAACACTCCTTATTTGCATATATAAATGCAGTTTTCCTATTCGTGTAAATTCGAACGTTCTCCTTTATAAAAAATAATAAATATAATAAAATATAAAAATAAAAAATAAAAATATACATGCTAAAAGGTACAACTTCCTTAAGTTTTGTCCATGAGTGTAATTTGCCAATTCAATTAATGGTGTATACACAATATACCCATTTTATTCTTGTTTCCCACCTCAACTGTCTTAACACTTTTAAAATTTTTTGATTATATCTCTTGAATGAACTTTGTTTCTTTTAAAGTAGTATATTTTTATATATTGTTATGAGATTATATATAGTGTTATTTTATTATATAAATTTTCATCTTAATTTATTTAAAATATCTGGGAATCGTTTAATATATTTAATATATTTGTTAAATAGACGTAATTTATGGAAGAAATGCATATAATGTTGGCTTTCGTGTACTAAATGTAAAATAACCCTCAGAAATACGTATTCAAAAAGCAGACGAATTTTAAAAACAGAAGGTTTCTTATAGAATCATCCACTACATATTCTAACGGACTGTCGACTTGTAGAGGACTTGAGAGTCAAAAATCAAATAAATATAAACTGTCTAAATCAAATAGTTAATAATAGATATATGTATATAAATTTTAATAGATTTTGTAGAATGTTTTTTAGTAATAGATAGCCTGGGCTGTAATAACTGATATATAGATATATGCTGTAAATAGCTCTAAATTTCTGTTCTTATCTGTGATGTTCACTAATATTCATTATAGGGTAATTAAATCGTTAACTAACTGACAAATATGTTAATAATTTCTATTATAATAACTAAAATCATATTAATAATTACTGTAAATAAGCTCCCAAACTTGTGTATGCATGCAAATATCCAAGACGGATATCGCGTGCTTTGTAAATGATAATAAATAAATAAATAAATCCACTGAAAAATAATAAAAAAACTGTTAAGGTAAAAATAGATAAACATGAGGCATTAACCTGCCATCTATATTCAAGAATTTCAACTATTTAACATTTTATTTTTCAAATAAAACACTTTCTACCCTCCTTACTACACTGGAGAATTATTCTGAGGGTGGTAAACCCTCCCAGAGGTTTCTCCAGTTTAATCTACCATACTACTGTGATATTGCATACATGCTTTTAAAACTGTACTGGGTTATTCTGCTAATATAACCGTCATTTGAAAGGTATTATTGGTTAAGGCATTTGGCGATTCTATAAGACTTTGCTTTGAGGAAAGTTTAAATGCCGTGGTTATATATATATATATGAAAAAATAATAGGAAAAAAATAAAAGATAAGTGGGTCAGGTGTTGATATTAAAAATAAAGAAGGCATCTCCTGACCACGAGCACATGTGCTTTTTAGATGGCAGAGCGCCATCTACTGGAGCAAAAATAAACTAAACGTTTATTTAGCTTGCTCCGTGATATAAATACCCATTTCTTGATTTTTCGGGAAGCCATTGGGACCAAAAAAAATCTTTTTGGTTGCAGTGGTTACAGCCTTCTCCACGCTGACGAGCGCCAACAGCGCGAAACGCGTTCGTGGATGGCTTTTCTTGATTTATCAAGAAATTGGGTTGGCCAAATATCACGGAGCAAGCTAAATAAACGTTTAGTTTATTTTTGCTCCACTAGATGGCGCTCTGCCATCTAAAGCACATGTGCTCGTGGTCAGGAGATGCCTTCTTTATTTTTAATATATATATATACATAATACAGTGTTATAAGTATGCATATGCAATATTAGAGCGGTATGGTTGGTGGTTAAACTGGCAAAACCGCTGGGAAAGTTACCCACTGATTAGCTAAGCCCTCCCAACATTTTCCGATTGAAGTAAAGACAGTAGGAAAATGTTTTGATTGAAAAGTAAAAAAAAATCGATAGGAATTGTTTCATTTCTTTAAAAGGCATATTGCTCCATCTCATATTCATGTGTTTTTGTGAAATGTAAAACAATCGTTCGAAATATATTCGAAAAGCAGACGAATTTCAGAAACAAACGATTCCTTCCAGAAATAGCAGACGATCACTTTCTATTTTCTGCTTTAATTTTCCCCCATAACGCAAAGGCCGGCGCCCGCTAATTTCGTACCTCAAAATTTCATTTAAAAGTCCAAAAATCTCGCTCTATAAAAATTTCAGAAACAAAACTTTCTTTTAATTGAAATTTTCTATAAATAGCCAAACGATTACTTTAAAAAGGAATGGGGGGAGGTAACTAATCTAAATATGCTTCTATTTTTAGCATCAGAAGATTCTTTAAAAAAAAAAACATGGCGTTTAGCACGTGATCTAAACGCGGCTTGTCCAATGTTTAAAAATAGCTACCGAAAATAGAGAGACACAGCGCCCTCTCTCTGTGAATTATTTATTTCCAGAGCAAATTACTACGGCCGGCAACACACGCCAGGCTCGTGACGTCATTCGTGACGTCACTCCCACTACGTAGCAATTGATTGAAGATTTTACCTTGAGCAAAGCGCCCCCTTTTAGTTGGGATGCGGTAAGTACTGCGTCTTTTAGCTGTCCGTCTCTTAAAAATATAAATTTCAGACGATCAAATTGTGATCAATATTGATTCGATCGATTAGGTATTTATCGTAGTGATTTTCGGTGTTCATAAACTTTTTTTCTAGTTATTTTTTCACGAATTCAGAAAGTTTTGATTTTAATATTTTTCTAAACTTATTGAATATATTTCGTATTAATATATTTTTATAAAAATATTTTATCAGTTATGATATTTTTTATATCAAACGATTGCTTTCACTTCAAAATAAACGCCGGCATTTGAAACAGACTACATAGGTTTTTTTATAAAACGATTTTTATTGACATTTTATCGACAAACTTCATTGACATTCTATAAATTTTCTACTTTAATTTATATTATCTTACTATCTTAATCACTAAACATTTTTAACAAAAAGTATATTTTAAAGATATTAATTTCCAAACTTTGATAATATTCGATGATTTTGCGATTTATGAAATTCTTTTTCTATTTGTTCAAAATTGAATAGGTTAAAGGTCGATCAAAATTTCAAGCTTAACAAAAATATTTTTATTATAATAAACCTTATGTTTTTTTTAAATATTATATATATTATTTCAAATAAATAATTATGAACGATTACACTTTTTAAAAAATTATCGACTTTTTAAAAACAATAAATAAATTCTTTCAAAATAAAAGTATTTTCAAAGGAATAATTAAATGCATTTAAAAATTAGAGTCCCAAACGATATTTTAAACACATCAACAGAAAACTATAAAAACTTTTTAAAAATTATGTTTTAAAGTAATTTTAAAATTAAACGCAATCAAACGATCAATTAAGATATTTATCAAAAATATTTATCAACACATTCTAACGATTCAAATTTTTACTAAACTATTGAGAAAATATAATAAATCTCATTTATTAAAATAAAATAGTTTTTTTTTCTAAACAACAAAAAATTAATTTTATTAAATTATACTACTTTAAAATCGAAATTATTTTCAAAATATTTTTGACAACTATTTTTAAAGCATAATTGTTTTTCAAATACAATAACAAACCAATCTGTTTTTACACTTATAAAATGAACCATATCAAGTTTTTTATATATATAGAGAGAGAGAGATATATATAATTTAAAAATTAGTAATTATAATATATTTTTAAAATATGACATTAGTTCTTTAAGATATAGTCATATTAATCAGCCATTTATCACATATCTTCTTACATATAAAATAGTTCATTTTTATAACACCGGATGGCGCTGAAGTAACATAGACAGATGATGAAATTTTACTTTTTCACAGATAAAATTAGACTTTGATTGAATAATAATTATTCTTAAATATCTCAAATACCCATTTATCTTCTAGTTATAGCGTTCTATATGTTATTTTTATTTCAAAATTTATACAAACCGATGTATTTTTGTTCTAAAAAAAACTCTTTTTTTTCTTTTTTTTTTTCAAGAAAGACAGCAGCAGATAGGTTTATATATAAATGTACGCCAAATGCTTCGTAAATTTGATATATTGGTCGTACATTTAAATCTATTTCAAAATTTTAACGATACTTAGCATTCTTAGATATTACTTTTGAAATATCGAAATGGAAAAAAAAAATCAATACACCACGCACAGATAAATAGATTAATTTGTTTGTTTTTATTTTTGTAATATATATAATATGGTTATATAGAAAAAAATCATTTTATATTCAATATAATTTTTAAATATATATTTTTTTAATTTCACAAAATAAAAATGAACAATTCTTATTAATTATTATTATATTAAAAAGATGTATTATGTTTTATTCCTTATAAAGATACTATAGATTCCTTTATTTGCATTGTGTTCAAATATACTTCCTCATATTCTTAAAATGAGAATGATCATCAATTGATCTTAGCTTTAAAATAGACCAATACACGCCCGTGCGTGTTGAATTATTTACAAAGAAAGCACAATTACAAAAAAAAATGTATAAAAACTTATAAGAATCAAACAGAACCATGATAGAGAAAGACTGTCCTCAAAGCTTGTGTCCATAGTTTTCTTAATTGCCATGACCAAGAATTTATCTAAGTTAACCGGATATAAAGGTAGAACAGCCCAATACAAGGACGGTCTGGTAGATTATACTGACAAAACTGCTGGGAGGGTTTACCACTGACGAACCAATATTTTACCATGGTATTAAGGATTGTAAGAAGTTGTTTCTCATTCGTAAAAGAAAATTAGCACTAATTTGTTTCATTTGCTATTGACAGATACCTACTAGTCAATTACTCAGTGTAGTCAATATAAAATGTACTCTTTGTTATTAGCGTCCATCAAGTCGATTTTTGGTGACACTATGGACAAATATTCTCCAATTTATTCTGTCAGTAACTATCACTCATCTTAGTGACCTTCCGGTAGTTTTCTTGACCCTTTCTATCCAGCTCATTGCAGGTCTTGATCTTCCTTTTTCCTTAAATTTTTCCAAACATCAACGTTTTTTCTAAACCATTTTCTCTCATTATGTGTCGGAGGTAGGTCAGTCTCTGTTTAAATATTTGGGATTCTAGCGATCTACAGGATTAATTTCATTTAAGATTGAAATATTTGGCCTTTTATCTATCCAGTACTTCCAAACCATAGAATATTCCAATTTTATCTTGTAATCCCTACATAAAGACCATTTAAACAACTAAATAATAGCCAAACAGAAGCGTTTTTCGCAACTTGTCGTTGATGATCATAATTCTACCACCGAGAAAAGCCTGTGGTATTTTGTGAAGAAAAAAAGAATGACGCAAGCCATCAGTAACGTTCATCTGCACGAAATCAGAATTTTTTTTTTTTTTTCTTCAAGAAATTTTGTCGAAGTTTTCTGAACACTTAATAAATCTAAGAACTACAACTACTCACATCAAACACGAATCTTTCAAATAAGATTTAAACGTCTACTTTCCTTACTGCGATGGAAAAAAATTATCAAGAGAGGGTTTGGCTCATCAGTGGTGAACCCTCCCAGCGGTTAAGTCAATTTAATCGACCAGACCGCTTTTAGAGATCTAATACTGTATTGAACGATTCTGTTAATAATATGCTACACTGAAGAGTAGGCTCTCAATGCAATTAGTATAGTAGAAGTTTGTTTTATTTGAAAACGACAAATTCGTGTGCTTATTGGTTGTATTTATTATATATAGATGTCGCGTTGTTGCCTTATATTTGATAAAGAGGTGTTACCACCAACGATATATTCAGACTCACGCCGATTAAACTTAAACCATTTTCGTAAATACTGAATATTATGTAACTTCTTAAGGTGTGGTATAATCACCACTATATGTAAATATTAACTAATATTACACACTCTCTCTTTAATTAGTTAAGAGTCTTGAAATGTTGAAAGGTATATGTAATAAAATGCATGTCATAATTTGTATATAATTAAATGCAACCCCGACCCACTATGTATGTACCATGTATGATTTTCAAAGACTTAATAAAGAACAAGGTAACTGGAGGGAAGCAAGTAGCATTAAGATATAGGAAGTAGACCTAAAGCTGGCACGACTATTCTGGGCACCCCTGTGTCAATATTGCAGGGGCAGAAACCGGACGTCTCTAGTGACCAGAAGTTATAAATGTTAAAGCTAACACCCAATATTTCCGGCAAAGACAGGACGTATCCAATATCCACAGAAGTTATATTAGTATAGAGACACCCCATACTTCCGACCCAAGATAGGACGTATTTGATAACACGGAAGTAAATAAAGTCAAAATAGCACTCGACACTTCCTATCAAGCAGACCACAGCTTTCATCAAGGAAAGCCGCGGGCCAATCAAGAGATAGCATCTAAATAGGTCAACCAATAGGGAAAAAGCATGTGATCATCTCTCAACCAATCAGAGAGAAACGGAGTCTTGGTGTTAAATCGAAACGCCAAGGATGGTGAGTGAGGTTTTCGCTCTCATAGGAACAACACCGGCAGTAGCGACTTGGCTCCCACCGAGTTCGGATCAGCCTTCGACTTGCTCCCACCAAGGTAACATCTGTTCTAGAGATCTCTCTCTCAGCTCAGCTCATAGCTATGTCAATCACCGCCATGTGATCAGATAAGGAACAATCAAACCCGCTCCTTCTCAAACCTTCTTCCCTCCAATCCAGTTGCCTTTTATTTTCAAAACAATCACGTGTCCTGATTATTCCTAACTGTATGCTGCAACTTCCACTCAAACGACTGCGCTTCAATCAAATATCACCATTCGCATCCAACAACAAGAAATTCCACAACGATATTGCCACAGAACGGTTAAGTCGACAGGATTCTACAACAGTGTAATACAACAAATATTATAGTGTAACAACAATTGCATCATCATATTACACAGAGTCGACAGGATAAAGATTATGGAGCTTAATCAGGATCAAAATGGAAATTAACCCAGACACCAGCAAACCAAAAGGCAATGATAAACCAAGAGAGAAGAAACTGACAACGAACGAAGCGACAAGACATACCCTGGCGACGGTAATTTTAGAACTGACCGCCGCGCTACAAGGGGCGAGATCCACGCAACTGGAAGCGGTCTTCCGGAGCGCCACCCTCGGGACAACCGCCGCCCGCACCGCCGGTACGTGTCCGAACAACCTGACGTCCACCGAGGAGTCGCCAGCCGCCATGCCGTACCCGTGCACCCGGAAGCAAGCCACGCGACACGGGCCCAGTGTACCGACAACGCGGTCCACTCGAATGGAAGCAGTACAAATGACTAAATTTCCCTTTCAATTGCGAGGACAGTGCAAAAGGTCCCGACCCGGTCCAGCAGATAGTCCAAGCCAGCCACACCAAGCCGAAGACGCCACAGTGGAGACTTTTCGAGACTAAGGTAGGCAATCCACCCAATGACACCATCAAATTGACTTTAGACTTGTATCTGACCCAGGACCTACCATGTACCTTTCTAATTGAACCAGACGCAGGTTCGAACATATTGCCGTATCATTTATACAATAGATTAAAAGCACAACTTCCCAACTTAAGTATTAAAAAACCTTCCCTTGATCTATCCACCCTAAATAGTTTTACGAAAATAATAGGACATTTAACTTTCCCTCTGACAATAGGCCAAATAACCCGTAGAGAGAACTTCCACGTGGTAAATGCATCCTTGCCATTTGGAGTTCTTACCTTAAAAACCCTTTATCAATATAAATTAAAACTAAATTATAATCGCGGCACTATTTTCCAACTTGGCGTCCCATTGTCTAATACTATCTACCACTTTAAACATGTATCAAATGAATGCAAGCACGGGATAGGCCAAAACCTGTCCCAAAGGACTCGCACAGCACCCAAAGCTTTCACACATGGAAAACCTTGCCTGCATTCATTGCCCAAACCCCAAATATTTACATGCCACCATTATAATCTCACACCACACAACTTTTCACTCAACCCAATTACCAGTACTATATGCCCACAACATGTAAAACCACCACGACTCCAACCTACAATTCCAATAATGCCCAAAAAAGTGTCCGTACACCGACACAGCTCACCCACTTACCACACAAAATCCACACATGACCATACTTCGCAACGCCATAAACACGCAAATGTACCTCACAACACGCGCACCCATACGTCGTCACACAACGGTAACACACACAATCCGCACAACACACGCAACACGCACGCCAAAAGACAACAACAACGACAAACAAGCGCATGCACAACCGTTAAGAATAATACAATCATCCCGTCTACACAAAACATAGAAAAAATTCACGCCACCAAACAACCACACAATCGAAAAGCCTTGCGATCTTTCCTAAAAGCTGTGAACGCCTATAAAGAGTTCATTCCGGACCACGCCCGCTTGCGGACGCCACTTATCAACCTTCTAAAAAAGGATATCATGTGGGTCTGGGATGACGAATACCAGAAAGCGTTCACTAACCTGAAAGAAAACCTTACCACACACCCCACATTACACCTTTACCAGGAAGGTCTGCCATGCCAGGTGTACTGTAACACCTCAACATTCAGCATTACAGGCGTTCTTAAACAAGTCTACCCTGATGGGAAGACATACACCGTTCAACATTTCAGCCGATCTCTGCGTAGTCACGAGCGAAATTATTCAGACTTGGAACTACAATGCCTAGCCATTGTGGAAAGTGTGGATAATTTCCGCACCTGTCTAATGGACAGAAAGTTTACAATATTTTCTGACCATCCCGCATTGCAGTGGTTGAAAGAGATCAAAGCTCCGTCAGGCAGATTGTTTCGATGGAGGTTAAGATTGTCAAGATACGAATATGAGGTCCGTAGCATAAATGGAGTACAACAATATGAAACGGGCATTGGAACTCGTATCCCATTTTGTGGCTTTCTAGATGCGCCACTCATACAGAGCCAACAGTCTTCTCCACCGGGAAAATCTCGCGTGACTATAGATCACAATAAACTGCGCACCGTCTCCCGAAAAGGAGTACTTAAAACTATAGTCCCAAGTTCACTTACAACCAGACTCCTTAAGTCCGTACACACTCAACACCACCATCCAAACATCTCCAAGATGACGAGGCTCATCTCAGCACAATATTATTGGCAGAACATGACACAAGACATCGCAAAACAGGTAAAAACCTGCCCCACCTGCCGATTCGCTAGAAGAATCGATGAATACAAACAACCTGCACGTAAAAATACCGACACAGGTACCCAAACAAAACAAAATTCGTACATAAAGCACAGCGTACACACAACACAAATAATGCCAAAATTACCACATCCACGTCAGAGAAAAGATCACACATCTCAACCTAAACCAATTACCGCCGACATATCTCTAATAAAACCATTGACGATCAAACAGGAGAACTATAAACCGGACAAACAGTTCAATCATACCACATCACTCCCTAAAGATATCAAACAAGAGAACTGCGAACCTACCAATCATTCAATTTCTACAATTAATAAGGATCAAACAAATATTTCAAAATCCCCATTTACAAAAATACGAGAGAACATGGGGCAATACCCTATTTTTCATCTGATTTTCATCCTTTGTTTGTTACTTCTGCCATACAACTGTATTCCAATTTTATTCATCGATTACTTGTTTATCTATGCCATGCCCGCTCAGAAAATCTTCGAACTACAAGAGGCAGTTTTTAATTTTGGACAAACATTAGGAAACATCTTTGCAGAAAATCTAAATAAACTCCGAAAAGATAGCAGTAACTGAAAGATAACCAACCGATGTCGGAGAAGCCGTACTCCAAAAACAAGCCCCGAGCCGCACCAAAAATAAATAGACGGCAGGAAACGAGAATTTGAGACACCACGACGGAAGTGTAGTTCGCAGCGATAAATTCGGCCTCTGTAAACAAAGCGGAGCGCCCTCGTCCGATCTCCAATTTCATTCCCTCTCGTTTGCCCGACACACCCCACTTCCGTATCTCTAATTACAATGAGAAGATCCCCTATTGAGGTCAACTGGGAACCTCGCTATGCCACCGATTTTGATTCCAGTTCGAGTCTACATATCGATTTTTACCAACCAACTCCACATCCACGAGACAACACATAGAACTAGCTCACACATTTCTTACACAATAGACTTCTAACATTTTTTTCACAACACACACACAAAGACAAAAAATTACACCTAAAGGTTATATAGATTTCCATGTCTCCTGTACACACAGCATAAACGCACTTGAGGGCTAGAATCACGTTTTTCACCTAAGTGTCGCTACAGATGAGACAAAAAATTTATAGGGCATAATTGAGCAAGTAAAACATTTATAGGGCAAAATGGAACAATCAATACATTTAGATCAGGGCATGTAGATACCATAGGGTTCAAACCAATACACCTTATTTTTCATATCAATCATTTTCATTATTTTCTCTCAATTAAAAATATAAATGTTTAATCAATTTAGCAATTTATTCAACTTATTATCAATTTTAATCATTAACTATCATTTTATTTACCAATTAGCTTATATTATCATTTTCACTTATCAATTATCATTCTATTTACCACTTGACTTATATTGCCACAACTCAATTATCAACGAAAACCCACTGGTTTTCGATTAAACTAAAAACATTAAATCACCCTTTGTTGTTGAAACCTTTTTATTTTTCATTTTTTTTTCAAACGCTCAACTTTGATTTCGTTCAACTCTTATTTTTATTTTTATTTTGATTTCTCAAAAGACCTTATGAAATTTCCTCGAATTCCTTTCCAAAATTCAAGCAAAAAAAGTAATTAGGCATTTTTCCTTTTTTTTTCACCATTCAACCAAGCACTCAACTTTGATTTCGCTCAAAAAACTCTTATTTTATGTTTATTTTTGATTTCTCAAAAGACCTAATAGAATTCCTTCGATTTCATTCCCAATTTCGAGCTAGAATATGGTTAGGCATTTTTCCTTTTTTTTTTTTTTCACCATTCAACCAAGCACTCAACTTTGATTTCGCTCAAAAAACTTTTATTTTATTTTTATTTTTGATTTCTCAAAAGACCTAATAGAATTCCTTCGATTTCATTCCCAATTTCGAGCTAGAATATGGTTAGGCATTTTTCTTTTTTTTTCTCACCATTCAACCAAACACACTCAATTTTGATTTCATTCAACTTCTTATTTCATTTTGTTTTGATTTCAAAGCACCTTATGAAATTTCCTCGATTCCTTTTTCTCAGAATTCGAGCAAAAAAGTAACTAAGCAGTTGTCTTTGTCACCATGCAACAAAATATTTTTCTTTTTCAACCAAACACATTCAATTTTGATTTCATTCAACTATTTTTATATTATTTTTATGTGATTTCAAAAGCCTTAATAGAACTCCCTCGATATCATTTCTTATCTCGAGTAGAATTCGTTTAGGCGCATTTTTTTTGTTTTACCCACTATGTACCATAACCTTCATTGATTTCTTACAATTAAAAAATTTTTTGATTTCTATTAATTATACTCAACCTATATCATCAACCCCATTCTATCTTACTTATGTCACCAGCAATGCTTGTATATAGCCCCTCAATACCTACAACTAATTTTCCCACAAAATTATTTTTCATTTTACAGAATTCTCTCAGGCTAACCCCTTCTTGAATTCTTCACATGTAGGGGGCGCATCTGTCATAATTTGTATATAATTAAATGCAACCCCGACCCACTATGTATGTACCATGTATGATTTTCAAAGACTTAATAAAGAACAAGGTAACTGGAGGGAAGCAAGTAGCATTAAGATATAGGAAGTAGACCTAAAGCTGGCACGACTATTCTGGGCACCCCTGTGTCAATATTGCAGGGGCAGAAACCGGACGTCTCTAGTGACCAGAAGTTATAAATGTTAAAGCTAACACCCAATATTTCCGGCAAAGACAGGACGTATCCAATATCCACAGAAGTTATATTAGTATAGAGACACCCCATACTTCCGACCCAAGATAGGACGTATTTGATAACACGGAAGTAAATAAAGTCAAAATAGCACTCGACACTTCCTATCAAGCAGACCACAGCTTTCATCAAGGAAAGCCGCGGGCCAATCAAGAGATAGCATCTAAATAGGTCAACCAATAGGGAAAAAGCATGTGATCATCTCTCAACCAATCAGAGAGAAACGGAGTCTTGGTGTTAAATCGAAACGCCAAGGATGGTGAGTGAGGTTTTCGCTCTCATAGGAACAACACCGGCAGTAGCGACTTGGCTCCCACCGAGTTCGGATCAGCCTTCGACTTGCTCCCACCAAGGTAACATCTGTTCTAGAGATCTCTCTCTCAGCTCAGCTCATAGCTATGTCAATCACCGCCATGTGATCAGATAAGGAACAATCAAACCCGCTCCTTCTCAAACCTTCTTCCCTCCAATCCAGTTGCCTTTTATTTTCAAAACAATCACGTGTCCTGATTATTCCTAACTGTATGCTGCAACTTCCACTCAAACGACTGCGCTTCAATCAAATATCACCATTCGCATCCAACAACAAGAAATTCCACAACTATATTGCCACATGCATCTATTAAAGAAAATGGCTCTCTTCAATTGTTTCATTTCTTGATTATATAAATTGCGCGCGCTCTATTGTCATTGATATATAACACAAGTATGTAAATATATATAAGGTGGTTATGCAAATCTGTGTGTGTGGGCAGGGAGTCGGAAAACGGGCCGTGTGCTAGTGAGGGGAAGCCACCACCTCCCCCCACGGTGTTGACCCATACAGGTGACTAACTACTTGGAATTCTTAGTGTACTTAGCATCCTTAATCTCTGTTTACTGCCATGGAAATGTGGCGTTCAAACTAAAGACAATCGGCCGTTGAAAAAGTCTATCTTTAAGTCTTGGAAAAATTCCGAACTTTCGAAAACATAACGCTCTTCTACAGTTTATAGAGATATATAAAAAAGATGATATAAAAATTAATAAATCTCGCCTCTCCCGTCAAAACTAAACGCCATCTATTGGCCGTCGCCGCAAATTAGCGGCCTCGGGTCGGTGACAAAGCCATAATACCAGATTTGGCAAACTGATAGGCAAACTTATTTCCATACATATATGTGAAAAAATAATAAAAAAATAAAAAAGTCAGGTGTTGATATTAAAGGTCAGGATATGCCTTTTTTTTAATTTTTAATATATATCTAGTATAGATCCCTTGTGGATCTCATGGAATAAAGTCCGCCCTGGGCTGTAGAGGGCCATTAGCCTGAAACCACGGTCTCTAAGTGGATACTTCTCAGTTTGTCAAAGCTGGTGTTGTGGCTTTGTTACCGACCTGGGTCCGCTAGTTTGCCGTGACGATCAATAGATGACGTCTAGTTTTTGACGGGAGAGGCTCCCTTTGCTTTTATATAGATAGGGAAATATTCTCTCAAGATTTTTCAAGTCAATTAATCGCTTCATTAAAAAAATAAATCTCCTGGAATTTAAAAAAATAAGTGTGTCTAATGAGAAATGGCCATTGATGAATCTATAATTAGCAATGGAATTCTATCATTCTAATTATGAGAAATATTCAGCGAAAAACTGTAAATTAAACTGTAATAAGTTCTTTTTATAATTATTGATCAGTAGTTATCTCTATGGCGTCTCATTTGTGTTGTGTCTATGTTTAAATATATTTTCTATTTTTGTTAGTTTTTCAAATCCATAGAGTTAGAGATTGATTTTTTTAGCCCTAGAATTTATTTAATAACTTTCATAATTTTGAATAAATTTTATATAAAAGGACGTACCTGGATCTGTAAAGGAAAAAAAGCTATTTTTTTATCAAAATATTTCGAGAGATTGCTCCATCTTTATCAATTTATTGTACCAAAGTTTGAATAAAGTGTTTGTTAAAAAAGTTTAGGTCTGTGTTCACTTAATAACGATTACAACAGTTTATATGAAATTTATACTTCCTATTTGTTCTTTGTGTTTACTGACATCTCTGTTATTTGCTCCTTGCAAGGATATCTGCCAGTGAACGCTCGCCCCAGTTGCTTCTATTTACATATTACGTTTGAAAGTTTTTACATTGTTTATTGTTACTCCTGGACTTGTTGACTGTCTCTTTTATAAGTTGTGGATACTTATTTAAGACTTCATTTACATATCTCATCTATCAAAATTCGAAACTATTTTAAACGCGTAAGATTCTTTTTGAAATTAAACAATTTCTACTACCCTTACTGCAATGGAAAAATTAAAGGGAGGGGCCTGGATCATCAGTGGTAAACCCTCCCAGCGGTTTCGCCAGTTTAAACTGGCAAAATTTTCCATTGCAGTAAGGGTAGTAGAAATTATTTAATATTAAAAAGAATCTTACGCGTTTAAAATAGTTTCAAATTTTGATAACAGATGGCGCGCTAGTGCATCATATCTCATCTACTTGTTATATTTCTTGGACTACTTTATTAATTATGTTTTCTTATATATTTCTGGTATACTTCTTCTTCTCTACCTATTCTATACCTATTGTATATTAACACAAAGCAATAACGCGCCATCTATACATATAAAATGAAAGGATTTAAAAGCACGAATGTTTCTTTTTATATATTATACAAACTTCTACTGTCCTTACTGCGATGAAAAAAATATATTGGGAGAGCTTGGCTCATCAGTGGTGAACCCTCACTGCGATTTCGCCAATTTAATCCACCAGACCACTATTGCATATTAGCCACATCAATAACTTCCAACGTTTCAGTGAGTCGCTGTGTGATATTAGTAAATCAAATTCAATTGCCATCTATCGTTAATATTTTACACAAATAAATTTACTGGCAATGCGCTTCTTTTAAATATTATCAAATATTGTCTCTACAGACCTTCAATAACTCATATCATTGCAGTAAGGTCTGTAGAGATAATATTTGATGATATTTAAAAGAAGCGCATTGCCAGTAAATTTATTTGTGTAAAATATTATCGCTGTGATAAGTAGAACTAGGATTCAAAACAAACATTCCCCTGAATAGAGTTACAGAAAGTTACTGAAATATCGGGAGTTAAATAAATCATTGATTGATGTGGCTGTTTTTTTCCCAAATCAACTTCCAGCCAACACATGATTTTCAGAACTATTGTATATTAGTTGTATATACTTCTTGTCTGTTTGTATACAATGTGTCCCAAAATAACGGAGAGTTAAATATTTTTAGTCATAATTTTGTTAAACACAAAAAAATTGAACAAATTAACAATGGATAACAATTATAAGGATACTAACTAACATTTTTATTCAGACGGTTTCAAAGTGGTCTCCCTTGGCGGCAATACATAGGTTCATAGGTTACTTGAAAATTTCTGCTATGGGCCGCTATTCTATCGGCGACAATCGGTCCCATTCTCGGCGCAGTGATCGCTCAGCGACTTCAAACCTTTGTACCATACGTTGTAATCCATCGGGTTGAGATCGGGTGAGTAGGGCGACCATTCCGACGACGTAATGAAGTCCGGAAAAATGGGCCCTGCACCGGTCATGAGTCAATTTAGCCTTGTGAGCCGGCGCGGAGTCCTGCAGAAACGTCCAATCCGCATCGCAGAAGTGCTTTTGAGTCCACGGGAGTACGACGGCCTCGAGAATGTCGCGACGATACACTTCTTGGTTGATTTTGACCCCTTATCCACGAAAACGAGGGAGGTCTTGCCACTGGCGCAAATCCAGACCCATACCATAACCGACTGCGAATTTTGGCGGTATTCGACGATGGCCGACGTGCCGGTAGCCCCAGCGGACCAGCTCCTGTCGTTTTGGTGGTTGCGCGCCTGCTCGAGGGTGAACAGCTTCTCGTATGTGAAGATATTGCGCTCCCATCGTTGATCAGTGGCCCGATGCTTGAGTTGGCGACATCTCTCCAGGCGTAAGCGTTTGTTCTCATCCGTGAGGAGCTGAACTTTTTGGAGTTTGCACACCTTTAGGTTGAATTCCTTTTTCTCTATTCGATGGACCGACGACTTGCTTATGGCGATTTTTCTCATGGGCACTCTCGAATTTCGTTAAAGTCGCTTTTTGATGATCTTACGGTTGGCGTTCCGTTTTCTTCCTCTTCCGGCACGGTCGCCTTCATGACCAAACTCATTGAAGCGATGAATGGCCTTGAACAGAGTTTATTGAGGCACTTTGAGCAGTCGAACAACTTCACATTGACGTTTTCTTTCACGAAACAGCTCAATAATTTCCCTACGTTTGTTTGACATCTTAAAAACACGACAAAACAAGTTAGCACAAAGTCGAAACCTAACATATTGGTACATAAAAACATGGAGAATCCGACAAAACATAAATTAATTTATTATGGGGTTGAATATTTCCTATTAGGATAAATTAAACCTTAACTCCGTTATTTTAGGACACCCTGAGATGTTAGATTTGTTAGTAAACGGTAACTATGTAACTATGAGGTTATTTTATCGCCAGCTAAGTTGGAGCTGTGTTCCAGCCTCCTGTCCAACCTTGGCTGTGTTCTTCCAGAGGTGACGGTCGAGGTCGGCGACAACAATAATATCCCCCACATCAACAACAACGGCCACAAGTAAGTCCCTTCTTTCTATTGGTCGGACTGTACACACCCATTTTTTCTATTGGTCGGACTGTACACACCCATTGTTTCTATTGGTCGGACTGTACACACCCATTGTTTCTATTGGTCGGACTGTACACACCCATTGTTTCTATTGGTCGGACTGTACACACCCATTGTTTCTATTGGTCGGATTGTACACACCCATTGTTTCTATTGGTCGGACTGTACACACCCATTGTTTCTATTGGTCGGACTGTACACACCCATTGTTTCTATTGGTCGGATTGTACACACCCATTGTTTCTATTGGTCGGACTGTACACACCCATTGTTTCTATTGGTCGGACTGTACACACCCATTGTTTCTATTGGTCGGACTGTACAGACCCATTGTTTCTATTGGTCGGATTGTACACACCCATTGTTTCTATTGGTCGGATTGTACACACCCATTGTTTCTATTGGTCGGACTGTACACACCCATTGTTTCTATTGGCCGGATTGTACACACCCATTGTTTCTATTGGTCAGACTGTACACACCCATTGTTTCTATTGGTCGGACTGTACACACCCATTGTTTCTATTGGTCAGACTGTACACACCCATTGTTTCTATTGGTCGGATTGTACACACCCATTTGTTCTGTTGGTCTGACTGTACACACCCATTGTTTCGATTGGTCGGATTGTACACACCCATTGTTTCTATTGGTCGGACTGTACACACCCATTGTTTCGATTGGTCGGATTGTACACACCCATTGTTTCTATTGGTCGGACTGTACACACCCATTGTTTCTATTGGTCGGACTGTACACACCCATTGTTTCGATTGGTCGGATTGTATACGCCCGTTGTTTCTATTGGTCGGACTGTACACACCCATTGTTTCTATTGGTCGGACTGTACACACCCATTGTTTCTATTGGTCAGACTGTACACACCCATTGTTTTTATTGGTCGGATTGTACACACCCATTTGTTCTGTTGGTCTGACTGTATACACCCATTGTTTCTATTGGTCGGATTGTACACACCCACTGTTTCTATTGGTCGGACTGTACACACCCATTGTTTCTATTGGTCGGATTGTACACACCCACTGTTTCTATTGGTCGGACTGAATACACCCATTGTTTCTATTGGTCGGACTGTACACACCCATTGTTTCTATTGGTCGGACTGTACACACCCATTGTTTCTATTGGTCGGATTGTACACACCCATTGTTTCTATTGGTCGGACTGTACACACCCATTGTTTCTATTGGTCGGATTGTACACACCCATTGTTTCTATTGGTCGGACTGTACACACCCATTGTTTCTATTGGTCGGATTGTACACACCCATTGTTTCTATTGGTCGGACTGTACACACCCATTGTTTCTATTGGTCGGATTGTACACACCCATTGTTTCTATTGGTCGGACTGTACACACCCATTATTTCTATTGGTCGGACTGTACACACCCATTGTTTCTATTGGTCGGATTGTACACACCTATTGTTTCTATTGGTCGGACTGTATACACCCATTGTTTCTATTGGTCGGATTGTATACACCCATTGTTTCTATTGGTCGGACTGTATACACCCATTGTTTCTATTGGTCGGACTGTATACACCCATTATTTCTATTGGTCGGATTGTATGCACACTTTCTTCCTATTGACTTAAATATATTAATCCTCTCTTACCATTGGTCCAAATATATATACATAGAGGACACTCTTTATCCGTACTGCCCAAAGCCTTTCAAAATGTCTATCCATGTGTCTGTTGGGCCTGAGAAAGTTACATAACATGTAGACTAAACCATGATAGTCATGAAGATTTGGGAGTACACCATTATTTAGGTAGGAAGTATTTCGATCTGAAAGCTCCGTTTGGTTATTTGTTTTCACTGCTGGGGTAGTTGTGCCAGAATGGGGAATAACTTCAGTGAAACTATGGTTGTTGCAACTGTGTGGCAAAATCTCTTAGGAGAGATGATTGAGTTAGTTTCTTCTAGTTTTGAAAAGTTAAATGATCTAACCCATGTCTAACGTCAGCGTTAAAAAGTACTTGGTTTATTTAAATCGTTTTTATACATACTTCATATCTTCTCTCTCTCGCGGAAATATTTATATTTTTACAATATATCTCCTGTATTTTAATTAAATGATGCGACAGGTTTCTGAAAATGTGTTTCTTTTCTAGAATCTCCAGAAACCTGTTGCATTATTGAATTTTTATATCGTTGTTTACTATAGAACACTTTTTTTTCTTATTCCTAGTACATGTGGTAAAGGCCATGATAAGCATGGTGGGTAGAAGTAGACGACTGCTTTTACTGTAAGTGCACCACATGTCTACACATGTGAATTCCTACTATATTAACTAGTTAATAATTAAATAAAATATAGTACAAAAATGAGATTATAATGGGATCAAATTGATGCACTTTATAAGAGAAAGGCATCCACTGATTGGTACAAATATTTATATGTAATTCTACTGTCCTAAAAACTTATGTCGATAGTTGGCTTGAATACCATTTCTAAGTTTCCACCCTTCAGTACAGCATATATAAGCAGAATGATCCAATACAGTATTAGAGCTTTAATAAGCGTTCTGGTAGTTATATTGGAAAACCGCTGGGAGGGTTCACCACTGTTGAGCCAATCCCTCCCAATATTTTTTTCATCACAGTAAAGACAGTAGAAGTTTGTTTTATGTGTAAAATAAACATTCATGCTTTAATGTTTTCATTTCCTATAAATTTTACTATTGCAACTTTCATTCCCACTTGCTTTTTCGCGATGACAATGGAATTATTTGGAAAAATCAGTGTTTAGTTGCAGAATTCTGTTAGATCAAATTGGCGAGACTGCTTAAAGGGCTTATCTCTGATGAGTCAGTCCCCCCACTTATTTCTTTTCAGTCTGAGTTTAGTTTTATTATTATCCCTAATACGTGGTACAGGCCATGATAATCATGGTTGATAGTCAACCACTGCTTTTACTGCAAATGCACCACATGTTTACATATGTGGAAAGCAGTTCGACTTTTTGCACTTATAAGTGTACTAGGGCTCTGTTTGGTTACTAGTAGTCAATGTTTGGACTTTTTTTTTAAGAATCGGGGGCTTTTGAAGCAATTTTTTTTTTTTTTGCTCGAAAAAATGTATATAAAATATTTTACTTGCGTGTTTCTTAAAATAAGTCAGCAAAGCACGAAATCTACTTTTTTTAAAACAAATATTTCATTTAAAAATTGCAGAATTTGGTACCTAGATAATTAACTCTAATCCATCTATCCCTGTGTATTTAAAAATAATGAATAGAAATGTGTATGATAAAATATATAAACTATTCCAAGTGTACATATAAGGCATGCTGCCTCATAGAAACATCTCCAATAAATAGATGTTAATAGGGAGAGTATGGTCACCTCAAACAGCTATGCAACTCTCACAACGAGCTTTCTTGATGCTCAACAGACTTTAGATCAGTTCTTGAGATAATAAATCTCACTCTTCTAAGCGAACAGATTTTATGCCGGGGAAATAATTCTTTGAGGAGGCTAACGAGCTTCAATATGTCTCCCTAAGACATCCCAGACATGGTCTATTGGATTCAGGTCCGGCTGGCCAGTCCATGCTATGAAAATCCTCCCTCTCGAGGAAACCACGAATACCACTGTTCCTCCATGTGGAGGACCATTATCACCTATAGACACATGCACTGTGGGCCGCTATTCACATTGGGCTCAATACCTTCGTTTATTTATTTTTGAGCTGTCAATGTCTCCCTCAACCACGTCATAATGTAGCATCTATACATTACTTAAAAAAAAAAAACAGGGAATACAACACTTTTATAATATGATGCACTAGCGCGCCATCTGTTATCAAAATTCGAAACTATTTTAAAGGCGTAAGATTCTTTTTGATATTAAACAATTTCTACTGCCCTTACTGCAATGGAAAAATTAATGAGAGGGCCTGGCTCATCAGTGGTGAACCCTCTCAGCGGTTTCGCCAGTTTAATCTACCATACCGCCGTTATATAATAAAGAATTTTAATAACAACACTTTATCGTAAAGATAGAGGCTGCCTGGCCGGCATTCATAGTTCTTCAAATTAAAGACACTTCGGCCAATACATTTTTGTCGAAACGTCGAGACAATAAAAAATATTTACTGTCTGAAATATCTTTAATTTGAAGAACAACACTTTATTATACGATACACAGAATCCAAACAACAGAGTGGTTAGTAGTACGTAAAAGGTCATTTAGTCAATAAATATAGGTTGTAGGTACCTAATAGAGAGGAATATATACATACATAACCTAATGGACAAAACTTGAGGAAGTTGTACCTTTTAACATGTATATATGGATACAGACAATAACTCTGAAATATATTACAGTGACCTTTATTGAAGACACACGAGATAACCAAATTTGAACAAAATTGCCTCTGTCTCCCTTAAAAAAATATATAGACGGCCGGCGACATCAAAGATTTTTCACTCCCTTAAGTTTTGTACATGAGTGTATATGTTTACAACATAAAAAGTTACGGGAGGGCGATAATCACGTAACAAAAGGGAGAGGTGCTACTTTCGGTACACATATATGAACAGCGCGTAACGCGTTCGTGGATGGCTTTTGTTGATTTATCAAGAAATTGTGTTGGCCAAATATCAGGGAACAGGCTAAATCAATGTTTAGTTGATTTCTGTTCCACCAGATGGCGCTCTGCCATTTAAAAAGCACATGTTCCCCCTAGTCAGAATATGCCTTCTTTATGTTTAATATATGTATATAATAAAGATTCTTCCCTGTGTTGAAGGGCATCTTAGCCCGGAAAAAAGCTCGAGAAATAAAATAAACCGAGCCGTAGATTCCTCATTGATTTAGTTAAAATATATTCGTGATATCATTTAAAAATATCATCGCCTCGATGTTCCTCATTAAATTTATCATTTGACATGTCTTATTTACCTCGTTGTTTTTTTATTAACTCAATTCGAAGGCTTTTTATTTACCTCCATTACATATTCGAGCAGTGTAGATATGTAGATATGTTATTAACCACGCACTATATACAGTGGGCTTCCGGGGTTGAGTTTCTTGATTTAATTTATATTCTTCTCAATTTTTCGGGTTTCATAAACCCGTCTACAGGAGTATATGCCATATACATAGGAGTACCATATACCCATGTAGAAGGGTTTGTGAAACCAGAAAGCTTGAGAATATTATAAAATAAATAAATAAAATAATCAATTCAGAAGCAGTTTTGTTTATTATTTTATGGCCAGAATACAAAATAATGTTGCGAGAGTTTTAAGGCCTTTTTGAAAAGATAAGTTTTGGTGTACATTACACTTCATGCTTGTTATAGGATGCTAAGAGGAAGGATGTTGTAAAGACGACATACAAGTGTGTTATAACATGTTATAGTTTCAATATTCGAGTTGGAAAGAAGGTAATACAAACCACAATGTGGGTCGTCAGCATATTCCATCTCCCAATAATTTCCCTTAATACAACTCAGCAAGAATTCAGGGGAAAATATTAGTGTTTTTTTTTTACCTTTATATTTTTAACCATTCCCTTTTTTAAAAAATGTTACAAAAGTGAAATTGTACTGGAATCAGGGAGATAAATCAAGAAAAAGGAATCTCCTGATTGTACAAATGAAAGCTTATGATGGCTTGTGCCATCTGTCGGAATAAATATCACAACTAATGTTTTTTTTTTTTTTAAATAACACGATCAGTTGATATTTATTCCGACAGGTGGCGTAAGTTACCAGAAACTTTCATTTGCACGATTAAGAGTTGTTTTTATTTTCCTTTTATATTCATTATATTATGTTTTTTACTTAGTTTTAACTTAAATCTTGATTTTATATTATAGATCACGTTTTTACCTTGTCTCAATTTTTACCCTGTATTTATAAAGCAGTTCTACCCATAAAAAAAAACATAGTCGGTGGACGAGTAGGTAAAACCCTCGATTCCCGACAGTCATGAACCGGGATTGAATCCCACGTTAACATTTTGTTTAATATCTGAATAACCATCATATATTATTCATTGTTGCAATTATCATGAACTAGGTTGCTCTTTTTGAGCGGTACCTAATAAAGTGATTTTGGAACCGAGCTTCCCAGAAATCTTTCTGAATTCTAATGAATTTACTGTTGGTTTACTGAGGTTTCTGATGACACAATGTTGCTATATCCACCATTCAATGCCAGCTGTCAAATGGGATGTTAGCAAGGGAGATGTTTGAGTTGTAATGTCCACATCTATTGATACTGGGGGAATGCTAACAAGGACGATGTTGTGATGTTCACTTACAAAGATGACTGGACTATTGGACACAGTGACAATGTTCACCTATTACATACAATGATAACGATGCTGGTGTGATCATGGACAATGTTGGAATGTAAAAATACAAAGATGATATGATGCTGATTGGACACAGTGTTATATTATAATGTACAACTGTTCCATCCAATGATAACGACCCCAGCGAGATGAACTAACAGGGACGGTGTTGTGTGCTAACAGCGGCCGTAGCATCCAGAGGCAGGCATCCATCTGCCTGTCGGACGGCGAGGAAGAAGAGATGAGCAGGGTGCTGTGCAGCGAGCGGGGCGGCTGGCAGGTGCTATGTAGCAGCGGCTCGAGCGGTGAGGAGACACCAGAGAGTCCCGTCAGGCCGCCTCCACAAGACCATTACAGCAGGGAGAGAGCGAAGGAGCTGGTGACACGCGGCAAGGAACTGGTGAAGGAGTCCACCAGCTGGTCAACTGAAGGCTGGCCCCTCCACAGGTCGGCCAGCACCGAGCTTGGAGCCTTAGAGAAACGCCTGGAGCGTACCTTGCGATCTCTACCACGTGAAGGCTCCCCAGTGTCCGCCGTCCGCTACCACGACCCTGGAAGCCGAGAAGATCTCCGAGAAAATCCATCTCGAAAACTCTGGGAACTTCGAGCGACGTTAGAAGAAGCGGAAGAAGCAGCCTGTCAACCAGAACCACAACAAACCACAACAACACCACAACCACGAAAAGAACATCGAGCTGTCAAAATTGAAACCCCAGCAATCGAAACAACGGGTGATCCAACGGGGCAGAACCACAAGTTACAACAGATGAAGTCAGATAGCGGCTATAAATCCCTGGAGAACACAAAACTGGGAAGGTTTAGTGGAGACAGCGAAGATACCTCCCCAGATACACGTAAGTTTTCTTTTAGGAAGAGAAGTTCGAAAAAGAGGCCAATTAGTGATCCAATGACCGAAACAACAGACAAGACCTCGCGTCTACAAAGGCTTTTCAGGTCGGAGCGGCCACGCATCGACAGATTGCTACAGAGGGACTACAGCATTGACGAGAAGTCGGACGCACTCTTCCGCGAGTTCTCCTGGCCTGATCCCGCCTACGACAGGCCGCTCCGGAAGAGCCTCGCTGCGGAGAGCCCGCACAAATCTCCGCAAGCCAGCATCGAGGAAGGCCGCGAACTCGCCGTGGCCAAGTTACTGTGATTCAGCCATGACTCTGCCAAATTGACTTTTAAACAGATTTTTTCACCCAGGGCCCGTGGAAAATCTGAAAAAAAAACTTTGAAAAAAAAAACATGAAAAAAAAACTACGCCCTCATTCGCACATGTTATAATCTATATATGATTTTATTAAATAAATTAAAATTTTATTATAAACTCTTGTGGAGCTTATTTTAATACAGTAAAACACTTCATTAAAGTGATATTTGAAATTATCCCGCATGTGTTTCTTTTGAACGAAAAATCGAAATTTATTTTAAGGAGAAATAAAAATTATTTCTAACCTTAGAGATGAAGTATGAAAGGATGAATTGTGAAAAGTAATGATAAACGGAAAAATAAAAGTGTCCAGGGATGTTGGGAATTATAAATTACTTCATTAAAGACCGATATAATAAAACATCTCTTTAAATACCGCTTTTATAAGAGTACTCATTAAAAACAACTTCTTTGAACAAAAACTGCGGTGTTTAATTAAACATATTTAATGATGCTGTCAGATCATCATCACTCATATCACCTCCCCCGATTCTTGGAAAATTCCAGCTCCATTTCGAAGGATTGCTCCCCCTTTATCAATTTATTGAACAAAAACTTTGAAGTAATTATTTTTAAATGCAATGGCTTCAAGTTTTTTGCACAATAAATTGATAAAGCAATTCCTCAAAATATTTTGGAACAAAAAAAGTTTTTCTTTCATAGTTCTGGTAAAATTTGTCTATATACTTTTAAAATTTGTTTAAATACTTTCCTTGCAGGAATAAATTCGTTTATGATCATCACTCGTTCAGGTCCCACACTTATAATCTCCGTCACTTATAGACTCCTGTCGTTTTTTTATTTTTATTTTGCTTATCCCTAGTACACATGGTACAGACCATGATAATAATGGTGGGTAAAAGTTGGCGACTGCTTTTACTATAAGTGCACCACATGTCTACACATGTTTAAAAGCAGTTCGACTTACAAATGTGCCAGAGCCCCGTTTGGTTACTTTCACTCGCTGGTGGGGGTTGGACTTTAGAAAGAATCGGGGGCTATTGGAGCATTTTTTAAATTTATTTATTTAGAAAAAAAGTGCCCAATGCGGGATTCGAACCCAGGTCTTAGCGGTTGAAAACCAACGGTATAAACCATCCTTCCACCGACCCCTTATTCCACAGACTCCTATCGTATTGAATGACAATGTTCTTCATCTTCTTTATGGTGGCTTCGTCCACGTAGTCTTCAGGTGATAGGTGACGATAGACTCGGCTGATCGCATAGATCTGTACATCAGTGGTAGATCTCACACGGATGTCAACGGTAGCTACAGTTGTAAGTAAAGCGACTTATCATCTCTCCATCATGAATATGTGACATTTTGATATCATTGCTCTCAATACCCATTATACAACTAGTATACTTGTAATGTCAGAATAAATCGAAAATCAAAGAATAAAATTTAAAAGAAAAAATTTAGAATTCAATACAATGTTTGAAAAGTGATACTTTTTTTTTAGATTTACAAGACCTTATTTCAATTAATCTTTTTTTTTTCCTTTGTTATTACATCACAATAATTTTAAAAAATAAACGTTTAGTTGATATTTATTCCGACAGATGGCGCAACTTTCATTAGTACGATCAGAAGATGTCTTTTTCTTAATTTATCCGCTGATCCCAGTAAAATTTGACTTTTGTGTGATCTTATTCTATATACAGTTACGAGCGTCTTTCCTAATCAGTCGTCTCTCTCTGTCACCGTTTGCTTTTTTTTTTTGGAATGGCGCCCTCCTATTGGTTGGCTACGGTCACGCCACCTTTGCCCCCCCCCCCCCCCATCATGCCTCCCCCACTCGGTCTTTCGTTTTTGTAACTATTGTTTTGGAGCGGGTCGCTCTTTAAATAAATGCATATATTAGTTAATAATTAAATGGAATCCTCTCTTTCCTTTTCCCAGTATGAGACGCCTACGGAAGCCAACAGTACATAGACAGATAAAGCACATAGGCTATAGCAGTGATTCTCAACCTTTTTTTTGTTGCGGCATTATTTTAAAGATTTGAAAATTTGGCGGCACAATTTTAGAATTTCGCGGCACACTTTTGCTAACTTGAATGCAAGAAAATTCAAATTATGTATCAATATTTCTATGCAAAATATAAGTAATATACATCTCTAACATTCAATTAGCTAATTTCGTTATTTTAAAAAGTAAAAAAATGAAAAAGAAAAAAAGAAAAACCAATACAAACGTGAACATAATCATATGACTAAAATTCGGCGGCACATTTTTAGAATTTCGCGGCACACAAAATTACCGCGGCACATTGGTTGAGAATCACTGGGCTATAGTTATTAACTAACATATGCATTTATATAAGTGGCCAATTTATAATTGTAACAAATAGTATTTGAATCAAAACATTCAATCGGGTAAAACACGGCCGTTGCCCGGGTCATTCGGCTAGTCTATATATCATGGATTGCTCTATATTCAGAATATACAATATTGTGTCTGTGTGTTTTTTTATATATATTCAGAAATTTAAAAAATTCAAAAAAAAAAATTAAAAGAAATAAAATGTGTGTGAATCTTTAAAAAAAAAAAAAAAAACAGGTCAATTATTAAAACTTATATATATCATGGATTGCTCTATATTCAGAATATACAATATTGTGTCTGTGTGTTTTTTTATATATATTCAGAAATTTAAAAATTTCAAAAAAAAAATTAAAAGAAATAAAATGTGTGTGAATCTTAAAAAAAAAAAAAAAAACAGGTCAATTATTAAAACTTATTTAAAAATTATAAAAAGTCGGTGGACGAGTAGGCAACACCCTCGGTTCCCGACAGTCATGAACCGGGATTGAATCCCTCGTTAAAAATTGTTTAATATGTGAATAACCTTCACATATTATTCATTGTTTCAATTATCATGAACTAGGTTGCTCTTGCTGAGCGGTACCTATTAATGTGATTTGAACCATTTAAAAATTAGTTTTTTTTTTATTTGTAAAAACCCTACCATAATTTTATTGAAGTAAAAAACAAAAATCAAAATCCTATTCAAGTCAACTTTATGGACCAAATAGTAACTCGACGGTGGCGCTCGAGTGGCAGAAGTAGGAACTAAAATTTTGACTTGATATATATCAGGCCCTATTTAAATGGAAATTTGAGTATAAATTCACTTAACTAATTGTTTATTTAAAATATGAAATTTACACATTGGAATCCACTTTATACGGAAAGTAAAATATATTAGGCCAATTTTACTTCCCACTTCCGCCACTCGAGCGCCACCGTCGATTTGATCTAAGCTCCGTAAAAGTTCGTTAAAGAAAAAAAAAATTCCAAATAGATTTTTCAGAATCAAAGTCAATATTTCTAATAGATCAAAATCATTTATATTTTATTTGAAAAAAAAAAAAAGATTTTTGTTTCTATTTATCATTAAACTTGCTTGTTCTCGACTGCTTGTATACAAGTATGCTAAGCCTTTTTTTATCCCCCCTTATTTGATGCAATGTAAATAACATTGCAGATTACTGGTACTATTACTTTTATTCCTGTATGTACCCTACATTTGTCCTCTGATAACTATATAAGACCAAAAGGTCTTAATAAACCCTTTTAGTTATAAACATTTCTGTATGTGTATTAGTGATAATGTGTGATAATAATCCTTTAATAGAGAATTTTTGTTTCCAAATTTACATAATTACTCTTTTGAATTTCTTCTTTTACTTCAAGATATAAAGGGAGAGAATATGTTTTTTTGGCTGTTCCGCATGTTTCCACAATATGTCTGGCTGACATGTTGACAAATGTTCTGGAAGAAAAAAGCTACTGCCATAGAGTGTCAACCTCCAAATATGCAAATTAGTTCAATAATTATCTTATTTGCATACGCTGTTTATTCCGTATATGTTTCCATTGACCTACCTGGCTGAAATTTTGACACTGTACTTTTTTTTTCTTGGAAGTGTTATTTATATGTCAAAGATACTAGAGGCGACAACCACTCATTGCCTGGCTGAAAAGAATTTTTTTAACAGCGAACAGAATTTACATATTAGAAGGTTGCCATGAATTTGCATAGCATTAAAATATAAAACAAAATTTACATATGAATGAAAATAGTTAATCATATAAAACGGACAAAATGCCTAGTATATGATAATTTAACATACAGGGTGATCCAAAAGTCCCGCACAACTTTAAAAATTAATAACTCCGCGAATATTTGCGCTAGAGCAATGCGGTAAACACCATTGTGTTCAGGATGCAATGGGATTTTTTATGGCAAATAATGAAAACTTCGAAATTGATTTTAGTTACAATTTTATTCGCCAGATGGCGCTCTACCAGAATCAGAGATTCAGCGGCCAAATTGTTTGATAAATTGAAAAATATAACTGATCGACACGTATTTTTCCTTTTTGAATACCAGGAAAGAACCCTAATAATTTCAAATAACAAATTAATAAAACACCACTTCGCCAAAAGTATGAAGAATTGGTTAACGATTTTCAAATACAATCAGAGATATGTAAAATAGGTAAATGCAAATTTAAACGTGTAGCAGAAAGAAATTTGATATTTCAGATACGGTTTGTTTCCGAAGATAATAAACTTCTAATATTTTTAATTCAACTCTCACTCAGTATCGAATATATTTATTTTAATTCATTTGAAAAATATGTATCTATCTCTGATAATTTATTTTACTCTGGAATGCCGTTGTTGTTGTTGTCGTGTCCAATAAAGAGCCTTAGATGTATCAATGCATCTCCATCACAGTAGCAGCAATATCCACTATCTTGGGTGTGTAAAGCTGCTGCTCTGGGTCTAAGTCAATTTTCTGCAAGGCTGCGCCATTGCTGGACATGAGAATATGTGGGTAGGTGTTAGATCCACACCAGGACAGTTGTTGCATGTCCTATAGGTTCTTGTGCCATCTGAATGTATTGTCATTCCTTTATAGTGTTTTGTTCTAAGTCTTGTTATAGTTTTTATCATTTTTCTCTCAGAGTTTATTTCGCATTTTGATCTTTTCTTATTTTTTTGTTTAATTATCTTGTATTTTGACAAAGAATCAGTGTCAAATAATGACATTTGTTCTTTCCTTTGGCTCAACTTTCTGGCTTTCTTTGCCAATTCAAATGCCATTTCATTACCCCCGATCCCAGCATGGGCAGGGATCCAATGTAGAATGCAGTTATTCTCCAATGGTTCCAGTTGGGTAAGTAACGAGTGTATTTTCTGTGTGATTTTAGTATTGCCCTTCTGAATTGCTTCTAGAGCGGATATGGAGTCGCTGTATATTAAAAAATTCCTTCTGCATGATGCAGGGATGGATGGTTAAGGCATACATCAAGGGCTTTCCAGATAGCTGTCAGTTCACAAGTGAAGTTTGACGAAATCTGTCCTGCTCCTTCTTTGATTTTGATGTTTGTTCCATCTTGCAGTATTATATTAATTCCGGCCCCTCCATTACTCAGGGTAAGGTCTGAAGATCCATCTGTATATGCTGTTAAAGGGGGTGGCCTAGCATTTTTAATCAAGAATTTGTACTATGAGGACATAGCCATTAATATTCCAAACATTAGACCTCGAAGCCCAAGGTATCAAAGTCTACCTCAATCAAAACAAAACCATCAACATATACAATATGTATAACCCTCTAAACAATACATTTATTGACGATGGAACAATGACTCAATTTCTTACAGACAACACTATTATTGTAGGTGACCTTAATGCCAAACATCAACTATGAGGATGTTCTACGCCAAACCCAAGAGGCAAAATACTATCAAACATATTTGACGACAATGCCTTCATTTGCTTAAATGATGGGAATCCTACCCATCATTCCTACAAGCTATAATACTGCACAAGCCCTTGATATAAGTTTTTACTATCCTGACATTTTCCACAAATGCAAATAGCAAATATTAAAAAGTTCTGGAAGTGATCATTTGCCTAATTTGATAGGAATTAGCACCAAGACCAAAATTAGCTCAATTAAGAAAATTTCTGGAACTTCAAAAAGGCTAATATGATATCTTTCGAAAACACCATTATTGAAGCAGCCAAAGTTGCAATACCAAGAGGTAATATTAAGAAATAATTTCCAAATTATACACACCAGGCAAAAAATATTCAAACACTTATAACTAAAAAAATGAACTACAAAAAAGTGCACCCAAAACCAAACAAATTGTAGAACTGAACTGAACATTGTGATTGCAAAAATAAAAAGATTATACGTAAAAAACTGAAAACACAAATATGATTAAGAATACAGATGGCACACCAGCAACTAATGACAAAATTGCTGCCAATCTTTTAGGTAATTCATATCAAATAAGTAGTAAAATCAAGGTTGAAAAAAGGCCCGAAAGATTATTCATGACTGTAAAAATGTCACCAGCACTCAATATTTTCCATGAAAAAAATCAATATGAAAGAGCTAGCTTATGCATTAGAAAACACTGACTTAAACAAGACTCCTGGGCCAGATGGAATCCATGGCCGAATGATATCAAACTTGGGCAAAATTGGCAAAGAAAGACTTCTTAATATTTTCAATAACTCCTGGAAAACTGGAAAATTGCCTCAAGACTGTAAAAATGCAACAATAATTCCCATTAAAAACTTGACAAATCTGCTGATGACCCAAAAAACTATCGACCTATCTCCATCACAAATATTTGCTGCAAATTAATGGAAAATATTATACTCAGACGACTCACCTACCACCCCGACACAAGAAATCTCTTACCAGAAGAACAATATGGATTTAGGAAAGGACATGGGACAATAGACCAACTCTTATTTTTCACACAAAAGGTAAAAAAAGATGCACAAAATAAAAAACCAACTAACCACATCGTAGCTGCTTTTTAGACCTACACAAGCTTTTGATAAGGTATGGAAAAACAAGTTAATTACAAAATTATACAAACATTTCAAAATTGATGGAAAAGCTATAACTTTGATAAATGATTCCCTTAAAAATATATACATCAGGGTCAAATATAATGTCACTCTATCTAAAACCTTCAAATTGTACCAAGGATTACCACAAGGACAGTCCTTAGCCCAACTCTCTTCACCCTATTTATTGCAGGCATAGAAGAAAAAAATTCACATAAAACCAATATTGGACTTTTCGCTGATGACATTATTCTATGGAGCAGCAACACTAACTGGAAAAAAGCTGAAAGAGATTTGAACAAGACTCTTTCCCACCTAGAAAAATTTGCTAATAAACATAAATTAGAATTTAACCCCCAAAAATCGGAGACCTGACTTTTTACTACCGATAAGAAACTATACAAAATAAGACCATATATTATTCTGAAAGAACAACAATTGCAATATATTTAACATCCTAAATATCTCGGCTACACCCTGGATCCAGAAATTAACTCCAGTAAACATATTGAAGGAGTTGTTAAAAAAGGAAGAGACTGACTAAAAATCTTGAAATATATTTAAGGAAGAATGGGGAGCTGAAGCAACAACACTAAAATTAACTTTCACATCTCTAATGAGACCTATCTTGGAATATGGATATCAAATCTATGGTACAGCATCTGAAACAAATCTAAAAACACTGGAAAGGATACAACTAAATGCAACTAGAATTATTACAGGTCTTCGAAATACCTGCCCTGATAATATTGTACTTTACGAGGCAGACATTATGCCCTTAAAGGATAGAAGAAGCTACAATCTGCCAAAATATATAAACAAAATCAAGAGTTATGAAAACAAACACAGAACTTTCAATTACATACTTAATTGGGAACCCAATATAAGACTAAAAAAAAAGGCCCTCTCCACCTGGCCAAAAGAAATGGATTTTTAAAATATAAAGTGGAAAAATATTATTTAGCTGAAAAAATATCTCCATGCGAACCACTAACAAAATGTTATTTTTAATGCCACTTCAAATGAACCCACCAACAAACAATACCAAAATCCAGAATACTTAAAACAATTATCATTAGAAATAATAAATATAAAATTCCTGATAATGCAATAACTATCTATACCGATGGTAGCAGAGACGAGTTGGGACACACTGGCAGTGGCTCTCTCATCAAAACTACAAATGGCATTGAGAAAATAAACAGAAGAAACCCAGATTTTTGCTCAGTCTTCAGATCAGAACTTATAGCCATCTATGAAGTCTTAAAATCCATCAGAAACACTAAACATCACGATATATGGATTCTTACTGATAGTTGAAGTTCCATACAACACTTGAGTCACACAGGGGAACTTAGAGACAAAGTAAGCAGGAACATAATTGGTTGTCTCCAAAAACTCTCAATACCTCAAAATTTCACCTTCAATGGATACCCTTACATGTTAGCATTGAAGGCAATGAAGCTGTTGGTGCGCTAGCGAAAAAAAGGCACAAAAGAACCCTTGCTACAGAAATATAAACTTAATTTTAAAGAAATAGAAACAGTAGCCAAAATAAACAATAACTGGAGGATCCCACCTAAGCACAGTTGGTACACCCTAGAAGCAGATGGCCACCCAGACCTTTCGGTCCACAAGCCGGCATGCGAAGCATGCCCTTCGCTGCTATTCTGTTCAACTCATAATCCAAGTAACGGTATCCAAGCTAGTGCTTGGACATTGTACCTGGAAACACCACCTCCCAGACAACGTGTCTGGAAGGATTTCTATACCGGTGGCCTTTAATCACAGCAAAATAGGAAAATATTTACTGTGTCCAGCAGGGACCGCGGGGAGGCAACCCCCGGTCGACTCTGTTCACTCACAGCTGAGGAAAAGCTCAGCTGCCACGTCGTGGGCTTTCTCAAGAAGCTTGCTGTGATTTCTCAGCAGCTTACTCTCGATCACGCCTCTCGCCCTCCTTCTCTCTTCCTGCACACCCACTACCCTTGGACAATCCAAGACGTAGTGGCGTGCATTCACATCCCTTTCTCCATAGACGCAATCCGGGTTTCTCTTAATTTTAAATCTGTGGAGAGACTTGGGGAAGGGCCCATGTCCCGAACTACCCTAATGAGTTTGTGGGACATTACCTTACAGAGGTAATTGGGTGTTGTTACCCCATTGAATACCTCTCTCTCCTTCACACTGTTCCTCCATCTGTCCAACCATAAGTCCTGGACGTGCCCCCTGATCCTCCTATACGTAAACTTCTTTCTTGGTCACTGGGGTCCTCAGTGATCTACCTCTAAAGCATCCTGCCTTAGCGATCCTGTCTGCGAACTCATTACCTTCGAAGAGGCTGTGTCTCCTAAACCAAGGGAGCTCCGGAGCCCGCGTCATCATCTCCAGCTCCTGGATTATTTGATGCGCGAGTTGCCCTTTCTCCAGATTGATGGCGACGAGGGCCGACACACAATCTGAATAGAGGCGGTCCGGGCTGAAGTTCTTCTCGGAACACACTCTGAGGGCTACCCTGATCGCAACCAGCTCGGCTGAAAAGACCAATTCGTCCACTCTGAGTGTTAAACTTTCTTGGAAGATCAGCTCTCCATTAGTGAATATCACTACCCCAGCTCCAGTATTGGTTCCAGACTTACTACCATCAGTGAAAACTTCCGTGCCAATCCCTGTCGGCCCTCCAGGACACCAATTTCACTTTGGCAACCACTGCTGAGGCTTCTTCGGGTCCCTCTTCGATTCCAGGGCCCCCGCTTTAAGTCCCAGGGCATCTTCCCTGTTCTCCCAGATCTTCTGTCTGTGGTCTCATCCTCTAGTGTTAATCCCAGGGGAATAAGCCCAGCGAGGACCAAAAAGGCCTCACTGATGGTAGTGCGATATCCTCCTGTGATTCTGAGTGCCGCTGTCCTCTGCACTCTCTCTAGAGTTGTTGCCACCTTCTGATCCCTGTTTCGGCGCCACCAAGCCCCGGAAGCATATAGCAAGATTGGCTCGACACAGGAGAGGCAGAGGTTCCTAAAAATAGTAGCTCAACGGTGTTTGCCAGGATATTCCACAGAATAGGTCCGCAGCAAGAGCCCTGGGGGCAACCCCTAGCACAGTGTCTTTCCAACTTCCGCCCACCAAAACTGAGGCTAATCCGTCTATCCCTCAGGAAGTCACGAACCGAGCTGCACAAATTATCTGGACAACCCATGTCCATCAAATTACTTATCAGCTTGTTCCAGTTCATGGAGTTGAACGCGCCATCAATGTCCAGGGCCACGAGAAGAACCCAAGCACCCTTATTCAACCCCATCTCAACCCCCTCTAACACCTCGTTGAGAGCTGTGATTGTGGATGTGCCTTCCCTAAAATTATGTTGGAAAGAGGAAAGGAACTCATTACTCTCTAGCCAGTGCTTCAGTCGCTGAGCTAGTAGGCTATCCAGGACCATACCTAGACACACTAGTAAAGAAAGCGGACGATAATCATTATGAGAATTACCCTTTATACCAGACTTTTCGAGAAGCACTACTCGGGCAACCTTCCATGCCTCAGGAAATGTACCAGTGTCCAGGCACCTATTGAATAACCTGGAAAGAAGCGATGGGTGCATCCTTACCAGGGCTTTCACGACCGTGTTATCGATCCCTTCGGGAGCAGGAGATTTCCTTTTCCCGAACTTGAAAGCCGTCAGTTTCACCTCATTCTCAGAAAAGGGCGGATCCACCAAACCACAAGTGGTCAGAGAGATCTCGTCCTCTGGTTCCTCGTTTTCGAAGTGCCGATCCAAGCTGTTTTTATTTTGTCTTCTGCTTTCGAGCGAGTAGGTCTAGAACACATTCTCTCTGAATTTTCTCATTGTTGGTGGATGAAACAGCACCAGTGATTATTTTGGCCGCTTTTGCTTGAACACTGTCTAGTCTTACTTTAGTGATGAGCTTGAGGGAGCCCAGACCGGTGTTGCATATTCCATTATCGGCCTTATTAAGGTGGTATATGTTGTTCTGAGAATTCTGGGTTTTGCTCCCCAATTTGTTCCACATAGCCTTCTCAGAATGTTTAGTTTTCTAATAGCTCTATTTGAGGTGCTAATTAAGTGTTCTGAAAATTCCAATTCCTCATCAATAATAATTAAAATAATTTTGTTGACATCTTGTCAATACATACACAGTCTGCACTATTAAAAAAAGATAATATGCATTATATACACTATGTACAATGAATATGGCGCCTCTGCCAGCGCTGCAGAGTTTGGTGGAGAATCGCCAGTGGGTCTCCAGCGACACCACGCATTTTGCGATCTACGATAAATAGATCGCGTACTTCGCCGCTTAGGAGATGGCGATGGCGTGGTCCTCGAGACCAACTGGAAAGATTCAGGACTGCAGTATCACACCTAGGTATTATGGATTTCTAATTTTATCAATTATTTGTTTGTTTATGCTTATATTGTGGCTATATTTATCCCTTTTTCCCTGTGAGTGGAGAAGACGCATAGGTTTGGTTTTATTGGGTGTATGGTCATTTGGTGTTCCATTGCCCACTTCTCCAGTCCTCTCATTGATGTGTTCAGTATTTTTTACGATTTTTCTATGCTGCTACTTGTGTGCCATATGGCTATATCATCTGCATAACAGGCAACCTTTGTGTCTTCAGTGAGGTAAGGATGGATGTCGTTAATATATAGCAGATAGACTAGAGGACTGAGCACAGATCCCTGAGTTACACCTGCCCATGTTCTTCCTTCCTTGGAAAATTCTCCATTGACCCTAACCTTTAACCTTCTTCCCCTTAAGAAGTCTGCAATCCAGATTAAGGTTTTTCTTCTTACTCCTATATTGTGCAGCTTTTCACGTAATTTCTCCCTCCACACTCGATCAAAAGCTGAGGTCATATCAAGGAATATAGCCGTGGTCTTCTTTGGCGGTTTTTCCTGGAAAGAATCTATTATTGATTGACAGAAGTAGAACAGTTGATCAGTCGTACAGTGCTGGGATCTATAGGCAGTTTGGTATAAGTTTATTTTATTATTGTTAGTGAGCCAGACTATGAGCCTAGAGTGGATAATTCGTTCTGGTATTTTACAAAGTATGCTGGTGAGAGCAATTGGCCGATAGTTCTTGTATTCCTTGGCATATTTGTTTGGCTTCAGTATTGGCACTATAATTGATATCTTCCAATTCTTTGATAGTTTACCAGTTTGCCATGAAATGTTCAGTATTCGTAGGAGTTGATTATTAGCTTTGTCTTCAAAGTGTTTAATCATTTGACCAAAGATTAGATTATCTCTTGGTGAACTCTTGGATTTTTTTATTGATGAGTTTAGCTCATTCAGTGTGAAGTCTCTCGAGAAAATATCTTGTTGATGGAAGTTTCTTGCTTGTTTAACTAACTGGTTTATATTATTTTTAGAGTCCTGTCTTCATTCGTATAGTTGAGTATGGAAGTGCTTGAAAGATATTCAGCAATTATGTTAGCTATCTGTTTGTTCTCGTTCTCACTGTTCTATTCATATCGGCTAGAGTATTGGAGGATTTGTGTTGGTTTTGATTGTTCTCTAACACTCTAATCATATTCCAGTGTTAACGTCCTTTCTTGGATCCATTTTTTCGCAGAATTCTGCCATTTTTCTTGTTTGCATATCCAAATTTCTTGTTCTATTTTGTGACTAATTTCAATGAGTTCCTTTCTGTTTTCTTCTGTTTTATTTGTTTTAAAAAGTTCATTGATATTGTCTCTCTCTCGGAAATCTTTGCCTCGATGTTGTGGTCCTTCCAGTAAGGTATCCACAGGTCTTTACGTCTACCTCTAGGTATCGATGCTTTTGCAGCTTTTGAAATGTTCGAAGAGAATTTTTCCAAGTTTTTGTCAAGCGTTCTGTAATTCAATTTTTCGTTGCACAGTTCTTCAAGCTTTTCTGTGAATTTTTTTCAAGTCGGCTTTCCTAAAGTTCCATGTTCTTTTATTCTAATGGACATTCTCAATTTTGAAGTTTAGGGTTGTTAAAATTGGTCTGTGGTCGCTGATTGCACCTCTCAGGATTTTCCATTGTGTTGTGGGTGCGATGTTGTAATTTATCGCTGTGATGTCTATTGCGGATTCTGTGCCTGTGGACTTAGATAGATAGCTGTTCTCTCCGTTATTTAACGGTGTAAGGTCGAGGTCGGTTAGCATGTCCTCAACCTGCTGACTTTTGTTATCCTGGACAGGTGATCCCCAAATTGAACTTTTGGCGTTAAATTCGCCGAGTATGATTGTGATATCCGAAGACGCTTCACTTAATGCCTCTATTGTGTGTACCCATACAAAATTCAAAGATTTCACGAGCTGAAAGTTGGCGATTTTGAGATGCGTCAAGAATTCGCTGCATGGGTTTTCCGGCAAATTGATATTGATGAAAACTGGCTGTCGAATGTTCTGTGGACAGATGATGCTCACTTTTCTCTAAACGGAGAATTTAACATTCAAAACAGCCGCATTTGGGCAACAGAAAACCCTAGGATTTTTACAGAAATGCCACTTTACCAGCCTAGAGTTACAGTTTTGTGTGGGTTCACTTCTTTTATTATTGGGCCATTTTTCTTCGAAAAATCAATGGAAGAACTTTTAAAACCGTTTTTGTAACTGGTGAACGTTATGTTCAACTTTTGAGAGAAAAGGGTACACCCATATTGCAGGGCAAAAGCACTAAGCGAAATAACATTAATGAAAGATGGAGTACCTCCTCATATCTCCCTAGGTGCCAAACAATTGCTGAAAGATACGTTCGGTGAAAATCGTGTGATAAGTCGCCACTTTATATACCAGTGGCCTCCAAGATCACCAGACTTGACGCCTTGCGATTTTTGTTTATGGGGGTACATTAAATCGTGTGTTTATCGATGCTGGCCTACCACATTGGCCATGTTGAAGGCTTCTATCAGATGGCACGTTTTATCAATTTCAACAGATATGTTATCTAATGCTGTCCATTCTGTCATTTATCGTCTGCAGGCGGCGATTGAGAATGAAGGGTGCCACATTGAGCAAGGATTGTGACCTAATACAAGAGAGAAGGCAGTTATCTCATGTGTTATATAAGCTGCCATGTATTATATTATCTACCAATATTTTGCAGCTCTTTGTGTTGGTATATGGGGATAATAAATGCTGTCCTAACATCTTGACTCTTTTTTTTTTTGTGAACAGTAATATTTTGTTTGTGATTTGCTCACATATTATGTAGTGCAAACCAGAGGGTTATAACTTCTCGAATAACACTGGTACACACAATTTTTCCCCTTATTTTTAGTTTTTCGCTTTTAGCTCATTAGAAGAAATAGCATAAGGAATATTTTCTGTACACCAATAACTTTAGAAATTTTGTGAAAAAAAAAATAATACAAAATGATTTTACTACCACGTTTTTCAACGCAAAAGGTCGATTTAAAAATTAATTTTATTTGAGGGGACACATTTAAAAAAATTGTGTACAGTATAATAAACAATGATAACATTTGACAAGCCCATAGGATATTTGAAATAAAGTACGACAAATATATTTTGTCACTCCCCTCTATATTTCATTTGTTGGATCATGACAAATATCCAGTTAAATAGTCAAGGGTCGCCAATCAGTCAAGAAACTACACATTTCTTATAGCTAGAAATCCCATTAATAGTGCCATAATAATTTTTGGTACTATATTAACATTTCAAAAATTCGTGTATTGATATCAGCAGTGTTTTTAAACATTCAATCTATTTCACAAAACCCCATATAAAATATAAATATTTTTGCTACATGTTTTAATTTGCATTTACCTATTTTACATATCTCTGATTGTATTTGAAAATCGTTAACCAATTCTTCATACTTTTGGCGAAGTGGTGTTTTATTAATTTGTTATTTGATATTATTAGGGGTCTTTCCTGGTATTCAAAAAGGAAAAATACGTGTCGATCAGTTATATTTTTCAATTTATCAAACAATTTGGCCTCTGAATCTCTGATTCTGGTAGAACGCCATCTGGCGAATAAAATTGTAACTAAAATCAATTTCGAATTTTTCATTATTTGCCATAAAAAATCCCATTGCATCCTGAACACAATGGTGTTTACCGCATTGCTCTAGCGCAAATATTCGCGGAGTTATTAATTTTTAAAGTTGTGCGGGACTTTTGGATCACCCTGTATATCACAACAGGAAGAAGAAAGCTACTGCCATAGAGTGTCATCTCCAAATATGCATATTAGTTCAAAAACTGACTTATTTGCATACTATTTTTATTCCTAGTTAAAGCGCACAATATTTTTTAAAAATCATTTGAATTTATTTCTCTAGATCAACTTTCTTTGCTTTGATGTAACAAAGAATTGTATAAAAAACCACTAATACTGAATTAATTCGAGAAATCTAAATGGTGAAAACACCAAAAAATGGATGGCAAATAAACTTAGTATACAGGGTGATCCAAAAGTCCCGCACAACTTTAAAAATTAATAACTCCCCGAATATTTGCGCTAGAGCAATGCGGTAAACACCATTGTGTTCAGGATGCAATGGGATTTTTTATGGCAAATAATGAAGATTTCGAAATTGATTTTAGTTACAATTTTATTCGCCAGATGGCGCTCTACCAGAATCAGAGATTCAGCGGCCAAATTGTTTGATAAATTGAAAAATATAACTGATCGACACGTATTTTTCCTTTTTGAATACCAGTAAAGAACCCTAAGAATATAAAATAACAAATTAATAAAACACCACTTCGCCAAAAGTATGAAGAATTGGTTAACGATTTTCAAATACAATCAGAGATATGTAAAATAGGTAAATGCAAATTAAAACATGTAGCAAAAAGAAAATTGATATTTTAGATACGGTTTGTTTCCAAAGATAATAAATTTCTAATATTTTTAATTCAACTCTCACTCAGTATCGATTATGTTTATTTTAATTCATTTGAAAAATATGTATCTATCTCTGATAATTTATTTTACTCTGGAATGCCGTTGTTGTTTTCGTCGTGTTCAATAAATAGCCTCAGATGTCTCCATGCATTTCTATCACAGCAGCAGCAGCAATATCCACTATCTTGGATGTATAAAGCTGCTGCTCTGGGTCTATGTCAATTTTCTGCAAGGCTGCGGGAATGAGAATATGTGGATAGGTGTTAGTTCCACACCAGGACAGTTGTTGCATGTTCTATAGGTTCTTGTGCCATCTGGATGTATTTTCATTCCCTTATAATGTTTTGTTCTAAGTCTTGTTATAGTTTTTGTCAGTTTTCTCTCAGAGTTTATTTCACATATTTGATCTTTTCTTATTTTTTGTTTAATTATCTTGTATTTTGCCAAAGCATCAGCGTCAAATACTGACATTTGTTCTTTATTTTGGCTCAGCTTTCTGGCTTCCTTTGCCAATTCAACTGCCATTTCATTACCCCGATCTCAACACGGGCAGGAATCCATTGTAGAATACAGTTATTCTCCAATGATTCCAGTTGGGTAAGTAACGAGTGTATTTTCTGTGTGATTCTAGTATTGCCCTTCTGAATTGCTTCTAGAGCGGATATGGAATCGCTGTATATTAAAATTCCTTCTGCTTGATGCAGGGATGGTTGGTTAAGGCATAAATCAAGAGCTTTCCAGATAGCTGTCAGTTCACAAGTGAAGTTTGACGAAATCTGTCCTGCTCCTTCTTTGATTTTGATGTTTGTTCCATCTTGCAGTATTATGTTAATTCCGTCCCCTCCATTACTCAGGGTAAGGTCTGAAGATCCATCTGTATATGCTGTTAAAGGGCGTGGCCTAACATTTTTAATCAAGAATTTGTACTATGAGAGGACATAGCCATTAATATTCCAAACACATTAGACCTCGAAGCCCAAGGTATCAAAGTATACCTCAATCAAAACAAAGCCATCAACATATACAATATGTATCACCCTCCAAGCAATACATTTATTGACGATGGAACAATGGCTCAATTTCTTACAGACAACACTATTATTGTAGGTGACCTTAATGCCAAACATCAACTATGGGGATGTCCTACGCCAAACCCAAGAGGCAAAATACTATCAAACATTTTTGACGACAATGCCTTCATGTGCTTAAATGATGGTAATCCTACCCATCATTCCTACAAGCTATAATACTGCACAAGCTCTTGATATAAGTTTTTACTATCCTGAGATTTTCCACAAATGCAAATAGCAAATATTAAAAAGTTTTGGAAGTGATCATTTGCCTAATTTGATAGAAATTAGCACCAAGACCAAAACTAGCTCAATTAAGAAAAATTCTGGAACTTCAAAAAGGCTAATATGTAATCTTTCGAAAACACCATTATTAAAGCAGCCAAAGTTTCAATACCAAGAGGTATTATTAAGAAATGGATTCCAAATTATACACACCAGGCAAAAAATATTCAAACACTTATAACTAAAAGAAATGAACTACAGAAAAGTGCACCCAAAACCAAACAAATTGTATAACTGAACTGAACATTGTGATTGCAAAAAAAAAAAGATTATACGTAAATGTGAAAAGGAAAAAAATGGAAACAAACTTGTGAAAACCTGAACCCAAGAAACCCAAATACAAAACTTTGGAATTTGGCAAAACAAATTGACAGAGCCCAGCCAAAAACTGAAAACACAAATATGATTAAGAATACAGATAGTACATCAGCAACTAATGACAAAATTGCTGCCAATCTTTTTGGTAATTCATATCAAATAAGTAGTAAAATCAAGGTTGAAAAAAGGCCCGAAAGATTATTCATGACTGTAAAATGTCACCAGCACTCATAATATTTTCCATGAAAAAAATCAATATGAAAAAGCTAGCTTATGCATTAGAAAACACTGACCTAAACAAGACTCCTGGGCCAGATGGAATCCATGACCGAATGATATCAAACTTGGGCAAAATTGGCAAAGAAAGACTTCTTAATATTTTCAATAACTCCTGGAAAGCTGGAAAATTGCCTCAAGACTGTAAAAATGCAACAATAATTCCCATTAAAAAACTTGACAAATCTGCTGATGACCCAAAAAACTACCGACCTATCTCCCTAACAAATATTTGCTGCAAATTAATGGAGAAAATTATACTCAGACGACTCACCTACCACCCCGACACAAGAAATCTCTTACCAGAAGAACAATATGGATTTAGGAAAGGACATGAGACAATAGACCAACTCTTATTTTTCACACAAAAGGTGAAGGATGCACAAAACAAAAAAGCCAACTAACCACACCATAGCTGCTTTTTAGACCTTACACAAGCTTTTGATAAGGTATGGAAACACAAGTTAATTACAAAATTATACAAACATTTCAAAATTGATGGAAAAGCTATCACTTGGATAAATAATTCCCTTAAAAATATATAAATCAGGGTCAAATATAATGGCACTCTATCTAAAACCTTCAAATTGTACCAAGGATTACCACAAGGATCAATCCTTAGCCCAACTCTCTTCACCCTATTTATTGCAGGCATAGAAGAAAAAATTTCAAATAAAACCAATATTGGACTTTTCGCTGATGACATTATTCTATGGAGCAGTAACAGTAACTAGAAAAAAGCTGAAAGAAATTTGAACAAGACTCTTCTCCACCTAGAAATATTTGCTAATAAAAATAAATTAGAATTTAACCCCCAAAAATCTGAAACCTGTCTTTTTACTACCGATGAGAAACTATACAAAATAAGACCAAATATTATTCTGAAAGAACAACAATTACAATATAATAAACATCCTAAATATCTCGGCTACACCCTGGATCCAGAAATTAAAACCAGTAAGCATATTGAAGGAGTTGTTAGAAAATGAAGAGACCGACTAAAAATCTTGAAATATATTTCAGGAAGAGTGGGGAGCTGAAGCAACAACACTAAAATTAACTTACACATCTCTAATGAGACCTATCTTGGAATATGGATATCAAATCTATGGTACAGCATCTGAAACAAATCTAAAATCACTGGAAAGGATACAACTAAGTGCAGCCAGAAATATTACAGGTCTTCGAAAAACCTGCCCTAATAATATTGTACTTTACGAGGCAGACATTATGCCCTTGAAGGATAGAATAAGCTACAATCTGCCAAAATATGTAAACAAAATCAAGAGTTATGTAAACAAACACAGAACTTTCAATTACATACTTAATTGGGAACCCAATATAAGATTCAAAAAAGAAGGCCCTCTCCACCTGACCAAAAGAAATGGATTTTTAAAATATAAAGTGGAAAAATATTATTTAGCTGAAAAATATCTCCATGCGAACCATTAACAAAATGTTATTTTTAATGCCACTTTAAATGAACCCACCAACAAACAATACCAAAATCCAGAATACTTAAAACAATTATCATTAGAAATAATTAATAAAATTCCTAAAAATGCAATAACTATCTATACCGATGGTAGCAGAGACGAGTTGGGACACACTGGCAGTGGCTGTCTCATCAAAACCACAAATGGCATTGAGAAAATAAACAGAAGAAACCCAGAATTTTGCTCAGTCTTCAGATCAGAACTTATAGCCATCTATGAAGTCTTAAAATCCATCAGAAACATTAAACATCACGATATATGGATTCTTACTGATAGTAGAAGTGCCATACAACACTTGAGTCACACAGGGGATCTTAGAGACAAAGTAAGCAGGAACATAATTGGTTATCTCCAAAAACTCTCTATACCTCAAAAATTCACCTTCAATGGATACCCTTACATGTTAGCATTGAAGGCAATGAAGCTGCTGATGCACTAGCGAAAAAAAGGCACAAAAGAACCCTTGCTATAGAACATAGGATCCCACCTAAGCACAGTTGGTATACCCTAGAAGCTGATGGCCACCCAAACCTTTAGGTCCACAATCCGGCATGCGAAGCATGCCCTTCGCTGCTATTCTGTTCAACTCATAAGCCAAGTAACGGTATCCAAGCTAGTGCTTGGACATTGTACCTGGAAACACCACCTCCCAGACAGCGTGTCTGGAAGGATTTCTATACCGGTGGCCTTTAATCATAGCAAAATAGGAAACTATCTACTGTGTCCAGCAGGGACCGCGGGGAGGCAGCCCCCGGTCGACTCTGTTCACTCACAGCTGAGGAAAAGCTCAGCTGCCACGTCGTGGGCTTTCTCAAGAAGCTTGCTGTGATTTCTCAGCAGCTTACTCTCGATCGCGCCCCTCGCCCTCCTTCTCTCTTCCTGCACACCCACTACCCTTGGACAATCCAAGACGTAGTGGCGTGCATTCATATCCCTTTCTCCATAGACGCAATCAGGGTTCCTCTTAATTTTAAATCTGTGGAGACTTGGGGAAGAGCCCATGTCCCGAACTACCCTAATGAGTTTGTGGGACATTACCTTACAGAGGTACTTGGGTGTTGTTACCCCATTGAATACCTCTCTCCCCTTCACACTGTTCTTCCATCTGTCCAACCATAAGTCCTGGACGTGCCCCCTGATCCTCCTATAAACTTCTTTCTCGGTCACTGGGGTCCTCAGTGATCTACCTCTAAAGCATCCTGCCTTAGCGATCCTGTCTGCGAACTCATTACCTTCGATGAGGCTGTGCCTCCTAAACCAAGGGAGCTCCGGAGCCCGCGTCATCATCTCCAGCTCCTGGATTATTTGATGCGCGAGTTGCCCTTTCTCCAGATTGATGGCGACGAGGGCCGACATACAATCTGAATAGAGGCAGTCCGGGCTGAAGTTCTTCTCGGCACACACTCTGAGGGCTACCCTGATCGCAACCAGCTCGGCTGAAAAGACCAATTCGTCCACTCTGAGTGTTAAACTTTCTTGGAAGATCAGCTCTCCATTAGTGAATATCACTACCCCAGCTCCAGTATTGGTTCCAGACTTACTACAATCAGTGAAAACCTCCGTGCCAATTCCTGTCGGCCCTCCAGGACTCCGATTCCACTTTGGCAACCACTGCGGAGGCTTCCTTGGATCCCTCTTCGATTCCTGGGCCCCCGCTTCAAGTCCCAGGGCATCTTCCCTGTTCTCTGATGTCTGATGGTCTCCTCCTCTAGTTTCAATCCCAGGGGAATAAGCCCAGCGAGAATCAAAAAGGCCTCACTGCTGGTAGTGCGAATCCCCCTGTGATTCTGAGTGCCGCTGTCCTCTGCACTCTCTCTAGAGTTGTTGTCACCTTCTGATCCCTGTTTCGGCGCCACCAAGCCCCGTAAGCGTATAGCAAGATTGGCTCGACACAGGAGAGGCAGAGGTTCCTAAAAATAGTACCCTCCTTCTCCCCCCCCCTGTTGAGAGCCAACCAGGACAGGCCTGCACAACGCCTCCCTGCCTCTCGACACCATCTCCTGGTATTGCCAACTCATTTTGTCATCAATGACCACCCCCAGAATGGTCATCCTATTGACCAACGCTACCCTCCGTCCTTCCATCCGGATAGCCGGCTTGTGTTCCCATTTGATCCCTTTCTTTTTAGTTCTTATGTCCCATGAGGGCTTTAGGTTTGGAGACATTGAACTTAAGGCTAGAATTATGGGCCCAGATCGAGAGAATTTGGAGAGAAGTTCCAACACACTTCTCAGCCTTCGCTCTCAAAGCAGCCTCAATGATGAGGAACTGGTCGTCAGCATAGAGAACCAGCCTGGCTCCCTCAGGGAGCTCCTCCTGGAAAACGGTGTTTACCAGGATATTCTACAGAATAGGTCCGCAGCAAGAGCCCTGGGGGCAACCCCTAGCACAGTTTCTTTCCAACTTCCGCCCACCAAAACTGAGGCTAATCCGTCTATCCCTCAGGAAGTCACGAACCAAGCTGCACAAATTATCAGGACAACCCATGTCCATCAAATTTCTCATCAGCTTGTTCCAGCTCATGGAGTTGAACGCGCCATCCATGTCCAGGGCCACAAAAAGAACCCAAGCACCCTTATTTAAGCCCATCTCAACCCCCTCTAACACCTCGTTCAGAGCTGTGGTTGTGGACTTCCCTTCCCTAAAACCATGTTGGAAAGAGGAAAGGAGTTCATTACTCTCTAGCCAATGCTTCAGTCGCTGAGCTACTAGGCTATCCAGGACCATACCTAGGCACACTAGTAAAGAAAGCGGACGATAATCATTAGGAGAATTACCCTTTCTACCAGACTTTTCCAGAAGCACTACTCGGGCAACCTTCCATGCCTCAGGAAATGCACCATTGTCCAGGCATCTATTGAATAACCTGGAAAGAAGCGATGGGTGCATCCTTACCAGGGCTTTCACGACCGTGCTATCGATCCCTTCGGGACCAGGAGATTTCCTTTTCCCGAACTTGAAAGCCGTCAGTTTCACCTCATTCTCAGAAAAGGGCGGATCTACCAAACCACAAGTGGTCAGAGAGATCTCGTCCTCTGGTTCCTCGTTTCCGAAGTGCCGATCCAAGTTGTTTTTATTTTGTCTTCTGCTTTCGAGCGAGTAGGTCTAGAACACATTCTCTCTGAATTTTCTCATTGTTGGTGGATGAAACAGCAGCAGTGATTATTTTGGCCGCTTTTGCTTGAACACTGCCTAGTCTCACTTTTAGTGATGAGCTTGAGGGAGCCCAGACCGGTGTTGCATATTCCATTATCGGCCTTATTAAGGTGGTATATCTTGTTCTGAGAATTCTGGGTTTTGCTCCCCAATTTGTTCCACATAGCCTTCTCAGAATGTTTAGTTTTCTGATAGCTCTATTTGAGGTGCTAATTATGTGTTCTGAAAATTCCAATTCTTCATCAATAGTAATTAAAATAATTTTGTTGACACATCTTGTCAATACATGCACAGTCTGGACTATTAAAAAAAGATAATATGCATTATATACACTACGTACAATGAATATGGCGCCTCTGCCAGCGCTGCAGAATTTGGTGGAGAATCGCCAGTGGGTCTCCAGCGACACCACGCATTTTGCGATCTACGATGAATACGTAGATCGCGTACTTCGCCGCTTAGGAGATGGTGATGGCGTGGTCCTCGAGACCAACTTGAAAGATCCAGGACTGCAGTATCACACATAGGTATTATGGATTTCTAATTTTATCAAATATTTGTTTGTTTATGTTTATTTTGTGGTTATATTTATGCCTTTTTCCCTGTGAGTGGAGAAGACGCATAGGTTTGGTTTTATTGGGTTTATGGTCATTTGGAGTTCCATTGCCCACTTTTCCAGTCCTCTCATTGATGTGTTCAGTATTTTTTACGCTTTTTTTTATGCTGCTACTTGTGTGCCATATGGCTATATCATCTGCATAACAGGCAACCTTTGTGTCTTCAGTGAGGTAAGGATGGATGTCGTTAATATATAGCAGATAGAGTAGAGGACTGAGCACGGTTCCCTGAGTTACGCCAGCCCATGTTCTTCCTTCCTTGGAAAATTCTCCATTGACCCGAACCTTTAACCTTCTTCCCCTTAAGAAGTCTGCAATCCAGATTAAGGTTTTTCCTCTTACTCCGATGTTGTGCAGCTTTTCACGTAATTTCTCCCTCCACACTCGATCAAAAGCTGAGGTCATATCAAGGAATATAGCCGTGGTCTTCTTTGGCGGTTTTTCCTGGAAAGAATCTATTATTGATTGACAGAAGAAGAACAGTTGATCAGTCGTACAGTGCTGGGATCTATAGGCAGTTTGGTAGAGGTTTATTTTATTATTGTTAGTGAGCCAGACTATGAGCCTAGAGTGGATAATTCGTTCTGGTATTTTACAAAGTATGCTGGTGAGAGCAATTGGCCGATAGTTCTTGTATTCCTTGGCATCTTTGTTTGGCTTCAGTATTGGCACTATAATTGATATCTTCCAATTCTTTGGTAGTTTACCAGTTTGCCATGAAATGTTCAGTATTCGTAGGAGTTGATTATTAGCTTTGTCTTCAAAGTGTTTAATCATTTGACCAAAGATTAGATTATCTCTTGGTGACCTCTTGGATTTTTTTATTGATAAGTTTAGCTCATTCAGTGTGAAGTCTCTCGAGAAAATATCTTGTTGATGGAAGTTTCTTGCTTGTTTAACTAACTGGTTTATATTATTTTTAGAGTCCTGTCTTCATTCGTATAGTTGAATATGGAAGTGCTTGAAAGATATTCAGCAATTATGTCAGCCATTGTTTGTTCTCGTTCTCGCTGTTCTATTCATATCGGTTAGAGTATTGGAGGATTGGTGTTGGTTTTGATTGTTCTCTAACATTCTAATCATATTCCAGTGTTGGCTGTCCTTTCTTGGATCCATTTTTTCGCAGAATTCTGCCATTTCTCTTGTTTGCATATCCAAATTTCTTGTTCTATTTTGTGACTAATTTCAATGAGTTCCTTTCTGTTTTCTTCGGTTTTATTTTTTAAAGAAGTTCATTGATATTGTCTCTCTCTGCAATCATTGCCTCGATGTTGTGGTCCTTCCAGTAAGGTATCCACAGGTCTTTACGGCTACCTCTAGGTATCGATGCTTTTGCAGCTTTTGAAATGTTCGAAGAGAATTTTTCCAAGTTTTTGTCAAGCGTTCTGTAATTCAATTTTTCGTTGCACAGTTCTTCAAGCTTTTCTGTGAATTTTTTTCAAGTCGGCTTTCCTAAAGTTCCATGTTCTTTTATTCTAATGGACATTCTCAATTTTAAAGTTTAGGGTTGTTAAAATTGGTCTGTGGTCACTGATTGCACCTCTCAGGATTTTCCATTGTTCTGTGGGTGCGATGTTGTAATTTATCGCTGTGATGTCTATTGCGGATTCTGTGCCTGTGGACTTAGATAGATAGGTGTTCTCTCCGTTATTTAACGGTGTAAGGTCGAGGTCGGTTAGCATGTCCTCAGCCTGCTGACTTTTGTTATCCTGGACAGGTGATCCCCAAATTGAACTTTTGGCGTTAAATTCGCCGAGTATGATTGTGATATCCGAAGACGCTTCACTTAATGTCTCTATTGTGTGTACCCATACAAAATTCAAAGATTTCACGAGCTGAAAGTTGGCGATTTTGAGATGCGTCAAGAATTCGCTGCATGGGTTTACGGCAAATTGATATTGATGAAAACTGGCTGTCGAATGTTCTGTGGACAGATGATGCTCACTTTTCTCTAAACGTAAAATTTAACATTCAAAACAGCCGCATTTGGGCAATAGAAAACCCTAGGAATTTTACAGAAATGCCACTTTACCAGCCTAGAGTTAGTTTTGTGTGGGTTCACTTCTTTTATTATTGGGCCATTTTTCTTTGAAAAATCAATGGAAGAACTTTTTGAGAGAAAAGGGTATTCCCATATTGTGCAGGGCAAAAGCACTAAGCGAAATAACATTCATGAAAGATGGAGGACCTCCTCATATCTCCCGAGGTGCCAAACAATTGCTGAAGGATACGTTCGGTGAAAATCGTATGATAAGTCGCCACTTTATATACCAGTGGCCTCCAAGATCACCAGACTTGACGCTTTGCGATTTTTGTCTATGGGGGTACATTAAATCGTGTGTTTATCGATGCTGGCCTACCACATCGGCCATGTTGAAGGCTTCTATCAGATGGCACGTTTTATCAATTTCAACAGATATATATGTTATTTAATGCTGTCCATTCTGTCATTTATCGTCTCCAGGCGGTGATTGAGAATAAAGGGTGCCACATTGGGCAAGGATTGTGACCTAATACAAGAGAGAAAGCAGTTACCTCATGTGTTATATAAGCTGCCATGTATTATATTATCTACCAATATTTTGCAGCTCTTTGTGTTGGGATATGGGGATAATAAATGCTGTCCTCACATCTTGACTCTATTTTTGTGAACAGTAATATTTTGTTTGTCATTTGCTCACATATTATGTCGTGCAAACCAGAGTGTTATAACTTCTCGAATAACACTGGTACACACAATTTTCCCCCTTATGTTTAGTTTTCGCTTTTCGCTCATTAAAAGAAATAGCATAAGGAATATTTTCTGTACACCAATAACTTTAGAAATTTTGTGAAAAAAAAAAAATACAAAATGATTTTACTACCACGTTTTTCAACGCAAAAGGTCGATTTAAAAATTATTTTTATTTGAGGGGACACATTTTTTAAAATTGTGTACAGTATAATAAACAATGATAACATTTGACAAGCCCATAGGATATTTGGAATAAAGTACGACAAATATATTTTGTCACTCCCCTCTATATTTGATTTGTTGGATCATGACAAATATCCAGTTAAATAGTCAAGTGTCGCCAATCAATCAAGAAACTACACATTTCTTATAGCAAGAATTCCTATTAGTAGTGCCATCATAATTTTTGGTACTATATTAACATTTCAAAAATTCGTGTATTGATATCAGCAGTGTTTTTCAAACATTCAATCTATTTCACAAAACCCCATATAAAATATACATATTTTTGCTACATGTTTTAATTTGCATTTACCTATTTTACATATCTCTGATTGTATTTGAAAATCGTTAACCAATTCTTCATACTTTTGGCGAAGTGGTGTTTTATTAATTTGTTATTTGATATTATTAGGGTTCTTTCCTGGTATTCAAAAAGGGAAAATACGTGTCGATCAGTTATATTTTTCAATTTATCAAACAATCTGGCCGCTGAATCTCTGATTCTGGTAGAGCGCCATCTGGCGAATAAAATTGTAACTAAAATCAATTTCGAATTTTTCATTATTTGCCATAAAAAATCCCATTGCATCCTGAATACAATGGTGTTTACCGCAATGCTCTAGCGCAAATATTCGCGGAGTTATTAATTTTTAAAATAGTGCGGGACTTTTGGATCACCCTGTATATAAGGCCCTATTTAAAGGGAAATTTGAGTATAAATTCACTTATCTAATTGTTTATTTAAAATTATGAATTTCATACATGGGAATTCACTTTATAAGGAAAGTAAATTAACCCTGGAAACTTCATTTATTTTATAATATAAAATTAACTTCTTTGTTTCTAAACTCTCTACAGGTCAAAAATTCGAAGCTTTCTGGAGAAAGCAGCAAACCAAAAGAACACTTATGAAATTCTTTTGAAAGGTAAAAAATATTTCGAGGATTGTTTTCTTTATTATTTTATTGCACACAGAACTTTTTAAGGTTTGTTCAATGAAGCAATCCTATGAAATTTGAAATTTTGTTTTCCATAGATCCATATAGATATACAATACAATACGGCTATGATTATAGAAGGATATTTAACATGTTTTACCGCAAATGTTTCTTTTTACAGAATGAAAATTCGTAATTCTAATTATTTTAAGGAGAAATAACGACTATTCCTATCTTCACAATTCATCCTTTCATACTTTATCCCTAAGGATAGTCGTTATTTCTCCTTAAATAATTAAAATTACGATTTTTCATTCTGTAAAAAGTTTTTTTATATACACACAGACACACACAAAAGCCTTTATTAAGACACACGGGTCTTACAGAGGATTCTCCTTGGGGTTACAAGACGGAGAAACCTATGAAAGTGGGAAATATACAAAGGGGTAAAAATGGAGAAAGATTATATACACATGGTAAATATATACAGATTATTATTTGAATAATCCTATGGAAAATAAGAAAAAAAAATTGGAAATATGGATGGGAGAAGTAGAGAGCGAAAAGAGGAAAGAAAACAGGTATTCACATAAAGTTTTTTTATATATATATTCTTAATTTGAAAATAGAGCAATTCATAAATAAATCTTTAATTAAAAAGACATATTGGATCAAAATATCAATTTATTCTACCGATATTTCAGTTGACCGAACGCCAACCTTAATATGTTATAACACCTTGATAAAAGGTTGGCGTTCAACCAACTGAAATATAGGTAAAATAAAAGATATTTTGATCCAATATATGACTTTTTAATTAAAGATATATTCTTATATTCGATGGATCGCTTTTTTATAAACTCCAAACCTAATGATGAACTAAAATATACCATGGGATTTATCATCTGTGAATACTTGGTTATCTATCTGGGTTAATGAACAAATTAACCCCTAAGACATCCAGACTTTTAAAAACCTGCACTTAATCTATCCATAAACAAAACTACATAGGCCTGATTATATATTTCTGTCTCAATTCTAATTATTGTTCTTTAAGAATTGCTTGTTCTCGACTGCTTGTATATAAGTTTGTATATGTATATAAGTATGCTAAGCCTTTTTTTTAATCTCTTTTATTTGATGCAATGTAAAAACATTGCTGATTACTGGTACTATTACTGTTATTCCTGTATGTACCCTACATTTGTTCTCTGAGAACCTGTATAAGGCCAAAAGGTCTTAATAAATCCCTGTATTGTTGAATATCTGCTATCTTTGCGGGGAACCAGCAAAATACAGGATCCTATATGTAAATATATGTCAAGTCCAATATGTAAATAAATACCCTTGTGTGACATGAAATAAATAAATCAAAAATTTATTAGTTAGTCAGAAATATACAAAATTTACAATATAAAACATACAATATATATTCAAATAAATAAAAAGTCATTTTCAATAAAATTTTCGTGTTTTTCTTTTTAAATTAGTTTTTCTATTTAGGTTTACTTGGCGATTATTAAATTTCATATATTTGAGAAACAAGTTTTTATTAAAAGGATTATTTTTAAGATTTGAATTTTTATTCAGTACATTTATAAACGAATTTGCAATTGAGTCAAGAGAAGAGAAGAGAAGATTTAACGTGTTCCGATTTTCACTTTTTGGAATAACCGCTATTAACCAAATTACTTCATTAGGAACATTTTCAAAATTTAAGGCCTCGGGATAAGGACGAATAAATTGAAACTTTTTATCAATTATATTCAGAAGATAAGTCATATTGGCTTGTACCAACGACTTGAATTTACCGTCTTGGTCAGATATATTTAAAATTAAAAAAAGCCAATAGTTATAGGGTTGTTTAAATTGAAGTGGATCAAATATATTTTTCAAACAACCTTTTATATTTGGTTTTTTTAATATATTTAAACAATTATTTCTTGTTTTGTGGATAATTTCAAGACAGTTTTCTCTAATTCGCGACGCTGTATTAGTCAAAGGAAAATTTGGCATTAAAACTACCATTGGTTTGCCACGAATCTGCTCCATAGCTGAAATAAAATTGACATCGCAGGGCTCCAATGCACAGAAGCGTTTTTTCCACCAATTTGGAGTAAATTGTAAATCAGTAAAGAATCTCTTGAAAATCATAAAGCCATTAGCTTTTACATATTTTTTTGCGATTTTGGCGACGAGTATGCTCAAAGTAATACCATTAAAGAATCCAAAATTAATAGAATAAAGTCTTTGAGTGATTGCCCAGTACTTTACAGCGCGGAGTGCCAGAGTATATGCATCCCAATTTTTAACAATTCTCTTTAGTACATACAAAGTTTTCCATCCACCCATTGATTTTTGACTAAGATCATCTGCCTCCTCAACATTATCAATATTAATTTCCTTAATATTTTTATTTATCTCGATCATAGAATTTACATTTGCAAAAAGAATATCCGTTTTTATTCCACAATCCCATTTTATCTCAATAAGAGGAACACGGGCTTTAATTACATTATGAGATTTGATATTGGAATTATATTTTATTAGGTTTGGGAAGGATTCAAAAAAAGACTTACGGGAAATGGATTTAGAACAAATTAAGATTGTATCTATATCAGAATTTCTAATCGCTGTGCCCATAGGAAAGGAACCAAACATAAATAACTTGCCTTCTAATTCATCATTTTTCTCATTCTTTATCCATTTTTGAGTCATTTTCGTCAAATTTTCAAATATAACTTTCATTTCTGAATCAGGATTCACGAGTTTACACGATTTATCAATAAAATCACGCAACTTTTTGTTCAAATTTTCTTCCTTTTGAGTAGGTTCAATATTGGAAATTTCACTACCAAAGATATTCATTTTCGTTTTTGGCTTCTAGTTTATATTTTAGTAGATAAAAAAAAGCCTATAATATTCGATTTTTTTTTTCACTGAAAAAAAAAATGTAAATTTTTACGTCGTTGTTATATTATCCTAAATAATTTTAGCGTAAAGGAAAATTGCAAAAATTTGAATTTAAACAAAAACTATATGTATATTTGTAAAAGTATGATGATGATAAATTAATCCTACACCGTCTGTGATTTTTTTTTTTTTTACGTTCTCAATGATTTAATTATTTTAACAATATGTATATAAATATGTAATTTTTTAAGAAATGTGTTTCTCATTTTATTTAACCAATATTTAAAAGGATCGCTATATATAAAAATCAAAAGCTCATATATAGGTTTTTAAGTTTTAATTAGACAATTTTAATTTATATTTAGACATTTTTAATTTTAATTTAGACACATGGACTTTACTATATAAAGTCCATGTGTCTAAATAAAAATGAAAAATGTCTAAATTAAAATGAAAAATGTCTAAATTAAAATTTAAAATTGTTTAATTTTAAAAGTTAAAAACCTATATTAAAACAATATGTGATTTTTTTTAAATTATTTTTGTTTAAAAAAAATGAACAAAAATTTGATTATAAATTTAAAACAATGTACTGCACACTTAAATCGTTGATAACTATTCTTTAAATAAAATCAATAAAGCATGTGCGTTTCTTGTGCCAAGTTTTATTTCCCAAAGCTTTCGGACTTAGTGTAATACTACCGTCTAAAGGTTGATAAAAGTTCGAAAGCTTGTTAAATAAAAATTTGCACAAGAAACCTAACCCTGGATGCAAATTAAATGGGGTAAAATGTTTATATAATCATTCTTTTCATCAAGCTACCATCGTTATTGAGCTATGTCATCCTGACACGGATCTGCCTTTATTGCTCGTAAAATCACGTTCTCTTTGCCCGATGTTTCTTAGACTGACCTACCTCAATCCATAGCCAGCCAACTAACCTCCCAGACTCAACTTCTGCATGGAACTTCCTGGTCACAACTGTTATTCTTTGACATATCTTCCTTTCAAAGGAATATTTTTATTATTATTAAAAAATCGAGTTTAGAGATTTTATTTATTTATTTATTATTACCAGTTGCAAACAAGACACGCTATATCCGATCTTGATAATTGCGCGTGAAACTATTTACAATAATTGTAGTAGAGTAGGTAACAGAATTATCAAAAAGAAAATAAACAATTAAGAAAAAAGAGCATTAAATAAACATATACATTAAACAAATAAACAACAACATAAGCAGATAGAAGAAACGTTGAATCAACTTGGATATTTGGATACAACCCATTTTCTTGATAAATTAAGAAAAGCCAACCATGAACGCGTTTCGGGCTGTTGGCTCTCGTTAGCGTGCTGTAGGCTGTACCTCAAAGACCAAAATTTTATTCCAAGAAGTTTCCTGAAAAATCAAGAAATGGGTATTTAACCTGATCATTTTTCTTTTCTTTTTTTTTTTACATGAAAAGCGTATTTACGCAAACTTTGTCTTAAATACTTATCTTTTAATGATAAATGGTGCTATATGTGATAAAGATATTTTAAATATATAATACAATATAATGCGGCTTATGGTTGTAGAACGGCATTTGACAATTATACCGCAAATGTTTCTTTTGAACGAAAAATCAAAATTTATTTTTAAGGAGAAATAACAATTCTTTTTAACCTTAGGGATGAAGTATGAAAGGATGAATTGTGAAGAGTAATGATAAATGGAAAAATAAAAGTGTCCAGGGATGGGAATCGAACCCACAGTGTTCTGCTTACTGGGCAGATGCCATGTCCAGGGTAGCCTAGTGGACATGTCATCTGCCCGGTATGCGGAACACTGTGGGTTCGATTCCCATCTCTGGACACTTTTATTTTTCCATTTATAATTACTCTTCACAATTAATCTTTTCATACTTCATCCCTAAGGTTAAAATTAATCGTTATTTCTTCTTAAAAATAAATTTCGATTTTTCGTTCAAAAGAAACAAATGCTGGATAATTTTCAAATGTCGTTTTACAAAGTTTTTCATATATTATTTTTATTGTAAATAACTAAAAGAAAGAGAGAGATGGAGAGTTGATGCAGCAGAGAGAAGGCAGGAGGCCGAGGAGGCACTGACTTGGTGTAAAAATCGATAGGTCGTCACCCTGTCTAGACGTCCCTGTGTGACCTATTGTCTATGTACCTTACTCAAGATCTAATTCATAAATTGTGTATGACATTTCGGTAACAACGTTGTTACTATCATCAAACAAAATATTGTTATACAATTACAATTATTTTATTTCCAAAGCGCTATATCCCGAAAGGGATACTTGCGCCAAACAAGGAGAAAAGTTTATTTACATAAGTTATTTACATTATTCAACGCATGAAAACATTAGAGATCCAGATTTTGTAGAAAGTTTAGAATGTATTTACAAAATGAATTGAACTTTAAATATGATTTTTTTATCGGAAATTAAATCGTTAAGTTCACAAACAACTAGTTCATTCTTCATTCTATAATCTTGAAATGCTGGGCAATCGATCAGTAGATGTCTTGAGGTTTGTTCCTCAATACCACAAAATATTGTTATACCAAAACGTCAAAGACAATTTATTAATTTGGATTTTTATCTGTATTTAACCTTATATAATCTTATATGGACATTGTAATAATTCACTTTCAATCTCATTCTCTCTATATCTCTTGTTAAGCCTCTGATGTTTATGATTTCGCTGTCAGGTAACATTTCCATTTTCTGCTGATAATCAACCCGACATGTGGAAAATTCTTTTGAAAGTTTATGATACCCCCAAAACAGGAACTTTATATTATCGAGTCACTATCTATTACGAATTTCAAATGTCTTTTGAGAAACAAATCAAAAATAAACGGAGACAGTGCAGAGGAATCTTCCTTTTACCTAATAAATAAAGAAATGGCAATCAAGTACGCGTTTCGTAACTGATGGCCCTCGTAAGCGTAATACAGGTTGTACCTCAACGACTAAACAAGATGATGGTCATAAAAGATATCGTGATAAATCAGTTGTGGTTATTTTGGTCGAAAGTGCATGCGCGAGAGAACGCTAAATGTAAAATAAAAATAACAAACAAAATTATCTACCAATGTTTTAAATCTTCTCGTTAAAAAGTATATACTTTTATACTATATGCCTTTTGTATCTCAAACTCATTAACAAATCATGTATATTATGTTCGTTTATATTTTTATTATTCTTTTGCTGTAAAAAAAAAATGAAGATATATATTATAAATATACTAATTTATAATTTTTAAATATATATTAACATAATATATGATAATAAAAAGTTGAAAATTTATTTTTATTTCAAAAATTCTGTGTAAAAATGATAAATAGTTTCAAAATAAGTCAATAGATGGCGATAGGAGCTTGACCACCATTGTTGTCCAACTTTTGCAAGAGAGAGAAAATAGAGGTAACCCGGGCTCCTGGAGCGTAAATCGCCAACTACCCGGGCTGTACAGCTACAGTCTAGAGGAGAAGTCTAGTCATGGGGGGGGGGGGCAGATTGCTGAGGTGAACCAGGTAACCAGGTAGTTCCAGGCCGGCAGGGAGTCAGGAAGTAGGGGCAGGGATGTCGGGCTGAAGTCTTGTACTCCAAGCAGTAGGGCTGTCTGTAGCCTGTGTAGCATAAAAGCTGGACAGGAGAAGAGGAGGTGATCCACAGTCTGTGGCTCTTCCCGGCAGTGAGGACAAGTTGGATCTAGATCTCTATGCCAGAGCGCTAGATCTGCCAGAACGTGGCCGTGACCGGTAAGGATGGTAGTGGTGGCCATCCCAAGACGTATTTTGGACAGGAATGACCTAAGGCGGATTGGGGAGGTCGCAAATCTTTTTAGGTTTCTGTTATGGTAATCCTGGGTGTAGACTAAGGTCCAAGCTTCCATAGCCGATGAGTGGGCACGGCTGCGGGCAAAGCTTTGGGGAAGGATGGAGTAGGATTGTTCCAGGTTAGAGATTGCTGCAGTTTTGCTGCCTGGTCAGCCAGTTCATTGCCTGCAACTCCACTGTGGCCCTTTACCCAACAGAGGCTGACCTGAGGTGCTTGGTCTAGGGCTAGAATTATCTCGGCAATTAGAGCCGTTTGGGCTGGACCAGGAGCATATATAGCGGCCAGTGCAGATCTGCAGTCAGACGCTATAGTGACTCCTGGGTTGGTTGGCATACTTTCCGCGAGGCGAGTTGCCCAAAGAATGGCAAGCAGTTCGGCTTGGAAAGCAGAGCAATCCGGATGTAGTCGGAGGAGTATTGGTTGGTCTTGAGAGGGAAGGATAATTGCAGCACCAACTCCTGCCTCGGATTTCGATCCATCAGTATGTATAACCGGGGAAGTGATTTTGTCATATTCTAGACTGAAAGTAATTGTGCGTCGGAAGGGTGGGTAAGGGAGAGCGGCTGGACCAGGCCGAAACTCGAACTGGCCCTCCTTAGTCGCCTTGAGATAGGTCATTCGCGCTTTGATTATGATATCAAGCGGAGGGCTACCAGTTAGAGAAATGGCTGAGATAGTGGGAGTGCAGGGACCACCTCGTAACGTGCGGCGCGCGAAGAGGTACTGCAGACTCCGGAGCTGACGAATGCCTTCTCTTGAGGAAGCGCGACTGCCCCAAGCAGAGACCCCATAAAGGAAGGCCGGTACTACCACAGCTTTGAAAATGCGGTTTCCAGCAGCAAAAGACAGACCAAATTTTCCTTGGATGGCATTGGAGAGACGGGGAATCATGCAGCGGGTCCGTAGTACAATTTTCTTAAGATGGGAGACGAATTTACGAGTTTGATCGAATTCGACCCTCAATATGGTGATATTCTGGCTTATGGTAATAGGTTGTCCAAGAATCTTTAACCCAGGGTCCGGGTTGGGACGAACTCTCCTCCACTGGAAGATGCAGGCCTGTGTCTTCCTGGGGTTGAGCTGGAGGCCCTTGTCAACACACCAAGCAGTCATCCTATCCAAAAAGTCGTTTATAGCCACGACAGGCAAACGACCACGGACCTGGATTAGGAGGGTGAAGTCGTCGGCAAAAGCCACTAGCGAACTTTCCCTGATTTGAAAAAGCAGGAATAGTTCGCGAGCGACCACATTCCAGAGGAAGGGACTCAACGCAGATCCTTGGGGTGTTCCCCGCTGTGAGAAGGTTGAGGCAATGGATGACCATGCGGAATACGTGACTTCCCTGTCCTCGAGAAAACTTTGCAAGCGTCTTTACACATTTTTACGGTTAATTAAATGTGAAAGTGATTGAAAAACTCATTATTTTGAATTTATTGGAAATTTTACTCTAATTCTAAAAAAAGAAACACATTTAGAAGAGTTATGTCATTTCAGCGAACTTAAGGACCCCATATCAGCTCGACGGTGGCGCTCGAGTGGCAAAAGTTGGAACTAAAATTACCTAATATTATTTGCGCCATGTTTAAAGTGGTTTCGAGTGTGTGGGGAGTTGATAATTCTTAATAAACAATTAGGGAAATGGCCTCAGACTCAAATTTACCTTTAAATAAAGCCTGAATAACACAAAGACATTTTAGTTCCCACTTCTGCCACTCGAGCGCCACGGTCGAAGTCATATTTAGTCCGTAAAGTTCATTAAAATGATCAAAAATGTGTGTACAAGAGAGCGCTAAATATTTAAATTAAAAAAGAAAAAACAGATGTAAATCTGGCCGTTATAAACTAGACATTAACACTATGGGCCGATTATAGAATCCATCAACAAAACACGTAAATTAAGTTCACTTATTTATTTTTTTGTTGTTGTTATCAAAACAAATATATATATTATAAACATTTATTTTTATCATTTAAAAATATATTTTTAATATATATGAATATTTTTTGAATATATTTAATAAAAAATATTAAATAAATATATAGAAAACGTTGAAATTTCAATTTTAGTGTCAAACTCTACATAAAAATGATAAATAATTTCAAATTACGTCAATAGATGGCGATAATTGCTTGACCGCTGTTATTAAGAACTTTTATACGCGTTTTAACATAGGTTTTACATTCAAATTTCTTTTGTTTAGAGTAAAATGCGACTCTAAATTTTAATTTATAGAAATTTGATGCGAATTTTATTTTTTTCTAACACTTCAGCTAACTTTATGGAACACATACCAGCTCTATGGTGGCGCTCGAGTGGCAGAAGTTGGAACTAAAATATATATATATATTTTTGGCGCCCCGTTTTTATAGCGGTGTCGCATATGAGGGGTTGATAAATTGCAATTAAACAATTAGAGAAGTGACGTCAGACTTAAATTTATCTTCAAATAGGGAGTAAATAATATAATGTTATTTTAGTTCCCAATTCTGCCACTCGAGCGCCACCGTCGAGCTGCTATTTGGTCCATAAAGTTGATCAAAATTAAATATCTTTTGATTTCTCTTTTTTTTTAATAAAGAAACTATTTGTGTCGGATTATTTTATATATAAAAACTTCATATATACTTTATATTGAATATTAATTGAATTTATGATTCACTTTCAAGATATTTAATAAAATATAGTTTTACATTTCAAGTCTATTTTAGAGCCCACGTGTTAGGTGTAAATTGGAAGGTTTTTTTACGCCGTAATCAATTTACTCCAAGCATCAGCCTGTGTCATATCTAAACCTTATTTTACTGCAAATTTACAAAGTGAAAGTATAGAGAGCTTTTTTGGCGTTAAAATTCCCTTATTGTCTGGAGGAGGACTCTGTTGTATTTTGAATTTTAATTTAGCATAACTGCAGCTTATTAATTTAATCAAATTTGTTATTCAAATACAAGGAGAGGTTAAACAAACTAATTAACTTAACAAACGAAGAAAAAGTTGAGCTTCAATATTCTAAGCTATTACTACAACATAAACAAAACAAACTTAGTCAAAAAGGAACATATTTGACATCACAGATTATTTTAAATTGATTTGTTTACCAATTTCAGCAGACTCTTTGTCGTTTGGGGAGCTTCCTGGATTTTACCTAACTGTAAATAGTTTTCCTTTTTTTTAATTCTTTCTATTTTTATATCTATTTTATCAATGCTACACCACACATTGTATGGTCGTAAAGATATAGGTTGCCTGGTCAGTATTCATAGTTCTTCAAATTAAAGATACTTCGGCCAGTAAAAATCTTTTTATTAATATAATTCTTAACGCCTTGCCAATTTTTTAAATTTTTGTTTGCTCCTGACGAGGACAAAAGATTTTTGTCGAAACGTCGAGATAATAAAAAGATTTACTGGCGCCGAAGTATCTTTAAGAACATTGTATAATGTCAATAAATTTATTTTAAATATCAAATCTCAATCTCTCTCTATTTAACCCTATATAATCTTATATGGACGTTGTAATAAATCTGTTTCAATCTCAATCTCTCTCTCTCTATCTGAAACCCTGACACCCCTATATAGGGATTATTACAGGTGCGAAATTGAATTTGCTGTTGAATCCCTAACTAAGAGGGAGGACTTTCTCGAGTATTCCTCGTCCGAGCAGATCTCTACTCTGAAGAAATTCCTTGACAAGGCAATCGCCCATGTCAGGGACAAGGACTCCGACCTAGGCAAGATGCTGTCTGACTTCAGGACAGAATGCGACATTGAACGAGACGACACCCAGTGGTATTCGTCTGATACAAACGATTTGTAATTATTTTGTTTTATACATTTTTCCCCTCTCTATTTAATTAACCCTATATAATTTTATATGTACATTGTTATAACTCAGTTTCAATCTCAATCTCTCTCTGAAAATCCCCTTACTGTCTGGAGGAGGACTCTTGGTCGTTGGGGGAGTCTCCTAGACTTTACATAACTGTATATAGTTTACTCTTTTATTTTATCCCTCTTTTTATGATTATTATATAATACCACCATTGACTTGTGTATGATGTCAATAAAATTATTTAACATATCAAATCTCTCTCGGCCGTGCGTTTTCCGGCATTGGAGATGATGGAATCGAGTAACCCTTACGTGGTATTGGCGGTATCACGTCCTACGTGACGTTTCCATCAAGGGACAATCAGAACACCTTGATTTATCGACGGAAAAATATCGAGTATTCGTTTCAATATACAAACCATTGTAAATATGCAAATTCAACTATGTTGAGCGGCGACGATGCAAATCAGGCCGCGGAAAAAAATTGGACAAACCGTGTTGAGGCCGCGAAGAATAATGAAGATTCTAAGCCTTTCATCCCGATAACCCGGCAAAAGAGGAAAGGCCTGGAAAGGAAATGGTCTTAGAAGAAATCGTGATAAATCAGGGTTGTGGTATTTTTGGTCGAAAGAGCATGTGCGAGAGAAAGCTAAATGTACGGTAAAATAGAAAAAAAATTATGTACCAATGTTTTAAATTTGGTTGTTAAAAAGTTACATTAAAACTATACGCCTTTTATATCTCAAACACGCCTACAAAACATGTAAATTATGTTCGTTTGTATTTTATTATTTTTGTTTTCAATACAGATATTAAAAATAAAGAAGGCATATACTGACTAAAAGCACATGTGCTTTTTATTCTAAATTCTAATAATTTAATAATAAAAATATTCTAAATACTTTTTTTTTTAATTTTTAAATATATATTGTATATTTATATATATATAATTATTATTTTAAAAAATATATATAAAGAAATGTCGTAAAATTCTTTTTATTTCAAAAATTATGTGTAAAAATGATAAATAGTTTCAAAATTGGTCAATAGATGGCGATAAGAGCCTGGCCACTATTGTTTTTCAACTTTTACAGTTAAATGAATCTGAAAGTATTGTAAAACTTAATAAATTTAATGCATAGTAATTTTTGGTCTAATTCTAAAAAAAAAAAAAAAAAGAAACACATTGAGAATAGTCATTTCATCGAACTTTATGGACCACATTTCAGCTCGACGGTGGCGCTCGAGTGGCAGAAGTTGGAACTAAAATAACCTAATATTATTTGCACCTTGTTTAAAGTGGTTTCGCGTGTGTGGGGTTGATATTCTGAATAAATAATTATGGACATCAGACTCAATTTTAATCTTTAAATAAGGCCTGAATAATACAAAGACATTTTAGTTCCCACTTCTGCCACTCGAGCGCCACGGTCGAAGTCATATTTAGTCAAAAAGTTTATTGAAATATCAAAAGTGTGTGTGCAAAAGAACGCTAAATATTTAAAATAAAAAAGGAACAACAGATGTAAATCTGGCCCTTAAAAACTAGATACTAACACTATAGGCCGTTTAGCGAACTCATCTACAAAACACCTAAATTAAGTTCGCTTGTATTTATTTATTTTTTATTTTTTTTTTATTATTATTTATTTTTATTTTTTTTTTGCATCAAAACAAATAAATAAATTATAAAAACTTATTTTTATTATTTTAAATTTTTTTTGAACATATTTAATGAAAAATATTAACTAAATATAATGAAAACGATTCAATTTTCAATTTAATTCAAATATCTGCGTTTAAAATAATAAATAGTTTTAAATTATGTCAATAGATGGCGATAGTTGCTTGACCGTGTTTATTGAGAACTTTGTGAGCGTTTTAACATTGACTTTACAGTCAAATTTTTATTGGAATTTACTTATTAGGTACAAATTTTTCACAATTAACCGAAGTTTTCATAAATGTGTGATAAAAAAAAGGGTGATATTGAGAACACACAGTTTGGCCTCCATATTACGAAATTGTCTAAATATCGAAGTTTTAGTGATTTCCCCCATATCCATTAAAATATAGGTACGTAGATATGCAAAAAAGAACCCCTCCCTTGTGATATAGGCGTTGAACAGTAGCAAAGGACATTTTAGCCTGAAAGCTAGAAAAAAAAATTATAAAATAAATTTAGCTCCCAGGATGTTTTATTAAATTATAAGTCAGGGAAATAAAGTTTATTGCAAATTGTATTGTGTGTTGCGCTACATGAGATAAACACTTGTTATAACAATATAATGGGAAACTCTAAATAATTTTAATTTATATAAAATTGACTCCATTTTTTTTTTTTTTTTTTTTTAACAATTCAGCTACTTTATGGAACACATACCAGCTCGATGGTGGCGCTCGAGTGGCAGAAATTAGAACTAAAATTTGTATTTTTTTTTAGCGCCCCCGTTTTTTAAGCGGTGTCGGGTATGAGGGGTTGATAATTGAAATTAAATAAGTGACCTCAGACTTTAAATTTATCTTTAAATGGGGAGTAAATAATATAATGACATTTTAGTTCCCACTTCTGCCACTCGAGCGCCACCGTCGAACTGCTATTTGGTCCATAAAGTTGATTAAAATTAAATGTCTTTTGATTTCTTTTTTTTATTAAAGAAACTATTTGAACGGGATTATTTTATAAACTTCATATATATACCTTATATTGTAATTCCTAAATTTATTTATTTATTTAACAGTTGCAAACTAGACACGCTATATCCGATCTGGATAATTGCGCGTGAAACTAAATCACATTTAATATACACCCATACCTCGCTTTGCGTCGGGGTTACATAGGTATTGCCATATTTTAGGGAAAAAAAAATTTTTTTTTTAATTAAAGACTCGAATCCAAAACAACGCAACTTCGAAAATCTAACGACGCACAGTGAAAATCAATAAAAATTAAGCAGCGACGCAACTTCGAAAAAAACGCAAAACGAAACGACGCAAAGCGAGGTATTGGTGTATTTGAAAACATATTTTAACATTTCAAAGATATTCTAGAGCCCACAGTGCGACATGTAAATTTGAAAAATGTTACGCCCTAATCAATTTACTCCAAAAATTAGCCTGTGTTACACGTGGATATCTAAACCTTATTGGAATGTGTATTTACAAAGAAAGTAGAAAGAGAACTTTTTGGATAAAAATGCCTACATAAAAACTCTCTCTCTCTCTTGAGTGTTTCGACAGTTTTATTACGTTTGGATCATTATAGAAAATATTGGCGATTTATAATTGATTGTTTCGGCATTTGAATATTAGGAAACCTTGACAATTTCTAATTGATTGTTTTGGCATTTGAATATTAGGAAGCCTTGACGATTCTATGATAATTGAATGTTTCGCCATTTGGATATTAGAAAACTTTGACGATTCTGATTGATTGTTTCGCTATTTAAATATTAGGAAACTTTGACGATTCTAATTGATTGTTTCGCTATTTGAGTATTAGGAAACCTTGACGATTCCAAATGACTTTGGACCATTTGGACATTAAGAAACCTTGACGATTCTAATTCATTGTTTAGCCATTTCGAAATTAGGAAACCTTGACGATTCTGATTGATTGTTTTGGCATTTGGATATTAGGAAACCTTGACGATTCCGATTGATTGTTTCGCCATTTGAATATTAGGAAACCTGGACGATTCTGATTGACTGTTTCGCCATTTGGATATTAGGAAACCTGGACGATTCTGATTGATTGTTTCGCCATTTGGATATTAGGAAACCTGGACGATTCTGATTGATTGTTTCGCCATTTGGATATTAGGAAACCTGGACGATTCTGATTGATTGTTTCGCCATTTGGATATTAGGAAACCTTGACGACTCCAAATGATTTTTGACCATTTGAATATTAGGAAACCTTGACGATTCTAATTGATTGTTTCGCCATTTAAATATTAGGAAACCTTGACGATTCTAATTGATTGTTTCGCCATTTGGATATTAGGAAACCTTGAAGACTCCAATTGACGACTAATTGGCCAATTGGATC